>JAPQVY010000089.1:35261917-35904417 GCA_028535165.1 Quercus tomentella
TTCCAATCACATCTATGCCCCAAACTGAGAAAGGCTAAGGAGAGGTCATTTTGTATAACTCACTAGGTAGTACGTAGTTCAAGTTTGCATACGTTTGGCAGTCATGGCATCTCTTCACAAAGTCTACACAATCGGTTTCCATCGTGCTCCAATAGTACCTTATCCTTAGAATCTTCTTGGCTAACATTCTCTTATTCATATAAGGACCACAAATCCCTTAATGGACTTCCTCCATAACTCTTTCCACTTCTTCTCTCTTTAGGCAATGAAGGTGCATACCATTATAGGACCTCCTATAGAGTTGTCCTCCACATAGGATGTATTGCATTGCCATCATCCTAATCGAACAACGCTCTCTCTTGTCAGCACGATCCGAATATGCCCCCAACTCCAAGAATTTCATGATGTCATAATACCAAGGAGCCCCTTCCTCTTCTATATCCAAGACTAAAGCTTCGGCCCTCTCTTTGTGTACCACCCCATAACTTTGTTCTATCTCTAAGGGTCGTGTCCATACTCCTTCGGGTATTTCAACCATGGAAGCTAAAGTAGCCAAGGCATCTGTAAACTAATTCTGAGCTCTAGGAATGATCGTGTATTCAATTTTGTCAAAAGTTTTGGTCAAGTCCTCTAGATATTGCTAAGAAGGTTTCAAATGTTCTTCCTTTACCTTCCATAAATTCTGGGTTTGAGCTATAACCAAGGTCAAATCTCCAAATACCTCTGCCTCTTTTACCTTTAACTCTCATAGAGCTTCCATTCCTGCAATACAAGCTTCATATTCTACCATGTTATTGGTTGCCTCAAAGTTCAATTTGACAACCAAAGGCATATGGGATCCATCAAGGGTGATTAAAAGTACTCCATCGAAATACATTTTTCATGCCCCTAGCTCGATGTCCAAGATGTCCTCATCTGGGAAGTCTTCTTTTCCATTCTCCCCCTCCATAGGATTCTCAGCATAAAAATCAAACACGACACTCCCCTTGATAGTCTTCCTTGCCACATACTTCAAATCAAATTCTACTAATAGGATCAACCATCTTGACAGTCTTCCACTCAAAGTAGGTTTCTCAAACAAATACTTCAATGGATCCATCCTGGCTACTACCCATACTTGGAATGGTAGGATGATGTGTCTCAACTTCTATATGACCCACATGAGTGCAAAGCATGACTTCTATATGGGGGTGTACCTGGTCTCATAATCATGGAATCTTTTGCTCTAATAGTACACCGCCTTCTCACTCTTATCGTCGTCTTCTTGTGCAAGCATGCTCCCAACCGCATTTATTATGATAGAGAGGTATAGTAGTAACGACTTTCCTTGTTGTGGGGTACTAGGATGGGTGGATGGAGAAGGTATTCCTTGATAAGTTCAAAGGCTTTCTGACACTCATCATTCCATGTGTGGGGTTCATTCTTCCTCAGGAGTTTAAAGATGGGCTCACAAGTAAAGGTTAGCTTGGCAATGAATCGAATGATATATTGTAGTCAACCTTGGAATTCTTTTATTTCCTTCTCATTCTTGGGTGGAGGCATCTCCAATATGGCTTTAATCTTGGATGGATCCACTTCTATCCCTCTATCACTTACTAGGAAGCCTAGCAACTTCCTAGCTGTTACTCCAAAGGTACACTTTTAGGGGTTCACCCTCAATCTATACTCCTTGATCCTTTCGAAGAACTTCCTCAAGTTAATGATATGACCTCCTCTATCCTTGGATTTTACAATCATGTCATTGACATACACCTTAACCTCATTATGCATCATATCATGTAACAAAGCTGTGGCCATCCCTTGATAAGTTGCACCTGCATTCTTGAGCCCAAATGGCATTACTCTGTAGCAACAGATCCCACATTCAACGGTGAAAGTGGTTTTAGTCATATCCCTAGGAGCTATCTTGATTTGGTTATATCCTGAGAAACCATCCATAAAAGACATTAAGGCACTACCGGCCGTATTATCCATTAGGACATCTATGTGGGGAAGAGGGAAATCATCTTTAGGGTAAGCCTTATTCAAATCCCTAAAATCCACACACATCCTTACCTTTTCATCCTTCTTGGGTACGGGCACAACATTGGCTATCCACTTGGCTCGGTGCATGGGCTTAATGAACCCTACTTTCAACTGTTTCGTGACCTCTTCTTTGATCTTTAGGAGTCATTCAGTTCTCATGCGCTTTAACTTTTGCTTAATGGGTACCATATAGGCATGGGTATCAATGTCATGTTGGGCTATCTCGGGATCTATTCCGGGCATATCTTCATAGGACCATGCAAACACATCTTGAAATTCTGTGAGAAGATCCTTGAGATCTTTTCTTTCTTCTTCATTTAGGGTTGAACCAATTTTAATTTAAGCGTGGATTCTCATTATTGCCCAAATTAAGAGTTTCAAAAGTTGGTTTCATAGGTTCAATTTTCTTTTCCAACTATTTATTAATTTCATTTTCAAATTCATTTGAATCATTTAAGTGCAGAATTTCAATATTATGGGATACATCAAAATAAGGTAAATCAGAACTCATCTTATTGAAAATGTTGAAAAGTACATCGGGACTTGCATTACAAAATTTCTTTTCCCCACTCTTAGAAAACTCAACCCAAGTCCAATTATTAAGCTGCCCCATAGTAGGCATGATGAATGTAGAAGGATCACTTGGCTCTTCAATGGCAATGGCAAACACGTCCCCCTCCATCTTCAACATAGTCCCCACTGCTTCAGCATCATGTAGTCCACCCAGTCGACTTCTTTTTGAACCTCCTTGATCACCACAATTGGCTTCTCCTTGAAAGTGAGCTTCTCATTAAAGAACATCTCCTATGCCAGATACACTTTTCCATCCTTGCCTACCTAAAGCTCAGGAAAGCCACAAAAAGGAAAGTCTCCCCCTTCCTTCACAAAGTTTCCATTGAAGGTTCCAAGGTTCTTCTTAATTCCGTCGCTGCCTTTAAAGAATCCCAAACCTTCCTTGGTCACTTGAGTCTTGAAAGTGGGGAATTCAGCCACCCATTTTCCTTCTTTTCCAAGACCCATACCAGGCATATACCCCATGTTCTTCATCATTGCAATCACCTCATGGCTACAATATGGGATCAAGTCTGTAGTATACCTTTCATCCTTCAATCTATATTCAACCATGTTCACAAACTCAAAGCCACTCATTTGGAGCTCACTTCCTCCTTCCTCAAGTCAACAAACCGGTGCTAGGATTTCAACATCGCTAAGCACTACAGCAATCCCTCCCTTCCATGGGATTTTTACCTTTTGGTGTAAAGAAGAGGGAATAGCCCCATTAGGATGAAGACATGCCTTTCCTAAGAAAAGGTTGTAGTTAGGAGTGATATCCATGACCTGGAATTCCACAATTGTTTCCAATGGGCCAATCTTGCAAGAAGCTTTGAAGGTTCCCATAACTATCCTTGAAGTGTTATTATATGCCCTAACAGTCAAAGGAGAGGGGATGATTGTCTCCATATCTAGGCCAATAGTGAGAGTAGTCCTAAAAGGGTATACATTCAATGCAGATATATTATCAATAAGCACCACTAGAACTTTGGCACCCATGCAATCAATGGTGATTTGCAAAGGTCTAGTGGGAGTGGCTCCTTTTGAAGGAAGGTCCTCATTTAAAAAGGCAAGTAAAGGGTGAGATAGAGCCTCGACTCCCATAAGAGATAGTACTTCTTGTGGTGACATTTCTATAGGCACCTCTTTCCCATTCAAAGCATCCAAGAGAGCACTACGGTGCTTGTAAGAAGCCATAAGCAAATCCTATACCGATACATGAGCTTGAGTCTTCTTCAATTAAGTTAAAACTCTATCTTCTTCCTCATTTTCTTCTTTCTCTTTAGGCTCTGTGAGGTTAGACCTTTCTCCTGTCCCTACCAGGATGGTCTTTTTCTAAGAAGAATGGTTTATAGTGTTTCCCACTCCTCGTAATGTTTGCCATATTGTCCTCAATGACTCTTTTCTTCAGCTCGGTTATTCCCTTGGGAAGTATCCCCTAAACAGCCACCACATTCTTCAAAACCTCATCTTCTTCATCCCATATTCCTTGGACTTCCATGACATTAACTTCTACAGTCTCTATCAACTTTAAACAATCCCATTCAATCTCATCAATTTGCACCCAATTTTGATATGAAGGAGGAGCTTGGCAATAATCAGGCACAGGGTTCTTCCTAATACTAGGCTTAGTGATGATGTTGGGATTTGGGAGAATTCCATTGTCTATAAGGTCTTGTATTTCATGTTTGAGGCAGAAGCAATTGTCGGTTTTGTGGCCGAGTTTTTGGTGGAAGTGGCAATCTTTATTGAGGTTCCAAGTAAGAGGTACAGGATTAGGCATGAGTGTGGGATCTAAAGGCTTGATGAATCCTTTGGAAGACAAATTTTCATATGCTTGGGCGAGGGTCATTTCTAGGTCGAAGAATTCTCAGTGGGCCTTCTTTGTGAAACTTGGGTAGGCTAAGGTTTGTTGGGGTATGATGGCACTTACATTTATGGGATTGGGCGCTTTAGAAGAAGTCACTCTTCCTCCATATGTATTCTTGATTGGAGGTTTGCTCTCACCTTTTTCCAATTATCCATTGTTGATGGCATTCTTTATCCTAGTCCCACAATCATATAATTCCCCAAATGAACTAATAGGCAATGACAAGAGCCTACTATTATAAGCCGAAAGCAAGTTCTTGATAATCATGTTGATTTGGCCTTTTTCATTTGGCCTATTAACCATCCTTGATGCCTTCCCCTTCCATCTAGTCATGTACACGGAAAATGTCTTCCCCACTCCTTGTTTGGTGGTCTCTAAGTCTCTTTGGGTTACATCAATCATGGTGTTGAAGATGAATTGGTCCACAAACAACTCCACTAGCTCATTCCACACCTTAAACTTGCTTGGATCTAGACTATAGTACCATCTTGATGCTCTTCCCATGAGTGAGAGGGGAAATGCATGCAAGGTTTGCTTCTCATCCAACCCTTTCATTTTAGTGATGCTTAGGAATCTCCTAACATGTTGTTTTGGATCTCCAGCTCTATCAAATTTTTCCACATAAAAAAATCTTGAATTTTGGAGGCAACGCAATAGGAGTCCTTGAACTTAGGCCCCCCATGTTGTAAAGGCAATCTCCATCCTTTAAGCCTTGCGGAAGGCTAGTTGCATTTTCTCCATCTTCTCTCTCATGGCCGAGGTTTTCGTGGTGAGTTTCTCAAATTGCTTGTTCCTCTCATAATCAGCCTTGTCTTTTTCATCCCTAACTTCCCCTTCTTTATCATCGGCAATCTCCATATGGGCACCCTTTTTCAACTTGGCCTCTTCTAGCTTAGTGAGGTGACTCCCCATATTTTTGAGAACATCGCTCTGCTCTTCCATTGCCTTGAATATCTTTTGTGTGATTTCTTCACTAATTGGAGTAGCCATTGCTTCTTGAGACGATCCTCCTTCTTCTAACACTTCTTCTTGATGTGTGTCTTCAATCTTAACTAAGCGCTTCCGTGCTTTTATCGAATCCAAATTAGAGTGGGGACGTGTTTTCTTGACTTTGGTGGTGCAATGGTGCCTGAAAAGAAGTCTCATATTTATTAAGTTCATGCCCCAATTAAAGGGTTCTCTTTAAGTTTTAGATGTTCTTAGAAAATCTTTAAGTCCATCTAATGAAGGCCCAATTACAAAATCACTCCATTTCCCCTCATAGGCCTTGCCCCTTGTTTCATTTGGGCTTTAGTCCATTTACAATAATGCTCTCATCTTACTCTCATGGGCTTTTATTAGAATGTACTTAGAGATTTTCAATCCTTTGGCTCAAATATGGGCCTATAATGTATTCATCACCATTGGGCTCTTCCTTTTTCATTTTACTATCATCATCATTTTTTTTTTTTTTTTGAAGTAGCCCTTTAGCTAGAATATATTGTGGCCATCCTCACAAGGTCCATGAAGTTCTCATTATTTTGGGCCTAGGCATACAACAAAGAGGTCCAAGATTAGGGAAGTTCATACTTGACTTTGTAGGATTTCAGATGCTAAGTCCATAGCATACTTGTTATCTTAAGCCCAAAGTCCTCTTTTTCAACAGAGATTTTTTATTTGGGCTTATGATAGCAATTAGGCAATGGTCTTATGAGCCTTTCAAGTTAAGATATACCTTTAGATTTAGGGACAAGCCACTTACATGTGAGAACTTCTTTTCTTTTATCCCATTTGTTTTAGGGTATGCCATAACTTTAGGGTCATCCATCCAATTTTATATCTTTTATTTTCTCTTTAGAATTAGGTGATCACAAGATATAAGGTTGAACAAACAAGAGATATATAAAGGGTATCCTTTTCTTGATTGGATCTAGGATCTCTCTAAATCTGAATAGGCTTTCCTAAGGCTAAATGGATAGATAAGTAGGACACTCACAACTAGGTGGGCCATGATTCCAATCAAGGGCCTAAGTGGACCTTTGTGGATTGGTGGCAAACCTTTAACGTACTCAAAGCCCATTATAAGCAATGGCATTGATTGTGAGTTGGTAGGATGAACTTCAAAAGACTTGGGCTTGAATGGAGCCTTCCTTCTTCCCACTCATCACCAACCGAGGTTAAGGGACAATAGAACCAAGTGAATGTGTGTGCAAACAAGTATTGAATGTGTGTTGCCACTGTGAACACAACAGAAATGTGTGTTAAGAGTCGCCACCTAGTTTTTGCAATGGTCTAGGAACTATATATATAGCGTCCTCTCAAGGAAGGACCTTTTGATCTTACTACCATAGATATGGGCTTGGAGTTAATGTACGGTCTGGGGAAGGTGTTAGGCACCCAAAACTGCCCAACCCTAAGGTTGGCTTCCTTTTATTTTTTCTTATGTCATAACCCTATTAAAGGCACACTTAATATTGCATCTATACTCACGCATACACTAGCATTCATCTAACAATCAACATGGCATCAAACATCCCTAACCATACATCTATCATGGCATCTCTTAACATTCATCTAGCATACATGTCATATCATCATGGAATTTTATCACACCCCAAACCCTAATCATGCTCCTATCAAAAATCATAAACCCTAACATACATCTAGCATCATGTCATCACACCCAAGGTAGAAGCATATGAACATTAAAATCAAGGTAGAAATAAAGCCAGCAAATCATGTCATCATCCAAAACATTAAGAACACAATTGTATCATCAAACCTAAACAAGACAATGCCTGTACATTGTGGATGCATGACTTACCTTTACTTACCTTGCAGCAACTTAACACCTATGGCATCATGCGAATATGTGAATGAATGGCATAGCATCAAAGCAAGAATCTTTAAGAGAAAACCCTAATCTAGCATATAATAACAAAAAAACATGTGAATAGAGAAATAGAAAACTCGAAAGCATACAAGAAGGTTAAAAGAGAGGCATATGATGTAAAATAAAAGAAGGAACAAAAGCAAAAAACTTGAATTAGGGTTTTTGGGTACGAGTATGCGTGCGCATACATAGGCCTGTGTACGCAGGACAATTGTATGCGTATGCATACTTAGAGCCTGCGTACGCATGCAAGAAGCATGTGCACACAGACACGCCCTAAACCCTAACCTAAAAACAGAATAGCAGAAAATGACTTAAAAGCTTAAATCTAACATCCTATCATGTTCAAAACAAAGGGAAAGCAAAATCCTAATCTAAACAAACATGTTATAACATAAACAAAGCAAAAAACAAGATCAAAAACAAAATTAAAAGCAGAAATGAAAGAGAAAGCTTAAAAGAATACCTTAAAGCAAAAAGCTCCTAGGTTTGATTTTTAACCATTCCCCTCAGTCAAATCTATTCACAAATCAATAAAAATGCAATTATTAATCTTAAAATTCGAAGATCAATCCAAAAAAATGCCCTAATAAAATAAATTGACTTGAGGATGTTTTGTGAAAAACTCCCTCTTTGATTCACTATTTCTAGTGAATCTTAGTGTTTTCCAGTGGGATTTCTGTGTGTTTTGAAAATGTACCATGTATGACTATTTATATTGTGAAAATGGGGGTTTGGAACGGCTCCCAAATAATGTGGGGTTTGGAATATGTGGGATTCGTTCCAAACCTCAGTCTTTAATGCTGAAAATTTGTCTTTCATAGGTTTCTGAAACCCTACCTACTTGCGCAGGCTCGTGCCGATTAGCACTTGCCAAGTGCCGATTGGCACTCCTCAGTGCTCGGCCTAGTTTCCTCTTCTTGTACGTTTTGGGCTTTTTTTAGCATTTTTCTGGGCCAAGAATCATACTTGGACGTATTTTGGACTTGTACTCTTAATAAAATCCATTTTAACTTGATATTTAAATCTTTAAAAATAATTATCTCGAAGATAATTATCTTAAAAACTTAATCATAAATTCAATTTCAACATTATCAGATTATTCCTTTTATTCCTCTGCAACCAAACTTATTTTTAATCAAATCAATAACCAATCACAAAAAAATTATTTAATTAATTTTAATTATTCACCAATCAAAATTAATTTCAATTAATCACATGTGATCTGTTCCCCCCAATAAATGCATGTAGACCATGAAAACTTGATCTTGTGATATCTTTCAATCAAATAGTCTAATTTGGGAACTAGGCATATTGTTGCGATCGTTAGAATCTCAAGATCATTTTTATGATTTGTGATGAATGATTTAATGCATGAAATGTAATTATGATTTTTGGGTACTTAGAATGATCATTTTAGTCATCTTCCAAGATTAAATTATGGGTGCAAAATTAAGTGTCTACAAAGATAATGCTAAAAAGAAAGGAAAAAGAAAAAAGCTAGAAAAAGTATGTTTGTCTGTGTGTGTCTGCAAGATCATCACCGGTAGTGCTTCTTCCTCGGCCGGTAGCTCGGAGTCGTCTCAGGGTCATTGCCATCATCATCATCACTCGGGTAGGCATACCCTCCAGGTCCATAGATTTACCTAGAGTACTCAGCCACCTCCAACTTGAGGTTCCCAGCAAGCCAGACAGGCTCTTTATGCTCCGCCACACTGAGCAGAATTTGATAAGAAGACAATATTCAGACAAGCTTAAGGAATGCGAGAAAGAAAGGAATATAAAGAAAGAAAGTGGGGGATAAAGAGAACTCACTACTCGTATGCCTTGAGGAAAGGATAGCCCCTAAAATTAGGGTTACATCCCACAAGACTCTCCTAAGCAAAGCCATTAAGACCATAGGTGTAGACCAACCAAGGCAAGTGGGGAGGGTCAACAGGGCCACCCGTGGTAGAACTAACCACATCCTGACATGATCAACACATTTGAATATCATCACATGCGACATATGTAAGATAAAAGAAAGGAAAGAGAAAAGAAAGAAGATGCATACTCCAATAGGAAAGGAGGGCATGAGACGAGTCTCACTAAACTCATCATAGTCCAAATCGCCTAAGAGCCGTTGAGTGTAGGGTATGTCATTCCTCCACAACTGATACTCAGCATCTGTCATGGAGAGTGGAGCAAGCATGAAAAGGGGAGGATCCATCAGAACCTGTGGCGTGTCCTTACCCACTAGCCGACAAGAAATTTGAACACAAATTTTGCTTAATTTGGACTTAAATTGAGTAAATCATAACTATCTGAAGTTAGGCCATCAGAGCTATCAGATTATGGTTTTTGGAGACTGTCGATGCCTCATGGCTGTTCGACCACCCATCGCGGCGACACTCATGCGCTACTTGGAGCGTACAGTCCCGGGAGCTCAGGTGCTGTGGAGGAAGGTTATACCTCAGGTGTGTGACTAGAATATGAGTCAATTTTAAGGAAATTACCAAAGGTAAGTGAAGTCGCCACCAATCATTGGGTTTTTCTAAGTTGTGATTGGTCACCTAACTCTATTTCATTTTATTACCAATCCTAGACTAAGAAAAATGTCGTTTGTCCTAATCTAATGTGGATGGGTAAAAAATATTGATCCTTGAGTTCAGAAGTCTGGTTACATGTGAGGAAGGTGTTAGGCACCCCATAAAGCTTGTCCGTAGACAGTCCTTTATTTTGGTAAAATCATAATTTAAGGACATTGGCAATTGAAAACAAGCTATTGGCATTAGCTTTCAGGGCTTTAAGTGAATTGGGCTTTGAGGTTTGAATTCAGAAAGGTTGTGGCCTCGATCAATGCTTCCCTATTGTGCTTGGAATCGTTGCCAAATTTCAATAGCGAAAATCTAACAGCATTTCACCTTATTTTCGTGGCGAAAATCTAGCAGCGCTTCGCCTCAAATGTGTCATAGCACTCAAAACGCTATTCTCACCAAGCTTTCGCCGTGAGAATACGGCAATAGGGATTCCCATTTTCACGGCGAAAATCCAACAAAGTTTCTCGTTTGGTGCGCTATGGCATACTGACAAGGTTTCATGCCTGTGTATACGACGCGTGCCAACGTGCTTGTGCTAGGACAAGCCAAAGCTCCTCAAAGCATTAAGCACACTGATACATGTCGCATACACGAGGAAACCGATGTCACTTGGTGACATGGATCAGGATGGTCACGCCGCGGTGACTATGCACACAGTATGACATGAATATGCACCTACAGCAAATGCCTTGAACACATACTCATGTCACAAGGTCAAAAGCACTCACGACTGGAGAGGGTTGCTTACGTAGCCACGAGAGTCCATCATACAAAGTGCATGATCACCCACACACACGCAGGCATATATATATATACACGCATCAAGCACAATGCTATCACATAAAGTAGGAAAGATAAATAGACATTGCCAACTTTCCAAGGGTATAGCCCAGCAAGGAATAGGAAATGTAAAACAGACATTGCCATGCCCAAGGAACACGGCATAAGCAAGGAGCAAGAAAGACAAAGGGTACAAGGAGAGGGGGAACCCTAATACAATGCTCTAGAGAAAAGGCTAAAAGAGAGGGAGAAAGACATAACAACTCGAGGAGGCTAGCCCTCCTAATCTACTGAACATTGCCCTTTGTGGGCTTACGCCTTCTTACTTGCATCCTTGTCCTTTTTTGCTTATGCCTAGGAGGTCACACCCTTGCTCTAAGTGTCCATGCTCCAAGCGTGTACATGTAATGACAATGGAAACAAGCCAGTAGACAAGCAAAGAAACAAGCAGAAAGAAAGCATGCTAAAAGACAAGCTATCAAAGAGAGAGAACCAAACGGGGGAAAACAAACATGTTATCAAACAAAAGATAGTGTCCTAGGAGGACAAATGTAGGTTTGGATCGGGTGTCCACAGTTCCATGAAATTGGAGTATAGACGACACATAGACTCATACATGAACATGTAAGCAAGTGTGCAAAGATTCAAAGAAAGCCAAACGGGTGGCACAAAACAAGCAAGGCAAGCATAACATTGCACGGAGCGGAGAAGGAGCATGCATCAAGCAAACCTACACCATGAAAGTGTATCTCACAAGTGGTCACACCCAAACAATCCACAGGAGGGACGAATGCAACCACACAAGCAAGTGGCCTCAAAGACCAACAAGCACAAGCCCATGGAGGGCACAAAGCATGGCAAAGCCTAGATCTAGATAGGCAAACATGGAAATAAAGCATAGAAACAAGCAAGCAAGCATAGACGTGCATAAAGGATACGATCCAAACCCTTTGATATAGGCCTAGGTGTATGGATGTAGGCCTATACCACAAGATCTAGATCTACACCCTACCTAAAGGGCCAAAATATAAGAAAGAGGAATAACAAGAGATAAAAAGGCTTTAGAAGCTCATGTCATAGCAACCAACATGTAGATCTAGACACATGAACATGGAAAGGAGTACATAAAGACATAGATTTAAGCACAAGCATGGCAAGGAGCACATAAACAAGTAGATCTAAGCATAAGCATGCTAAAAGGCACCTAGGCACATGGATCTAAGCACAAACACAAAATTTAGGCATATCCTAACCCAAGAAGCCTAGGCCAACAACATCAAAGTGGTAAAACATGGCAAAAAGCAAGGAGACATGATAGGAAAGCTATAAAACATGTTAGGAAGCAAGATAAAGCAAAGATATACTATGGAAAGCAAATAGACATGCTATGAAGAAAGATAAAGGAAAGGGCATAGATTGTAGCTAAAAAGCTACATCTACATCCTTAAAACCTCAAATCCAAAGTCCTAATACCAAGGAGAGGAAAAAGAATGCAAGAACACTACCTCTTGATTGTTGAGAAGAGAGAGGAATCAAAGGTTTTTTTTATGTGTTTGGGAGAGAATTTAGAGAGGAAAAGAGAGAGAATATGCCTAGAAAATGCTCCAAAAATTGCCTAATTTTTGTTTTTTTATCTGAGGGGGGTCTAGGGGTCTTTATAGCAAAAAGGTGACTCTTTAGCTCCGGCGGCCATTTAGTGGCCACCATCCTGGAAGGGCCTGATGAAGGTCTTTCCGAGCATGGATTGGGCTGATCTTGGTGTCCCTAGAAAGGGCTAGATGTGCAGTTTCTAGAACACTAAAGAAATTGGAAATCCAACGGTTGGATCAAAATTTTTGGCATCGGGAAACAATCTGACACGCTTTGCACAATTTTCAAGATATTTCAACCGTTTTAATTCCGATTTCGACCCATGAATAGTTGTTGTAAAAGGAATTCAATAATTATTGCAATGATGCTAGTCTCAACCCGTTCCGACGATCGAATCAAAATTAGGATTTTTGGTGCCCTCGGGTATCAACTTTGGGTCAAAGTTGACAAAAATCACTAAGTAGATCGGGTTTGATGTAGAAACATGAAACATGCTGTTTTGGGATGATTTTGACTTTTAGTCAACCCAAGGTTGATTAGGGGCATTTTGGTCAATTTGACCTGAAATAACACTTTGAGTGCTCCGATGCCCGAACAGGTTGCACCACCACGTCAATCTAGATGTTTCCGCAGCCCTATGGAAGAAAGTTAATATTTTTGAAATTTTCAAGGTCTAGCATGCAAATCGAGGGCAGAAAAAATACAGTATCTACAGGGACGCATGTGTACGCATGAATCATGCATGCGTGCGCATGCCCTGACCATGCGCGCGCGCACTGCTTTCCAGAAGCCCAGAACTTCATTTTTTAGGGCCCAAAGCCTCCCCTTTTGATGGACCCCAGCCCCTAGACCTTGGGAATGTCCAAAACCCTCTAAATGAGTCTGAAAACTCTAGTTAAAACATATAAATACAACTTTATGCCTCCAAACTCAAACGCTAGCTAGAGAGAGACTCTTTTTCACTAGAACTCTTCCAAAACTCTTTCTTCCTCTAAACTTTCTACACATCAAGCATTAAGCATGTTTTTTGGTTCTTCAAAAACTTTCTCTACTACTCATTAAGGCAAAAACAACTTTTTTAATCTAAATCAAAAACCTTTTCAAACCATCTTTTCAAGAACATATTTTTATTTTGAGTTGTGATTTCCTATGAACTATTGAATCCTTTGATTCCCTTGATTATCATTCGATCTTGTCGTGTAGGCACTGAGGGGCCGGTTAAATACCAACCAAGTTGTGTTCCATAAGCAAGGTGAGTCTCTCTTCATGACTCTTCCTTAATTTGGATTTTTATAAATTGTGTTCTTATTGTTCTTAATTGATTTATTTGGTTTATTTGGTTTTGATTTGTTGTCTCACTATATTTTGATCGGGGAGTTGAATGATTGGATATATTGATGAATTTGTTTTGATGTGTTAAGTGTTACTCTTGGTTGTTGTTAGATCCAATGCAGTGGCGACTCCAGGAATTTCTTCCAGGGTGTTCCTTAAGAATGATAAATTACACAATCTAATAAATAAAATAAAAAAAAATTATATATTGACGCCAACAACAACCAAAAAACACACAAATTCATATCTGAACGAAGATTTTCTAAGTTAAAGTTAACACAAATCCGCTTAGAAGATGAAGATGGATCTTACACAAAAAATTAATCTTAGGTATGTGATTTCTTTATCAAATATTTGTCAATAATAACTAGCAAAAGAATAAATAATAAATTATAAGTTTATTTGAAATATTAATAAAATTATTAATTAGTTTTGTTTAATTGTTTCATTATTTTCTTTACTAACTACTAGCAATCTAGCACACACCTCACTATTTAGTTGGCTTTGCACAATGTAAAAAATACAAATACACTACATCATCCACCCGACTCTACCCACTGCCTAACATAGTTTATTTTTTTATTTTTGTCTTTTAATAATGTGTTGTTCTGGGTGTTGTTTTTAAGTGGACCAGGACCACTACCTCAATCCAATGCCACAGCCCCACCCCCATCCCCCACTCAAGAGACAATAGCCAATCAACAGTCAACACAAATACACAATTACATATTTACATATATATATACACTTACACAAAAAGCCAATTTAGCCAAAAGAGAACCAGAGGAAAGCCTAAGTATAAGTCAGAGCAAAGAAAAAGAGAGATTTCAAAAGACAAAAAAATAGTCAGTAATGAAATACCTTGAAGAAGGGAGCACCGGAGCAGCCGAGCAGGGAGGCCTGAAGGCTGAGGCCACTAAGGCAGTGACAAGGCGACGAGCGATCTGTCGATCTCCGGCCTCCGATGAGGGTTAGCGCCACTGAGGTGTTGCTCTGAGACTGAGGCGTTGCTTTGAGACTAAGGGACTGGGCCGATCTCCGACAATTGAGGCGTTGCTCTGAGAGTGAGGGACTGAGGCGTTGTTGTCTTTAGGTTTGCTTTAGATAAAGCCTTTAGTGATTTCTGATTTAGACCTTTAGGGACTGAGGTGTTGCTCTGTTTTTTTTTTTTTTTTTTTTTTTGAGAATCTGTGGGTTTGCTATCTCTGTAATCTGTTGGGCTTGGATCTGTTACAATTTTTTTTTTTTTTTTTAATTTGAGGGTGTTCCTAATTTTGTGATTGAGGGGTTCCTAATACAGAGCAAATATAAAAAATTAAAAAAAATTCAGGTTTTTTTTCAGGTCAGGGTGTTCCTGGGAACACCCTGAGTTGCACGTGGCGTCGCCACTGATCCAATGCATGTTTAAGAATAGTTTTTGCTTTATTTATCTTTGATATCTCTGTTGTTAGTTTAGGTTGTTTAGTTTTGTATTAGAAGTATGCTAGGGTTTATTAAATTGCTACTTTGTTTGTTGTTCTGAAACTATGTTTCTAGGCATGTATGCGTGCACATGCTCTATGCATGCATACGTATACTCAAAGTACGTGTACGCATACTGTTAGGATTTGCATGCATACTCGTGCCCAGAAATGCAGATTTAGGGTTCTTGATCACATGTTTAGGTCTTGTTGAGTTTAGTTTTCGCATTTAGCATTAGGTTAGTAAAATAACTTGTTTCACGTGCTTGGTTTGATAGATTGATGATTAGGGTTTATGCTGAGGCGTTATGGTGTAGCAAGGTAAGTGAGGTAAGTCATGCTTAATTACATGAACATGCATTTGATTTGGTTGGTGAGCATGATATGGTTAATGAACATGTTGAACTTTTTTGATTGATGAACATGATGAATATGCTTGATTAAATATGCCTTGTTAATGCTACTACCTTGGATGTGCTTGCTACCCTTGGATATATATTGCTAGATGAATGGTAGGGTTTCATGCTATGGATGAGTATGGGACATATGCCATGTTTGGATGTTAGATGCATGTTAGTGTGTGTGAGTTTAGAATAACATATTAGAGGACTCTTTGATGGGATTAGGATTTGGAACACAATGAGTGGAGGCTAACCTATGGGTTAGATGGGGTTGGGTGCCTAAAACCTTCCCATCCCCATACCTAAACTCTGGACATGTGCTTCGATAAAGATCAATCCTTCCATAAGGGTGCCATATTTATGGTTCCTAGACCTAATCTAGGTGGCGACTTTATTTACACCCTCCGCCATGATCCACCCTAGGCTAAGGCATACTTCCCACAAATTTGGGAAAACCCAAAAGCCCGTTGCAAGCGTTTGCACCCACACACTTCACCCTACTTTCATGGTGGAAATCTGGCACCATTTCAGGTCAAGTGCATCATAGCACAAAAAACACTATTCTCACCAAGCTTTTGCGGTGAGAATATGACAAGAAAATGTCACATTTTCACAGCAAAAATCTGGCAAAGATTCGAGTTTGGTGTGCTATAGCACACTGGCAAGGTTTCTTTCTTGTGTATACAAAATGCATCAATATGCTCGGACTAAGGCAAGTCGAGGCTTACCGAAGTACTAAACACATGATGCGTGTCGTAGACACGAGGAAGCCAATGTCACTAACTGACATGGATAGGGGCAATCACACACGTGGTAGATCATGCACCCAATGAAGCATGAATATGCATCTACAGCAAAGCCTTGAATGCATACCCACACTCCAAGGTTAAGAGCATCCATGATTAGAAAGGGGTTACCATCCTAACCACGTATGTCCATCATTCAAAGTACATAACTACCTTTTTAACAACATACATAGCATGTGCAATGCATATACACACAGAGTAGAAAAGAAAAGTAAACATATCCACATCCAGATGGTGTGGCCTAAGCAAGCTACATGTAGACACTCCATTTCACACCCATAATTTAACCTTGGAAGATGAAAAAATGACCATGTTATGTACCCCAAAAATCATGGTTTCATTTTAATCATTAACTCATTCATCACATATCATGAAAATGATCTTGAGGTTCTAACAATCACAATGATGCATTTGGTTTCCAAATCGGACGATCGAATCAAAAGATGTCACAAGATCAAGTTTTAACGATTTGCATGCATTCATTTGGGTGGAACCTATCACATATGATTAATTGAAATTAATTTTGATTTGTTAATAATTAAAATTAGTCAAATCAATTTTTGTGATTCGTGGAATATTCTTATTAAAATGTGATTTGTTGCATGGGAATAAAAGAAGTAAGCTGATAAATATTAAATCTACACTGATAATTAGATTTTTAGGATAATTATCTTATAAATAATTGTTTTAAAAGCCTAATTATCAATTTGAGATGAGTTTTATCATGAATATTCCATGCGGGTTCATACCTATCTTTGCACATGGGATCCCAAGTCCCTTTCCTGGAACCATGCTTGTTGGCATGTGGGTCGTCCATAATCCAATCTAATGGATCTATGGACACCACATCCAAACCCACATTTGTTCCCTGAGGACACATATTCTCTTTGATTGCTTGCTTCTTCACATGCTTGCTTGCTTCTTCACATGCTCTCTCTTTGCTTGTTTGTTAGCATGTTTCCTCTCCTTTGCTCGAGTGCTTGTTTACTTGTTTCCTTTCTTTATTCCTTTGCTTGTCTGCTGACTTCCTTTTCTTGTTTGTTGCATGTATAGATAATATGTAGACACAATTCTCACAACATGGAAACCAAAAGACTACAAAAGATTCTGTGAGTATGTGTGTATGTGTATATATATGAGTCCGAATTTGATAAGGATGGGGTGTAAAATCCATGTTTACACCATCCAATAAGAGATCACTATATCAGTTTTTTACTTAAAACTCAATACATCCTACTACACATAATAACATCTCAATAAACTCTCAGATAAATTAGATTTTCAAATGGTATTAGAATTAATTAATTATGGTTGTGTCTATTCTTTAATATGTAATATGATAATGTAATATGTTGGGATTAGAAGAGTAAAACTTGGGTTTTGCACCACATCCTTATTGAATTTAATCTCATATATATAGTATTCCCCTATATAGAACAAGGAGACAAAAATTGTCAGTAGGATGTTGGATAATTGAGGATACTAAATTAATGTTGGAAAAATTGGTTCTGCATCTCATACAAAACCCACAACGGAAGCAACACAAAAATCTACTTCATTCATTTGAGATAACATGGAATTTCTAAGTTTTAGAAACAAAGAATAGAAATGCGTACTTTGATGCAATGAAATTCAAAACAAAAGAAGATCGAACTTGGGAAGACCTTCAATCTTCACCCCAATTCCACATATGCTCAAGATGTGTAGTCTCTCAATCAGTTATGTACGCACTTGTTCAAGAAAGAATGTGTTTTTTTGAGAAAACTGTATTTTTCTTTTTTCTTTTAATCGTACATATGTTTTTTTAACTGTCAAAAGGCAATTACTTTATTTAATAACTCTTATTAAATAAATAAATAAATAACTGATTATCCAATTGGGCTAGCTTTTTGGGCCAGCCCAATTGGGCTTTAATGTGTGGCTTAGGATGGGACCAAAGGGACAAATAAAGCTCTAGCTCCAATGAGATTCAGGCTTATCTATCAACTCTTAACAAGTCCAAAGTTACAATTAATTATATTTAATACCACTATATAAATATAATTGCTAAACATGACTTTATTATCTAAACAATTATCTGTCAACTCTAGGCTTTATTAATAAAATTAAATCCCAAGACTTTATTATCTAAACAATTAACCCTTCCATAAAAATATTCGTAGTAATACAAAGTCATAATATATAACTGCCACTTTAAAAATTACTACCTCTTGATCCTTGAGTACCCGGTTTAACCCTTTAAGTTATTTGTATATATTTATAAAATCAAATTTCATAAAATATAAATTTTAGTAGCTCTTTACTAAAGTGGTTAGGCCTAATACTCTGAATAACTAAACTCGTTAAACTTATTATAAGGGAATATTTTATATCTCTACAAAGAGACTATAAATTCCTTCTTGAGAATATGTGTTCCTTTAGCACTACGTATGGCAGCCCAACATACTGAGATTTTGACCGTTGAATTAGATCTCACTCCTGATATATCAAAATAACCTACATTTCATAATTGGGTTCACTCTCTTCTCAGGATTGAAAGTTTATGTAAATTAAAGTCATGAGATTTATTATTCAGTTGACAGTCGTTAATAGAATAATAATCTCACAGTGGTCCAGTTCAATATGTCTTATACACTTAAGACACATCAACATATTAACTAGAAGTCTCCACTTCCATGATCAAGACAAACCATCTTAGTTAACACATTATAGTCTTCACAGATGAAATGCCCCAATTTCATCACCGACTACGAACTAAGGTTTTGAGTTTACAAAGAACTTGTAATTTATATCTTTTGTGACTAATCACATACTATGCATCTCAATAATTATATGATAATGTCCAAATATTCATGTTACCATTATTTTAGATAATAAAACAACTTCATTATTTATAACATAATATCATACACAGCATCGTACAATAGGATTTTAGGGCACTAATCTTAACAATTAAATATTTGGCTTACCTCCAGTACTTTTTTAACTGAAATCTCATTTTATTTTAATGAAAGACTATCATGTTACCTATTAACTAAATAAAAGGTAAAGATTAAAACACACTACCACCTAACATTGTATATTTAAAATAAAATGACATATCCAATTAAAAAAGTACTGAAGGTAAGCTAAACCCCTAGATTAAGTTTGTTTCTTTTTTCTTTTTTTTTTCTTTTCTTTTTTAAATTATTATTATTGTTTTAAATTTAATGGGAACGTATATCATATTAATTTGTACCCAAAGATATTACTAGATCAATCAACGAAATCTCTGCCACATTTGGCTAGATCTTCGCCAATCTGGTGAGATCACCATATATGGTAAAATCTCCACAAGAGGTCCAGATCCGATGGAGATCACAATATCTCTGCAACAGGCCACCAACGAAAGGAGGACGATGAATTCATTCTAGCAATCTGTTCATCCCAAATCAGATGGTTACCAGGTCGGCAAGTCATATTCCACCGGTCAGTAATGAATATTAGATTCTAACCAAACCCGACCCATGGACGCCCCTTAACTACAAAGATCAATTTTCAACCAACCCAGACCCTTGGGAGTCTCTTTGCATATTGCCCTTAAATCTATTAGCGTTGGATCTGAAATTATAAGCATTTAAATTATAACCGTTGCATCTGAAATTAAAATTGTGAAATTACAGATTTCACTATTATAATGAGATATTTTAATGAGATAATAATCATGAAAACAAATTTCATCTTCATTAGCCTTTATATCTTTTACCATTTTCTACATTACAACCTCAAACATATTGCAACCCGTACAACAAATGTACAATGCAGTTAAATCAAATCTTGCCTCCATGCAAAACTTTGGCTTCAACCTGCAACCCCGATCAAGATGTTCTGCATGGGCTTCTGCTAGACGAACCCGCAACAAATCCAAATTTACCTAAAATAACCAGAAATAAGAATATTAATAATTAGTCCGGACAGACGAATCATTTAAAGTAATCCAACTATCAGTCTGTTTTCTATCTTTTACACTCCTATTTTGTAAATATCTTTTTCCATAAGAAAAGGAAAAATATCTTTACGATATGATCACCTCTTCACTATGAATCAACTTTGATTACTAGTGGGGCATACTCTATAAAACAATTATACAGTCATCCGTTATGTAATGTATGCTGACGACATAGTTTTCTTCTCAAGAAAAAATATAACACTTATGCCATCCAGCCTAAAATAGTTATATTAATCTCACATAGGAATAAGTAGGAAAATTGATGGAGATAGCAAGACCTCATTGTCTTTGTTGAGTTGAAGTTCACACAGAGTGCAGTATATAAGATGGTAATTCTCTAGCAACTCTCCTTGCTTACATATGGGGCACCAAATCTTCTCGCACTCCTACCATCAGCATCCAAAATTCTAATTAGTTTCTCTTTTCTTCCTTTGAAAAAAAGGGGGGGAATAGGAAAAAAGCGTTTTTAAAAGAAACTGTTTATAAGCATTTTTGCAATGTTGGATTCACACAGAACACATGGGACAAGTTTGATAGAATATGGACACACCAAGTAGCAGATTGAAATAAAGCAAGGGAGACAAACCAAGGTAACTCAGAATAGCCCTCAGACTACTAGTGCCACAAGACAAGCTGTCCTGAAAAGTAAAGGTAGCAGGAATGTCTTAAGGGGTGCTTATGAATTGAAAGATTTATGGTTTCAAGGGATTCTATAATAATTAAGCTGCATGGGTATTACCTTCTTCTTTTTTTAAGTAAGATTTCATTAATGAAATTCAGAGGGTGCCACCAATATACACAGGATGTATACAGGTACACTGAAATTAAACACTAAAAGTACATTAAACAAGCAACTCAGGCAAAGCAGCAAAAGAAAACAACCCCAAAGCATTTATACACTCAAGCAAAGTCTTGAGGAATAAAAGCTCTAGGTCATGAACCGATCTTTCACAGCCCTTAAAAGTCCGAGAATTTCTCTCCAACCAAATAACCCCACATGAGAGAGATTATACTCCAAATCTCAGCATTACTACACTTGCTGAACTTGCCTTGCCAACTGACTAAGAGCACCACAACACCTTGCATGGGTATTTCTTAATTTGCAAGCAATAGCAGAAAAAATACAAATTACAATTAAGTATAATGATTAAGAAATATAAGGATAGGCAATGATGCATTCAAAATAAAGGAAACAAGCTCAATTATACACATAATCAACCCTAATTTTAGTATTGTACATGAAGCCTTTTGTGATACTAAAAATAATTTTATTGAAAACTGAAAACCCTCCAAAGGCAAAACCAATCAATTCAGAAATCTGTAGGACTCCATTTGATCAAAGAAAAACTACCTGAAATATGTGTAATATAAAAACCTGGCTCCCAATAAAACAAGTGTAAGATGCTGGAAACTACTACAAAACCCAGCCCAAGGTTGAAAAAGAAAATGGCCCCAATAATAGAAAATCTGTTCAGGCACACTCAGGACAAAGATGCTTACAATTCTCAAGCCAGTGACTTAAAGGGTTTTGTGTGTGTGTGTGTGTGTGTTAACTACCTGGTTCAGGCTTGCAATGGAACCTAATTTTCCTATCCATTTCTCTCTCATTCTACAACCTCTTCTTTTCTTTTCTTTTCTTTTTTCATTTATTTTTTTCTGGTTGAGATCCTTTACTGCTGATTAAAAGTCAAGGATCACATCCACCTCTATCATCTGGATTGTTAACCCTAGTGGCTTTCCTTCTCCGGCCCCTCCAATGAGTTCTCACCCTCAGAGGTGGACGAGAAAATTTCATAACTACTTGACATACAACAATTTTCAAGTAAACTGATAGTAGAACTAATATGATTCTATGTTTTATGCAAATAACAATTCAATCAGAATAATATGCACAATGACAACACAGACTTTTGAACATGTATATATGGCCAGAGAAATTAAATAAGCACAGTACATGGAATTAAATGTAAATTTTATAAAAAGATACATATATATACCATATACCATTAACTGTTGTGTAAACAAATACAAACTGCGGCTGTCATACCTGCTCATCATTCAGCTGCATATGCTCATAAACTGCACGGGCCAAGTATGCATCTTCTTCATCTTCCCATGTTTCAATATGGGCCGGAGGTTCTGCTAGCAAAATCAAGCATTTATGTTCAAAAGATACTTTGATGTTTTGACCAATTTTTGATAAGTAACACTTTGACCAATTATAAGCTCCAAAGAAGACATGTATATAGATCCAAATATATAATGGTCAAACACTTATTTGGTCCCTCAATTTTGTGTGAAGCTCCAATTTGGTCCTAAAATTTAAAAAGTAGCAAGACCATCAAATATCTAAAATGTTGCAACTACGTTGTTTTGCCTATCAAATGCAACAGAAACCACCAACAAAGCAATTATCACTGACAATGTTGTTAACCATAGATAAAGCTTTAATACTCCCTCCAATTCAATCTAGTTGGGCTGCTTTCCTTTTTAGACTATCTCAAAGTACATGGAAGTTTCCAAAAATGTTCATCCATTAAACTTTCAATATCACTTTTAAAATTTGGACCCACATTTTTTAAAATATGAATCCACCTGTTTTCTTCCTTTTCTAAGTGAATGATGATGACAAGAATGCTTCTTGGCCAACCTAACAACATTTTAGGAGGATTTTTATATTTATTTTGTTTAGTTTAAACAAGGAACATTCATACAAATGTGTCAAATATGCTAGTTGCTTACTCATGCCTTAGAGTTTGTCCACAACCCCAAAAAAACCACAGCCATATCCACCACTTGTGCCACTAAATCCATGGATTTATCCAAATCCAGTGTGGATGCCAAAGTTGGTGGGTTTTTGCATTTTGGTTGGCTTATTGACATGATGAAGCTTGGAAATAATGAATGCAATAAAGCTTGGTGTAATTGATTGCTTCTTTCTAAATTTGAGAATGTAATTGATACTTCATAGAAGTTTTAGGAACCAAAATAGGGTTTTGTCCACATGCGTAAAATACAAACATCTGCATACATAAAGACACAAATTGAATCACTTTCTGACATTAAAATTTATAATGGGTGTAGTTTGGAATTATAAGGAGATGAGAAAAAGATAAAAGCAAAACCTCAAGCTGGGAAAAATAAGGTAAACTAATTGACGGGAAAGATATTGACCCAAAGAGGAAGTGAAGAAAAAGATCTAAAGGGTAGAGCAAAGAATGAATTGGATATGCAGTTGACTGAAAGAAATGAAATTCTAATTACCATGCTGAAAACAATTGCATCCATACAAAAGTTTTCACCTATTTTTCTTTGCATGACAACATCTTTGTTTAAGTGGATATTTTGGAGATATTCCTCCAGAAACAAGAAATTAAAGATCTCATATAAATTATTTTTGTAAAATAGATACCATGTTTTGCCAATACACTCTAGTTCAAATAGAGATTCCTCCCCAATGCAAATAGGATGGAGGATGAGATCATGAGGTTCAAAACCCACTAAGTACGAGTGTAAGTTAGAGAGAAACAGTGAGACCATGTTTCACCTTTTCTAGTTGGTTCTGCCCTATAATCCTCATAAAAGATCCTTTGCATTTCTAACAAAATCTCTTCACATTCGCCTTGATAAACATTATGAAGACCATCATATTCCCATAACACATCATTGGCCTCAGGGGCAGATGCTGGAGACTTCAAACAATCATTCAATGATGAGTCCTCAATCTTTTTGAGTTCATCAGATATTATGTCCTCAAAAGCAGATTGGATTAAGTCCTGCAGAAGAGAGGAAATGGGAAAATAAGTAGGTGATGGGATATAAAAATTTATTCTAGAGAGACAAGTAATTCAGAAGGAAGAGAAAGGAAGAAAATAATTACTTTTCATACACATTCATTCTGTTCAAATTATGTCCAGATTGAAAAAGAATCTGAACATGTGACATGCAGAATCATTTTATATGTATTTGGGAAATTCCATAAAACCATTTTGGTTAGTTATGTAAAAAATGCTGCAGTGAGTAAAGGCATAAAAGAGTATTCTTTTCATTTTGGGTTGGGAGGGGTAGGGTAAATTATGCACCCAATGGATCTTGCTCATTGGCATCATAAAAGAGTATTCCAATACTCACTTATCAAAATATATATATATATAGACAGAGTATTCTAATATTCTATTTCCTTTGTTCAGCAAATTGCGTAACAAGACCAAATCCAATGCCACCAGTCCCAAATCTCACCACCCCCTCCTCCCCTCTAAAATGCTATTAGCGATGCATCCAAAGTCATGAAAAATGTCCAACTGACAAATCCTCTCAGTAAAACACCTCAACAATGTGTCCAAGACACCAGCACACTTCTTAGTTATTTCCAAAGAGTCATGTGGATCAAAGGCAAATGAGCAAGAAGGGTAGAAGGTTAATTGGATGATGCCCATTTGCAAATATAGTAGGGAAAGCTCCTCTCAATGCTCAAGGCCACTCTAGATATTGAACAAAATGTCTCGTATGTTCTTAACCCTGATCATCCACGATGGAAGCACTTTAAATAAAAAATTGTCAGGTTGATATTGAAATAGATACAGAAATCACTTTAAATACAAAAGGTCAAAATAGATTTTTCCCCTCCTTAGACCCCTTGAGTTGACATAACTAGAGACTAATCGGATGCAATTGTGGAAGCAGACAACAATGAAATTAGAAAATAAGGAAAATGATGTGCCATGCTTGTTCAACCAAGGAATAGGAGAATCAATCAACTCAATTTTCTATTCCTATATGAAATATAAAGGTTATCATACAAAAGTGATATATTGCTCTTTCACCCTCTATCTATAGTTTATATGGCCTCAAACAAACTCCTAACACTCTCAATTCCCTCAAATAGACACTTTTTCCCCCTTTCTTAAAGCCTTTAATACGTCTCAGAACTCTTTTTTTTTTTTTTTGATAGGTAATAAGACTTTTATTGAATGAAATGGACATCATGCTCATGATGATGAACACTCTGAACATGAAACAAATACATAAAACTCGAGCTAAAGCCAACAAAATGCAAAAACTCAGGAATGGAAAAATACATTGCGTAAAACCTCAAATACGAGCCCACTGAAACTAAGTGCCAAATAAAATAGATTTTAAGAGATCTAACGGTCTCTCCTTATCTTCAAAGGTACGGGTATCACGTTCTTGCCAAACTAACCACATTAGACATGCTGGAACCATATTGCAAGTAGTTAATAGGTGCTTTCGAAACCAATTCCACCATGCAAAAAAGAAGAGAAGTAATCGTCATCGGCATTACCCATTACCCATTGGATCCCAAACACCAGAAAAACTTCACTCCATAAAACATGAGTAAACTTACAATGGAGTAAAAGATGGTCCACAGATTCTCCATCACAATGACATAAGCAACACCAATTAACTAGGGACTACCCTCTTTTAACAAGATTATCGATGGTGAGTATCTTATCTCTAGTTGTAGTCCATAAAAAGAAAAACACTGTTTTAGGCACCTTTACACACCAAATGCTCTGGCAAGGAAAAACCTCTTGGAAAACCTCAGCAAGAGGACCAGCCAACAAAATATAATAAGAGCGCACATCAAACACACCAATTTGAGTCAACTTCCAAGTCAAGTTATCATCGCCCCCACCTCCAAGTCAGCATATGGGAATAAAGGAGCTCAAAAAAAGTACACATCCTCCAATTCCCAATCATGAAAAACTTGGCGAAATTGTATATTCCAGCTCCTACTTCCTTCTGATTCAAAAACAATTTCAGAAACAATCAAGTCAAAAACCTGAGCTTCTTTAGATTGAGAACAATCGATCAGATCTAGAAACAGATCCTTTAGAGGAGTATGCCCACACCAAGGATCGTGCCAGAACCGAATACGTTGACCCTCCCCCACATCATACACTACCTGTCCAAAGAAGTTCTCTACCCCTGCCCTAATACTCTTCCACATCCCACACCCATGAGTCCATCTTTCACTTCTAGTGCACCAGCCTCCTCTCTCCACACCATTTTTAGTTGCTATGACCTAATTCCATAACCTGTTACTTTCCTACCGAAAGCACCATAGCCATTTTCCAAGCAAGGCTTGGTTAAACAAACCAATCCTCTGGATTTCCAACCCACCTACCTTATCACCGCAACCAAAGGTTTGGTCCACTTCGGCACTGGAAGTTTGGTCCACTTCAGCACCGGGGCTTGGTAGCTCCTCCATCAGTGTAACGTCTGCCTTGTGGGTCCTCGAGCCTTCCCCAACCTCCCACTGACTTGGTCGAACATCAGCACACACATGCCCCTCTCGCAAAATGCCCAAGTCTTTAAAATTGACTTTGGGTTGGGCTTGTTGGTCCACACAAAGCCTAATCTCATTGGGTTGGGACTTAAGTACCACTAGATCCCCATTCTCATTGGGTTGGGTATTAAGTACCGTAGGAGGCCCCTTCTTACAAGTAGAAAATAAATGGGCAGGTGGGTCAAATACAACACTAATGGGCTGCAATTTATTAGCCCAGAAAATAGCCTGTTTGCCTTCACCTTCTAAAACAACTGCAATCTTTATCCCAAAGTGAGCCAGGGTCCATTTTACATTGGTCGTATGTGAGGGCCTACCAGATTTTAAATGAGTAGGGATATTTGACTTTTTTACAGAATCAAATCCCCCAAATCTCTCATTCTATTTAAAATGACCAGTAAGTTTTGGAATCTGTTTCTCAATACGTAAATCTCTCCCTGAAATCTCGTGGCTTTTTAATTTTTGCCAAACTTGAAAGCTTTGATTGTTGGTGGAATTTCCAAACCCACCACCTAAAAGCTTTGATTGCTAGTGGAATTTTCAAACCCGCACCTTTCCCCAAAAAGAGCTCACACATACTAGATAACTATAAGATACGTACCAATACATCAAGGATACACCCGTGATAAGGCCTGGATACAATTGTAACCCAATTCCCGATAGTGGGAAATAGCCCAAACTTGTAAGAACTTTTTATTTATATATATATATTTTTTTATATTGGCTTCTATGTTGAACACCTATCTTTTTTTCTTTTTTTGAGCAAAAGGTAAGTAAATGTTAAACACTTATGTAGTTATCTTTTATTCACTCTTTTAGGCCTTGATTTGTATTCTAAACATCATTTAATGGTCATGGGTTTACTTAGATACTAAAATGCATACACTAAGCAAAATGGTTAATTAAATTTCCACATCAGATCCTACTCCCCTGAAGGCATTTTCAAGATCAGCACAAATATGGAGCATTGCTTATATAGTTATAGTTATACACACTGACGGAGTTTTGTTGAATTGTAAGTGAGAAACTTAGCAAGTAATCTACACTAAAATTTTGTGTGAGAAAAACTTTGATAGAGTTTTAGACTAGCCAATGATGACAAAACTGTAAGTAGACATATTTATTTCCTATTGGAGGAATTAAATTTGAAGTGCACTGGTGAATGTAGAAAGAAAATTAAGAGATTTTAAAGGTTTCTAGATGAGGTGAAGAGCAGCAAAGTGAATAAATTGGACTACACTACACTAGACAAAATCACAACCCTTCACTGATACAATTTATGAGGTACAATTGATAAATGCTTCCCATGAATAATACACGCAAAACTATGCCAACAATAATATGAGATGGTATACATTGAAACAGGTATGTGGGGGTGGGGGTGGGTCTTCTGCTAACCCTATTAATGAATAAGATAAATAAATATTCCTTGACTCTATCTATCTATCTATCATCATAATATAAAACACAATGCATTAAATCAAAACGTAAGCATCATCTAAGAAGAAGAAGAAGAAGACGACCAACCTTAACCTTATGATTATTATGATTGGGAGAAGATGGCAACCTCAATTGCCAAAGCAAGCGGGTTCTGTCCTCTCGAACCCTTTTGTAACACTTCTCTCTCAGCTACAACAACAAACAAACATCATGAATTGTAATTGTAAAATAATAAATAATATTTGTGTTAGAAGAAGAAGGGACCTTGTGTTTCCAGAAGTGATAATTATTGAAGTGAGAATTGGTCTCCTTCTTCAGAGAAAGCCGCCGCCGCAGCCTACTTGGTGAGGCATCCTCCTCATCCTCCATTTCTTCTTCGGCGCTGGGGCTCGGAACCTCTCTCTCTCTCTCTCTCTCTCTCTCTCTCTGCCCGCGCAAAGCCAAAATAAATAAATACTGTAAATAATCGATGATGCCCATTCAGATTCGGTATTAATTAAATGGGCAGATGGGTCGGGTCGGGTCAAAACTAATGGGCTGGACTGCTGCCTGCAATCTTAAAATAGCCCGTTTTCCTTCACCTTCTAAAATAGCTGCAATCTTTAACCCGAAGTGAGTCCACTTTACATTGGTTGTTCGAGTGAGGGGACCTACCTGATTTTAAATGAGTGGGAAGGAATTTTTTTTTTTTTTTTTTTTTAAATCCCCCAAATCTCTCATTCTATTTAAAATGACATGTATTAAGTTTTTGCTTGGAAACTTTAGTAATTCTCAAAACTTAAAATCTCATGGCCTTTCAATTTTTTCCAAACTTGATTGAGGTTGAGGGTTTTGATTTTCAAACTCACCACCGCCTCTTTCGCCAACCTAAAAAGAACTTACATGTCCAACCACCAGTCTTAACTCGTACGGGAACCTGTAGACAACCACGTCGTGCCTCTTTCCCCAACCCAAAAAAAACTCACATGCCCAATCACCAGTCTTAACTCCTACCGGAACCTATAGACAACCACGTCATGCCCCATTGTGGTACCCCGAAATTTCCACAAACAAACCACCCTTATTTGATCTAGGGGTAATCTTCAAAGTTTTCAAATTCTCATGTAACCATTTGAAAAAAAAAAAAAGGGGTTGCTTGCTAAAGTTCCACCAGCCTATCTCTACCAAGCATACAATGATCCAATCCAAACCCGTCCTTCCCACCCAGCCATGAAAGTTGAAACACTCACTTGACACAAATAAAATAAAATAAATTTAATGAGACATTTGATGCAAAATTAGACTCTAATTAAAAACAAATTTGAAATCTAATTGAATGTTCTCACACCATATTGAATTTAAAAACAAGGAAAACAAAAATGCAAAATTGAGATCGAAGTTAAGGATCAAAATACTCCTTCCAACCAACATATTTGAGATCGAGATCCTAATCTAAAATTGATTGATTTTTCTATTTGGAAGAGGCAACGCATACAAAAAAAACATTTAACCTACCACACAAATACATAGGGTGTGTTTGGATACTGTTTATTTTGCTGAAAACTGAAAATTTATTGCTAAAAACAATAAAAAATAATTTTTGGGTTGTTGTTCACTCCCCCAAACACTATTCATTTGCCTTAATAAACTGTTCATGTCCCATGAACAGTACAAGAGGCGCTGGTCAAAAAAAAAAAAGGCAAAACGCTAAACGTGGACGCTGGACTTGGGATCCAGACAGGTAGGGATGGCAATTTTGCCCCGCCCCGCTTGACCCGCCCCTCCTCGCTTCGCCCCATGCGGGTTTTCCCCACCCCGCAAAGGTGATGGGGCGGGGATGGGGCGAGATTTTAGACCCGCACCACGGGGCGGGGCGGGGATGGGTTTACACTTTTTAGACCCACCCCGCCCCGCATTAATAAGGATTAAAAGGTAATTTTTTCATACCCTAAAACCCTACTATTTAAACAAAAATATAATTATCTTATTTTATTTAAGTGGAGATTCTTTTTGAAGAACTAGACAATTTTTATTTTATTATGTATTAGGAGTTTGGATTATTTTATTGTGTCATACTATTAGATTTTTGTTGTGATATTATCTTGTTAAATATTTAGATAATATTATTTAGTATTTGCTAAAATTAGTTTGATTCGATAGAATAAATTTATTTATAATTTCAAGTATATTTTTATTATTGAAACATGTCATTTTATTTGAAAAAATGGTAATAGTTGTAGGGAAAATTAACAAGAAATAAAGTTTTACGGTGTAGAGCGGGGCTTCACGGGTCTTCGTGGGGCCTTAAGGGGCGGGGATGTGGCAAGAAATTTTCCCCGTCATGCGGGGCGGGGCGGGGATGGGGCAAGAAAAATCCATGCGGGGCGGGGGCGAAGATCCCATCCTTCGGCCCCGCCCCGCCCCATTGCCATCCCTACAGACAGGTACATAGAATGAGATCGAGATTTAATGGTTTAAAGGATAGGAACAATAAAAATTGTGGTGGCAAAATGAGTAAATACCTTTAATCTTAAAACTATTTAAATATCTTCTTACTAAACTATTTAGCAAAATGCCCCTATTTTGGAATTCGATTTTAACAAAATCGAATTTTTTACAAAACTCAATATTCTCAGAATCAAGTTCTATGTATATTTTTAAGTAGAACTCAATATTAACAATGTCAAGTTCCACTTAGATTTTCAAAAAAATAATAATAATTATTAGCAAAAAATACATAAAACTTGACAATGCTAATGTTGAATTCTACCTATATTGATTTTGCTAAATAGTTCAGAAAGAGAAGTATTCTACAATATAGTTTTAAAATTAAGGGTATTAACCCATTTCCCCCAAAATGCAACAGCCTAGCCAATTTCAGCATTAACCAGCAACTTTGAAACATCCTTACATTTTTAGCATTAAAACATCTTTAACATTCAGCATCAGCCAATTTCAGTATATGTTTTCACTAGTATAGAAACTCTGTAATCTATAATCAAGTTGTTGTAAACTACAAAGAAACAAGGAAATGCCATACCTGCCCCCCAGAGACGAGGACTAGTGTTTTAGGGCACTTGTGTTACATGACAATTACAAATTTTGTCATATCCTAGTAAAGATTCTAGGAAGTGAAAATTTGTGGTTATGATGAGGCTAATTGAGTGAAATTGAAGATGACCGTGTGTTGAATCATAATTTCTAGGAAGCGGAAAAGGTAAGCTAGGTTATCCAGTGAAAAAGATTCCTCTTGAGTTACGGTCCAAATTCACAAGTTACGCCAACTACGCTCAGATGCATCTCAAGCTCAACGCACCAGTCAGATGCAACTCAAGCTCAACGCACCAGTCAATGGCGCGTATATCACCAAGATGAAAGAAATTATAGCAATTAGTCGAGATTGTAATTAAAGTGTGTTTAGCATTTAGTTTATTTCTCACAAAAATAAAGTTGGGAAAAAATAACATTAAATAACATTCATAATAATTATATAAATTAAATCCAGGTGTTTCCAACCACTGCATCATCAATTGCATTACAAGAGAAGAGTTGTAATCGTCTCCCACAAGTCCAATCCATTCACCTAATCTTATATAAAATTACCATCTACCAAAACTATTACAAATAACTTTTAACCAAAAATTGAGGTCCGCTCTTATGACTTCATTATTTCTTACTCATCATCGTCAAACTTCGTCTTCTTCCCTGCATTAATTAATTAAACATTAGTACATTGCAGGATATAATATTTTCAGATGGCTCAAGAAATCTAATATCAAACAACCCCAACAGCTAGAATATGCGAGTGAAGCCATATGATAAGATAACAAAACACAGTTATAACCAAGATATACAAACAAAAATAATACCAGTTGATCCAAAGCTTGGCTTATAAGGTGTTCCACGTCCCCTCCCGCCACCACCACCAAAACGACCACCACCCCCACCAAAACGACCACCGCCACCTCCTCGGCCACCCCCACGTCTTCCACCAAACCGACCACCACTATCTCTGCCACCACTTCTCCCACCACCGCTTCTTCCTCCACCACCTCTACCACTACCTGCACCATCACCTCGTGGCCTTGCTTCTTCTACATTCAGTCCATAACCATTAAGTTCAGATCCATCAAGTCCTAGAGCACCGTTCAAACCATCACTACTGTCGAAGTCCACATAAGCAAACCTGCAATTGTTTTCATTGTTTAGACCATAAACAACAAGATCAATGTTGACAGTTCTAAGGCAACGAAGTCAGGTAGTGTCTATCAAGGTGCTCCAATTCATAATGCAGCTAAAACATGAATTGAAATCAGCAACAAGGCAAGACAAAAAGAAAAGGGGAAGAGGTTGACAAGAAAGATAAAATTGAAAACTCCAACACAAAAACCTTGAAGAAAAAAAATTAAGCCTAATTGACACCAAACATTGTAGGAGTATTTATTGAAACCTGATTGTGTTATGAAATCTTTTACATCGTGGCAATTGTTGCCCTCGAACATATTTTGAAAAAATTCTACAGTGATGTACTTTTAAACTTAGTATGCTGCCTCCTAATCTAAAAAAACAGACTCAATAACAGGGTTGGTTATGCTTGCACAGCCCCGAGAATAAACCATAATATTTTAACTTCACAAATTATATGATATTTTCAAAAACTTTTATATTGCAAAGTAGAACTATTAGGGTATTGAAATGTCAATATTTAAAAATACAAAATTTAAAGACTCCACAAAGCAGGTGCTCTTCACCAGTACACTAAAAATAGAGAAGTGATTAACAAGCAAACACTAGGAAAAAAAATGACATAAAACATGATACAAAGAGAGGGAGGACAGAGCTAATTCTAAATTTGGAAACCTACCTTGTGCTCAATTAGCGTATATTTCATGTAAATTGAGCAGGGAAATTGCTAAAAATATAAATAAGGGAAATGGTACAAACCCCTTAATAGCACCAGAGTCATAATCTTTTGGGATGGACATCCTTGTAATATCTCCACAAGAACCAAAATGTTCTTCCAGGGCACTCCTAATCTGTAAAAAGTGTTGCATTTCCATTAACATAGTTAAAAACACACTTTCTAAATAAAAGTGTGCATTAGGAAAATATAGTTGGTATGCCAACAGTACCTCATCCTCCCCAAGAGATTTATCAAAACCTCGCACATATGCTGTATAGGCCTGACCTCTTCCTCCTCCCTTTTGGAATGAGTTACTCTCTTTACTACATTATTTTACAGCACAGAATAGAGCACAATGAGTTCATAAGATACTCTGAATTAAAGCATTTGGAAGACTGATAGAAACAAGGAGAAATACCCGTCATGTGGGGTATATTGCCCCCTTTCACGAGCAAAATCAAGTTTAACAGCACGGCCTAGCAAATCTTGACCATTCAAACTAACAGCCTGTGAAAAGAAAATAGTGTTCATTGATCATATTCAATGAAAGTGGAAAAAAACAGCATATTAATTATTTCAACAGAAAAAATATTGCCCAACAAAGTTGCCAAAGTATAAGTCACAGGTAAGAGCAACAAATGATAGTCAGACATATAAAGTCATTAAATTTTTACATTTTTACTAGATAATGGGACCAAAAGCATACCTTTTGTGCGGCTTCTACTGTTGCAAATTCAACATGTCCAAAGCCCTTAAATCTCCCATCCGCATCTGAAGCAAACCGAACATCAACAATTTCACCAGCATCTTTAAAGAAATTTTCCCTGCATAAATACATTAATGAGATGACAATTATCTGAACACTCTATTAAGATTTCCAGAAGCTATACATACACATCAGTTTGCTCAACATTGAATGAAAGATTGCCAACAAACAGAGTCTTTGATGTAGTTTGACCCTGAGGAGTAACAGGGGTTTGAGGCTGCACAAATATGTTAGAAATCAACAAAAAATCTATGAAATAAGTGATAATACAATTCCTCAAAAGAGAAAGGCTTAATGATCAATTACAGCTTTCTTCTCAGATTTTGAATCAGTCTGCTTGGTCTTTGGTGACACAGCATCTGCCATTTCCACATCAGTGTTCTGTTCCAGAAGTTATAGAGCTTGAGCATTAATAAGGACCAAAGCTATTTTTAGAGATTCTAAATGTTTGAAATGGAAATTAATAGTATCGATAATAAGCATTATATGCACTTTTTAAATTGCATGCCCCTAAATATTTGATTCAATTCATTTCCTATGACAATCCTAACGATTGATTAATTACAATTAATCAAAACATCCCTTACCGTGTTCTTTTTTTATAGGTAAGTTACATGCATGTATAGGTTCATGGACCCCATTGCTTCAAAAAATCATCAAGTTGTTGTTTTACCACTACAGATTTCATCTTAAGCAATATCATTCAACCAAAACATGATTAGAAACACAGAACTTCGGAGTTAAATTTACATTTTTCTTTGGAGTCTTGGAGGGTTTTTCCTCACTATCTTCATCAGATTCATCTGTATCTTCCTCAGATTCCTCCTCTGAATTGCTACTTTTCTTTGAATCAAGAGCACACTGCAGGGTCAAAAATAAGCTATGTGACTAACTAAACAATACTGAGACCTAGTGCAAAGCTAATGGGAATTACAGAAGATGATACTCAAAGCTTATAACACACAATAATTTTGGACAGAAGCCAATAATAAGATTCAAAGCTATAAATAAATAAAAATGCCTTACAATTTTCTGAACTTCTAGCAGTCATGATATTATGGCCAATTAAAAGAGCAAAGTGAAGGCTTATTATATTTCAATTAATTTACACTTATCTTATTAAAATAAGGAAATATAGGCATTTAAGACCACACATATCAGAATATAATTCTACAAGAATTGTTCCGAAAAGGTCCATGACAAACACACCTTTTCCCCTTCAGATTCACTATCTTCAGATTCACTATCAGAGGAGCTATCACTGTCATCCACTTTCTTTGGAGGGGCAGCATCAGATAATTTCTTTGTGGCAGTTGGTTTCTGCACATGAATAAAGGAGAAATTTCAAATAAATTAACTTGACACAAAAATACAGATCCCAAAATCAGAAAACAAAAGCATCAACACAATATAGTTACTATTCTACACTCACATCTGACTCTGTATCATCTGAATCTGAACTATCAGATGATTCAGCTTCGACTTTCTTAGTGGGGGCAGCAACCTTAACATTTTTAGCAGCAACTGCCTGTTTTTTTTTATTCGGCTCCTGAGACAAAATAAGATAATTACATGTTGCTGTCTATGTGTCACGAAAAATATAAAAGAACATGTATAACAAACTGCTCACCTCATCCGAAGATTCATCACTAGAGTCATCATCTGAAGACTCTTTCAGAACAGGCTTTGCTGCAACCACTCCCTTCTTAGCAAGGGCACCATTTTTAGCAGCAACTACCTCCTTTTTTGTAGAAGGCTCCTGAGATGAAAGAAGTTAACATTGTAATCAAATACTGATGTAAATACAGCATGATTAAAACAAATAAATAAATAAAAAAACATTCTCAACCAACTGCTCACATCATCTGAAGACTCATCACTAGAGTCATCGTCAGAGGAATCATCATCAGACTCGGGAAGCTTTGGCGCAGGCACTCCCTTCTTAGCTGGGGCACCAAGGGTACCATTTTTAGCAGCACCTGCATTTTTCTTTGAAGCAGGCTCCTGAGACAAGAGAAGTTGACATCTTAATCAAATGTTGTTGTAGATGTGGCATGATAAGACAAAATAAAAATAGATATTGTCAAAGGAACTGCTCACATCATCAGAATCATCACTGGACTCAACATCTGAAGAATCATCACTGGACTCCTCCACAGGAGGCTTCTTCTTGTTGTTTATTTTGACCTGATAAGCACAAATTGCAAATTCAGTAACCAACTAAAAGGGAGCCATCAATAAAACCCAGCCCAAAAATTAAAAAAAAAAATGATGTTCAATAATTAATACATGTTCACAAAAGTAGACACAAATCAACATAAGACAGACAGACAGAATATAAATCCAAACATTGCATGAAATGAGCACAAAATTTGTTAATAATGTCATATCATACTGTAATCACTTCGGACCGTTCATGTAAATAAACAATTAACAATAACTGAAACATAAAATTCACATAGTTGACCTCTTCCTCAGACTCAGATGAAGAATCATCTTCTGAGCTACTGGTTTCCACCTTCTTCTTCTTTTGTGTCTTCACTTCAACCTTCTGCTTCACAACAGCCTGCTCTACACCCTCGTCCCCCTTCTGCTTTTTTGCAACTTGCTTCTCTAGCTGTTGTTCAGCTTCTCTCTTGCCTTCAAGAAGATCAAAAACCCAGAATTTCAAAACCTCAGTACAACACACCACAAAAAACCAAGTGCAAAATTTTTTTTTTTTAAATGTAAAAAAAATACACCAAAATCATCACCAAGACGAAACAAACAAAACAATAAATCAATAACCTCAGAGTTGGACACCAAATCCACTAATTCAATGACTACGCAAGGAACATAAAAGGCATTAAAATTTAACAGTTAAAAACACACAAAAAAAAACCCCTTCAAAAACCATATACCCCCTTGAATTAAAAACAACCAAATATAATCCACAAAATAATATAGAAAAATAAATTAATAAAATGGGTACCTTTCTTGGCAGACTTGGACGGTGGAAGAACAGCAGGAGGAGCTGAATCAACCTACAAAATGAAGAAATATCAAAACCCAATAACAACAACAACAATAATAATCGAAATACAAAACCAAAAAACAGAGAGGCTTTGCAAAAAGTTGTGATTTTTATTTTTTTTGTATTGTATTGTATAAATCGAAAAACGAAGAAGCTGCTTACTTTAGTAGCCGACTTCTTACTTGACTTGCCCATTGTATAGAAGAAGAAGAATAAGAAGAAGAAGAAGGAGGAGGAGGTAGCCGAGGTCTGAAAACAGAGAGAGGAAAAACTAAAACTAAAACCCTAAAGGTCTAGGGTTTTCTGAGGGCAGAGGAGACGAGTGAGAGGTGAGGTATAGAAAGATGCTATATTTATATGTTCAGTGAGGGAGGCGGGTTGCGTTGTTAGGGTTTTTTTTTTTTCACGCTTTCGTTCTTTACATGTGTTCGGCTTCGCGGCTCTTGCTCATTATATTTTCACGCCTTCTCTTTTTTCCTTTTTCTTTTTTGGCTAAATTACAAATTCTACTTTTTTTCTTTCTTTTTTTTTTTTTGCCAATTATTTCATTTTTGTACTCTCATTTCGTACTCCTCTAAATTTTAGTTTTACTCAATTCTTTAGTTAAAAATATGAAAATCTTTTTTTAAACATTCTTTTTAAACAAATTTGTCCTAAAAGGGTCAAATAATTCTACAATTATTGATTTTATTATTAAAAATAAATAAATAAAATACCTCTTGAGGAGGAAGCTTGAAGAGAAGGAATTATCAAAGGGATCCACCCAAGGTATAACTAGGTCCAACTATTCATCAGATCAAGCTCAGCCCAATTAGGATAATAGGGTCACGAAGACCAAGAAAGCCAACTTGCCCAAGGAGCTCGAGGAAAAGATACTTCTCGAGAGATAGGAGATAAGCCACAAAAGTCATAAGGCTAAAAGCCGAGGAGAATCGTAATGACGAACGAGTAATAACAGGAGGCAACTTTCATATAAAGTATCCATCAACTCCACATTTAATACACTATACCTACTTAGTTTGCTACATTAATGCCGAAATAACTCCTGAACAGTGCCCCACAACTTGCAATCTACTCTACCACCACTAATAAGATAGTGATAGGACAAGTATCCAAAGAGAGATCAACAGCCCTTTAAGTAGAAGGTTGGGATGCAATCCAAACTACTATAAATAGTAAGTAAGGTCCTCCTTAAGAGGGGATTGAAAAAAGTAGGAAGAGAGAGAGAGAATTAGAGAATTATAGAGAGAAAGAGACTAGTGTAACACCGAGAAGTGTATTTCTTAAAAACAATTGCTCCTCGGCCAACTCGAGGAAAGACTTAAATAAGAATCTCTATTTTCCTGCTATAATCCGTTGTATGTATTGTCATCTTTGCTAATCTCCCTTTTTTAATTATCAACCCATGGCTACAAGAGATCAAAGTGTGAAATTTAACCATCCACCTATACAAATTAATTGTACTGAGCTTCTATCCTAGCCCATTCTCAACAAATAGGGCCTGGTTACTGTTTTTGCCCCCTACATCATAAATTATAATATATTTTTTCTTAAAATCAAATTATAATAATTACTTACAGATATGGTCCATGCATTTTCATTATAAATCAACCAAAATATTAATAATGTATTTTATAAAATCAAAGCAAATTTAGAAATACATAATTTTTAACAAAATAAAATAAGATAATTTTTTTTTATAGTAAAATGCTTAATAACTATAGGATTTAAATGAAGAAATGCCAATATAACTATTAAAATTATTTTAGTCATTAAATGTTGTATTTAAAAACCAAATTTATATTGTTAAAACAATTTATGTTTTACATAATAAATAGTGAACCAGGTTAATTTTTGTTGGTCATAGGTTAACGTCCATAAAAGATGATAAAACTTGGATACAATTCCTTACCTTTTTAGAGAGAACTAAATTGAATGTAAATGTGTTTGAATTTAGTTAAAGAGTCTAATTTAGCACCTAAAGAACTAGACTGCAATTTGGTAGGACGGAAAGAAAACTAAGAGAATAAAAAAGATTTTATTTTCCATCATATAAATAGTTGTGATACCTAAAAAGCAAAAAAAATGAAAAACTAATTTATTTGGTTGAAACAAAAAAAAAAAAATAGAGGATAGAGAAGATAGTTTGTATGAATTTACTTCCATACTCATGGTACAAAAGATATTTTTGGAAAAATGTTTCTTTCCAATTTAAAAAGAAATCATTCAAACTCTTCAAGATAAAAGTTTAGCTACAAAATTGATTGTAATCTTAGACTACAATCTTTCTCAATATCTTTTTATTGAATGTGAATTTTGACAAATCCACCATAGAATTACATATTCTTCTTGTTTACTTCGTGCTTCCAAAATTTTTAGAAAATTAAAGATCAATAGTTATATCATCAATAAATTGTTTAAATTTCAAGTTTTTATAGTTTAAAATTATGCATTATATATGTAAGTTCTCATTTTGGACAGTACCCAGGCCTAAGTGGTGATGAGGATCCTGGGCCTCCAAAGGATTTTTGTATTTGTTGTTTGGTGGACTAGGCTTGGTTCACTACAACTATATTGGGTTGATTACGAATCATGTTGTACGCAAAACATAAGCCCTATAACACATACATATTCATACATGCAAATATATAAATAGTGTAAAATAAATGGCTAAGGAACGGTAAATAATTATTTAAAAGGTGTAAATAAGGACGTCAAGGATCTTTAGAAAATAAAGTGATATTGTCATTATATTGAGTTTTTAATACATTGGACCCTATTTCTCACTGAGATATGCCACGAAGTTCAAATGAGTTCAAAAATCACAGACTTGGATAGCTCTTTGTAGGCTTTCAAGATTTGTGAAGTTTGAATCCCTTTGAATCCAAGTGTATTATCCAAGACCTGGACCTTATTTCTCACAGTATCTATGACTTTTCTCTATTTTTTGAGGTTTAATGACTTTCTCTAATGCCCCTTTTGCTCTAATCAATTGTTGCTCAATGACCTTTACTAATGACTTGGGGTTCGTTTGGATACAGCTAAAAATTGAAAACTGAAAACACTGTAATAAAATAATTTTTAAATGTGTGAATAGTACCATGAGACCCATTTTTAATGAAAAAGTTGCTGAAAAGTGAGGTTTGTGGGTCCCATGAATAGTGCACGGGACTCACTGATGTGCTGAAAAATGACTGAAAAGTCAAATATTACGACGAATGTTCATGAACAGTAGCCGTAATAGTGAAATTTGTCTCCTGAAACGCATGCAAAAAAAAAAAAAGAGTTCAACGCTGGAAACGCAGACGTGGGTATAAATAATTTCTACCCAAACTCACATTTGATCTTCCTTTTATAGTACCTTCTTAGGGTTTTTGTGTGCCATTGATTCCCTCCATTTGCTGTCTTGGGTACCAAAACCAATGTTGTGTCAGTAACATTGGTGACTGGTCATTTCCTCATTTCCTCATTATATTTTTCTTTTGAGATTTCCCTACAAAAAGTTCCCAGCTGACCTTCCCTTTTGGGGGGTCCTGATGGGACTGACTTTTATTTCTTTTTTCAAGGCTTCTAAAGAGACTTTTTTAGAGCCTCTTTTTTGCTGTCTCATCCTTAGTCATTTTTCTTCAAATAGGTAGATTCCTCCTTGTCAAGCTGAAAGATCTCCGACCACATTCCTTCATGGTTCACCTTCCTGCTCTTCCTGAGGTACTAGGCTTTCCTTCATGAGGTGCTGGTTCTTAAGTTATTATTTGTTTCCAAAGCTTTTCTTTCGAGTTGTAGATGGCTGATGGGACGTCTTTCTTCATTTCTTGTGTTCATGAACATGCTTTCTTGAGCTATCCAACTCCCAGTTAATTCTTTCCTGCACTTTCCGATGATCCCTTCCCTGGTTTTGGCAACTCCAAGGTATCTTGGTCCAGTCTCTTTTTGGACTTCTTGGGAGCTTTTCTTACAAAGGCTGGGCTAAGTTTCTTTTACTTTTTTTTTTTCCTTCTCTAAGGCCCAGGGTTTACTCATTCATGAGCTTGGGCTTCCTTTTATCCATTTTAAATAGGCCTTAGCTCACGGATCGAGCCTTTCTTATCTTTGAGACCCCATTAGTTTTGGATTTCAATACTTGTAATATTTTAAACCTCTACAATATATAAACTTATAGATCATATAGTAAATTGTATCAAATTGACACTGAATTTGACAAGTATATTAAGGGTCTGTTTGAAATCCGCTTATTTTGTTGAAATTAAAAACTTTTTCCTAAAAGTATCGTAGATAAAGGTAAAAGTTAGATAAAATAGTACAATGAAACCCATAAATAATAGCAAAAATAAGTTGAATAATAATATAAATTGGCAAAAATAATTTTTTTCTAACACACACTAAGAGCAAAAAAAAAATGCAATTCAACGGTTATATTTTCAAAATAACAAAATTTAGTTACAAAATTTGTAATAACCTAGAACTATAATCTTACTTAATAAAATAAATATTACTACTTATTTTAAAAATCTAACCGTTAAATTGTATGTTAAAATAAATACTACTTAACAAAATTTCAATGGTTAGATTCTCAAAATAAGTAGTAATATTTAGGTTAGTATCAATTTTGTGGCTCATCTTTGTCTTATTTTTATTATATCATATAATCCATTTTTACAAAATTTCAGGATAAAAAATCAATAACTATGTAATCACTCCCTTAAAAAAAAAAAAAAAAAAAAAAAAACTATGTTATCAAATGATCAATAACTATTTTATTAATCAAATGTTTAAATGATTTAAAATTGTGCATAAAAAATAATTGTGTCGATCGAATAATAAATAACATTCAATATGGACAAAATTTAACATATGTTTTAGGAACGTAATAAGTATACAAATTAACAATTAAATTTTCAAAATTAACATCCAATAAAAAGATATAAAATTTTTTTTAAAAGGTTTATCTTCAAACTAATTTAGAGATAACCCTTGTCTTTTTTCATAGATAAATACACATAACTTATTGTGCTAATGATATTTTAATAAAAAAATCTTAATAGACTCCGGTAGCATCATATTAATTAATAAAATATAAATAAATAATAATTAGTAATGTTAGATCAAAACATTTATACATATAAAACTAAAAATTATTTAATGAAAAAATAATTTATGTACATTCATTCAGCATGCAACTTCAACAAACCAATAAAAAATTGTGCAACGTGTATAAGTGCAACTTTAGTGAGAGAGGGGGGGGAAGAGTGCAGTACAAGGGTGATTAAAGACATCCCGAAGGGTACAAAATTATATATGTGAATGAGGAGATTTCTCAAGGTTTGTATCTCCACCAACTTATGGCAAGTTATTTTCGGCAATGACGCTAACACCCCCATGAAATTTGGAAGACATTTAACAAAATTTAATCTCAAACAGTCAAACCATAACAGTAATCATAAATGGTGATCAGAAACAACTTGCTGTTCCACTACAAAATTAGACTAACAAACAAAACTGAACAATTATCCAATTTTAGCTTTCAAGCTCCAACAAGATTGATAAGTAAAGCAACATAAAATACAACCAACAGAACGCATCTAGAAAAGAGATGTCCCCTTGCCTTTTTTATCACCCCCAATTTCAAAGTGTTTGCAGCGCTGCAAGTACAGGTCAACACCATGCGTTAACAAAAAGATTAGAACAAAATAAGTAAAGAACATCTGGAAATGCCTAAAAAAGTCATTAACCTTAATTGGATGTTGCGACATGTGCTTGCAGCTCTGGCACTGCAACCTTAGCACAATCTTCTTCGTAGTCTTTGCCTGTTAAGAGCAAGGAAAAATAGAGTCAGACTTTACAATGGTTTGATCTTAACATTACCAAAACTATAATTAATTCATCTCCTCAAGGTATAAGACTAATTTCAGACTTATGATTCCATAACTTTTGTTCTAAGCATTGATTCACACAAGTGCACATTATACTTAGACCTTTTTGTGGAAGACAGGTTTGGTCTGTCCACCATAACCAGATTGCTTGCGGTCATAGCGACGCTTTCCCTGAACAGCAAGACTATCCTTGCCCTTCTTGTACTGAGTAACCTTATGCAAGGTGTGCTTCCTGCACTCCTTGCTCTTGCAGTATGTCTTCTTTGTCTTAGGAACGTTCACCTGCAATACACACAACACAGTTCAATTCAAAGGGAGAAAGAAAAGGGGTTAACAGAAATGGAGACTGAAAACATTATATAATATAAGATTAAAAGTTCAAATCATGAGCAGAACAACATACAACGAAACAGTAAAAAATGACCCCGAAAACCATTAATCTTGATTAGGAGCTACCACATATCATCTTCATCAAAAACTCATTTCATGTCAGAAAAATAAATTGAAACTCATAAATATTACTTTCAATTTTGTCTTTGTGTATTTAATTATGTCAATTCCATCCCCCAACTGTTAATTGTTTTAATCTCATACCTTTGGAAAATCAGCACAATTTTAAGCTTAACCAAGTCAACGTCTAAAAATAAAATTGACTTAATCTTAAAAGTTGGAATAAGTTTACAATTAATAGTTGAGACTTGAGAGACTCATTTACAATTAATAGTTTGGACTTAGGAAAAATTTGACAATTTAATGCATAACTAGAGAACAATAACTATGACAGATGTACCCCAAGATTGCAGTTTGGCCTAAAATATTTGAAGTCATACAACTATAAGAAATTATTGAAATTACACCATCATCATCAAATTAGGAGCTGAATCTTCCAACTTGACTAGCACCTTTAATTTGGAGGAATATCATTCACTAGCTTCCCTATGACATTTTTGTTGTAGTTCTCTTGTAATTTCACATCATCTAGAATAGCACTCTTTGTTACTGACCTCCACCTTCTGCCACTGTTTGGCACTCTCTTTAGTTTGATTTAACTTGTAGGAACTCTTTTTCAATTAAATGTTTATTGTTCACATAACATAAGCCTTTATGTCAAATCATAAATTTGGACTACCAAACAACACAGACCCAATGGATGCCTCTCCTCTCCAATTTTCTTATTCTAAAGTCAATTCTTCCAATTGTTATCTTGCACCAATTTATACGAACTTAAAACCTCATCACTGTCAAATTTTATTCCTCAATAGGGTCTCTTTAAGTACCCAAAACTTCTGAACATGTGCTAATAAGTGCCCAAAAACTACAATCTGAAACCAACCGATTTCCTACATAATGCAACAACTTGGAATATCGTGGGCTTATTCAAACCATCATTAAAAAATACTCACTAGTCACTACATATTTTATGGACTTCTATCTCATACTAGGCTAAATAAGGGAAGTTAAGAGATAGTTTTCTTTTGAAAACACAAGAAAATGCGGAAAACTATCTTCACATAAAATATGGCATAAATTAAAAATAGATATTAAAAAAACTCAAGCTTTCACGACATATAGCAGCATTGCCCCAGAGGAGCAGCCCATGAAGAATAAAGAATAACATGATATCGAAACATCATCTCCAATGTACTCTGGTTGACTATTTTTTTCTTAATAAAATTTTTCGTTATCTATCCAAAAAATAATAATAATAATAAAGCATATAACATATATTTTCGAAGGACACAATTTCCATTTTCCATTTCAATTTATCTGTCAAAAAATGCATTGGAGAATGGAGAGTAAAACACATGACATCAACCTTGATGCAAAAGATATCAAAGCTTACATTCCACAAGCAACACACACAAGCATGTAAACATATATCAAAAGGCAATTTTATGTGAAAGTCTGAACAAATTATAGTTTGGACACCAAATAGATTTCAAAGGTTAGCAAAGTAGTTTCCACAATCCAAAAAATTCATGTATTCGAAGGAGAAAATAAATTTGAACAAAACAGGAGATAAAAGCAGAGAGAGAAAAAAACACAAATAGAGATTAATAAAAAAAAGAGGCTTTAAGAGAGAGAGTACCATGGCTGCTACGATTTGCGGTGTGGAGGCGCTTTCAGATAAGCTAGGGAGGTGAACAAGGAAGGAAGCCAACCTGCGATTTACTTGGTTTTTATAGCAACAATAGCTAGGGTTTGCGTTACGGGTCGGACCCATTTCTTCGGGTCAAAAGTATATCAGATTCAGGTGCAATCCTTAATCCTACTCAAATTATAGCCTATTCTTTTTTTGGAGAATGAAATTATAGCCTATTCCTTTCTGAATTCTTGTTTAAAAGGTAAATTGTATTTTTTTTTTCATCTTTTTAATATAAGATTTTTCCTTTTTTTATTATTATTTTAGTTTTATACAACAAAATTATAGCCTATTCCTTTCTGAATTCTTGTTTAAAAGGTAAATTGTATTTTTTTTTCATCTTTTTAATATAAGATTTTTTCCTTTTTTTTATTATTATTATTTTAGTTTTATACAACAAATTTTTAAAATATAACAATATAACCCCTTTATGTGTTTTTATAAATTTTTATTTGAAAATTTAAAATATAACCATTTTTTAACTAAATGGGAGGACTAAATTGTTACGTTTTAAAAATTCAAATGAAAAAAAATCAAACATAATTCATATTTGAGTAGAGCTTACAAACAGGTCGAGTTAATTGGGTCAAAAATAAATCATCCTAAACGAATTGTAAGTGAGCCGGATCAATTGGGTTATGAGTCAACCCATAATTTTTCACATGAAAAAAAAAAAAAAAAAAACAACAACTTTTAAATGTCAAAAACAACAAAATACTTAAAAATTAAAGTTAAATAATACATAAATTCCTAAGTTTACACAATTCAAAGTTCAATAATGATAGTATCACAATAAAATTTAGGTGACATGCCATTAACTATACAAAGACGACATAGTTTTGATTTTGTACAAATTTCTTACATTAAAAAAAATCCACAATTTTTTTTAAAATACATATATAGAAAAACAAATAGAACAATAAGTGCCCATAACTCTAGTGTTATTCTCAGGTGATAGAGGAACATTCTTTTGACTCTCCATTTCAAATGTTGGTCACTTGCAATAGATGAGACTAACAATGACATTTTATTGCAAAAATTTGGGGTTTAAACCAATTCAATGAGCCCTTAATCACACCAAAGGCCGTGGAGATGTTTCAATCTAAGCTACTTAGAACTCTCATAATTTTTATTTTATTCTCAATTTCTTTGAGTCTTGCTTTCCCATGGTCAAACTAGAAAGAAAACGATTTGGTGGTTGTTATTTGATACAACATAGGCACTACCTTTGGATAGTTGACATCATATTACCTTTACGTGGTTTAACATTTTGAGTGATTTGCTAGCTTATATGACTTGATTTTTATAATATAAAAAAATGTTTAAAAAACAAGTTGAATCACGAGTAACTTGTTTTTATGAGTCAAAAATCTCAAGTTCATGTCGGGTTATCGAGTCAAGTCTAATTTGCCAAGTCTTCATTTGAGAGATCAAAGATGCATTTTGAGAGGCCATATTTGGAGGCTGCACTATTATGTTATGTCTTTTATTGTTGCAGTTAGGTCCTTTGTCTGTTGGACTCATATAGAAGCAAATTATGCTGCATGCTGCTCATGAGCTAGCTAAATGATTCCTCAAGCATTTTGTAATTATGCTGCATGCTGCTCATGAGCTGGCTAAATGATCCCTCAAGCATTTTGTCTTTGAGTCTTTTGAGTTGGGTCACTACTCTCAAAGTCTTACTCGTATTTTGTTAGAGGAGGGGGGCCTTTTGTTTGTATATGTTGCTTTCATAATTATATCTTGCCTTTCATAATTTTTTTTTTTAAAAAAAAAAAAAAACTATATATATATATATATATGAATCTATCTACCTATATATATATATATATATATATATATAAAAGGAGCCAATATTTTTTAAGTTTAGATTCATGAATCTATATGTAAAGACACTTGGTACAAAATGAGAGATAGAATGACATACTTAGCATAAATTGAAATCAAAATTTGAATTACGAAAATGCTAGGAATTAAATTAATAGTCTTTATATATATATATAAACCAAAGTTTAGAAAAAGTCCAATTAGATTCTAAATTGGAGTCCAATTTTGCGTCACGTGTCAATTTTTTGTTAAATGAATTATTAGGTGCAAAAATCGAAGAGTCTAAATCCAATTATATTCTAAATTAGATTTTAATTGGAGTTCAAATTTGCGCCACGTGTCCAATCTAATTTTATTTTTATTTATTTTTTGTGACAAGTAAATTATTGAGTGCAAAAATCGAAAAGTCCAAATCCAATTAGATTCTAAATTATAAAATGAGAAATCATTACATATTTTAGAAACTCATGGCTTAAAAAATGTGTAAGTTGTAACTCTTACATCAGGTATATTTTGAAGTCATATATGTGCGTAATTGTGATTGTTTTTAAATGTACTAGTGAATATTACGAGATTATACACTAGTATATATGATAGCCAAGGGTTTTGTAGTGGAAGTGACGCCTCCCCATACACAAAGTGCCTAGGGGAAGAATTCGAGCTGCGAAGTTAGCAGCATATTGTAACAATCTCCAAAAAAAAAAAAATATTATGATAAGCCTACAAGTTAGATAATGTACAAATTTTTCTTACAATTGGATTGAAGACATCTCCTTAAATTCTTCACGTGATAGTTAATAAGGTCATTCGCATATAGTAAATCACGTGATTTATTTTTTTATTTTTTTTTTTTTTTGACTAACAAAAAAAGGGGACTCGCGTGTGGCAGTCATTGTCCCACGCCCCATAGTACAGTTGGGTAAACCCATGGGTACCACCAGCTCGAACTGGAGCTCGGAAACTCCGAACCCACACACACCCCAGGTTCTATTGGTTTCTGGGACTTCCAGAAATTGCAATTACAGTCCTCGTGAGAACTCGAACCTGGGATGTGGTGAAAGCCTCAGCAGTCACCTACCAGTTGTACCACACCCGCCGGTGGTAAATCACGTGATTTATTAAATAATTTAAACAAATCACATGACCGTTGAGTTATTCATGTGATTTAAATTGAGGAAAATATGGCTAATGTTGTTATAATGCTAGCTACAAAACAGTAATAATCTTAGGATATATATAAATATATATATATATATATATATATATATATATTTTCTTGTAGGGGATCCAAATTGAGGTTCTCCACTATAGTACTTGGGACGCTTCTCAAATAATGGGTTCAAAACCTTCTCAGTCTTCTTCTTAGCAGGTGCGGCTGGGTTCTCTACTATAGTAGCACTAGAAGGAACTTGACATTTTAAGATGGTTTAACATCTTACGATAATAATAATTTTGGTTTCCAATTTAATATTTGTAAACTAAGGTATATAACATCATTTGCATCATCATGGTGTTTCATGTTTCTCACATCTACCCTTAACATACAAGCTAATAAAATTCATTAATATTATAAAATAAAATGAAAATTAGAAAAGTCCCCACATTGTGTTGTGTGGAGAGGATATATTTAATTTCATTTGTGGCCAGGGCATGGGGGGCACACATAACAATTAACTACAGCAACAACCCTAAATGGTTGTTTTATTTATTATTGAGCCTGCCTTACATATATTGTTATTTTTATTTGTTTATGCAATTTGGAAATGTGCAAATGCTGCTCTCAATGTGTTTTGTTGCGATTCATTGGTTTTGGTTAGGGCTATTTAGACTCGACTGGAGCCCGACAACTCGGTCAAACCGCCCGACGCTGACCTGATTCTGGCCCGAACTGAAGGTCCAATCGGTCGGTGGCGGGTTTCTGTTTTCAAGAACTGATACCAACAAGTCAAGTGGCGAGTTTGCTTCTCCAAAACCCGTGTAACCCGAACCCGACTAGAGCTATATACAAATCCAGCCAAATACTGCAAAAACAAGCCAGATTCGGCGAGATCTCAACTAGATCTGGTGGGATTTAGCCAGATCCGGCCAAAACCCAGCAATTTTTAGCGAAAAAAATGCAGATTCCAGCGAAAAAATGTAGATTTCGGTGATAAAATGCAGATTTCGGATTTTTTTTTTTTTTCCAGATTCTGGCGACGTTTTTTGTAGATTTCAATGACTTTTTTAAAATTCCGACGACCGGCCAATGCTCACCCTTACTCGAAACCGACTCGACTGATTGATTCCAATGGTCGGTTTTGGGTTCCTCCGCCTTCCATTCGACGTTGGCGAGTCAAGTCTAGGTTAAGTCCAAAACCGACCCAACCCAACCTGTGGACATGCCTAATTTTGGTCGAAGGCGGCGCGTCGGCCTTCAATACAAACACATAGTCCATTTGATCTACTTCTACAACTACGAGGCTAAATTGGCTCAAGGTTTGATTGTACACTGCAAAGTTACCACTAAATATAATTCACAACTTTTGTAATAATAACTTACCCACATGATAAGTTATGAATGGTGATAATAAAATAGTGGGTCTATGTAGGTTCATATTTCCACCAAGGAAGTCGATACCGTACCGTACCAGCCGGAATTCTTCATACCGGTCGATGAACCGGTACCGAAACACCTTCAAAATGTACCACTCAAGATACCGGCCTATATCGGACAATACCGGCCATTCCGGAGTATACCGGACGTTTCGGCCGGAAAAGAGAAATTCGGCCGGTACAAAAACTAAAAGGAAAAATAGAAAGAAATGCATGATTTGAACAAACCCCAATGCAACAAGTTGCCACTACATTGACTTCGCGGATTAGATTTTTTTTTTTTTTTGTCCGTCTGTTGTCCTTCTCCACTACTCTGATTTCTTCTTTTTTTTGCTAAACAATGCTGAACAATGAACATTGCTATGTGGTTTCTCTTTCTTTGTTTTGTATCTTATTTGAAATTTCTTAAGCCCTTTTACACGTGATTAGCCTTGGAAATGTTGAAAACTTATATTTTTTTAGTAAAAGATGGGCTGAATGGTTCAGCCTTTACTTCTTTTTCAGTTTTGAGCCACACGTTATGTGATGCATTAATTGCATCACATCAATTGAACCTCTTAGTTTTTTTATTTTTATAGTTTTCAATATAAAGAAATGTATAGCAATTACTTATTATATTAATATATTCTTAAAAAATGTTTATTATCAATATTATTATTATTGGGAGTGATATTTTAAGTTTGAGATTTTTCATAATTAGTGAAATATGAGTTTGAAATTTTATAGTCCTTAATATAATATATATTATATAAAATAGCGGTAAATTCGAAATGGTACACGGTATTGATCGGTATCCGAAATATATCGTACTGCTGGTTAAATCGGTACAGTCTCTGATATGGTATTGACTTCTTTGATTTTCACCACTCACAACTTATCACATGGGCAAACTGTGACAAAAATTATAAATTATTTTGTGGTATCAACATTTTTCTTATTAACTCGATCGGCCAATTCTTATTTCTTCTAATATCTATTTATTTTAGAAGAAACATATATATATATATATATATATATATATATATATTGAAATTTCAGTCTTTTTGAGACACATGAAAATAATAATTAAATGTGATCGGATTAAATAATTTGACCAAAAAAAAAAATCTTATGATTTTTGCCTTTAGTCTTTTAGACTTTAACGTTCTGTTTGTTTCGCTGGAAAACCTTTTGTAACGATAGTTTTCCACATTTTCTAGTGTTTGGTAGTACAAAAAAAACCTAGTCAATGGAAAATTATCTTTGGTCAACGGAAAACTCTAATAAAAATAAAGCTTATTTTCTATAGGTTGTTTCCAATTTTTTTTTTTTTGGAAAACAATCTCTCTCTCATGCGTTGTATCTTCTATAAATATCATCTTCGTCTATAGCCATGGGAAACATAATTTTTTGGCGCCTTCTCTCTCTCATGGTAAGTTTTCTCACTTTTTCTCTTTTCCCTTCACTTTTTCTCTCCTCACACCCTCACTGTCACTAACTCTGATCTCTCCTCTTCCCATAGATCTTTTTCTTTAACTATCTCTCTTTTCTCCATGTTTCTCTTTCCCTCTGTAACACAATTCTCTAATTAGATTTTTTTTTTCCTTCACTGATCGGTCAATAGCTCCGACTTGCAAATGAGAACAAATTTGTAGCGGTAATTATTTCATTCCTCTCTACCAAAATCCCAATTCTTTGCTTTAAATTTCAAGCTCGATTTTCTTTTTTCTCTAAGAAATTTTCGGTTTGATGGATTCTAGGCAGAAGTTACTTCTTTTTCGTAAATAAAGTGCAAAGAAATTAAGAAGAAAGAATGAATGAAGTAAAAGATGACAATTTTAAACATAGTACCTATATTGCTCTAAATTGCTTTTACATGGGACAATCTTTACCATGGACTAATAATATTGTTATATAATTGTAGGGGCACAGGCCCAAATATATATTAGGTCTTGGGCCTTGTCCGAGGAGACTCAGTGGTCCGAGGATAGATCAATAGTAAGGAAGACATAAGACTTTGAACTTCATGAGCAAGCTACGATTGTGAAGGCTGGGGGAGGTGGGTCGACAAGGAATATCCCCTCGGCTAAATGAAGCAAAGATCAAAATGTGTGTCCTATCATCCAGGGTGACGTTCCAGGAAATTCTATTGATAATGACATGCATTATGAACATACAAGAGGGATGGAAGCTAGAAAATATCTAAGGGAAAGCTGCTACCACTGCATTGAATGCTCTGTAGCTAACTCTTTGGCCGCATTAATGAGGAATTGATATCTGAACAGTACTTTTTAGCCTTACAGCTACCCCCAAAGACTTCAAGAGGATGCTGATGGGTCAGGGATTAATACAAGCAATCTACTATCCACGTGGAGGGTAGAAATGAGAAGGGAGAGATAATATAAATAGGAGGGAGGTCCTAAGAGAAAAGGGATCGGAGAATTAAGAAAGAAATACTGTAGCAATCAGAACTATATTTGTAACCAACTTCAAGTAATATATACAATAACTGATCTCCTTGGACTGTATTGAGGATAATTTTCCTTAAATAAAACCAGTCCACTTTAACTTTATTGCGATTTGGATCCATTATAATTGTTACCCAACTCATTATAGCCTAGTTTTTCAATCCACTCTCTACAAATTCATTGTATTGGGCTCATTGGGCCTAGATCCACTTACTTTTTGGGCTTAGGACTCAAACTGCATCCTTACAATAATGAATGATAATTGTTTAGGAGAATTGCATTTGTTGGCAAATACTTTTTTTGTTGGCAGACACTATGCAGTGATTATATATTATGCAGTACATTATGTAAATATATAATTTAGAGAAATATTGAACACTTGTGGTTGACCATAGTAGACAAATGGTTGATATATATATATATATATATGTGTGTGTGTGTGTGTGTGTGTGTGCGTGTGTGTGTGTGTGTGTGTGCGCGCGCGCTTGCGTGTGTGTGTACGTATGTTACTACTTATACACTACAAAAAAATCTTCCTGTCCCAGCGTTTTTTCCCGACGCTTTTAAAAACCGTTGTAATAGATAAGCCTGTATCAGCGCTTTTTGAAAGCGCTGGTATAGGAAACCCTATTACGGCATCTCAAAACCGGCACTTTACAAATCGCTGCAATAGGAGGCCTATAGTGGCGGTTTTCAAAAACGCTGGTACAGGAAGCCAAATTGCACTGGAATAGGGTCACCGATTTCCCTTCTGGGAAAGACCTATCCCGACGCTTTTAAAAGCGCTGGAATAAGGTCCACCTATTCCAACACTTCAAAAAGCACTGGAATATGACCAACCTATTCCAGCGCTCCAAAAAGCACTGGGACAGGTCTCTCCATTCCCTTATGGAGAGAGGCCTATCCCAGCGTTTTTGTAAGCGCTGGAATAGGGTCAACCTTTTCTAGAGCCCCAAAAGCGCTAGGATAGGTCACCTATAGTGTATTTTTGGTTATTTAATTATATGGGTTTTAATGGATAAACCCACTAAAACCCATCTAAAATTTAAATAAACAACATAAAATCTAAATTTCTAGAAAATGACCAAAATACCTCTGAAACTAAAAAAATGACCAAAATACCCCAAAATTTAAGAAATGACCAAAATACCCCAAAAACCATGAAATGACCAAAATACCCCTGAAACCCAAAAAAATGACCAAAATACCTCCGAAACCTAAAAATTACAAAAATACCCCCAAAATCCAAAAAATGACCAAAATACCCCAAAAACCTAAAAATTACCAAAATATCCCCAAAACCCCAAAAATGACCAAAATACCCTTGAAACCTAAAAATGACTAAAATACCCCTAAAACCCAAAATAATGACCAAAATACCCCCGAAACCTGTAAAAATCACCTATAGGGATTTGTTAATTATCAAATGACCAAAATATCGCTCGAATACAATAAAATGACCAAAATACCCCCAAAACCTAAAAATTACCAAAATCCCTCCGAAACATAAAAAATGACTGAAATACCCCTTGAAACCAAAAAAATGACTAAAATACCTCTAAAACCTAAAAATTACCAACATACCCCAAAACCCCAAAAACATGACCAAAATACCCCTAAAGTCCAAAAAATGACCAAAATACTCTTGAAACCTAAAAATTACCAAAATACCCCCAAAACACAAAAAATGATCGAAATACCCCTAAAACCGATAAAATGACCAAAATACCACCAAAACCTAAAAATGACCAAAATACCCCTGAAATCCAAAAAATGACCAAAATACCCCCTGAAACCTAAAAAATGACCAAAATACCCTCGAAACCTAAAAAATGGTCAAAATAACCTCGAAGCCTAAAAATTGATCAAAATAACCTTGAAACCTAAAAATGACCAAAATACCCCCCGAAACCTAAAAATTGACCAAAATAACCCCGAAGCCTAAAAATTGAGGAAAATAATCTCGAAACCTTAAAATGACCAAAATATCCCCCTAAAACTATAAAATGACCAAAATACCCCCCTAAACCAAAAAAAAATGACTAGAATACCCTTGAAACCTAAAAAAATGATCAAAATACCCTCAAACGTATAAAGTGACGAAAATACCCCTAAACCTTTGAAATGACCCAAATAAACCCAAAACCTCAAAAATGGCCACAAACAGCCTGAAACCTCTAAAATTACCAATAATATCCTAAAACCCCTAAAACGACCAAAATACCTCTAAACCTATAAAACAACCAAAATACCCCTCAAAATATCTAAAATGACCAACATACTACTAATCCTATAAGATGAACAAAATACACCCAAAGCCTTTAAAATTACTAAAATAGGGGTTTAAGGGGTATTTTGGTCATTTGTTATGTTTAGGGAGTATTTTGGTCATTTCTTAGTTTTAGGGGGGATTTTGGTAATTTTTTAGGTTTAGGGTGTATTTTTATTGACTTACAGGTTTAAGGGGCATTTTTGTCATTTATAGGTTTCAGGGTATTTTGGTCATTTTTTAGGTTTCAAGGATATTTTGGTCATTTTTTAGGTTTTAGGGGTTATTTTGGTCATATGTATGTTTTAGGGGTATTTTGGTCATTTTTTAGGTTTCAGGGGGTATTTTAGTTAATTTTTAGGTTTTGAGGGTATTTCGAACATTTTTTAGGTTTCAAAGGTATTTCGATCATTTTTAGGTTTCTAGGTTATTTTGGTCAATTTTCAGGCTTCGGGGTTATTTTGGCATTTTTTTAAGGTTTCGAGAGTATTTTGGTCATTTTAAGATTTCGTGGGTTATTTTGGTTAATTTTTAGGCTTCGAGGTTATTTTGGCCATTTTTTAGGTTTCAGAGGTATTTTGGTCATTTTTTAGGTTTCAGAAGTGTTTTGGTCATTTTCTATGTGTCGGGGGTATTTTGGTAATTTTTAGGTTTTGGGGGGTGTTTTGGTCATTTTATTGGTTTTGAGGGTATTTTGGTAATTTTTAGGTTTCAGGGGTATTTTGTTCATTTTTTGGTTTGAGGGGGGGTATTTTGGTCATTTTAAGGTTTTAGGGGTATTTTGGTATTTTTTGGGGTTTTGGGGTATTTTGGTAATTTTAGGTTTCGGGGGTATTTTGGTCATTTTATGTGTTTCAGGGGTATTTTGTTAATTTTTTGGTTTTGGGGGTATTTTGGTCATTTTTTGGGCTTTGGGGATATTTTGGTCATTTTTAGGTTTCGGGATATTTTGGACATTTTTTTGGGTTTTGGGGGTATTTTGGTCATTTTGTAGGTTTCATGGTTATTTTGGTAATTTTGAGGATGATGATGTATTTTGGTCATTTTTGAAGATTTTAGAGTACTTTGGTCATTTACACTTTTGGGGCATTTTGGTAATTTTAATAATTGGGTAATTGGGTGGGTTGGGGTTTACCCATAATAATTGGGTTTGGTTGGGTTTGGGTTAGAAGCAATTAGTTAAATGGATTTTAATGGGTGAATGGATTTTTTTTAATTAATTTAATTTTTGAAACTATCCTATCCCGGCGCTTCAAAAAGCGCCGGGATAGGATCAATCCATAAGAGAATGGAGAGAGACCTATCCTAGCGCTTTTTGAAGCGCTGGGATAGGATCAATTCGTAAGGGAATAGAGAGACCTATCCCAGCGCTTTTTGAAGCGCTGGGATAGGATCACTCTATAAGGGAATGGAGAGAGACCTATTCCAGCGCTTTTTGAAGTGCTGGAATAGGGTCACCCTGTTCTAGCGCTTTTTGAAGTGCTGGGATAGATTTCAAAAAGTGCTAGAATAGGGTGACACTAAATTTCACTGACTTTTCAGTTCCCACGTTTTTGTCCCTTCTTTTTCCTTCTTTTTTTTTTTTTTTTTTTTCCCTACACGTTTTTTCATTCTTTTGTTTCTTGTCATTCTTTTTTTAACTCAGACAAACAACTTCCCTTTCCCACTTCTATATTCTCCCCCTCCCCTTATCACTTCTACAAGCTCTTCCCTCTCTAGCCACCATCCATTGCCACCAACATAGCCACCGCGGCCATCGTCGACCTCCACTACCACCCATTGCCACTACCATACTTTTTCCCCTCTTTTTTGGTGTTCAAGTTTTTTTAAAGTGTAAGTCTTTGTGTTTTAACTTATGGGTTTGCTTTGATTTGGTTTTTCTTTAATGGGTCATGGAGTCTTTGTGTTTTGGCTTATAGGTTTGCTTTGATTTGGTTTTTCTTTAATGGGTCATGGAGTCTTTGTGTTTTGGCTTATGAGTTTGCTTTGATTTAGTTTTTCTTTAATGGGTCATGGAACTTTTGTGCTAATTTTTGTTGTTTGCTTGTTTTGGTTGGATTTTGGTACAGAAAACTCTTATTCAAATTTGGATTTTTGAGCAAAAAGACCTGAGCATCAAAGGCTGAATCATTGTAAGTTTATGTACAAGTTTGTAAATCTTGTATTTTTTATTATTATTTCTACTTAATTTTTCTATAGTGTGTAGATTTTGAATTTTTTTGTTATTGGTTTTGTGGTTTAGCTAGCTTGAGATTAATTTTTATTTTTTTTAAAACCCACTGCCCACTAATGTGTACAAGGAGACTCTTCCATTAGATGAGGATTTCTACTTAAAAATTATATCTTCAATGTGTTATCATTATATATATATATATATATATATATATATTTTATGTATGTATGTATGTATGTATGTATGTATGTATGTATATGCTTGCTTTAGTTTTTATTTTTTCATTGAATGCAGAGAATGAGAATGAGAGAGAATTAGTTATGGATGAGAATTAGTTTTTATTAAGCTGTGTTTGTGTGTGTGTGTTATTATATTAGAAATTACAATTATTACTTTATATGAAATTATAGTAATTTTTTATATTCTTGGAAAATTAAGAAAGTTGTGGCTTTTTTTTTTTTTTGCTGGTTTCATTTGGTGTTATTGGCCTAGATGTTGGGGTTTCACTCTTGTCGTGAGTAAATAATCTCAACTAAATGTTCTTATATATTGTTACTAAATTTTTATGCACCATGACTCATTAAAATTTTCTACAATAGCATTCTCATATGCAAAATTTGGATGATTTGGAGTACCTTTTTCAGTTGAGACATTTAGGCATAATGGGTAAGTTTCCTTATGTGTACCAAATGACAAAGTTTGGATACAATTAAACTTCAAATATTTTCTGCAAAGTGGTCCTTCATCTCCCTAATACCTCAAGCAAGCCAACACCACCTAGGGAACATACTCGTGGCCATAAAAGATCTCACCGTAGGCGTCGCATGCATCATCAAGATGCCCCATTAAATTCTCAACATGTGTAATACACCTTGCATGTCATGATGTCAAGAATTAGTAGGAGAATCAGAGAATTGTATAAAAGAACTATGAATTGTACCTATCAAAAAATAAAAGGAACTATGAATTGGAATTTGAAAAGAGGTTTATTTTCTAGTTTGAATTTTGGCAATGACAGATGTTTTGAAGGACTTTATCATACTTAGGGTATTTTATGGCCATTTCTTTGTGCTATCGTAGTACGATTGTTGAATAAATCAAATAGTATGCACATAATTAACCTGTATCGACACTATTTGTTTATAGGCGAAAAACACATTTTGGTCCCTACATTTTCAGTCGATTTCCGTTTTAGTCCCTAAGTTTTTTTTTTACCGCTTTTAGTCCCTCTCCTGAAAAACGCTTTCATTTTAGTCCCTGCCGTTACATCAGAAACGGATATTGCAGACGTGGCAAACGGCAAAGTTAAATAATAATAAACTAATGTCCACGTGGCCTAAATTAATAATAAAAAATATTTTTTAATGCCACATCAGCATCTAAATTAAAAAAATTAATTTATTAATTTTAACTAAATAAAAAAAATTAAAAACAGAATTAAAAACTAAAAATCTTATGAATTGAGATCTAAGTGTGCCTTGAACAAGAACAACAAGAACACAAACCCAGATCCAAGAACACAAACCCAGAAATTATTTAAAAAAAAAAAAAAACCCACAACAACCCAGGCCAAGAAAATCAACCCACAGCCACAAACCCACTAATCACTTTAATAAGCTCTGTGTTTCACGTTCTTCTTCTTTTTTTGATACTGATTGTTACTGTGAATTGTTTTGTAATTATGAGTTGCTGTCACAGAGAAAGAGAGGGGGACCCGAGATGAAGAGGGGGAAAATGAGGAGGAGGCGTTTTCTGTGCTCGTAGAAGCCATCGGAAAACTACTATAGATATGTATTAAAACCGGTGGTGGGTTTCTGGACCAAATAGGAGCAGAGGGTTCGCGACGGAGCAAGTATTAAAACCGGTGGTGGGTTTTTGGACCAAATCGGAGCAGAGGGTTCGCGGCGGAGCAAATATCTCTCGGAGATCGGTGCTCACATATCGGAGCGCTGTCTATCTCTTGACTTTGACTACTCGGAGCGTGTGAAGCGGTGGATAAGTTTCTAGAGGACCAGATCGGAGCAGTGGGGTTCGCAGCAGATCTCTCTCGGAGATCGGAGCTCTTCCCCTGAGTCAGAGCAGCGTATTTTGAAGTTGAAGTGGGTGTACTCGCCTCTGACACCGAGGAAGTGAGGAACAGAACACCGAGCTCAACAAAGCTTTTTTTTTTAAAATAATTTCTGGGTTTGTGTTCTTGGATCTGGGTTTGTGTTCTTGTTGTTCTTGTTCAAGGCACACTTAGATCTCAATTCATAAGATTTTTAGTTTTTAATTCTGTTTTTAATTTTTTTTATTTAGTTAAAATTAATAAATTAATTTTTTTAATTTAGATGCTGATGTGGCATTAAAAAATATTTTTTATTATTAATTTAGGCCACGTGGACATTAGTTTATTATTATTTAACTTTGCCGTTTGCCACGTCTGCAATATCCGTTTCTGATGTAACGGCAGGGACTAAAATGGAAGCGTTTTTCAGGAGAGGGACTAAAAGCGGTAAAAAAAAAACTTAGGGACTAAAACGGAAATCGGTTGAAAATGTAGGGACCAAAATGTGTTTTTCGCCTTGTTTATATTACTGTAAATGCTCTTGTGCATAAAAACACATATTTGGTTAATTCCTTAATTTGTATCTAGTGACTTTACTGGGAAAGGCAGTGAAGGTTTGGTAAGGCATTGTAAGCAATGCTGGCAGCTGTGGTGTTAGTGAGTGCTAAGGACAAGGTGGTGGAGATGGCAGTTTGGCTGTACGAGAGAGTGCAGTACTTCATTATGAGGTTATGTGAAAACTTTTGACCTAAATGGTGGCAAGTCTGAAACACCTCTTTTTCTAAAGTTTGTGAACACCTTTTTAATGGCTATAATTCCACTCAAGAAACTTTTGTTAACTCTTAGCCCTGTAATTTTGCTCTAAGTAAACTAAGTCTCCAATCCTCGTTGAAGGCACCCAATCCATCAATTTGACCAACTTCGATCTCCATTATGCTCTCACAAAGGTATACCCTTTTTCCTTTTCTATTTTTTTTTTTTTTAATTTTATTTGGAAACTGTGTTCAAATGTTATATTTTCACCATATGCGATTCAAATTGTAACCATGTAATTTTTGTATTTTGAGTTTACGATTCTAATAAAGCCATTTAAACGCTCAAATTTTTTTTTTCAATAATGAATTTGGGTTAGTATTTAGTGAGAAGTTAAACCTTAAGTGTGTAAAATTTAGCTGTATTTGATTTTTTAACAATGCAGAGAAAATGTGAGTTGCTTTGAATTTTACAGTAGTGAAATTGGGATATTTATAGGTATTGGAACAAGTGGGGTTTAAGGTAACTGATGGTGGAGAATGGAAGTTTTGGAAGTATGTGGAGGAAGTTGAGTTTGGACTAGGGCTGCCGGTTCATACTGTTTTCATTATGGGAAAATTGCTGGCAGGGGATCGAAATTTACTAGGTTTGTGTGTGTATATATATATGCTTTATTAATTTTTTTAATTATTAGATACAAGTTTAATTTTTTTTGCAATGCTAAATATGAGGGATGTCTTCATTGGGTCTTACATTAAACACATTTGAGAAAGAAACTATTTTTTTTAGTGCTTGCTTTAAGAGCTTGTCTATTCATGTGGATGCTGGGCCTTTGACACTTTTATATCTTGATTTAATTGGGAGAATTTCTTAATCACATGAAGAATTTCTAAGTGATGTCCACTTTAGTTATGCCTGCAAATTTTGTTTCTTTACCTCTATAGTTTTACTTGTGTTTAGGATTAGCAAAGTAAGGAGCTTTCTCAACGTCAAGTATCTAAGCGAGCCAAGAAACTGAGGGTGAAGGTATGAGTGATGAGTTGGTTCTTTTCACCCTTATTTATGATATTACTAAGTTTATTTGTATTATTGCTTCTGCTATATTTCTTCTGCAAGTTTAGTGTGAAGTTTTTTTAACCCTGAACTACAATCTTGTTTTAGTCATTAAGTTTTACCAATTACTTAGTTTTTATTTGTCTATTATTTTTCAGGAAGAAGAGATAAAATTGAAGCCTGTTATTGCATTCGATTGTGGTAAGGTCTTCTTATAAGAGTTCTTTCAATGATTTTTGGTTACATCTTGATGTAATTGAGATGTGAAAAGGCTAATGCATTCAGTACTAATAATTGAAAGGTTTTCTGATTTTGGTCCTTTCATTTCATGGCCTAAAATGTGGCCATTTATTTTATTAGTAGGTTTTTAGGTTATGGGTCAAATGTCCTTGTCTCACCATCCTTATTGAGTATCTAGACTTGGTTGCGTTATATAAATAAATAAATAAATATATATATATATATATATATTCCCCCCCTCTTTTTTGCCAATATGGTACTTTGCAGGGCATTTCTGTCAAACTAAAGGCTTACATTCATCTATGTCAATTCATGTCTGGTTTCTTAGCCAACCATTGCGTCCGAAGTGGGCCCAGCTCATTGAATTTTGTTTTTTGAGTGCTTAATGTAGCGTTGATCAAGTATACTAGTACTAAAAATATAGTTAACATTTGCAAACAGCTGGTTCCAAATAACAATTTGAATTGACCTGAATGACACTAATGTATAAATACTATTATTTAATATGTAACATGCCTTTGCAGTTTGACAATGCAATTCTACCATTTTTATTCCTTTTGAAATGATGAGTGAGTTTTGCTCTTGACTTCTTGCAGTCTTTATTTATTTATTTATTTATTTATTTATTTTATTTTTATTTTTTATAGTAAACATACTTGCATAGTGTAAGAGAGTGTAAGATTTTAGATACATCATCTATCAATATATATCCCAAGAGAGAAAGAGAGAGAGAGCTATAACTACAACTAGAACTACAAGTCTGTTATGGCACGTCTAATTTATCAATATTTCAAACATGAATCAAGCAAGCACCTTTGACAATGCTTCTATGCATTAATCTTTCCACTCAATTTAGTTGATAATTTTATTTTACTTTGTCATTGTGTTTTTTATTAAAATAAAAAGCAACCCAATTCTGACTGTTGGATTTGTTAAATTGCTAGATTAAACATTTGGTGGCTACTGCAATATCTTTGGCATCTCCCGTGGAGCAAAGCAAGGTAGCAACTAGTAAGTTAACCTCTCATTCTCTGACTACATATGATTAAATTATTAAATAGCTCATGTTTACTGTGGAACAAATGCAAACTAGCAAAATATTGGAGCTTATCTTTTGGTTTGTATATCTTTCCACACCTCTCCCTATTTTAGTTTATAGTTTGTTCTCTCAATGTACTTAGTTTAGTAGTTTCTTCTCTTTTTACATGATTTTGGACATGAAGTCACCTAATTTACGTCTTTGAAGTTATCTTAGTAGTTTATAATATAGACTTAGATTTTGCAAGATTAGCAGCTTGCTGTAAGTTTGAGTTCCTCTTTCTGGGAGCAAACCAATGAATTGCTAAAGGGTGAGTAAAATCTACTTCATAATACACTACTAGTCTATAATTATGTGTCAAAATTTCTACTGTAGTGGGTTGTTGATTTGGAGCAAGCGGGTGGCTTGCATGGTGATATAAGGTGGTTTATTTTTCATTATTGGGAGTGTTGATTGTCTTGTGAATATTGTGATATTATTGTTCAACTATGTGTGAATTTATTTTATCTCCTCTTAGTAAATTCAAATATTCTGCTATGGTGGGTTGTTGATTTGGAGCAAGCGAGTGGCTTGCACGGAAATATAAGACAGTGTATTTTATTTTGGGAGTGTTGATTGTGTTGTTCCTATTGTGCTATAATTATTGGTGATGAACTTAGTTATTCTCACTAGAATTTCCTTAATAATTCCATCTTTTATGTGATCATCTAAATTTACTTTTTATCTATTGCTGCTTGAGTAATACTCATGCATTGGTGTATTCAGTGATTAACCCTAGGCAAACCAAGTATGGATCTAACTTGACTTAAACTTATATTTTTTTAGTTTCGTGAACACTAGATTCCTAGGTGATTGGAGTGGTCTAGCATTTTAAAACTTTTTCAACATCAGCTATGGAGTCAAATTCAAGGCATTCTTGATTATTATCCATGATTAAGTTCAGATTTTTCATCATCGATAAGTATATGTATGGTTTGATTCTATTTATTCATCAAAATTCTTGCTCTTTGTTTGTAAATCCAATTTCACTAGCTTGGCGCTTCCCACCATGGTGCCCTACACCAATTAGGACATTATATTAAACTAAGAGACTGTAATGGTTAGTAATGGAGGGTTAAATCTTAACTAGCATGAATCATTACACTAAGATTGTTACTTTTATATATATATATATATATATATATATATATATATATAAAAGCAAGGGAACTAGTGATCATAGATTAGATTAAACCTAAAAACTAGGCTTTAATTGATATGCACAATTGACTACATATATGTATAAGTAAGTGAATGGCTAATTGTATTATGATTATATACTAAGTAAGTACAAAGCAATATATGTGGCTATTAGGTGGTTAAGTTATTAGATATATAGTTGTTGGCGTTTTAATTGAGTACTTAAGGTGTAATTTACCATTGGTGTATTAAGTGTGGATTTAAATCTAAGCCAATCAAGGAGATCAAGGATTGATGTGGTTTAATAAAGGAAATTGTGAACTTGTAAGTCCATATATATATATATATAGCGTTTTAAGAAGCTTTGAAACTATGTTGGTGACTTTTTACGTTTAGGGGGTATATTTTGGTCATTCTTTTGCCACCCTATTTTTTTATTTATTTAAAAAATCATGTTTTATGTGGTTGTAATTTGATTAAAAACATAAAATTTATTAAATATATAAAATAGTTCTTCTATTTGAATTCAAAATGAAATTTGTTATTTGAAGTTTGTTTAATAGCTAATTAAGATTGTTGTTGAGATGTATCTAGTAGCATTTTGTTCATGTTTATTTTTCGTTGGTATTAGTATATTTGAAAGTTATACCATTTTATCTTTTCCCTGTTGTTTTTTTGGCTATATCATGTAAAGTACTAGTTGAAAGTGTAATTGTCAACCTAATGTATTTTGTATTATTCATTAAATGCGTTGTCATAATTAGTGTTGTAGATCATGGACATTGAGCTTAGTTAAATAATTAGATGCAAGGCATTATTGCCTTATATTTTGCTTTGAAATTTGAGTGAAAATTAGGTGTAATAAGAGTATAATCTGATGTATTTAGTTGAAAGTATATTGAAATACCTGTGAATTTAGCTCATTTTTGTGCCATTTTAGTGTAAATAGTTTGTTGGTATTGTGGTATTGTATTTGCTATTGTAAATAATTATAAGTAAATATATTTAGTTTGTTGGTTTAATGTGGTATTGTATTTGATATTGGAAAATATGAATTGTGGTTCATTACAGGTGTTATAAAATATGTATTAGAAAATATGTATTGTAGGTACATTTAAGGTGCTATAAAATTAATTTTTTTTTTTTTTAAAAAGGCCCTATTGCAGCATTTTGAAAAGCGCTGCAATAGGGCCTTTTTAATTATATTCATTGAAGACCTATACCAGCGCTTTTGAGAACGCTGGAATAGGTGTTGTCTATGCCAGCGCTTTCAAAAGCGCTGATATAGGCATTTTAAATTATATTCATTCATGACCTATACCAACACTTTTGAAAGCGCTCGCATAGGCAGTACCTATTCCAGCGCTTTCAAAAGCGTTGGTATAGGTCTTGAATCAATATAATTTAAAAGGCCTATACCAGCGCTTTCAAAAAGCGCTGGTATAGGGCGTATGCCTTTCTCGGCGCTTTTGAAAAGCGTCGGTACAGGTTCGACGACCTTATACCGACATTCAAAGCGTGGCAGTTTGAAGCGCTAGGTAAAAAATTCCAGTATAGGAATTTTGACCCTATCCCAGCGCTTTCTAGGACTATCCCAGCGGTTTTGAAAATGCTGGGGTAGCCCCTTTTTTTGTAGTGATATATATGAGCAAGATGAGTGGCATAGATTATGAAAATTTGACAACTAATTAATTTTGATTATATCTATTGTCAAAATTTTAGATTAATTAGTATGAAAACCAAATTCATTCTTGGTTTTTTTTTTTTTTTTTTTGTTTTATAATGATTACATTAGTTAGTTTACATAATATACATGTTTTAAATTATACAAGAAATATTTTAAAAAAAATTGCATACCAAACACCAGAAAACATTCTCAAGCTTGTTACCAAATACTGGAAAATAAGACAGTTTTCTAGAAAATGCTCTTTGAAAAATGAACTATTTTCTAAAAAACGTTAATACTGAAACAAACAAAGCGTAAGTAATTCTCTAGACTCTAGTCTAGTGATTAGGTCATAGGAAGGGATCAAGACAAAGACAACCCCTAAGAGGAAATTACACAACTGACCGCTATGTATGATGTATCAAGTGCTTAAAAAAAAAAAATTTAAATTACTACATTTCCATATATAGAATAAAGTTACGTGCACTTTCAACATTTTTACAACAAAGTTTATGTAACAAATACTTAAAAAAATAATATTAGTAATAAGTCAAGATAAAAATCGGTAATAATTTATCAACTAAATCTATTGTAAAAATTGTTATGCGTGCCGTAACACTACTTTTCATATATAGGAAATGTTAACTAAGAGCATCCACAGCAGTGGAGCTAAATTTTTAGCAATTTAGCTCCACCAAAAGTTACTTTATCTATTTTAGCTACACACATGCTGCAGCAGTGGATCTATTTTAGCTTTCAACACAATAAAATAATATATTCACCACAATAAAATAATATTTCTACTACAATAAAATAATAATATTTCTACTATAATAAAATAATATTTCATCACCACCACACAGCACAAACATCCTCCACCACCACCACACAGCACAACACAAACATACTCCACCACCACCACCACCACCACCACCACCACCATCACCGGTCCACAGCAGAGAAAAAAAAAAAAAAAAAACCCAAATCAAGGCTCATCCTCCACCACCACCACACAGCACAACACAAACATACTCCACCACCACCACCACCACCACCACCATCACCGGTCCACAGCAGAGAAAAAAAAAAAAAAAAAAAAAACCAAATCAAGGCTCAAGCGATTCCAAGGATCGGCTGAGACATCATCCCAAATCAAGGCTCAACCCAAATCAAGGCTCAATCAAGGCTCAACCCAAAAAAAAAAAAAAAAAAACCCAAATCAAGGTTTCGCTCTCCACCGCCACTCCAAGGATCGGCTGAGACATCGAGGCGATTCCGATGTCGGGGAGTGGATTAGTGTTCCTGCGGTGCCGGTAGTGTTCCTGCGGTGCCCTTCGGTGTCGTTCGCCGGAGGCGAGAACGTGAACGAGAGGCCGGTGAAGGAGGACAGGCATTTCGTGAGGTTGAACAAAGGAAGAATGGTGGTAAGGAGCGACGGTGTGGGCTGGGACGGCCGGGACGGCGACGGCGTGGCTCGGCTGAGACGGCGACGGCGTGGAGTGGGCTGGCAGATCAGAGCTTGAGGGAGAGAGAGCTTGAAAGAGATGAGAGCTTGAGGGAGAGAACTGAGTGTGCACAGTGACCGGTGAGAGAATAAAAGAATGAAAAAAATAAATGAGTTATTATTATTTTAAACCGCAGGTGATTAAAAAATTATTATTTGTTTTTAGATGAGTGCTACAGTACACATCTATCTATAGATGTGTACTGTAGCAAATCAGCCAAATTTTATGGCTTTGGCTCCACTGCTGTGAGCTTATTTTGCTATATGAGTGGAGCTAAAATAGCATTATAGCTTTTTAGCTCCACTGCTGCAAATGCTCTAATGTCCTCAAGACATTGCTTTATGAGCTATTTTTAAAAACATTTTATTAAGAGAATGATAAAATAATAATTGTTGTTGATAACTTTTTATATTTCCTATTAGAATGATATTAATACTTTCTTATTATGGTTTATTAACCATTGTTCTAAATAAATCCGTCAATATAACCCTTCATGTATATATGCTACCATACACGTGAGCACGTCAACCCCAAGTTTAGCTCTCCCTCTCGTGCTTCCATTCCAATCAATTAAATATCGCAAGAAAAACCCAACTACCAATCAAAATTTTGAGAGTTGAAAGTAGACAAACTTCTAGAAGAACTGGGCTTTTTATTTATTTTATTTTTTAAAGAAAAATATAGACATGTTTCTGCAGCTTATTTACAAAAAAGAAAAGAAAAAAAGAAAAGAAAAAAGCCATCTGCTGGAGGACTTTAGCAAAACAAATAGGTTAAGAAGTAACATGAACACTCCCGGCCATATGATATGATTGATCAATTACAAAAATGAAAAAAAAAAAAAAAAAAAGAAGAAGAAGAAGAAGAAGAAGAAAAGAAAAGAAAAGAGATTGGAGTCTAGTGGTTTCTTTCAAGAAATCCTCCTAGGATCACCTTCTTCTTGTACTCCTCGGAATCATAACGATAATATTGATATTGTGAATTGAGATTCCTTTTTTTGAAACATGGGACGAAATAACACCATGCAGAAGTACAAAGAATAGCACAGAATCGACCCCAAAGTAACATTATCAATAAGGTCACCATAATTATAGATAAACCAACCAGTACTGGGTCAAGCTGCTGCTGCTTCTTCTTCTTCTTCTTCTTCTGAGCTATTATTAATAATGCATCATTTTGCCGAGTATTCGTGGATGGCGGCGTGGCTCTTCTTTCGTTCCCACATGTGGGTCCCACACCCGTAGGCTTGATGAGTTTGGATTTGGGTTTGAATTCGGAATTAAGCTTAAACTTATTAGGGTCCGGTGGCGAACCGGGTTGATGAGTGGACCCAGTTCTTATCGCTTCTATTTTCCGACAAAAAGACGATCGCTTTTTATGCGCGTCATCGGACGCATCCACACGGACATGTTCCAATTTCGAGTTGATGTTGTTTTGTTCAGAAATATTATTATTAGGCTCGTGCCTTGTCTGAATCTGAAACCCCAAATAAAGCAAAGAAACACTTAACGCGTGCACTCCTAATAAGATTAAATGATAGTACAGTAAAAGGTAATAACAAGACCCAACGTCAACATACTTTGTTTGAAGTGTTGAACTAATAATATATATATTATGCTGAATTTGTGCATATATATATTAATTATGACTGGCATGGTTCTCGGTTTAAATAATTTTACCCACAAAAAAAGAAAAAGAAAAAGAAAAAAGAATTAATGAATGAAATCAGATACCTGATCTTGATGAATAAGCTGATGATGATGAGGTAGTACTTGTATTTCCTTATTAGAAGGATTAGGAACCTCCTTATCATGAGGCACATCTGGTTGAGAATTAAAGTTGGATATTGAGTTTGAAGAAAATTTGGAGTTGGAGTTTGATGGTTTGTTTTCGAATTCGAGCGGCACGGTTCTGGTGGCGGACTTCTTCATGCTGAACCTTGTCCAAAAAGACCAACGTGCCTTCTTCTTCTTTTTCTTCTTCTTCTTCATGCCATCGGATTTGATATTGGTTTCCTTTTTGTACTCTGATACTATGTTATTATTATTAGAACATCCAAAGCAGCTTAGAAAATTGTTGGTTTTGGGTTTGTTTTGAAGGGTTTTATTTTGGGCTTTTGCCATGGATATTGATGGAACAGATTGAAGAGAGAAAGAGTACTCGGCATGGAGAGGTGTGATATTATGAAGACTGAAATATATGGTTTAATTAGCCGGCTCACTTTCTCTGAATATTTATTAATTAATATACAATTTAATGCTATGTACGTATAAATATTGCATATATATAAATATATAAAAGTAAAGGTATTTATTATAATTACCTCCACGTTGTGTTTTAGTTGGTTTTTGATTGGTAGTGAGAATGGGTTGGCCTAGCTAACAAGCTAGCTAGCTAGGAGGGATGACTTGGACTTGGTAGCTTTAGTTTTAGTCTTAGTCTTTACACGCTTTTCATCACCTTCTAGGCTTCTACATTGATAATAATAATATATGCCTTGCTCTACACTGCAACTCTCAACTGGCTACCATGTCATTCTCAAAAAAAAAAAAAAAAAATGGCTACCATGTTAAATCAAGCTATACTAAAAAAAAAAAAAAAGCTATAAAAAAAAAAAAAAAAGGCTATACTCAAATTGATTGAAACCATCATTTTTGTGGGTTCCAGTTAGCTCAATTGGTAAAGTCTCTGATGGTTGTATAAGAGATCTAGGATTCAATCCCCGCCTACACCAAAAACTAATTGGTGTCTTGGTCTGATGATAAAGAGCTATCATCAGGAGCGGACGCCATAGGTTGAAACTTTCTCAAAAAAAAAACTCATCATTTTTCTTGTTAATTAATTTACTATAAATATATCCCTTTCATAATTATGGATTAATAATTTCTTAAAGACTCTTTCTAACTATTTGAAAGTTTTCGGAATCCATGCAAATTAATCATTTAGAATCAATCACCATTCACCAATACAAATTCAAGAATAATGAAGGTGAAGGTGAAGGTGAAACAAATGTCACATTAATTTATACTCTTTGTTGACCGTTAATTAGCTAGAAATAATTAGCACTGAGGACCTTTTGGATGTACACTGTCATGAATAATTAGCACTGTCATGAATAGTGACTTGATAATTAAAAAATGAACCAACTAATTTGTTTAACCAATAAAAACCTTTTGACTTTAGTTACAAAGGGATTTTTTCTTCTCAACTAATCACTTAAAAAATAAATTATTCTCCAATGTTACCTACTATAGGTACCTACTCCGTAATTATCAAAATGATAGATTGAAACCTAGCTGAAGTGATGGATCCTAGTCATTATTAATACTATACAAAATATCATTTCTGACAAATGAAAATATTCGGTCTGAATATCAATTATGTACTAAAAAAAAAATTACAAATCTTATTATTAAAGGAACAGACATAGGCATACCAAACATAAACTAAGTGTGCGTTTAGATATCGACTATTTTGCTGAAAATTAAAAATAATAAAAAATTACTGTTCATGCTTGAAAATACTGTTCATATGCCCGATTGCACTGTTCATAGGATATGAACAGTGCAATAGGCGTTGGTAAAAATAAAAATAAAAAAAAAACTGAAAACGCAAATAATCTGGACGTGGACGCGCAAACCAAACCGACCCTAAGTATATATTTGGATTTAGCATTTGCGTTTGCGCGTTTCACATCTGCATGTTTCCTTTTTTTATGCACGCGTTTCACTGTTTCAAGAGACATGAAAAACTGTTCATGTACTATTCACGGGATCCATAACCACTTTATTCATAAAAAATATTAAAAATTGGTCTCACGGCACTATTCACACATTTAAAAATTATTTTGCTACAGTGTTTTCAGTTTTCAATTTTCAGCAAAATAAGCTGTATTCAAACGGATCCTAAACATAGACTTTTATTAAAGGAACAAACTAAGATACAGAGAAAACATCCTCCAACAAAACATGAACATTTTTGGCAAACAAAGTCACTTGATATAGACATACCAAACGATTAAGTCGAAATCATAATAACCTTGTATAATAATGATAAAAACAAGACGTGCTCTATGTGAGATTGTCTTATTTGTAGCACAAGACGAGCTCTATGTGGCCAATTCATTCCAGTGGCCTCATCTCATTTAATTATAAAATAGAAATCAAAATTCGAAGTAATTAATAAAGGAGGAGGTAGTTAATAAAAGTCAGTTGTATAAGTGCTTGTGGGGTATGAGGGGAGTGCAAAAGCCATGGTTCAAGTTTCCATAGAGTTTCACACACATATGCACTTAAATTATACTAGAGTAGAATTTCTATCTTGTAAAAAAAAAAAATAGAGGAAAGAAGAAGGTTTGGATGGAGATATGTTCTTCAATTCTATCCCTACTTAACTGATTTTTTTTTTTTTTTTTTTTTTTGAGAAACCAAGCCTCATGGCCAAACTAAAACAAGAAAAGGAATTACAAAGCATCCCTCGAAACATGGGAGACTAGATCAACAGGAATGGACTCAATCCAAACCTGTAACTCATTACTAGACTTAGACCGTCTAGCTAGAAAATGGGCAACCGAGTTACCAAGGCGCCTAACATGTTCAAACTTACAAAAACGAAAGTCAGCAGCTAAGACAAGGCTATCCTGAATGACATGACCATACTCTAGATGATGCACTTCCCTGCCCTACAGTGCCCTTATGATGAGCTCGGCATCTCCTTCAACCACAACTTCGGAAATGCAAAGCTCCTTAGCAAACAGCAAAGCTCTTCTACAGGCAAGAGCTTCCACCGTAGCTGCTGAAGAGGGGAGAGGAACGCGATCAGCCAAAGAACCTATCACTCTACCAAAGGAGTCACGAATGACAATTCCTAACCCCACTGCTCCCACCTCAGAGAAGACTACGCCATCAAAATTAATTTTGAAGTGATTGGGACAAGGAGGCCTCCATCTAACTGGTGTACTGCTTTCAGCTACTTTCATTCTTTCACACACCTTGGCAGATTTGAACTCCAACAGGTATGAATTCACTCTATTCTAAATTTGATTGTAATCAAGGACAGGTTCATCAGTTCGAGCAGCATTTCTCCTATTCCAAACTAACCAAAAAATCACAGCCAACAAGTCAACATCCAACCTGTCCTTCTTCGAAAGCAAAGCAGCCCATAGATGAGCGAACGAGATAAATTTTTGTTTGGAGAGTTTCATGATTTCTTCATCAGTTTCCCAAACCACCAACAACCTTCTGCACTTCCATAAAGCATGAATCAAATCTTCGCCATCAGACTTACACATAGGACAGTAGGCTGAATAAACCACATTTCGGCGCATCAGATTGTGAAGGGTTGGTAAAGCATCATTAGCTGCTCTCCATATCATGTGTCTCACACAAACTCAGAGGAATGCCTTTAATGCTCTTTGCTTCATCAGGTAGGAACCTTTGATTAATCAAGCAAGATTTCCAAGTATGAGATTCATGGTCTATAAGCTCACAGACCCTTGAGTTCAAAGCCAAACCCGAAACTGAAGAAAAAACTCTAGAGCCGGGAACTTGGGGAAGCCATTTATCACCCCGGATCTGAATAGATTCACCATTTCCAACTCTCCAAATCCTTCCCAGATCAATAACATGCTTAGCTTGAATGATACTTTTCCAAGCATAAGACCCTTTGTTCAAACATTCACATTCCATGATAGAATAGTTTGGGAAAAATTTTGCCTTAAAAACTTTATGGAACAAGGAATCCACATTTTTATCCAGGCGCCAAATTTGCTTAGCTAGAAGCGAGTCATTAAACTTGCTTAATTCTTTGAAGCCCATACCCCCCTCGCTCTTAGACCGACACATTTTATCCCAACTAACCCAATGAATTTTCCTTTGCTCACCACGATATCCCCACCAAAACTTCCTAATAAGCGTCTCAATCTCATTAATGAGACCTTTAGGCAACTTAAAGCATGACATGGTGTAAGTAGGAATGACTTGAATAACCGCCTTCACAAGAATTTCACGACCTGCTTGAGATATACCTACTTAACTGATTTAGAAAGGTTATTAGTTACCCAACTCTTTATGACACTTGACTTGAATGGAGATACTTATTGACTTTACGAAACTAACCTGGAAAAAAGGAGAGAGAGTGATCATGCCTAGACCTGAATCTCATGCCTATACAAACCCACATAAGTGTGTGTATATATATATATATATATATATATAATGGCACTATATAATATGAGGCAACTGTACTTGCATATTGATTTCTTTTTTTATTTTTTTTGGAAAATTAGAGGAAATCAATCAATTTAAATAATAATTAAAAAACCATCGAAAGAACAAAAAGAGTTAAAGCTGCATAATTATTATTTTCTGAATTATGACAACATTCCCCCCCCCCCCCCCCCCCATTTGAATGAGTTTAGACAAAATTTCTACAGGATATATACAGTTAAGTCGAGGTTCTCCAAATATGATTCTACAAATAGTAATTTTAGAAATTCCTGTAAATTTCTCTATATGATGTGCAAAAATCTATTGAAAAAAATGAATATGGAGTTCATTTATTAGCAATATAGAAAATCCATTAATTGAAATGCATCATTGAAAGCGTGGTTTTCAGACCCAATTTATTCAATGAACCGTAAAAGGAAGATGTTCAAGGTTTTTGAGGTCAGACCGAGGTCAAATTGTGATGACTTAATAATTAATTTAATAATTATTTAAATAAAAATAAATATATTAAATTAGTATAAATAAAAAAATTAGCTAAAATAATCCAATTAAATATAAAAATTTATATTTCAAGTATATTTTTTCATATCATAATTTTCACAAGATAAAAAAAAAAAAAATCAAATCCTAAACCAACATAGATAATTATTTATTTATTTACATGTTGATTAGTTAAGTTTGTGATAATAATAATTATTAGGGATAATTACAGTAAACCCACCTGTGGTTAGGCCCGTTTTCACTGTGCCTACCCGTGGTTCAAAACTTATCACTTTGCCCACCTGAGGTGCCTTCCGTTAGGGATCTGTTACCCACCTCTCCGTTTGGCGTTAAAAAAACACATTTTTAAAGAAAAACAAACATAACAAAGATCAAAAAGTTAGGACTTTTTATTGCTTAAGAACTTCTTTGAGAACAAAACACAGGAATAGCACAGATCAAATGCTATTCCTGATTAAAAGTGATTTCATTGAGCATTTGTTTTTTTATTTTTGTTTTTTTTATAGATCTCTCCAACTTTTATTCAAACCAAACCAAACCCAAAAAGAAAAAAAATTCCAAATCCCATAAAACAAATTACCAGAAATATATTTTGCTGTTGATCCTTGTCCTCCATTCTCTGCAACCAATCACAAAAAAATTCATACATATAAATATAGTTGTTGGAGATTGTGGTTCCTGCGAGTCCGGTATGTGCTAGTAATGGAGTCACCGATCTCGCGAGCTCCAGTCCGATTGATCGCGATCTCGCGACCGCGCGATCTCGCGAAGGCGAGATCGCGATCAACGCTTCGCGAGATCGCGCCGTCGATCGCGATCTCGCCTTCGCGAGATCGCGCCGGATCGAGATCGCGATCGACGGCGCGATCTCGCGAAGCGTCGATCGCGATCTCGCGAAGCGTCGATCGCGATCTCGCGAAGCATCGATCGCGATCTCGCCTTCGCGAGATCGCGCCGTCGCGAGATCGCGACGTTGATCGCGATCTCGCCTTCGCAAGATCGCGCCGACGAGATCGCGACGTTGATCGCGATCTCGCCTTCGCGAGATCGCGCCGGCGAGATCGCGATCTCGGATCGCGATCGTTGATGTTTTTTTTCTGGATTTGTGGCTTGTGTTTTTCTGTGATTTGGAATTTTTTTTTTTTTTGGGTTTGGTTTGTTTTGAATAAAAGTTGGAGAGATCTATAAACAAACAAAAATAAAAAAACAAATGCTCAATGAAATCACTTTTAATCAGGAATAGCATTTGATCTGTGCTATTCCTGTGTTTTGTTCTCAAAGAAGTTCTTAAGCAATAAAAAGTCCTAACTTTTTGATCTTTGTTATGTTTGTTTTTCTTTAAAAATGTGTTTTTCTAACGCCAAACGGAGAGGTGGGTAACAGATCCCTAACGGAAGGCACCTCAGGTGGGCAAAGTGATAAGTTTTGAACCACGGGTAGGCACAGTGAAAACGGGCCTAACCACAGGTGGGTTTACTGTAATTATCCCTAATTATTATTATAATATAAGAATTAGAAGGACACTTATGTTAAATAAAATAACAATTTTAAATTATTTAATAATAATTATATACTTAATTTTACCTATTATTTCCTTTAAAAAATTATAAATATCAATTAAAAATACTTAAAATATTTGTTGCATGTTCAATCTATCAATACACATCACATCACGTTGGGCTCAAAATTGAAAAAGCTAAAGCATTTTGCCTATCTTTTATTCAAAAATTAAAATTAAAGCTTTCTACATTTCCAATGCAAGTCATTTAGAGGGGCTTAGGAAACTTAAAAAAGAATACAAAAGAAAGAAAGAGATACCACAAGCGTTCAGCCAAAAAGAGAGGAAATCACAGAGTGGTGGAGACGGACAAAAGAAAGAGAAGAGAAGAAGAAGAAGAAGAAGAAGAAGAAGAAGCAGCCAGAAGATGAAGGCATGACCGACGACCTGTGTTAGCAACCTGCTGCTTCAACTTGGTGTGGCCCTGCTTCATTGTCTTCTTCTTCTTTGTTTTTTTTTTTTTTTTTTCTTACAAATCCTTTGGCTCCAGATCTAAAAAAATCGGAAGTGCATCCGGCCAAATCTTTAATTTCGACCAGTATTAACCGAAACAAAAAGGAACTGTGAGAACTGCAAGAACCGTTCACGGTTCTAAGAACCGTGAGGTTTGACTGCGGTTTGCACATGTCCATTTTTTCTTTTCTTTTGGCATAAAGAGATTCTTAAGGTTAAAAGAATCGCAAAGATGAGGAGTTCGCAGTTAACTGGATCGTACCGTACGGTCCAGTCTGAGTTTCAAAACTATGATTGAAAGGTTACTTGTAAACAGGGGTAATTCCACCGTACCCTTTTTTTTGGGATATAGTACCCACTAATAGGCAAGTTGCTATACTAGGTTACCAAAACATCACATTTGATTGTATCATTCTCATATTGTGCAGTATTAACATCACATGTGACTATACTTTTGTCACATTCTGTGATTTTTTTTTTTTTTTTCTTTTCTCTCACATTTGATGGTTCTATTGTCACATTAGGCAGTACTAACATCACATTTGGATGGTACCTTTCTCACATTTGGTGGTACTTTAATTTTTTTCACACATTCGACAATTATATCGTCACATTGGGTAGTACCAATATCACATGTGACTGTAACTTTGTCACATTTGATGGTTCCCTTATTTTGTTCACATTTGATGGTTTTATTGTCACATTAGGTAGTACCAACATCACATTTGACAGTTCTATCATCACATTGGGCGGTACCAGTATCACATGTGACCGTACTTTTGTAACATTCAATAGTTTCCTCTCTTTTTTTCCCTCATATTTGATGGTTCCATTGTCACATTAGGCAGTATCAAGTTTCAACATCACATATGACTATACTTTTGCTACATTCGGTTGTATCCTTATTTTTTCTCACATTTGAAGGTATCATTCTCACATTGTGCAGTACCAACATCACATATGACTATACTTTTGTCACATTCGATATCAATCAAATCTAGGACCAAAACATTGGCAAGCTATAAAGCATACTCTCAAGTATCTACGGAGAACGAAAGATTATATGCCTGTTTATCGATGTGAGAATTTGATTCCCATTGGTTATACAGATTCAGATTTTCAATCAGATCTTGATTTCAGAAAGTCCACTTCAGGTTGTGTATTCACCTTGGGAGGTGGAGCCATAAGTTGGAGGAGTGTTAAGCAATCTTATATTACTGACTTCACCGTGGAAGTTGAATATGTTGCTGCTTGTGAAGCGGCAAAGGAAGCTATTTGGCTCAAGAAATTCCTTTCTAATCTTGGTGTTGTGAGAATGAAGCAAGTTTCTATCACATTGTTTTGTGACAATAGTGGAACGGTTGCACAATCCAAAGATCTAAGGAATCACAAGAAAGGAAAGCACATTGAAAGAAAGTACCACATCATTCGAGACATTGTTGCTTTAGGAGATGTAGTAGTAGCAAATATAGATAGTGCAAATAATATAGCAGATCTCTTTACTAAAACCTTGCCCCAAAGGACCTTTGAGTCACATTTGGAGGGGATAGGAGTTAGATTAGTGCACAATAGTCTTTAGGGCAAGTAGGAGATTGTTAGGATTAGTGCCCTTAAATCTTATTGTATGATGCTATGTATGACTTAATGTTGTAATTAATTAAGTTGTTTTATTATTATCTAAAATAATGGTAACATGAATATTTGGACATTATCATATAGTCCATGAGATGCATAGTATGTGATTTATGTGATTTAGTCACAGAAGATATAAATCACAAGTTTTTTGTAAACTCAGAATTTTAGTTCGTAGTAGGTGATGAAATTGGGCATTTCATCTGCAAAGACTATAACATATCAACTAAGATGATTTGTCTTGATCAAAGAAGTGGAGATTTTTAGTTGATATGTTGATATGTTTTAAGAGTTAAGACATATTGAACTGGACTGCTGTGAGATTTATTATTCTCCTAACGACTGTCAAATGAATAATAAATCTCACAACTTCTATTTGCATGAACTTTTAATTCTGAGAGAATAATGGACCTGATCATGAAGTGTAGGTTACTTTGATATATCAGGAGTGAGATCTAAAGTAACGATCAAAACCTTAGTATGTTGGGCAATCACATTTAGTGTTGATGAAACATATATTCTCAAAATGAAATTCATAATCTCTTAACAGAGATATAAAATATTCCCTTAAGATAAGTTTAATGGGTTTGGTTATTCAGAATGTTAGGCCTAACTACTTTAGTAAGGAGTTACTAAAGTATATATTTATGAAATTAGATTTCATAAATATATGATGAATAACTTGAAAGAATAAACCGGGTACTCACGGATTAAGTGGCAGTCAACCTACATGACTTTATATTATTATGAATATTTTATGAAGGGGTTGCATGTACAATAAAGTTTTGGGATATAATTTATTAATAAGGCCTAGAGTGCAATTATATTTATATAGTGGTAAAAATATAATTAATGGTAACTTTGGATTTGTCAAGAGTTGACAAAAAAACCCAAGGCTCATTGGAGCTAGTGTCTTATTTGTTCCCTTTTGGTCCCACTCCAAGCCACATACTAAAGCCAAATTGGAATGACCCAAAAGGCTAGTCCAATTAGATAATCAGTTATAAGGAGAGAAACATACAGAATTTTGGAAGAGAATGAAATGATTTGTATATGAGTGTTGGACACTCTTTTATTCTCCCTTGAACACACACATATAAACTGATTGAGAGACCACACTTCTTGGGCACAAGTGGAATTGGAGTGAAGATTAAAAGTATACCCAAGTACTTCTAATCTTTGGTTTTGAATTTCACCGCACTAAGGTACACTCTCTTGTTCTTATATTCTGAAATTTATATAGAATGTGTTATCTGTTAATTTTCCGCTGCGTATGTTTTGTATGCTATACAAACATGTGTTTTTCCAACAATGTTTGAAGCAAAACCTGTAGGATTGTAAGGAAGCCCATCAACAAATAAATTGGGAGCCCAAATCCATTGTCCTGAAAAGTAACGTTCATAGATTTGGGGAACCACATATATTAACAAAATTTATTTGACCTTGCGGTTCGACTGGTAACCCACTGATTGAATCGGTGATCCAATGACCCAAGTCATATATTAAGTCAATATCTGGTCGGGTTTAATAACCTATGTTGGAAATTTTCTAGCTTCCCAATCGTTCAAATATTGGAAGCGTTTTTTGGGAATATCATTAATTAATTTATTTATTAATTAAAATTCCAATAAACATATTAAATTTTCAAATTTATCTCAACAAATATCTAAAAAGGTATACAAATTTCAAATGAATTTTTTTAAGGTTGATTTAGAAAATAATAATGTATAAACAAGATCAAACACCAAAATGTTTTAGTAATTCTTCAAAGAAAAATGTTATGTCCATAATATTTTTATAACAAATCCTAAGTGATAGGTTGTTACTGATGGATAAAAAAGTAATTTCAATGACGGGTTCAAATTAAAACCACTATAACAACTCACCACTAAAAATTTGTTATGAAAGTGTTGTAAAAATATTATGGAAATAGCTACTTTCACTTCTCTTCTTCAAGTATCACATTCACATATAAAAGTATTATTATTAAAACTCAAATAAATTTAATGAATAATAGAAACTTAATGATAATAATATATAGAGAGATTATTCCAAACAAAACTGTCAAGGGGATAGAAAAAATTGAAAAAGAATTTTTGTGGTGTGTTTGATTCCATTTTAATTTTTGGTTGTAGTTGCTGTGGGTTTATGTTCAAAATTTATGGGTTTAATTTTTGGTTTTTGTTCAAGATTTTTGGGGTTTAGTTTTTGGTTTGGATTTATATTAAAAAAAATCTGGGTTTAGGAAGTCCTCTACATGCACCCCTCGGGATTCCATATTGCTCAGCTAGTGTAGGTGGGGCCTACAAATTTATGCCATTGGTTAGCAGGGTGATTTTGTTCGCTATTATGATAGTGTTGGATTGTCTGGTACAGAGACACTGAGAAAACTTATGGAGCAGATTGCAGCAGCACAGGGCCTTGGAGGTGTCTCTACGGAATGTGCTAATATGGTGAATAATACGTTGGATGTGTATTTGAAACGATTGATCAGGTCTTGTGTTGATTTGGTGGGAGCAAGGTGACATGAGTCAAAAAAGCAACATGCTCACAAGCAGCAGATTCAAGGGAAAATTATCAACGGCATGTGGCCGGCTAATCATTCACATATGCAGAGCACAGCTGCGCCCACGGAAGTACGCAAAATTTAGAAACTAAAAGCTAAACCCACAAAATAAACGAAAACTAAAAGCTATATCCAGAATTTTTTAACATAAACCCAAACCAAAAACTAAACCCAAAAATCTTGAACATAAACCAAAGATTAAACCCATAAATTTTGAACATAAACCCACAGCCACTGCAACCAAAAATTAAAACCAAATAAAAAACACCATAAATTTCTTTCTCAATCTTTTCTATCCCCTTGACAATTTTGTTTGGCTTAATAGGCTTGAGAATGTTCTTATGAAGAGGAAGAATGTTCTTTACCCAAAACTTCACCATTTTAAAAAATATGCTTTTAGAGATTGATTTTTATATTTTTGTTATTTTTTTTGTGTTTTTAACCGTGAAAGTACATAGGTGGATTACGGAAGCCTAATGGAGTAAACCTTAGGTGGAAAAAGTGTCAACTTTTAAATTACAGATAGACAATTTAAATTTTGGCCAAATCATAGATGGATAAGTTGTAATTTGCCATAACTTTTATGTTGAGATGGTACATCTTACCGCAAAAAAATCACAATTGTGTAATCTCTATTCATATGACTTTACTATGAATATCACCATTCAGTGTATCAAGTCTAGGGAGCTCAATATGACCTTCTCAAATTATGATTAACGATAATATTGGTGCTGAAAAATATATAGCGACATTAGCTGTCATAACTATAACAGATTTTCACTATAATATTTTCAATGTTCAAGACACAGAAATAATAAAAAAAGATATTATCTCTAAACTTTATTTGCACCAAATTTCATATAAAAATTAGCAAGTATCCCCATAATTATATTCATGGCAATATGAGCATACCCATTATATATACTACCCTCATCACACATACTTTGCATGTGTGATGAAGGTTTTTTTTTTTTTTTTTGTCTAGTGTCATAATTTTCCTTTAAAAAAAAATGGATAAGTTTGTTTTGAAGATATGGATTAGTAGGAGAGTGTCCTATTTTATACGACTTTGAGAATGGCCAACATAACCACCTCTACTCCAAGTTATACAAAGACTTGAAACCAATTCAAAGGATTCTTTTGTGATCTCAAAGTCCTGGACTTTAAATTTATTTTGCGACTTATACAAACAAAACAAATTGTTGGTGCAATTGTTGAAACAAATCTTTATAATGCTCCAACATAATGATTTTTTGTATAATGGTATCATTCGTGCAAACTACAAATCTTTATAATGGTATCATTCATGCAATTGTTGAAATAAACTATAATGCTTCAACACAAAAATCTTTATAAATCAAACTATAAACTCAATCACGTCTTTTCATATGACTATATTGAGTAAAAGGATGAGAGAAGAGAGATAATGTGAAAATTTTTAGGATTAAAAACAGATATGGAAATTCGAAAAATAAGAAATAATAAATGATATGATAATCAACATTAATGAGTTCATATTTTTAACCGTTTGATCTACTTAAATTTAATGGTGAAAAAAAAGGTGTAACTTGAACTCATAAATATATATATATATAAGTCCAAAGTAACAGATCAAGCATTACACTATATGTGCATTTTTTTTTTTTTTTTTTTGAGAAACCAGACTCGAGGGTCAAAGAAATATATTGAAAGGAAGAAACTGAAACAGAGAAAACAAGTTACAACGCGTCACGCTCAACAAGAGGAGCTATATCCTCAGGAATGGAATCAAACCAAACCTGTAGCTCATCACCAGACTTACACTGTTTAGCAAGAAAATGGGCAACAAAGTTACCCGCTCGTTTTACATGAGAAAATGTGCATACACGAAAGTCAGCAGCAAGGATTAAAACATCACTCAGCACTTGGCCATGCTCTGGATGCGTTGAATCTTCTCTTTGAATGGCCTTTACTATGACTTCGACATCTCCCTCAAATACACAATCAAAGAGACAAAGCTCCTTAGCAACAAACATAGCTCTTCTACATGTTAAAGCCTCAATCGTTGCTACTGCATTTGGGAGGGGAATCTTTTCAGCTAGAGCGCCAATCACACGGCCGGAGGAGTCACGTGCCACAACACCCATACCTGCATAACTTAGCTCCTTGAAAATTGCCCCATTGAAATTAATCTTATACGTTGGAGGATTGGGTGGAATCCACCTGACAGCTCGAGCTACAGCATCAGACGGCTTCCTGTGAATAACATGGGCTGACCTGAATTCATTGATCATGCTTTCTGCCTTAGATCGAATCAAGTGATTTTCTATAATGGCCCCTCCACATCTTTTAGCATTTCTATTGTTCCATATAAGCCAAAACATCATAGCCAACACATCCACATCTACACTACTTTGCCTATGGAACACCACTTCCAACAAATCAGAGAACACACCAAATTTGAACCTTATCATCTTCTTCAGCTCGACGTGAGAATTCCAAATTGCTGTAAGAGAGTTGCAGCCCCACAGGGCATGGGTTGTGTCTTTAGTATCTGACTTGCACATTGGACATCAAACATAATTAACCACCCTCCTCTTCCACAAATTGAGCAAAGTGGGGATGGCTTCATTTGCTGCCCTCCATAATAAGTGTTTCACCTTTTAAGGAGCTTGCAGATTCCAGATACCCTTCCACAAAGCTTTTCCACGACTGCTAGATGAGGTAGTTGGTTGGACAGCCCGGTTTGAGGTGGCTAGGAGCTTGTAGGTTGACCGAGTTGAGAAATCACCATTAGTTGAAGGAAACCAGACCTGCTTGTCTGGGGTAGCTTGTAGGCTTAAAGGCAGACCGATAATCAAACTTGCTTCATGTGAGAGGAACTCTTGAGATATCAACCCTTTCTTCCAGGTATGTGTTTCATGGTCTATAAGGTCACAGACCTGTGATTCTGGGTGCAAAACAGAGGTCGGAGATACCACCTTTGAAGCTGAGATTCTTGGCAGCCATTTATCACCTCTGATCACTATAGACTCTCTGTTACCCACTCTCTAAATCGTGCCCAGATCTAACACATGTCTAGCCTACAACAAGCTCTTCCAAGCAAAGGATCCCTTATTTGGGTTATCACATTCCATGATGGAGCAATCTGGAAAAAACTTAGCTTTAAACACTTTATAAAAGAGAGATTCAGTATGGTGAAACACTTTATACGTGCATTTTCGTATAGTGAAATGCTTTATCTGGTGTTTGGGAAATTGCGTCAGCCAATTTAATGACTTGGATGTGCGAACAATTGCGTCAGTACGTGCACTATATGTGCATTTTCGTATGTGCGCCCAGCAAAGCCCTATTTTAAAATGTTTGTTTTCTTCTACACACACCATTTACTTTGCACATCTTTTTACAACTTCCCATAAATGTAGTGACATTTAGGTAAATACTACCCTAATTTTATGTGCTATGCACGAGTGAAAGATTTTTTATTTTGGGCTTCGTGTCATAATTTTTTTATTCCTCATAATTGGAGGTTAAAGTGTATGTTCAATCATATTATGCATTTGAGAAGCGAGACCACCACAACCTTCACAACACACACATACACCCAAGAGTAGAGATTGAAGCAACATATTTTGCAAGGTTGAGATTTGTGTGTGTTGTGAAGGTTGTGGACCTTGTGGTTCTTTACTGTTTTGGATGTAAGAGCTTTTAGAGATGTTCAATTCACTTTTTTGAAAACACAGCAAAATGAAACCAAAACAAATATCAAGGGAAAGTGAAAGAGTAGTTGGTGTGCAATTAGTGCTCTGCACTTGATGGTGAGAGTACACATAGGTAGCACCTATTTAATTGAGCAAAATTACAAGATTCTCATGGTAACTCTGTTTTCATAATTGGAAAATAACAAAAAGATGTCTCATTTTTCACAACTTTAACTCAATTTTTTGAGTTATGAGTTATGGAAAGTTAGAATAAAAATTAAGCCAAATAGCTTGATGGATGTTTGCGTCACAAAAAGAGAGTAATGGATTATGGAAATAAATTTATTTAAGAACAACCCAGAGGGTTGGCCGAGTTGGTTGGGCACTCGATCTCAAGGTGCTTGTACCGGGTTTGAAAAAATTCTCTGGGCTAGCGATGTCTCGAACAGTGATTAGTCTCTAGTTGAAAACTTTGAGGATACACGGTGCGAAAGCAAAAAAAAAAAAAAAAAAATTTAAGAAATTATTATAGAGCTCATCCCAAATTATTAGTTAAAATATTTTGTTTTAAAATGTGTGAGTGAAAAAGTGTGTTATGATGTTTAAAATGTGTAGTTTTGTTATTTGAGTAGGGCGGCTAAGCAGGCCCTAAGGCCTCGCTTGGGAGGGGGAAATGGAATGGAATGGAAAGAAATGAAAAGAATAATTTTAGAATATTCTTCCCTTCCCTTATTTGGGAGTTTTAATGGAGGGAATGAAAATCTCATTCCCTTGTTTGAGAGTTTAAGTAGGAGAGAATAGAATGGATAGGAGGGAACACTCATTCCTCTTTATTCCCTAAAAACCTTAAATTTTCATTCCCCCGAAATTGGGAGGAATAGGAGGGAATGAAATTAAATTTAATGATTTTTTTACTAAAACTCCCAAAATACTCTTATATATTCAACTCTTTATTTTAAAATAGAGGTCTAATAGTAATATTGTCATAAAATGATTCAATTCCATTCCCTCCATATTGCTTCCAAATAAGATTACTTACATTCTTTTTATTTTCATTCATTTATTTTAAAACATCCAATCAAGGTTCCTTGATTCCATTCCATTCTTTTCTATTTCTTTTGCTTACTTAAATACATTCCATTCTATTCTTTCCCATTCCCTTACGATGAGTTTATTTTATTTCATTCCATTTCCTTATTTACTCCCAAGCGGAGCCGAAGTGTGTGAAATTTTGAAAATTAAAAACTCCGTGTCTCGAATATCTCGAATTATATTGAGAATTGGGCGCATAAGTTGAGAGGAGAGATATTCAGCAAAAAAAAAAAAAAAAAAAGGTTGAGAGGAGAGATGGCGAAGAAAGAGACAGTGAAAAACGCAGAGAAGTTAGTGGAGATGGGTATGAAAGGGAACGATGCGTCTCATGACGAAGCGCACGTGTGGAGGGTAAGAGACCTTGCTCTCTCCCTCGCACGTGAGGAAGGCCTCGCCTCCAACCCTGAATCTTTGGAAATAGTAAATATATATATATTTTTTGTTTTTTTTTTTTTTTTGCTTTGCGTTTCTCTCTTTGAATTAAAAAAGAAGAAGAAGAAGAAGATAAAGTCCTTCTTTTTGGTGTATCATTTCTTTTGGGGCAGGTGGAGCTTGCTGCACTTCTGCATGATATAGGTTATTAATCTCTTACTCTATACTCTATACTCTCTCTCTGTGCTATCTGTCTTTTTTATTTTTTTACTGATCCTTTTGATTATTGGGTGCTTGCAGGTGACTACAAATACTTGAGGTTTGTATTTCTCTTTCTTTCTTTATTTTTTTTTTGTAGACTTTCTTTTTTTTCCTTTGTCAGAACATGTAAAAATGATGTGTGGATTAGGCCTTTGAAGCCTACCAATTATTTTGCTTATGATTTTAAGTGATCTTTGAAATCAATAATTATCAAAGATGTGCATTATATTGTTTAGACTTTGTGTGGGACAGTTCAATTTCTACTGATTTCTGAAGTTTATCAATTCTTGAATTTCCACATACATGCACTTTTAATTCTGTTGACTTTAAGCTTCTATTACAGTGGACACAATGTATATAATAATACATGCTAGCCGTTAATTGAATTAACATTTAAAGCTACATCCCAATCAATTGTTATACACCTTTATCGTTTTTATGCTATGACACTCATGTTGTCTTTGGAGTTCATTGATTTGAAATTTTTATTTTTTATTATTTTTTTTATTCATATATAGTTTTCGTTTTTCCTTTCTGTGACATGTAGAGATCCATCTGAGGAGAAAGTTGTGGAAAAGTTTCTTGAGCTAGAGGGCATAGAGGAGCACAAGAAGGTGAAGATTTTACGGATTATCAAGGGAATGGGTAAGTAATTTGAAGGCTATAGTTTGTGACTTTTAAACATTGCTCTTGTTTCTCTTTATTTTCTTTCTTATTTTGTTACCACTATAAGATTAGGACAATTAACAACTGTGTAGATATCATGTCAGGTTCTAGTTTTTATGGTAAAAATATAGGCGAAGTTTGAAAGTTGTTCAGATATTTTAGTCTAATATTGCCCCAAAACGAGTTAAAGAGTTGGTCTATTTCAAATTTTCAACGCATCTGGTAATGTTTACGTATTCTACTTGTACCGTTGAATCCCTACCACCTTATATGACAGAAGCGGTCTTTTGTGATTTGGATAAGTTCTTGGCTTTTGAACTTCTTGAATACATTTGGTTATATGATCACTTCATATATAGTTTGGACGAAGCCTTGCAGGCTGCAGCTATTTAAGGCATATTTTCCCTCTACAACAATTTGAAAGTTGGGGTTTGCCATATTCTTATGCAGTAGTTATTGCAGAATTGCGTTGTATTACTGAAATGGAAGCCAATAGCTATTATAATAACACTGGCTGTAATCTTCCTGATACTCTCTCTCTCTCTGAGTCTTCTAAATTGACATTTTGGGTCCCTTTTTATCTATTACTTTTTTTTTTCCTGCCATTTGTGCGTGTGCAAGAACCTGGCCTTAGTTGCAAAAACTGGACTTCGGGTTTAATATACTGGTGCACGTTCATAAATTCATATGAATTTTTTTCTCTTCATAATTTCATAATTTTAGATAGTTTACTTTTTCTATTTTTTTGATGACATAGGAGAACTTCACTCAGATTAGTTGTACGTCGCAGAGCATACTGTACAACAATCCTCATTGTTAATCAAACTCCTACGGGCAACTGATCCCACCCGCTAGAACCAATTACCAGGTAATCCAGGGGCTTTTCACCCCTGACGGGCTAAGCAGTTTATCCTCATGCCCAGGAGGAGTTTACTTTTTCTTATATTTCCATGCTTGTTTGTCTCCCTTTACCACACTTTCTATCCGGCACTGTGATGCAAAGATTACAATCAAACCTATTTTAGAATTTATTATTTCAAATTTTTAATTATTAGAGATACCTGATCCTGGATTTTATGGGATATAATGCTTGAAGCCTATTTAAAAGCGGCTCTAGGAATATTCTGAGATAATGCAATTTGATTAAAATTCTGATTAGAGATGTTCCTCTACAGCTTGGTGGTGATTCTAAGCACCATTTAGTGGTGAAACCTGGGGTTCCTTTTTTGTATCACACTATCTTTTTCACATTTTCTCTTTTGGTTCTACTCTCTAGAAGCGCCTTTCCTCTCTCTCTCTCTCTCTCTCTCTCTCTCACACACACACACACGCAAACGTGTGTCTTTGTTAAATATTAATTGTTGCAATCTACTTGGATGTCAAAGTGAATTCATTTATTTGATTTTGAATGGTAGTTGATCGTGTAGATGGTTAGGAATAAAACAAATATATTGTACTAATGCTCATAATGAATAAGTTTTCCCTGGGTCCATCTTCATTTGAAGAAAAATCGTCAAAAAACTGGCAACTTCTTATGTTATTTTCCTTATTCTAAGTAAAGATTCCTTTAAAAATATATATATATATATATATATATATATATATATATATATATTTAAGATTCATAAGTCTGAGTTTCCTCCATTTATGGTGTCACTGCACACAATGATTAAATTATAATCAGAAATTTGAAATCTTAGATACATGATTTATTTATTTTTAAACACTCGGAATTTGTTTTAGTTTTTGAGTTTAATATGAATTTTTATAGGTACTAGGGCATTGAAAGGTAAACTTTATTCATATCTCTGTTTCAAGCACCTTTCTATGCACTATCAGCTTTTCGTATTAAACTTCTGATCATTTTTCCTTTTTGGTCTCTTTGTCAAAGTTCATATTAGTTCTTTTGAAGTAATCTTGATAGATATACTTTTGAATCTTTAGGTTTCAAAGATGAGCTTGCTGGGCTTGAAAATGATCAACTTTTTCCAGAATTTGGAATTGTGCAAGATGCTGATCGTCTTGATGCAATTGGTGCAATCGGTAATTTCTGGTTTTCATGAGTGCTTTTATATAAAATGAAAAGCCATCCGTACTAAACTAAAGTGATTGCTTAAAAAGTGAGATTCTGTCTGGAAGTTGTCATTTGCTATGGGCCAATTATATGTGTGACAAGTTCAAATTGCTCAAGGCTTCATGTTAGTTCTACTATTTGTACTGGCTTTGTCGACATCTTCTCTTGAGATCCTAATGCAGGCAAAGAGAAGCTGGTTTCTAGTTTTTTTTTTTTTTTTTTTTTGATAAGTAAAGAAAATTTTATTCAGAGACATAATAATGAGTCACCCAAGTATACAGGAAGTATACAGCAGGGGACCAAAATAATCAAATACATAAAATACAAGCATCCATCAAATCATAGACCGAAAAAATAGAATGACTTCCTATGATAGACATCCAATCCGATAGAGTTTTAAATCAGCTATAGTCCTTTCAGAATCTTCAAAACACTGGTTGTTTCTCTCCCGCCAAATGCGCCACATCAAACAATGAGTGACAACCATCCAAATAACACCATTACGATGATGACCAAAATTTCTTTGCCAACATGCAAGGATCTCAACCACAGTCTTTGGCATCACCCAGTGGATACCAAACAAGGTGAACACCGTAGACCACAACTCATAAACAATAGGACAATGTAGTAAAAGATGGTCTACTGATTCTCCATTACTTTTGCACATATAACACCAATCTAAAATCAATACCTTCTTCTTACATAAATTATCAATAGTCAAGATAGTTCCTAAAGTTGCAGTCCAAACAAAAAACGCGACTCTGGAAGGAACCTTCTGCTTCCAAATACTTCTCCAAGGGAAGGATTGAGTACATACACCCAACAAAGCCTGATAATAATTGCTTACCTCAAAGCCCTTGCTCTTAGCAGGTGTCCTAAACATCTTATCCTCACCAATACCTCTCAATGAGACTCCATTTATAACATCCCAAAAAATAAACAGAATCTGATTCCCTATAATGAATTTCTCGCAAGAATTCCAAGTCCCAAAAAAGAACCCCGTTAGGAAACTGCATGAGACTAGACGTACAATAGTACTTGGAAAAAGTAATGTTTTAAAGAGCTGTTTAAAAAGTTGTATGCAAGCTGGATTTAAGCTTATCTAATGTAAACACACTATTTTAATGTTTGATTTCTAGACATGGGTTTTAGTTTTGGTTTAGGGGTAATTACAGTAAATCCACTTGTGGTAAGGCTCGTTTTCACCTTGCCTATCTGTGGCTTGAAAGTTAGCACATTGCCCACTTGAGGTCACTTTCATTAGGGGTTTTGTAACCTACCTCTGTTAAAAACGGGGTACATATGTATTTTGCTCCCATGTTATGTCTCTCCTCCTAAAACCAAAAAAAAAAAAATAAAACTATAGAAAACAAAATCAAAAAGTGCTATTGCTAAATTTTTTTATGCAAGATTCATGAGAGATTTTGGGTGGGAAATAAAAGGATTTACAAACTAGAACTTAGAATCAAAAGGTGCTATATTAGTATGTTACCCCTTTTTTTTTATTAACGAAACTTTGAGCAAACTCAAAACACACGCACTCAAAACACTCATGATGGAGATAAGAATCAGTTTGGTTTGGAATTAAGAGAGAGAGAAACTGATTCTTTCTCCCCTTTACCACCTCAAACTTAGATTAGAGAAAGAGAGAGGGAGAACTCAGATCTGGTGTTGATGTGGCTGACAATGACACCAAGGGCTTTAGCGATATTGTAGAGGGTGAGCTTGGAGACAAGAGGGTTGAGCTTTGTCAGCAAAGCCAGAGGCTGTCCGATCCCACCAACACGACTCACATCTCATTTGTCGTTCTCTGCCGTTGCTAGCTTGCAGTTCGACTGAACCACCTTGGCTTCTCTACCTTTTGCTTTGACTTGAAAGGGAGGTTGGGGTTGTCTTTGGATTTGGGTTTTGTGTCTGATGAGCCACAATGATGAGGCAGAGGATGGGTTTACTGGGATTTTGTTAGTGTTTGTTGTTTTGTGTTCTGATGAGTCACGAAGATGAGAGAGAAGATGGGTTTGCAGAGAGAGAGGATGGGTTTTCTAGGATTTTTGTTGGGTGCTCATGGTTTTCAATTCAAATTTGTTGGGTTTTCTGGGATTTTTGTTGGGTTGCTCATGTTTTTGCTATTTCTGTTCGAATTTTATGGTTTTGATTTTTCTGGATTCAAATTTGCAGGGGAAATCAGTTTGATTTTTCCAAGTTCGAATTTCGTGTGTTTGAATTGTTTGTCGTGTTCTTTGAGGCGGTTGTTCCTCTCTTGGTTTGTTTTTAATTTTTGTTTGATTCTGTGATTAGGTTCTAAAACTTGCTGATTACGGTTTGGGTCTGGAAAAACGAGAGGGTTTTGGGTATGTATGTGGTTGTTTGGCCATGAGTCAGGGGATTTAGGGTTGGTTTCAAAATGGGTTTTGGATGTGTGTGTGCTTTTGCTGTTCCTCTCTTGGTTTGTTTCTATTTTTTGTTTGATTTTGTGATTAGGTTCTAAGACTTGTTGATTTCAGTTTGAGTTTGAAAAAAGAAGACGGCTTTTGGTTATGTATGTGGTTGTTTGGCCGTGAGTTAGGGGATTTAGGGTCGGTTTCAAAATGGGTTTTGGATGTGTTTGCATGTTTGCTGGTGTGTGTAATTGAAAAATTGAAATATATTTACTAATGTTGTGTTCTTGTGTTTTGGGTTTGAAAAAATTTTGATTTGAAATATTTTCATGCAACCGAAAATAGTCCTTAAAATATAAATGCCTAGGTTTGAAAAGTTCTTGAAATATAGTCTGGATTTGAAATTTGGAGTTTGAAATATATGCTTTGGTTTGAAATCTTGTGTTCATGTAATTGTACGTCAACGGTGATTTGAGAGCTGAGATTTTGGCACTTGTCTTATGTTTTATGTAGGGCTTTTGCATTTAGATGTTCCTACATTATAACTATGAGCTTTTATACCTATCAAATATATATATATATATATATATATATATATATATATATATATATATATATATATATATATATATATCTTGTGTTCACATAATCAATTGAAGTTCTTTGAGCCAAGTTTTACCAATAGTACCTTTTGATCTGGTGTTCTCTTGTTTTTTTATTTTTTTATGTGTTTTTTTTTTTTTATTTTGTTTGGGGGGAGAGACATCAAAGGGGAGTAAAAATACATATTTACCCTATTTTTGACATAGATGGGTTATGATAGCTTAACGGAGGTGACCTCAGGTAGGCAAAGTGCAAACTTTCAAACCATGGGTAGGCAAAGTAAAAGTGGGCCTAACTATCGGTGAGCTTACTGTAATTACTCATTTGGTTATATTATTGGTCTCATATGTTATTGGGTTTTTAATATTTCTTTAATTTGGGGTTAATAGTGAAAGCCCATTGAGTCCAAGTCCTATGAGGGTTAGGTACTCATTTGTATTCTATGAAAATTTCCAGCAAAGATTGCTCTTGAGGTTTTTGTAATGCAATCCTATCCGATGTATGATGACAACCTAACACATTGCAACCAGACCTTGATTTCTCACTCTTGGAACCCTAAAATGATAGGTTAATAGCCCTTGCACAACCCACCTTTTATTAGTCTCTTCACCACAAAACCGGATTTGCTATAGTTCTGGTTTACTGCTCACAGCCGCAAATCAGATCTGATCTTCTTCCTTTTATCACTTGTTTTGAGTTCCATGACATACCCATCATGTTACTCCATAAGCTTAATCCAGACTTTTCCACCCCAAAGCTAAAGCTAGCTCTTCCAAAACTCTACAACAAGTTGCTCTCCAGAAATTCCTGCTTCATAGTTGGTCTCACTGCCCTCTGTCCTACGTCAGATCCATATACTACTCCCCCCTTTTCTCCCAATGTTAACAATCTATATAAAGTACATGTGTGCATAAACATTTGTTTGTTTGTTTGTTTTTATTTATTTATTTTTATTTTTTGTGAATCAGTAAAGATTTTATTAAAAGAACAATCACAATACATCAGAACAACAAAGAGTCCATAGGACCCTAAAAACAGTAAAGAGCAGAGCTAATGCATGCACTTCTCTCGGTTCTCTGCAGTGCCTAACATCAGAATGACCAACCCAGGCACTAGCGGCTAGCCGCACTCCTTAGCACATTTACAGCACAAGTCAATCCTACCTAGACTCTTTGCAGTTTACACATAATAGAGGGGTTAATCCCCATTTACAACACAAGCACACGATTAAAAATTGACTCTCAGCTACTGCATCTACTCTCCACTGGAGTTTTAACATCCTTCTTAATATTCCTGATAACCTATTCTTCATAGTAGATCCTCCCTGTATGAATAATGTCATTCCTCTGCAGCCGCAGATGGATACACTGTAGCCCACCAAGCCAGCTTGCAAATAGTGGTCTTTAAGACTTTCCCCTTCAGCTGAATAGAGCACCAGTCTTCCAGAGCTTGCCAACAGGATTTAGCAACCAAAATTAGACACAAACCCATAATGATCTTCCAGATTCTTTTGGTGAAGGAGCTTTGAAAAAACAGGTGATCCCTGTTCTATGCTTCCTCTGCAGATTACATAATTACTGTCACCGGTAAATCTCCACTGCAACATTCTTTATTTGGTTGGAAGCTTCTTCTTCTTTTTATTTATTTATTTTTTAATTTTTAGCCAACCATCCAATGAAAGCATGCCCAGGAATTGGTATATTAAACCAGAACAGTTTCCACCAAGTCACTTCCAACCCCTTAACTCTAAGCTCTTCTCACGTAGCAGCACAAAAGTATTTTTAGAAGGGGACCGTAGAGCCCTGTCTTCCTCCATTAATTCATTCAGACTAAGCTTGTTTTGGATGCCAACTAACCACTCTGATCTGGCTGCCTTCTGAACCCAGTGCTTATTCCTTAGAACGAAGTCTACTCTTGCCTCAAAAAGACTTGTTGCATGTATATACGACCCTAGGGCCATATATCTGGTTTAAGATCCCATCAGGATGCCAATGATCATGCCACAGGACAATCTTCTTTCCACTCCCCAGCTCATAACTTAAGAATTTCCTAGCATTCTCTAAGTTAAGAGCATTTCTCTCCATTCCCAGGCACCATCTCGAGGGATTTTTACTGTCAAAAAGCACTTCCTTTTTAGTAGACATTCATGAATCCATGCTACCCATTGTGAATTCTCTTTGTGGGATATAAATATTGTTGTTTTAGATTAGGGTTTTGCTCTATTGTTAAGAGAGAAACTATTCTACTGCGCTTTTTTTTTTTTTTTTTTCTGAAAATAGTAAAATCACTGCAACTCCTTGGACGTAGTCAAATTTCCAAACCATGTAAATATTGTCTTGTGTGATTGTTTTCTTTGGCGCATATTTTTCTCTAATTTTGCATCTCACAGATTTGGGAATTCGTGTATATTCCCCTAATCCCTACAGTTTAACGCCCTTCTTTCTATTGCTGAGCTAAAATTTAACTTGTTGATATCATCATTGAATACTTCTTTACTCACTGAAACTGATTCTTCATTGACAAGTCATGCACAAATCTTAATTGTTTCTCTATTCAGGAATTGCTCGTTGCTTTACTTTTGGTGGAAGTAGGAGCAGGGTGTTACATGATCCTGCCATTCAGCCACGATCAGATTTATCTAAGGAACAGTACATGAAGAAAGATGAGCAAACTACTGTTAATCATTTTCATGAGAAGCTTCTCAAGCTGAAGGATTTGATGAAAACCAAGGTAAAAGCAATGAGTTGGGGGCACTTTGCTAGAATCGCTTGATTTCCTGCCACTGTTTTCTTATTGTTTGTGTGCATCCATGCATCTTTTTTTTTTGTTTTTGCTGAATCATGCATCTTTTGTTTGTGCTTAATGTAATAGACCACACTATATGTGTATGGTACAGTTATATAAATCTATGTTTCATTATATTCAGGCTGGGCAGAAGAGGGCTGAGAGAAGGCACAAGTTCATGGAGGAGTTTTTAAAGGAGTTCTATGAAGAGTGGGATGGGAGAGCTTGAAAAAGGTTCCCGTTTGATCTTTCATTTATGCTTAACCGCTTCAAAATTTTATGATAAAAAAGTAATAGGTTTCTTGCAACAAAATGAGACACTCCCAGTTTCTGATTTTTCCATTATGTTACACTGTAGGATGTTCCCATGGTGCAGTTAAAGATTCGCTAAGATGAATGGCTCAGTTTGAGGATAAATACATCTATATTACGTTATAAGTATAAACATTAAAGTTTGCCACTGCACTGAATAATTCAATGTTGGGCATGGGACATTCCTGTGAATGTCATTTTGATAAAGCTTACTTCACTAAGGACCTTTTGATGTATCTTGTGGCTATGAACTCTTGCCATGACCAGGCACAACCCAAGCTCGTTCAATCACTGAAGGAACTTTGTCTGTGCAATCTTTGTTGGGAAGTTACTCTGCTCTACCTTAAATAAATTTTTACTTGATGCCTGACAGTTTGATCTATTTTGTGCACATTTAGCATTAATAAGGACTAGTATGTAACCCGTGCTATCGCACGGGAATGGATATATTATTAATCATAAGTTTATTCATGTTTAAAAGGCTCAGTTAAGTCTAAATTCATAGGAATTTAATAAAGGGAAAAATAGACTTAACCGTACCCATTCTTCTTGGACTTTGGGCTGCCTCAAAGGCTTGGCCTTTCCACCTACAAACCCAGAAATAAATAAAGAAACATTAACAAAGAGTGCAGTCGAGATCTCATAGGGAATCTATACTTGAAATAAATCAAGGATAAATGATATTAAAATCGAATCAACAGAGAGTCAAAGGAACCTACCCAAAAATGGCTCTGGCGGTGCGATGGCAGAAGAAATAAAGTTTCACAAAAGAGGGTAGAAATAGACCTTTGCAAGAGTTTTGCTATATGTATGGAGTGCCTCGTTCTTGTCCCCTGTAGACAAATAGAAAAATAAAATAATACAATTTTACATTCCAAACAACAATCATAATTATAATAAGAAAAGGGTAATACAAATCAAATAGTTGGCGTGCAATACTCAATCCAGTTTGGAGTATTCATTAAATTAGAAAGTTAACATTGACACCCAAACCAGTATATACGAAAATTTGAAGGAAAAAAAAAAAAAACACCAAAATCAAAAGGAATTAAAAAACAAATGATAAAAAAAAAAAAAAAACTAAATAAAATTCAGAGAATGAATTGAAATAAGAAGAAGAAGAAGAAAAGAACATCACATAAGATGACAACCAAACCACGTTTAAGCAAAGAAAATTCCTTGTTTCTTGGCAATACCTTCAATGGCTATCAACTCTAAGCTAAATGGGTTTCAAACGTCTTTGATCATGCCCTTTATTTCTTCGTCATTCAAGCTTAATCAAAACCAATAACCCAAATACCTAAATTAATAAAAATCAACCCAAAATAACAAAACCTAAATCATATTTGATACCAATTTTTATTGTTTAAAGATACCTATATCAATAGTGGTTCAGGTAGTATATATTGGTGGCAAGAGGCTGGGTTGAAGGTGGGAGATGGTCTAACATGGTGGTGGTCCTTAATCTCTCCTTCACAGTGCCTTACGACTCTCTCCCTCCCCCTGTCTCTTGTGAAATCAGTGATTTCATTGGGTATAAAAATAGCCTCTTTGATTTTCACGTTTGACTGCAAAATCAAGAAAAAACTTACTCATCTATACAACATGTGGAGCTAAACTATGAAAATAATTTTCAATGCCATTAATCATCAATCATCAACATGACAACAGTAAACCTTTACTGAAACCTTTTTTTTTTTTTTATAATTTTTTTTTATTGCACCCAGTGGGTCTTGAACCCATGACCTCACCCTCCACTAAGAACTTATAAGGGGGGAGGTGCTAGGTGGATAGAGAAGAATTCAAATATGCCCTTAAAGCAGTTAAAGATTATTCTTCCTTTAAGTTTCTTCATAGCGGACCTTTAGTTGAGGAGGAATCTAGAGATATCAAATCATGACAGAAAAAGTAGGGAAATAGAGCACTCACCTGTACAACATGTGGAGCTAAACTTAAAAAAGAATTTTCTACACCATAATAAACTGCAACAAATAAACGGGGAAAAAGATGTCACATTTAGGCTTAGATGCAACTGAGCCATAAACTTGAAATTATATAATGCAAATCAGAATTTTACCAGTTAGAATATATATAACTCTTAATTCTTTTAATTGTCCAGCAAGAATCAGCCCAATGGTAACTGCTCCATATATGCAGAGAAGGAAATGCCTGCAAATCGTTAAAGAAGCATGTAAAATAAATAAAACTTGAAAAACAATCTTAAAATAAAAATCAGAGAAGAACAAACAGATACAACATATTGCCTTACATCTCAAATAAAGTTACAATAATTGATACAAAAATATAGAAGAAACATCAAGGAAACTTCTCACTGATTGACGCTATTTAAAACTTGGAACGAAAGTTAAGAAAATAGTTTGGAACTTCTCCACTACTATGCCATGAATTTCAAAAGTTTTATATAGCGTAGAAAGTATGTCTTCTTTTTCCTAATCACCTCACAATCTTGAACATGAGGATTAAATGGTCAAATTTCCAAACAGAAGAAAATTAAAGCTTTGTTCCCATCTCATAACATTAGTTGTAGAGATAGATTTGCTACCCCTCATTATCAACATCTTCTAAGAAGGAGGCACTAACTAAAATAATGAACTATTTTATGTAGCCAGAGAAGCCTATTTACCATAGCATATATCTATAAAGTATAAACTCTGTTGCAAATCAGATATTACTCACCACAAAAGAAAAGCCATAAAGTAGCCAGTGTTTCTCTCCCCTATACAATTATTCTGCACCAATGAAGAGCTAAGTAGAAATTGAAAGTAATATTTAACAATTAAAAAACAAACCATCTCACTACAAAAGATTAAAAAATAATAAACAAAATAGTTTGATATTTTACCATCCATCCACAATGATGGTCAAAGCGAGCAACACAGCGATCACAAATGCTGCAGTGCTTGGACCTGGCAGGTCTGAATCAAAGGAGGAAACAATCATTATTAAAAGAATTAAATGAAAGTTTCCAAAGAAATCTCTACGACTCTCTCCCTCCCCCTGTCTCTTGTGAAATCAGTGATTTCATTGGGTATAAAAATAGCCTCTTTGGTTTTCACGTTTGACTGCAAAATCAAGAAAAAACTTAATTAGTACAATAACTCACTTGATCCGATACATAGAAGTGGTTTTAATGAGAATGAGCCCACATACATTTAGCCACATGGAGCAAAATTCAGTGACTGCAAAATCAAGAAAAAACTTAATTAGCACAGTAACTCACTTGACCCGATACATAGAAGTGGTTTTAATGAGAATGGGCCCACATACATTTAGCCACATGGAGCAAAATTCAACTTCAATTTCAGATTCTAATTGAACAATTGGAAGGATAATTATGAACTGATCGCCACATAGATGTAGACACATGGCACAAAATTAGAGTTCTAATTTGGAATTGCAATTTGAGTTTCTCTCTGCTTCACATATTATTATATATATAGATTAGGCAAGAGGTGCACGCACATTCGCATAACATTGATGTGTGCTCTTCCCATAATGCAACCTTTTAGCGATTGCTAATTCTAAAAATATGCATGAGCAAAATGCCATTTAATTTTGAATATGTGGACATTGAACGTTATTGAATATGGTAGTAATTCAAAATGTGTTGGGAAAATTTTAGCCAAAGCAATTATTCTTTGGTTCTAACTTTTTGCTATGGTTGACATAGTTACAATATGCTGCTAATTTTGCAACTTGAATCATTTTCTTCTTAGACTCAAGCACTTTGTACATGGGGAGATGCTAGTTAGTTTGGTTCTAACTTCTAATATACGGTGGTTAACGCACAGATTACACATGAGTTTGTCACAAAAGGGCCACATAAAGGTGATTTGATATACATGCATATAGAACGATCACAGCTCATTCTGCTACATTAGGAGAGTTTGTGGTAGAACTCATAATACGGTATTTTTTCCTCATGAATTTAGGGGTGTAATAAGAGGTTTGGTGTGACCAGCGTTAAAAAGTTCGAGAACAAAATATTTTCGGGTAATATAGTAAGGTCCTTCATTAATGATTTTATTTAAGCTGCACCATCTCTAGCCTTGAATATATTAAAATTAATGTCAAGATTTAAAGTATCCACCACATCATCCCCCACACCCTAGACACAATCTCTCACCATGTCCAAAACAAACTCAACCAAGGAGAATTCCCGGAGTTCTTGTTCCTTCTCGACGAATTGTGAAGGGACCTTAAAAACTTCATTATGTTTTTACCCAATTTCTCTTTTCTCAAAATTTTTGAAGTAAAATATTTCTCAGAAAATATATATATATATTTTTTCATTTTTAGGTGTTTGCTTGCATGTAAAATGTGGTCAAACTTGTAAAATATTTTCCTTCAACTGTAAAATCTTTTATGAAAAGATGTAAAATGTTTTACTTTTAAAAATTTGGTAAAATATTTTACAAAAACAAAAAGCAACTTTGGTGGTCAGTGTTGGCGGCTGGGCAATTGGTATGGCGGCTTGGTGGTCGAAGCCACCGTGCCAATAATCAGTGCCAATGGTTTGATCATTGGAGTCACCATTTTGGTTGCCATTTCGATCACTGGACCTCCAGTACTAGTGGCTCCAGTGGCTGAGCCACTAATTTGGTGGTCCACTTGAAAATTTTATGAGAAAAATGGTTAAATTCCCTTTATTTTTAAAGTATGTAGCAAAACACCTCTCTTTCCAAAGTATCTAGCAAAATGCTCCTGTTTGGAACTCTATTTTAATAAAATCGAGTTCTTCGTAAAACTCAATATCCTCAAAATCGAATTCTATGTGTATTTTTGAGTAGAAGTCGACATTAGCAATGTCAAGTTTTACTTAAATTTTCAAAAGAATTTAAGTGAAAAAATATGCATAGAACTCGACATTAGCAATGTCGAATTCTAGGTGGAACTCAATTTTGTTAAAATTGAATTACAAAAATAGAGGCATTTTACTAAATACTTTGGAAAGAAGGGTGTTTTGCTACATACTTTAAAAATAAAGGATATTTAGTCATTTTTCCAAATTTTACATGTTACATAAAATACCTAAAATATTTTACTAAAAATGTTTTAAATGTAAAAATTTTAAGTTCAAAAATATTTTACTTTCAAAACAAATGGAGGTTTTGAAATCCGGACCGGATCGGATAGTCCAACTCGGTTAATTGTGAACCGTTCACCAAACCGATTCTTTTAACTCCCAAAATCGACATATTCCAAAACTGGCATATGTAAATAGTTAGTGAACCGTGAACCGCGGTCAAACTACCCGATTTAAAAAACCCTAGAAGGTTCTCACGGTTTAGATCAGAGCTTAAAAAGCAAAAAAGAACCTTGGTAATTACAGTAGCAACACCTTATTATCGCCATTGTTAAGAAAACCCCAAAAGGCGAAAGAAGGATCAATTGATACAAAGAACCAAAAAGAAATAGCAATATAAGAATAACTTGATCTTCAAAAATCATTCTCAAAAAAATAAAATCTTTTTAGAAGATCCCTCCAAATAGAAGAAGAAAAAACTAAAAATTTTCTCTTACACAGCCATAGTGTCCACATTGTAATAACTCAAAAGTTTGCCTCCACAAGTCTTCTGCAACCTTTAGTCGACGACCGGTGATCAAATCTCTCCAAACCAGTGAGTAGAGGTGCTATGATCTCTCTCTTTTTCTCACTGTTCTGGTTTATTTATTTATTTTATTTTATTTATTTATTTTTTTAAATATTTATTTTAAGAACTCTCAAATTTAGGTTGTGTTTGGTAGAGTGGATTTTAGAGAAGATGGGGAAAAAAAGAGAGAGAGAGAGAAAACAAGGAGGGAAAACTTTTTGAAGGGTGTTTGGTTGAGAAGGGGAGAGAGGAAAATGATGGTGGGGCCCAACAAAAAGTTTTCTCTCCAAAATGGAGAGAAAACTTGGTGGAGGAAAATCTTATAGGTGAAGGACAAAAATGCCCATGTGCAAGTTGCACATGGGCTTCTTCAGCACGTTTGTTTGTTTTTTTGGTTTTTAATTCCAATTTTAATAAGTTGTAAATGTTTCTTTTGTTCAGTGTCCCATTCCATTTTTTTTTAGACGTAATTTTTTTTTCTAGACATGATTTTTATTTTTTAATAAATTTGGGTGATTGTACTTTTTTTTGGTTGTTTGTCACTTTTTTGTTTCAAATGAGTATCATTTTTTAACAAGGGTATATGAGCAAATTTATACAAACTCATTTTTTCCATCCCTCTACTTTTTCACTACCAACCAAACAAAAATAAAGGAGATTAAAATTTTTTCTATTCTCCCACTTTTCCACCCCTAACCGAACGGACCCTTATTATTAAAAAGACTTGAAGAGTTAAAGTCTATCCTCTATTAGGTAAGGAAGATTCCACTTTTTAGGCTGCGTTTGTTTTGACTTCAAATCATTTCAGGAAATCATTTTACACCTCACCGAGTGTTTGGTTGCGCATGGAAAATAGAATTTTTTGGAAAAGCATTTCATTTGACCGTAAAATAAAGGCTTTGACCCGGAAATTGTTTTACGTTTCTATTTTCACTTCAAACCATTTTCGGACTCAGACGCGCAAAGAGAGAGAGAGAGAGAGAGAGAGAGAGAGAGAGAGAGAGAGAGAGAGAGAGAGAGAGAGCCTTCAACTTTGCGCAACCAAACATGCCGGCGAGATCGCGCCCCAACCCCAGACACGTCGGCGAGATTGCGCCATCGACTTTACGCCGCCGAGATCGCGCCACATGAAGCCTGCTGCCGCTTGACCGGTCTCATCCTCCTCTGGGTCAGATCATCTCCTCCTCTGGGTCGATCTCGTCGTCCGCCACTCGCCGATCTATCTCCTCCTCTAGTTCGATCTCGTTGCCGATTTGCTTTCTCTCTTTGATCTCTGATTTTTTTTTTTTTTTTTTTTTTTGTTGTTGTTGTTGTGGTGGTGTGGGTGGTGGCGTTTTGGTGGTTTCTGTGTTGTGTGGTGGTGGGTTTTGTGTGGATAGTGGTGGGTTTTATGATATAAAATTTGTTTGGAAGCTGAGAAAATGTGAAAAATTTGTAGGAAAATAGCATTTTCAGAATGTTACCAAACACTGAAAATTGTTTTCTAATATAATTTTTTAAATGCAACCAAACACTAGAAAATATTTTCCTTTCTCGAAAATATTTTCACCTGAAAATATTTTACACCCGGAAAATATTTTACATTGAAACAAATGCAGCCTTAGCTTAGGAAATGAGACATGCCTTCTTATAAAATATAATAATAATAATAATAATAATAATAATAATAATAATAATAATGATGAGACCTGTCACTTTGTGTATCACACACTATCAAAGACGTGAAATGCTTGGGACACACTTTGCACAACTGTGGCCACAACTTGCCACATGGCAAGTTGTGATTGGTTAGAGCGTGTCTCCATATGACCCATTAATACACTCTAACCCATTACAGCTCGCTATGTGACGAGTTGTGGCATAAAGTTGTGCAAAAATGTGTGTCCTTAACATTTCTCATCTAAGACCACAAAAAATCAGGTTTTTATTAATATTTGTTATATTTAATTTATAGTTTTGTTGATATTTGTGTACCACGGTAGCTTTTGACTTCATTAACTTCACCTTTTTAATATTTTAGTAATATTTTATGTTAGATTTAAATTTGATACCGGTGGTTATTACTTGTTTACTTCAAAAGTAGTTTCGATAAATCCACTATGTTTCTTGAGAGAATAGTTATTGGTTTACATTATAGCAGTCACGTGATCCATATTTGTATAATATTGAATATACTTGTATAAAAATATATAATATTATATATATTTATTTAGTTTATAATGTAAATTTTACTTAAATATTACAATGTAAACTAATAATTGTTTTTGAAAATTAGTAAATCAGCTATGATATTGTTATATGTTTTGTTTATAATGTTTGCTTAGGATTTCAAATTTTTTATTTATCTTATAAAAGTTATGATATAAAAAATACATTTGAAAGATAGATGTCTATATTTATTTGGACTAATTTTTTTCATTTTTTTTTTCAACTTTTACTAATTTAATATATTTATTTATATTTTAAATAATTTTATATCATCACAGTTCAACTTCAGTTTGACCTTGGTTCAACCTTAAAAACTTTGAACTTCTTTCTTTTACAATTCATTAAACGGTCTAAGTTTTAAAACTATGGTTATTGGGTTTATGAATCATAATCCAGAACCCAACAGCATATTAAGTTTACGGGGACTCATTACAATTAGAAAAAAAAAAAAGAGCTTTGGCCCAAGTAGACTTACCTCAAGAAGTTGGAGGATCTGGCTACATCTTTGGATTAACACTTGGGCTGCCTAATCTTATTAATGAGTTGCCAGGTCGGGAAGCTCTTGCAAAGTTGGTCCCAGATTCCATTAGGGCGTAGGACTTCACGTGGGAATATAGGCAAGAAAATCTGAATTCCAACTAGCTTGATTGAGCCCTCTTCAGCTTTGCAAAGGAACAAGTTGCAAGATCAACAGGGGATTTTTTCCCCTCCAAAGAAAAGAGAAAACGGGAAATACCTAAGAAGAGGCTAGTTGACATTGAAATGTTATTTATATTTCCTTTCTGTAATTTTGGGAAGAAAAAAATTTCGATTGCATTCAATCAGATTCCTCAAAATGAAAATATATCCAACTTAATATAAAAATCGGCTTAAGGTTGCTACCAACACTTGGGAACTTCAAGCTCTGAACCATCAATAATTATCTCATTTATCAAATATATGCATACTTTTTATCACAATGTGTGAGTCTTAAAATCATGTGGAATTCACATACTATAAGAGAGAGGATGTATATATCTGTTGATGCTCATTTTGGCAGAATAGCCCAATAGCAGGAAGAAGCCCAACAATATGAGAAGAAAAGAGTTAATAAATTAGGAGAAAAATCATTAAACCCGAATGGCAGGAATAATGGATTATAGGTCTAGAAAATAATAAATGGGTCTCAGAGGAAGCAACGGGCCTAGAGGAGCCCAGAGAAAGAAGTAGTAAACCCATGAGCATTATATGAGATAGAAAGCAAGCAAGAATGGGCCAAAGAGGCCCAAAGTAATGAATCAAGTGAGTAAGGGGTTGATGGGAAGCCCATCAACCCTAAAAGTAAAGGATGTGGTAATTGGGTTGGGGAAGTCCAAATGACTTAGCAATGGGAATGCAGAATTAGAATGGGCTGAGGATGCTCGTGAGCAATGGAATGGATCAAGAAGGCCCGAAGTAGCATGAATGCAAGCCCAATGATAATATTGGGCTACTGTAATTAAGTAAAAGGGAAAGCATACAGCAGGCCCGAAAATAGGCCCAGCAAGCTTAGACCAAGCAATACCATGGTGAGAATGATAGAATGGCATGGTAGAAATGCTAGTAAGTCTACGGAAGGAGAAAAGAATGGGTTAAAGAGAGAGAAGCCCACAATCAAGCAAGGCCTAGCCCATGAAGAAAGTGAGTAATAAAGAATGAAGGCTCAGAAACACGTTCATGCCACAAGAGGTCAAGAATGAGCAGCAGAACGCATAGACGGGCTTCCAGGCCATGGCAAACGCATGAGTAGTAGACAAGCTTTGGACACACACGGAAGTGGAGCTTGCACAAGGCTCAGGCACCACCAACCTGTACCCAACCAATACAGGAGTGGTGGGCCATGGGTCAGAGGTAAGAGAGGGAATGGTCTAGCGGTGGGGAGAAGGGGGAGCTTATTTTGGGGTTCCCGCTTAAATTCTTTTGGGGGAAATGTCCTGCTGGGATGACATACCACCCAAAAAAGGGAAAAATGTGTTGGACTCACTAGGTGCATGCCATGAGGGATAGTGAGAGAGAATGCCCACCTTTATTCGGATGGGAATGCCATGGTGAATAAGCAAATAAAATAGATTTCTTTGTCTGGTAATGGGATGTGGCATGGCCAGCACAGGTAGGTGGTGGTGGCTGGGCAGCTAACGGTCAGTGGGTGGTCTGGAAGGACACCCACACCCAGTAAAAGTGGTTAAGGGGTAAAATGGTAAAAACTAGTCACGACAGGCAGTATATAAGGAGCCTTCGTTGTGCACAGTAACACAACATTACAACAATCACATCACCACAACACCAGGAAAACAACATCACACGAGCAAGAACTAAAAAGGAAAAGAGTGGAAAAGTAGAGTAACAAAACCTAGAAAAGGAAAACAGTGAGAAAGAAAAACAAAGAGTAGGCAAAAGTGTGATAGCAAGCATGCACCAATGGGCTAATCCCTTTTCTCCCTCTAAAAACCTGCCCTCTATTAAGGATTAAGGATTTCTTGGGCATAAGCCATTTAGACCCATCTTCTCAAAGTGGGTAATTTCTATAGCAGGACCTTCCTGTGAGGTTATCTACATTGAGGATGTGGTTCCCTCTTTGGTCTTAGTTCCGTAATACAACTAAGCATGGCAGACTAAACTTTTCTCCTTTAATCTTATTGATTATTGGTGTTACATTTTCTATTATTATTATTATCATTTCTTCTTATAATGCATTTTCTATTGTTGTGTTGCTCTTTTCTTTAATTGGGAATTCTTTACTTGTTTTGATTAACAGTAAGCGCTTATCCTTTATTGTTATTATATTATACTTGCCTGCCGTAACTCTTTTGTAATAGTTTCATTTGACATGGGCATGTGACCAAAGTTTCAACAAAGGGGCTTTATGATGGAGATCAAGGCACCGCTTCGAAGGATCTCGTTCAAGTACCAATTGGGCCGGTTACAAGAGCATGAGCAAAGAAGTTCAAGGATGTACTCAACGGACTCATCCAAGAGTTATGGGCTTAAGCAAATTCGTGGAGGCCCATTGAGCATGATCCACGTGGGCAACAAAAAATCATCACCTTGATTCAAGTTCTAGAAGGATCCGGTCAAGGCTAAGAATTGGCATGAAATATTTTGGGTCTATGTAAAAAAAGTTATTCTAGGTTTAGGTGATTTATTTCCTTGTTTTTAGGTGCATTTAATGCTTTTTAGGTCAAACTTTATTCCTAATATGGTTAGGTATCAATTAGGAGTTATTTTAGAATATATTTTCTTGTCTGTCAAGTTTTAAGGAGCCCTTAAATAGTCATCTAAGTCTGTAAACGTTTTTCAGATATTATTGATAAAACTTGTGAGGTTTATTCTCTTTGGTTCTTTGAAGAACTACTCGAACTTATCGGGAATTCCCATGGCGTTCATCTCAACTTATCAAACGGAGTTTCCACCACCGTTTGTGGCGTCTTCCTTATACCGAGGTTCTTGTTTGTCATAAACAACGGGTCAAGGTCTCCCATTTGAATCTGTCCATAAAACGATCTTGGGTTCCCTTTCGTTGTTGGGTCTCGTTATTCTTGACGGGGTTCACATCACTTTAGTTTGCGCACAAGCCGGTTCAAAGTGAGTTGCAATTGGACTGGTCCTGACTCTCCTACCCAGAACCTTTGGGCCATAGTGTGGCAGGAGGCAGCCTAGACCACAATCTCAAAAAGGCTGACCATATTTAAATTAGCGACTTCATTAAGGAGTTGGGAAATAGACAGGGATAGAAGACGGAAGCCCTCGCAAACCATGCCCCCAAAATCCAAGGCAACACGAAACATGAGTGCCGTGCCTCGCAGGCAGAGTTGAGGCCAACAATGCCTCACTAACAGCAGCCTAACCAGGCAGAAGGTGTCAATAGAGTGGGGGTTGAACCCTAATAACGGCAAAGAATCCCCACTGACAATGCCAATGTTTTTATCGAGGTGTTGCAGTCGCTACAACACTCGCAGTAGTAGATGATGGAAGAAATCCGTCAAATAAAAGCGGACAAGACAAAGGAAAAAAGGAGTCAACATGACCCAAAGCATGCGGCAGACAAGGAGGAGATACCAGTTGGAGGTGCTTTGCAGAATGCAGAACAACGTTTCATCACTATGGCCGAAGTGGCAGCTCTCTTGGAGCAAGAGAGGGCTAGAGCGCCTAAAGAAAGGTTTTACGCACGAAGACCTCCTTACCCACTAAGAATACTCAGCAAGCCATACCCAAAGAGGTATGAGCCACGAGTTTTCACACAGTACGATGGCAAAAAGGGAAGTGCTGTCGAGCACGTAAGCAAGTTCATTGATACTCTTGGTCCTTATGCGGCAGACGAAGACCTATGTCTTTGGGAATTTTCTAAATCATTATGTGACCGTGCGTACACCTGGTACATCGGTCTAAAACCAGGGTTAATCCTAACATGGGATGACATGGTGGATGTATTTTACACTAAGTACTTCCATGGAAAAGAAATAGTAATGCCTACGACTTTGAAAGCAACTAAGCAAAGAAGTGGCAAAGATTTGATGGAATACATCATAAGGTTTAGAGACATAGCACTTGATTGCTTCGATCATTGTGAAGAAAAGACATTGGTGGAAATGTGTATGACAAACATGATTAGGGAGTACAGAGCTGTCCTAGAAAATCAGGAAATCTCCTAGTTTGCACAATTGTTGCAGAAACCTAGGAATACTGCTCAATCAGTGAGGCCAAGTTCCGACAAAAGAAATGCCCCATTGGCGAAAGAAAGAGGAAGGTTGACGGAAGGGAGTACGATACCCCTCCACCACTACCATGTACCCCGAAGAAGCTAGACGTGCTCCTAGATAAATGGATAGCAGACGGAGTCTTTAAGCCTAATCAAGTTTCTAGAGAGCCCACAGATGAAGAGCGGAGAGACCCACGCTTCTGTCGCTTGCACAATTACGTGTAACATCCTATCGCAGAATGTTGGGCTTCCACAGACTGGTGCACTGAAGAATCAAGAAAGGGACTCTAGAGCTGTTCCAGTCGGAAGTTCAAAGAAACCCACTCCCAGACCACAAAGGGAAGGGTGTAGTAGCATTTGTCATTTGCACAAATCCAGGGGAGGATGAAGAGGAAAGTCCAGCCTTTCTTGCTGCAGCAATTACCACCTTACAGAAAAGTTCCAAGTTCAAGAACTTGTTTAATCAGTTAGGGCTCACAGTAAAAGAGCGAAGGATAGCCATAGAAGCCCTGGTAAGCATTGCCTCTGGGGCAGGAATAGAATGTTTGACAGTAGAAGTCCCAGATGATAGAGCCTTCTTGCAGGAGTTAAGTGAGATGACTTTTAGTGGTGAAGATATGGAAGTGTGGTACTCAGACCATAGGAGGCCCCTTTACTTGGCAGCATCTATAAATCAAATCCCCATCAAGAGAGCCTTGGTGGATACGGGTGCTTTCGTAAATCTTATCCCACTAAGCACTTTACAAGCAGCAGGAATTTCAAAAAGAAATATTTGGGGATGCCCAATGGAAGTAACAGGATTTGGGGGAAGAGGCGAGTACACTGCAGGCCATATTCAGCTGTGGTTGAAGGTAGGGCCAATAGTTTCTTTGGCTTGCTTCCATGTGGTGAAAACGGAAGTCTCATACCATGTGCTTCTGAGAAGACCATGGTTGCACAAGCACTGATTGGTCCCGTCCACTTATCATCAGTGTGTGAAGGGAAGGTTGAATGGCAGATTGATACGAATAGCAGCAAATCCGTCACCATTCGAGCAAGCGGATGCTCATCTAGTAGAAACTATGTTCTACGACCAATGGACACCATCTGGCGAAAGCTCAGTGTCAAAACCGTAAGGCACCTTCGTGCCTAGGTGGGAGGACATCGAGGATGACCCAGAGCCTGATCTGAGGAAGCTGCTATCACTGAAGCAGAAAAGGAAAGAAGTACCCACTTTGGAGTCAGACAACGCACCGCAATGTGTTAGAGTTCGAGCCCTTGATGGCAAAATCGTCTACAAATTTTGAAGGTGCGCAGGGCCCATATGCGATGCGCAAGTGGGCCCCAGGCAAGAATGGCAGCATAAAAGTTTAGTGTGCTACATGGCTCAAGAAGGTTTGGAGGAAGAAAGTGATACGGAGAAAGAAGAGGAAGTTATAGCAGAAAAAAATGTACAAGTTACAGCAGAAGAAGGATTGGAAGAAATTAACTTGGGATCTAATCCACAGGAACCGAAACCCGTCTCAATTAGTTCAAAACTGTCAGGGGAAGAAAAGTCAGAATCGATATTGTTGCTGAAAGAATTTAAAGATATTTTCGCATGGGATTACAATGAGATGCTTAGATTAGACCTCGGGGTAGTGGTGCATATGTTGAATGTGAACCCTGAGGCCAAGCAGTGGCCTAGCTCGCCAGGGTATTCCACACTAAAATAGAGGAGCGAATAGTAAAAGAGGTGCAAAAGTTGCTGGCTGCGGGTTTCATTAAGCCCATCCAACATCCATGTTGGTTATCTAACATTGTGCCAGTAAAGAAAAAGAATGGGCAGATAAGGTGTTGTGTAGATTTCAGAAATCTCAACAGAGCTTCCCTAAAAGATGAATTCCTGCTACCAAACATGGACTTATTGATAGACTCTGTAGTAGGAAACGCCATGTTTTCATTCATGGATAGGTTCAGTGGATACAATCAAATCAGAATGGCGCCAAAGGATGTGGAGAAAACTGCCTTCAGAACACCTGTAGTCAATTTTTACTATACTGTGATGCCTTTTGGGTTGAAAAACGCAGGTGCAACTTACCAATGTATCATGACGGCCATATTCCACGACATGATGCACCGTGAGTTGGAAGACTATGTAGATGACATAGTTGTGAAGTCAAAAAGGCGAGAAGATCATGTCTAAATATTAAGGAAAGTATTTGAAAGATGTAGGGCTTTTAAGTTAAGAATGAATCCCCTCAAGTGTGCATTTGGAGTATCTTCTGGGAAATTTCTGGGTTTCTTGGTTCACAGCAGAGGAATAGATGTAGACCCAGCCAAGGCCAAAACCATAGCAACTATAAAGCCACTTGCCACTGTAAAAGAATTGAAGAGTTTCTTGGGGAAAGTCTCATACATTCGGAGATTTATTCATGGTTTAGCATCAATTACTTCGGCCTTCGCTAGATAACTCAAGAAGGGGCAAAGTTTTGAGTGGGGAGAAACACAGCAGACAACCTTTAGGAGGTTACAGCAGATTATGATGAACCTTCCTACGGTGCAAGCCCCAATCCACAAAAAGCTACTACTACTCTACTTAGCCACCAACTTGTATGCTATAGGTGCGTTAATTGCCCAAGAGGATGAAGGTGGCGTTGAGCAACCTGTTTATTACATCAGCCATGCCCTGAAGGACGCAGAGACTCGCTACCTAAGAGCAGAAAGAGCATGCTTGGCCATAGTATATGCTTCACAATGGCTACGCCATTATTTCCTAGCCTACGAGGTATGGTTGATGACTAAGTCTCATGCAATCAAAACTTTGTTGCGGCAGCCAAATCTTTTTGGAAGGATATCCCAGTGGTTACTATAGTTGTCACAGTATGATTTGAAGGCGGGAACGGCCAAAGCAGTGAAGAGCTAGGCTATAGCAGACCTTGTTAGCACAATTTCCAGGAGAAGAACAATTCCCGCTGGACGATGAGGTCCCAAGGGAGGTAGCCATGGCAGAAGAAGTAAGGGAGTAGTGGGTAATGAAGTTTGATGGATCCTCGACTGCCCACTCAGGAGGCATGGGAATAATTCTATATCATAAAAAGGATGAGGATGTGGCACTCTCATTCAAATTGCAATTCCCTTGCTCAAATAATACCGCAGAATATGAGGCTTATCTCACTGGGCTAGCTACGACCTTCGAAATAGGGATCAAGCATTTAAAAGTGATGGGTGATTCAAACCTGGTGGTCTGCCAGACTAAGGGGAGCTTCTCTTTGAAGGAACCCAGTTTAGCACCGTACAGAATGATGGCCCGGAAGATGAAGTAAAAGTTTTCAACGTTTGAGATAGGGCATGCTAAGGAAGCAGCACCAGGATAGAGGTAAACAAACGAAAGGAGTCCATTATTGAAGTCCTAAATGAGAGGTTCCAAGAAGAAAAACGTGAAGAAGATTAGAGGATTCCCATAAGAGAAGCTTTGATGAGAGAAAGAGACATGACAGAATTGAAGGCGTTGAAAGACTACGCCTTGGTAAAAGAAGAATTGTATCGCAGGATGCCAGGTGGAATCCTGTTGAGATGTGTGAGGTCAAAGGAAGCCCAAAGAAAGTTAAAGGAAGTGCATGATAGAACCTACCGGTTTTGCAGAGAAGTCAATCTTTACCGCAGATTCCAAAGGGCAGGTTTCTATTGGCCAAGTATGGGTAAGGACGCAAACCAAGTCCAAACCCAATGCGAGGCCTGTCAGCTTGCAGCAGACAGAGAGAAAGGCTATGCCGTATTTGTTAGTGAAGACTGGAGGAGCCCTTTCGTGGAGTACCTTACAGAAGGTATCTTGTCACAGAAGCACAATGAAAGATACAAGCTTAAGAGATTGGCAACACGTTACTTTTTGCATGACAGAGTCCTTTTCAAAAAAAGGGTATGTTGGGGACCCATTATGATGTTTGGGTCCTGAGGAAGCAAGTGAGATGATAAAGAAAGTACACACAGGAGAGTGTGGGGAGCACCAAGGGAAGAAAAAGTTGTACAGATGCCTGCTACAGATGGGTTATTATTGGCTCACTATGAAGAGGGACACAGCAGAATTTGTGAAGAAGTGTCACAGTTGCCAAGTACAAGCCAACCTGATTCACACCCACCCACAAAGTTTACACAACATGGTCACTCTATGGCTTTTCCACATTTGGGGGCTCGATTTGGTTGGACTAGTTAATCCACCGTCATGTGGGTACATATGGATTCTAGTGGCTACGGAGTATTTTACCAAGTGGGTAGAAGCAATACCACTCCATAAAGCCACGGGAGAAGAAGTGGCAAACTTTATCAAGGAAAACATAATTGTTAGGTTTGGGGTGCCCCATAGGATCATCAGTGACAATGGCACGCCCTTTGTCAACAACGATGTAAGAAAGATGCTAAAGTTCTACCAGATCAAGTACCATCGGTCATCACCCTATTACCTTCAAGGGAATGGGCAGGCAGAGGTGACAAACAAGACCCTCATAAAGATCTTCAACAAAATGAGCTAGGAATATACGGGAGGATGGCAACACACCTGCCAGACGCCCTTTGGGCTTACAAAAATTCACCAAAGTTAGCCATAAGGTTTTCACCCTTCCCCTTAGTCTACGGAGTATATGAACCCAGCAGAAGTAATGACTCCCTCCTTAACAGTCATATAGATGCGGAAGAAGGAAAAGGAGAAGGAAGTCTTTGTGACAGAAAGGTGTGAAGACTTAGAGGGGCTTGACGAAAAAAGGGAAGAGGCTCAAGAACGCAGTCGCAGGTATAGACAAAAGATGACTGAAGCCTATGGCAATATGACTACAGAAAGAGTGTTTGCAGAAGGACAACTTGTGCTAAAGGCAGCGGACCACGTCAGGCGAGGTATGGCAGGACCATCTAAGTTTTCATCAAAATGGGAGGGACCCCTTATGATAAGAGAAGCACATGCAAGTGGGCATTATCGTTTGGCCCAGATGGATGGCAAAGATCTGATGGATCCCATCAATGGTAAGTGGCTAAAAAAATGTTATTATGCTTAAAAGAAAATCACGTAGTTATCCCTTTTGTTTAATTAGTTCTATGTTTTCTTTCCTTCAAGTGACTATGTCACAAGGCAATATTGTAACATGCTTTTATCAAAATGTAATGAAAAAAATGAAGTATTAGAAAGCATATGGTATTATAGTCATAGTAATAGCAAATGCAGTAGCAAGTGTAGTATCATAGTTTACAAACCCAAACTATAGCAGTCATGTAAGACTTGCCAAATAAGTACTGTAGAAAACATAAAGTGTACCAGATAAGAGAATAAGGGAAAGGAAACAAAAAGGAAACTATATAATCAGCGAAGTCTGGAAATAAGAGTTTAATCTCCAAAGCGACTGGATCCACCAACACTAGAAAGAAGGCGCTTACGACGTCCCTTAAAGTCTGCCACCTCCTTCCTCAGAGCCTCAGTGTGTGTATCAATGGCATCCATAGCAGGCTGAACCTTCTTCATAAAGAAGGCTCGGGCAATCTCATGCAAATGGTACAATATGAACTCTAGAGCAAAGCCCACTCTAATCAGCTCCTGTACTGCCGCCCTCCACTGCAAGATCCTCTTGGCAAAAATAGTATTGATGAAGTTGTGCTCAATGTCATTCATCACACTCCCCAGCAACTTCAGAAAATGCTTTCTCGTGGAACGGCCAATAAGAAATCCCTGCATGAAATCCCCACGGCTCCTATAGACCGCCTCCAAGTGAGAAGCACAATTTGCAAGAACTCTGAAGCCATGGAAGTCAACATAGCGAGGCCCATCACCCCAGAAGTTCACAGGATTGAGGTCATTAACCTTGGGCTGGTCGTAGCGAGTAAAGAAGGCCGCAGCTTTGCTCACAGGGTCTGGAACTGTGGCAAAATTGCTGCCCACCTCAAACTGAGAAGGGGCAGTAAGAATCGGACCTGGAAGAAGATATGAAATGTGGTATAAGGAATCCATGGAGTGAAGAGAATGAATTCATAATGAGGATAGGGAAGAGGATGGAAGAAAGAAAACATATCAAGACCCGTAGGAATAGGGGCTGTGGGAATGGTAGAAACAGGTATTGTGGGAATAGCAGAAGCAGGTACTGTAGGTACGACAGAAGAAGGTGCTGAAGGTACGGCAAAAACTGATACTATAGACATGGCAGAAACGGGTGCTGCAGGTGTGGCAGGAGAAGGGGTTGTAGGCATCGCTGTGTCTGCTGCAATCTCAGGCTCCTCAAGAATCTCTGTAATCAGAAGAATGAACATGCAGAATAAATGGAGATTGCATCAGGAAGTCACGCAGATACATATAAAAGGAAAAGGGAAGAATATGGCAATGATAAAGGGTGAAGAGAAAACTTAACAAATATGAGAGATACGTACCCATAGTCTCGGTATCGTGCTTATCACCCTCCTCCTCATTAGATTGGAGATCCACTTCTTCATGGTGGGTTCATCATCAGAATCCTCAAGAACCTCCTTAAATCTCTCAGAAGACAAGTCTGCATTAGGCCCACGAGTGGCAGAGCTAGGGATGAACGAAGGAGTAACCACTAGGGAGGAGCCATCCTTCACGGCTGAGACAAAGTCGTAAAAGGATCGCTCGTCAAAATGACAAGAGGTGTAGCAGGAGTGGCAATCTCAGGCTGGGAAGCAGGCAGAAGAGTAACTCCCTTCTAGGGAGTAAAAGTCTTGGAAGGAATGGGAGCAGGCTCACTAACCCCCTCAGTTTGGGCGCCTTCATCTACAGGCATCGACTTGGCGGAAGGGGTAGGAGTCTAAGCAGGAACTCCTTGTGCAGCAACAGGAGTAGTAGCAGTCATGGCCTCGGCCACCACATTGGCCTCATCAAAGAAACCCTCCATGGGTGTGCCCATGGCGACAGAACCTCCTAAGTTGTGGGGTGATAAATGGAGATGGGCTTAGGCTTAGCCTGAAGAACACGAAAAAAAAAATGGTGATGCATATATATACGAAAAGAAGAGGAGAGAGAGAAAACGGGGCACACAATGACGCATGGCAATGGGAACACATGCAAGAAAGGAAGAGAGGAAGAAAGAGAGAAGCATACCTCAAACTCGGGCTCATCAAGCAATATAGGGCAGGTGGTAGATGTGTCCTCCTTATGCTTAGACTGCAAAAAAGAGAAGACAAAAGGAAGGGAATAAGTCAACAAGTATATGAGGTTAGCCGCAGAAAAGCCTTATAAAAAATAATAAAGAAGAAGTAAAATTAGAGATAACATACTCTCCTCTCGGCAATGGCAAACGTCGAAGGGGGAGATGTCTTCCTCTTCCTACCTCGGGTCTTGTTAGAAGGAGGAGTATCAACAGATGGCCGCGGAGCAGTGGGCCTAGACTTGCTTGCAGTAGGGCGCCTGTTGGAACGGCTAGGGCAGAAGGAGGAGAACTCTCCAAGGCCATGTTACCTATAGGAGGAAGGCTGCCCTCAAAAGGCATAATATCTGAACAAGTCTTGGAGGAGTCATCACCTTTCTTGGTAGACTTAGGCTTGGCGGACCGAGGCGCAGAACTCTTCTTCATGGGCACGGGGAGGTTTGTCACTTTTACCCTCTTCTCCCAACTTGTGGGAAAGTCACCGGCATACTAGAACCACCCTCTCTTCTCCTCAACCCACTTAAATACAGCAGACTGACTCTGCTTCCTAGCATATACCACCACAGACTTGGTGGGAAGAAGCAACTGAGGATTGGTAGAAATGACTGCACTAAGGCCATCAGGAGGAATGAGAGAAAACACTTGATTGCCCAACAACTCTTGCATAAATGAGATCATCATGGCCTGCCAATACCCATGCATGGCAGTAGTACAAATACCCTCCCTCTGTGAACCTGGAATAGTGACTACTGTAAAATGCTTGCTCCAAAACTCAAAAGCACTATGTCGCAGGAATGGCCAAACAAAAGTGAGAGACTCCATAATGGCCAAGCTGCCTCCTCACTCTATCAGCAGAATAATGTACAAACCGGATCCCTTCATCGGCCAAATAAGGCAACCACCCAGCATTAGTGGCTGCCAAGTAAGTAATATCCCTCTCATCAAAACCTGTCAATGGGGTAGTGGTCCAACAGTATCAACAAAAGGACCCATGATAGAATCAACACATGTAAAACCTGTACCTAAACTCCTATCTGCTCTCCAAGCAAACCCAACTCCTTTGTCAAAGAACTCAACGGCAAGATGCCCAAATGGCTTCAAACTAACCCATCGAAAAGCCAACGGGAAATTAGATGCAAACTAACCACATAAATCAGTGATAACTCTCAGACATGATTGGTATCTTTCCTTGGCAAAGCGAGTAGGCCTACACTTTGCCAAGTGCCTAGCACAATGCTCATACAACAGATGCTGTAAAATGGTACTATGGGCAGAAGAAGTAACTATATGGCAGGAACCTGCCTGCTACTTATCATTCCATAAGATATCTAACTGTACATATAGATGTCCCAGAAACATGGGTGCCAACGGTAGACTCACCCCAACAGATATCTTAATGGCTAATCGAAAATACAAATGCTTCATAGCATAATGAGAGTGGGAGCCAAAGATGAACTTATAGAGCCAAAATGTGACGAAGGCCGCACTGCAAGCAATGGCGGAAGCCTTGGAGAAAGACCCGACCTAATGTGACAACTTCGCATTGCCACTCATCCCCTTCCTCAACTCGGCCTCCACAACCTCTTCCTCCAAAGAAAGCTCCAAGGCACCAGGGTCAACATCACCAAGAATAAGCAAAAGTAGTTGGTTTGCCACGTCCTCCAAGGTCACGATGATCTCACCGCAGGAAAGAAAGAAGGTATGGGTCGTAGTGCACTACCGGCAGACTAGATGATGGAGGTTGAACAAGTCCCTGTAGTTGGACAAGTAACGTGATGAAACAATGGCCTTTAGCACACCAGCCCGTTGTAGCATCGCCATGAAACCCTTATCAGACAACTGGTTGTCCACGCATTCCTTCCAACTTAAAGCGGTACCCGACCCAAATTCGAAGAGAATGGGCACAGGGAGTGAAGTACCTTGGCAAATAACAAGATCAGGAATCGAAGAAGCCAACGGAGGAGTAAATGGGTGAGAGTGTTTGAGGGAGAAGATGCGGTGAAGAAAGGGAAAGGGAGAAAGTGTTTTGTGTCAAGTGATATGAAGGGAATCTCTTTAAGTACCAACATTATTAACGCTGACACGAAAGGATGTGTTGGGTCACCCATCGGATAAGGCATGGAATTAATGACGTGGAAGTTGTATTTCAGAATAACTGCTAAACTGGAAAATTCAAAGAGACAACACTGCTCACGGCAAGAAAGAAAAAAATAATAATAAGGGGGGCCCACTATTTGAAAAAACCTGCGAAGAAAAAGAAAAGAAGAAGGAAAGATAGAGAGAAGAAGAAGAGTCTTTTATTCGCATATGAATCGTAGGAGCACTTCATATGCTCAAGGGGCTGAATGTTGATGCTCATTTTGGCAAAAAAGCCTAATAGTAGGAAGAAGTCCAACAATATAGGAAAAAAAGAGTTAGTAAGTTGGGAGAAAAACCATTAAACTCAAATGGTAGGAATAATGGATCATAGGCCTAGAAAATAATAAAAGGGCCTTAGAGGAAGCAATGGGCCTAGAGGAGCCTAGAGAAAGAAGTAGTAAACTCATGGGCATTATATGAGATAGAAAGCAAGTAAGAATGGGCCAAAGAGGCCCTAAGCAATGAATCATGTGAGTAAGGGGTTGATGGGAAGCCCATCAACCCCAAAAGTAAAGGATGTGGTAATTGGGCCGAGGAAGCCCAAAAGACTTAGCAAAAACCCATGGGAATGCAGAATTAAAATGGGCCGAGGATGCCAGAGGAAAGGAAATGGGCTGAGGATGCCTAAGGAGGAAGAAATGGGCCAAGGAAGCCTGTGAGCAATGGAATGGGTCAAGAAGGCCCAAAGTAGCATGAATGCAAGCCCAATGATAATATTGGGCCACTATAATTAAGTAAAAGGGAAAGCATACAACAGGCCCAAAAAGAGGCCCAGCAAGCACAGACCAAGTAATACCATGGCAGGAATAACAGAATGGCATGGCAGAAATGCTAGCAAGTCTACGGAAGGAGCAAAGAATGGGTTAAAAAGAGAAACGCCCACAATCAAGCAAGGCCCAACCCATGAAGAAAGCGAGTCATAAAGAATAAAGGTTCAGAAACCCGTTCATGCCACAAGAGGTCAAGAATGAGCAGCAGAATGCACAGACAGGCCTCCAGGCCATGGCAAACGCATGAGCAGCAGATAAGCTTTGGACACACACGGAAGTGGAGCATGCACAAGGCTTATGCACCACCAACCTGTACCCAGCCAATACAAGAGTGGTGGGCCATGCTTTAAAGGTAAGAGAGGGTATGGTCTGGCAGTAAGGAGAAGAGGGAGCCTATTCTAGGGTTCCTGCTTAAACTCTTTTGGGGGAAATGTCCTGCTGGGATAACGTACCACCCAAAAGAGGGAAAAACGAGTTGGAATCACTAGGTGCATGCCATGAGGGATAGTGAGAGTGAATGCCCACCCTTATCCGGATGGGAATGCCACGGTGAACAAGCAAACAAAATAGATTTCTTTGTCTGGTAATGGGATGTGGCATGGCCAGCATAGGTAGGTGGTGGTGGCTGGGCAGCTAACAGGCCAGTGGGTGGTCTGGAAGGACACTCACGCCTAGACAAAAGTGGTTAGGCCCATCTTCTCAAAATGGGTAATTTCTACAGCAGGATCTTCTTGTGAGGTTATACACATTGAGGAAGTGGTTCCCTCTTTGGTCTTAGTTCCGTAATACAACTAAGCACGACAGACTAACCTTTTCTCCTTTAATCTTATTGATTATCGGTGTTACCTTTTCTATTATTATTATTATTATTATTATTATTATTATTATTATTATCATTTCTTCTTATAATGCGTTTTCTATTGTTATGCTGCTCTTTTCTTTAATTAGGAATTCTTTTCTTCTTTTGACTAACAATAAGCACTTATCCTTTATTGTTGTTATATTATACTTGCCTGTCGTAACTCTTTTGTAACAGTTTTATCTGCCGTGGGTATGTGACCAAAGTTTCAACAAAGGGGTTTTAGTTTGCACACAAGCCGGCTTAAGGTGAGTTGCAATTGGATCGGTCATGACTCTCTTACCCAGAACCTTTGGGCCATAGTGTGGCAGGAGGCAGCCCAACCCACAATCTCAAAAAGGCTCACCACAATATCAAAGGACAAAGTTTGGTTACAAACTAATAGTTAGTTCCATTAAAAAAATTATCATAATGACTTATTTTAAAATTTTTAAAAGTTTGGTTACAAACTAATAGCTAGTTCCATTAAAAAAAAAAAATGATAATGACTTATTTTAAAAATTTAACTGTTGATTTACATGTTCTTTATGTTTTTAACATATAAGTGAAATTTAGTGTCAATCAAATATTATTTACTATTCGATTCATAAACTTATTTTTTATATATAATTTTAAATTACAAAAACTTGAAATTTAAACAATTCATTGATGAAATAGCTATTAGTCTTTAATCTTTTAGAAATTTTGCAAGCATGAAAAATATAAGAAGAAAAAATAATTTAATTGTGAATTTGTCAAAATTTACATCCAATAAAAAGATATTGAATAGAATTGTAGTCATTGACTACAACCAAATTTGTAGCCAAATTTTGTCCTATATCAAATGCATGAGTCCTATATCAAATTTGTAGCCAAATTTTATAGCAAACATATTAGCACATGTACCATACTAGTTCATTTTATATATTTTATGTATGCTGAGTTGGCACAATTATTAGATCATTCACCTTAGTTAAAATTCTAGCTAAAAATCCATATATTTATATTAATTACGACAAAGTTTAACTACAAAATTAGTTGTAGCCTTATTGGAGGTGAATTTTGATAAATCTACCATTGGATTACATCTTCTTCTTATATCCTTCATACTTGGAAAATTTATAAAAAATTAAAAATCAATAACTATGTCATCAATAAATTGTACAAATATCTATGTTGTGAAATTCAATGATACAAGTTGCATTCTATTCAATTTATCAACTTTTTGTTACAAAATGATTCTTGTCTCATGCCGAATGATTGATGTTATGCCTATATCAAGGTATAGTTTTATATATATATATATATATATATGACAAAACTTAGGTACAGTACCTTAGGTACTATTCCTTAAGTTCTCCTCTTAAGATTCAGCCATGTGGCTACTTAACTAAAAAATACACTTCCTTCCCATGAGAAAAAAATCAACATGACAGAATTTTAAAATAGGAACCTAAAGAACAGCACCTAAGTACTTGCTATATATATATATATATAATCAAATAGACTACTATAGAGGAAAGCAATAGGGAATTGAGTTGGCATTTGTCATTTGTAGGAATGAGGTTGGGTTTGGGGTGGGTTTCTTTATCCCAAGCCCAACCCACCACCTATCTCATGAAACTCGAACTCGCCTGTTTACTAAACAGGTTTTTTTTAACCCCCATACTTGCCCTAACGGGCCCTACATTGCCTCATAGCCCACCCAAATCCACCACAATCGGTGGTCACCCAAGAAAATCCAAATTTTAGACTTGTTCTTCTGGCGTCTCCAATTTTAGATCTCCTGATGAAAAAAACCTAGATCAACAAAAATACCCATAAGTAAACACCATAAGCAACAAAAATAACCATAAGCAAACACCAACCCAAATCAATGAAAATACCCATAAGCAAACACCAACCCAATCAAATACTAGTTGAACCAAATCACCTCCGTCGTCAGCCACCAACCAAACCCACACACAGTTGTTAACAAAGGAAGATCTGGCACTATTATCACCAAATAAGCCAAACAGTACAAAGCCATAAACGAAATCATAATCAGGTGAGGCCTGTGACCGTGAGGGATGCAGGGAGGAGTGATAGTGTTTGTGGCGTGGTTGAGGAGGAAGCATCGAGGTGAGGGAGGCAAGGAGGACCGGCGGCTTAGAGTGAGATCAAGAGTGAAAGTGAGAGTGAGGGAGAGTGAGGCGATTGAGTGATTAGGGAGAGAGAGTTAGGGATTAGGGAAAAATGAGAGAATGAGAAACTTAAGTATTTATAATTAGGGTTTTCTAAATTATTTAATATTATATTATATATGTATATAGGTAAGGTTTGGGGTGGGTATTCCTAATACCTGCACCCGACCCAAACTCACTTCAGATTTTATAATTAAAACCCAAACCCGACCTTAATGTTTCGCGGGTTGGGAAAATTTTGTCATCCCTAGGCATTTGTGGACTACAAAAGCATTTGCAGTTGCAGCCATGTTGCCATTATTAACAAAGACAACTACCAAAGCATTTGCAGCCAAACCTAAAAAAATTCTCATAAATAAAAACAAAGTAAAAAACAAAAACTTTATTTTTATAGCTTGACCTTGTCGAATTTCCTTTGCCTAAGTTGCCTACGCCTTTCTCTTTCCACTGGTTCCTTTCTTTATCAAAATGGTACAACTTTGCCTTTCTGAATATAATTTATTAAAAACAAAAAAAACCCATAAAGTTTAGTATTAATCAGGAAAAAGTAATTACTAAAAGGAAAAAAGAAACAAAATTAAAATAAAGTACAAGAAGAGTATAGGTTTCTCTTCTTCCTCACAAGTTTTGAACTCCTTATCGATTTCCCAGTCACAGAAGTGATGTGGGAAGCCACCGACGGAGATAGGAGACAACAGTGGTTGATAGAGATGGGCGATGGCGATGTTTACTGCAGGTGGGTGTGGGTGAGTGTGGGTGGAGATGGGTTTGGGGTTGAAAATTGGGAGAAGTAGATGGAAATAAGGGGAGGAATTAAGTGGGAGCAATTTTGATTTTGGGATAAGAATATGGATTTTTTTACACAAAAATAGGAAAATTTTGGTGGGAGTGTTTTGGGATTGTGGCGGGAGTTCGTCAAAATGATTTTTTTAAAAAAAAAAAGAAAAAATGAAAAACCCTTCTAACATCATTTTGTAATGTCCACTTCTAAATCTACTAGTTAGGGCAGCACGTGCAAGGCACGTGCTAGCCATGGGAGAAAAAAAAGTAGCGATTAAAATCAATTCTAGATTTTATTTGTATCACAAAATAAAAATAAAAATAATTTGATTTTTAAAATACATAGAGCTTTACATTAATCAAAAGATATATTAATTATAAGAATTTTGATAATTATGTCATAAGAAGTTAATCTCATTCGTATAAGAATTTTGATCAACCACAAAGTTAGGAGAGCTATTTAACATATAAATATCTATTTCACTATAATAATTTTTTAGTACTTATTTGCTATGGTCAATATATCCACTCACTAAAAACTTCTAAGAATTAAAACGAATATCATTATCTTCCAACAATAAACAACTGAGTTTTGCTAAGAAGATAAAAAATAAAAATAAAAAAAGATAACAAAAGGCATGTGTTATTGAATTTTCCATTAGATAAATTTTAAGTTTTAAAAATTTAAACCTAGAAAATCAATGTTCTTCAGATAACAAATAAAAAACCTAATATCATCATTCTAACTTTCCAAGAATTATTACCATCTAAAACTCAAAATACTGGAAGAACATTTTTGGGATGTTAAAATTTAGTGGGAGTATTTTAGACATTACACAATAAAATATTTTAAGAATCATAAGCTTTCATTAGGGTTTAATTGAGAGAATAATAACATGACATATTTGCTCTTTTCCAAAATTTTATGGGAAAAATTGCTTGATTTTAAAGTTTAAGAATGAGGAATTGTAAACTACCCCAAATATAAAGGATGAAAAGTGTTTTTTTCCTAAGTTTTGGTTTTTGTGTATAAAACTATGTAGTTTTACTTAAAATGGTGCGCAAAGAAAAAAAATACAAAAAGTCAACTCAAGAAAATTGTATGTGAAATAGTGAATTTTGGCTCAACAAATCTGACTAAACCCACAAAAAATTTCTAAAAACACAACAAAATGGCATAACATTTTCATAATACCTTTATAATTTTGTTATATTTTATTTTGACTTGTAAAGAATTGACAGCTCAACATCTTTGAAAATATTGTGATGACAACAAGATGTTTTAACCTTTTCACAAAAGAAAAAAGAAAAAAGAAGAAGCTATGTCCACGATATTTTTATAACAAATCATAAGTAGTAGGTTGTTATAGGTTGTTATTGGTGGACAAAAAAGTAATTTCATTAGTAAGTTTAAATTAGAACCAAAAACAAATTACTAACTATAATTTGTTATGAAAGTATTGTAAAAAATATTGTGAATGTACACATCTTTTTTCACATTACCTTTATTTTTAGTTGTGGTTGGTTCTAGTATGATATTTTATTATTTTATTTCGAATTATAAGGAATTAACATCTCAAAAATTGTGAAAATATTGTGCCAATTTATTGTGTTAATATTTTATTATAATGTAAAACAGTGTGAAGTGGACAAACCAAAAATAATATAGCAAATCTATTGCAGCATTACGCATTCACAAAAAAAAAAAAAAAGAATCCCCGCAAAACAGAGAAAATTGAACAAGTCAAAACTACTATAACGAAGCTATGATAGCTTTTCTCATTTACTCTTTTTATATATAGATTACTAAATTTGACTAAACCAACAAAAAAAAAAAGTCTATGAATACAACAAAATATTACAACGTTTTCACAATACCTCTATTTTCAACCGTGACGGATCCCAGTCCTATATTTTATTATCTTATTTTGACCTATAACTTACACCTTAATAGTTGTGAATATATTGTAATAACAACAAAATGTCATGACATTTTTTGTTGTGCTAGATCTCGGTATGATATTTTATTGTTTTATTTTAACCCATAAGGAATTGACACATGCGTCACAACATTTTCACAATATCTCTATGTATACATTGTACTTACAATGTAAATTTATATTGTAGACACAAAAAAATTGGCAAATTTTGTTCACATTTACAAAATTTGTGCAAAATTTACCATTTTTTGTGCAAATGTGTATAATATTAACCACTTTTGTATATTTACAATGTAAACTTGCATTGCAAGTACAAAGTAAACATATAAAGATCTTAAAAAAAACAAAAACAAAAAAAAAGCTCAAACCAACTAGCATACTTGAAGGGAAAAAAAAGAAAAAAAAGAAAAGAAAAGAAAAAGTGCGCCTCACTAAAAGAAGAAGAAGAAAAAAAAAAAAAAAAAAAAAAAAACACAGACACACACACACAAAAATAGATCACTGGAAAAAAAAAAAAAAAAACAAAAACTTTAGGCACTATAGAAATTAATGTTAAAATGTCGTGGATTTAGCATTTTTTTTTTTTATTTGATCTATAAGAAATTGAGATCTCAACAATTGTGAAAATATTGTGATAATAATAAGTGTTGTAACATTTTCTCAAAACATTTATTTTTAGTTGTGGTTGGTCACACTCTCATATTTTATTTTGACTTGTAAGAAATTGACAAGTCAATAATTGTGAAAATATTGTGAAATTTATTGTGTCAGTATAACAATTTATATACCAACTTACATAAATATTTAAAAGAAAAAAAAAACACAAACCGATTACTGAAGGAAAGAAAAAAAAAAAAAAAACTTTAGGCACTGTAGCTACAGTGCAGTGGCTGACGAAACCAAAATCATTGTAGCTACAGTGACAACATTTTCTCAAAACATTTATTTTTAGTTGTGGTTGGTCACACTCTCATATTTTATTATTTTATTTCGACTTGTAAGAAATTGACACGTCAATAATTGTGAAAATATTGTAAAATTTATTGTGTCAGTATAATAATATATATATACTAGTTTGCATAAATATTTAAAAAAAAAAAAAAAACTTTAGACACTGTTGCTATAGTGCAGTGGTTCACGAAACCAAAATCACTGTAGCTACAGTGATTTTATATTCGGCCAAAACGCATCGTTTGGCACTCCACAAATGGACAAAATAGAGGGACTCAGCAAAATTGCATTGTAGATGAACAATGTTTTAACACTGAATGCACAGTGCCAAATCACTGTAGCGGCATAGCCGCTTTTATATATAAGAAATAAATTAGTATCGTTTACCATAATAACCACTACAATAAATCAATTTTAGTAACGTTTTTTAAAAGCAGTGCAATATTACTCTATATTGAAGTGGTTTTTACAAACATTACAAATAAAACACTGCAAATTCCCCTGTTTTTTGTAGTGCATATTGGGTGACCCAATTGGATACAAGGTGGCTTAGGTGGCTGTTTTGACAACGATTAAAGCTACAATTTGGGTTTTGCGGGTTGGGGTTAGGAAGAAAAAATGAAGAGAAAGAACCATCAAGAGATAGGTAGAGAGAGTTATGAAAAGATTAAAAAAAGAATATTTATAGGAAGAGGAAAAAAAAAAGAAAATAATAAAAATATTTAAATGAAAATAGGAATTATTGGTAGAGTTTGACATAGGTTATATATGAAAACTAGGTTAATTAAAAGGGAAAAGTTTAGCTACAACCTTACTTATTAAAATAAACATTACTACATATTTTAAAAATCTAACTGTTGAATTGCATATTCTTTATGTTCTTAATACACATGTCAAATTTTATGTCAATCAAATATTATTTACTATATGATTTATAAGTTTATATTTTATGCATAATTTTAAATTACAAAAACTTGCAATTTAAGGCTATTGATCTAAGGCTATTGATCTTTGACCTTTTGGAAATTTTACAAGCATGGAGGATAAAGAAGAAAATGTAATTTAATGGTAGATTTGTCAAAATTTACATCAAATAAAAAGATATTAGTGGAGTTGTAGTCTTAGGCTACAACTAAGTTTGTTGTCAAACATAGTCCTGAATATAAATAGGAAACTTAGTAGATGCAATAATTGGTTACATTTTTTCCCAAACAATCAAGTAAATGCAACCCAACTTAAAAATTAGGTTTTAAATAATTTTTTTCCTACTTTCACAATCCTTTATTCTTCCTTCACCCCCTCCTTTTCAAAAAATTATACCTTGTTTCAGGTATTTACACTATCTCTCTTATAGTAGGTGGGTCCCATTGATGTGTAGGACCTACCTGCTGTAAGAGAGATGATGTATATACTAGATATAGGGTGTACTATCTCCTTTTCATATACTACAAATTTGTTTAAAATTTCACATTATTGCAATACCACCCCATGTGACTCTGTGACTAACATTGAAATAGTCAATTGACTTTTTTGATCACATGTAAACCATGTCAATCCCAAGAACCAACTAGAGGACCATGGCAGTCTTACTTTTAGTTTTCCTCCTGGCCAATAAAATAAAGCCACTAGAGAATGGGCTCAAGCTATACCATCACTACAAAAAAATTGGTTCTATTGCTGCGGCCACAAAACACAGCAAAATGTCGAAAAGAACACTGTAAAATGTTTTGCAACTTTTTTTTTTTTTTTTTTTGTAGCGATTTTCCTATTGTTGCAACAGTTGCGTAGCAATTTCCCTATTGCAACGTTTTTTGGAAGTGTTGTAATCAAAACTTTGTTTTGTAGCGTTTTGTTTGCAACGTTGCAACAAATAACAAATTTGCAGTGGTTTTTTACAAACACTACAATAAATTGTGTATTGCAGTGTTTTTCAAAACACTTTTAAAAGTATCAAATATTTGTTTTTTGTAATTATAAAAATCATTTTTCCCTACAGTTGATAAAAAAAATTAACATTCGATTGCAAAGACTAGCTCATATACAAATTTTAAATACACAATGCTCCAAATATTAAAGAATACACATTAAAAAATGTCATTTATTCAAAGAATGCGATTACACCATAAAGTTTCACCAATACACCATATGTACAAATATCTATGTTGTGAAATTCAACGATACAAGTTGCATTCTATTCAATTTAGTTGCATTCTATTCATTCTATCCAAAAGATCAAAGATCAATAGCCTTAGGCTAAAAGTTTAAATTTCAAGTTTTTGTAATCTAAAATTATGCATAAAAAATAAGTTTATGGATTGAATAGTAAATAATATTTGATTGACATGTGTGTTAAGAATATAAAGAATATGCAATTCAATGATTAGATTTTCAAAATATTAGCCATATTAATTCTTTTAGTAGGAGTTTTAGCCTTAGACTATAACTAAGTTTGTAGCCAAATTTTGTCCAATGATACAAACCCATGATACCCTTGAAAAATGTCTTGCAAGGTGAGGGTATTGTGGGAGCAGTGGTTTTCTCCTTTAAGGAAAGGGGAGAACGCCTCAGCCGAGTGGACCAGGGTGGAGAAAAGATGGAATCGCCACATAGATTAGGTCTAGGAACCATAAAATAGTACCCTTACATGGAAGGACTAATCTTAATACCAGAGTATGGGTTCAGAGTTTAGGTATGGGAATGGGAATATGTTAGGCACCCATCCCCACTCGACCCGTGGGTTGGCTTCCAGTCATTGTGTCTTATGTCTTAATCTCATTAAAGGCTCATTCAATATTGTTATCTATATTCACACACATACTAGCATACATCTAGCAATCAACATGGCATCAATCATCCCAAAAACTCTAACATGCATCTATCATGGCAACTCACATCAATCCTAGCATACATCTATCATGCATATCATATCATCTCATCCAATGCTGCAAACAACAAGATATCATAAAGGCACATAGACATTGCAACATCAAAGAAACATGTGAGACATCAAGAACACATCATCCAACCAAGCATGTTCAACTCATCATTAAATATATATATCCAATGCATGTTTATGTGGATGCATGACTTGCCTTACTGCATCTTAGCACCTATGCATCCATGAACGGACATGTGAATGCATGTTCATGGTATTAAAGCAAGAAAAGAAAAGAAAACCCTAATCTAGCATGTTAAAGGCAAACAAACAATTAAACAAATGAACAAAGACTCAAAAACATAAAAAGGAGCCAAGACAGAGGCATATGACACAAGGAAATAAAGAAACAGAAGCAGAAAAACTCAAATTAGGGTTTCTGGGTTGAAGTATGCATGCGCATACATAAGCCTGCGTATGTAGGCTAGTTGCATGCGTATGCATACTTCAAGCTTGCATGCGCATACAAATTTATGTGTGCCCAGACGTGCCCCCAGAAACCCTAACCCAGAAACTTAGAAACATAGAAATAAAGCAGAAATGAAAACTAGGGAAACTATCAACCTAACATGCTTTAAAACATGAAAACTAAATAAACCTAAACTAAACAAGCATATTAAAACATATATAACAAATAAATTAACTAAGAACAGAAGGAACACAAGTTATAAAAGATCCAAATTAGGGGAGAACCATGAAGAGAGACTCACCTTGCATATGGAACACAGCTTCGTTGATATTTAACCAACCCCTTAGTGCCTACAACACAAATATTAAGTTGAGAGAACAAGAAAATTAAAGAATACAATAGTTTTTGATAATCACAACTTAAGAACAAGATTAGTTTTGGAAAAGGTTTCGAGAAATTAAATTGGGAAAATAGTTTTTGCCTTAGAACTAACTAAAGAGAGGTTTTTAATTTGTAAAAAACGAGTTAAGGGGCTATGTGTGAGTTTTGGAAAATGGAATTAGGGTTTTAGAGAAGATAGAGACTAAAAAATGACTCTCTTTAGTTAGAGTTTTGATTGGAGACATAAGATGAGTATTTATAAGTTAAAATTAGGGTTTTTGGGTCTTTTTAATGATCTTTGGATGTTCTCAAGGGTCTATGGGCCAGCCCACATCAAAGCATGATATTTTGGGCCCCTTAAAATGAAGTTTTAAAACCCAGAAAATTGGACTGCCTAGTTGGCCCAAATTCAAATGGTCATAACTTACTCGATATAAGTCCAAATTAGGAAAAATTTGTGTTCAAATTTAATCCCAGGATGTCTACTTTCTAATGAAATAAACCTCACTAAAAAATTCTTTGTGAATCAAAATTTATGGTCAAAATAGTGCGTAAAGGTCATTTTTCAGTATCGGTTTCAAAGTGATTTGAGCACTTTTGAGTTGTGATTACTTCGAAACTATTGTGAAATCTTTAATAACCCTTGGTTGACATATGTCAAGCTCATCATTAGGGCGGGGGACCAAAATTTATTAATGGGTACAAAATGCGGTGTCTATAGTTGCCCAAGAGTGTATACACACATGCTTAAGCTTACACTTAATCAATGTGGAACACTAGGATCATAACATACACATTTCACAGTTGAAATCCACGATGGCTCACTCTAATGACACTAACTTGTTGGTAGCTCTTTCTCTTTTGACGGCTCCACTCACCTATCAGTTATTTTAATTTAACCTCATGGTTGCCCCCTTTGAGATTTGACCACAAAACCACAACTTATTTGATCCCATACTAAATGTTAGAAACACATGGGTAGAACTCACCCTTGAACATTGGCTTATAAGGGAAGAGTGCCCAAGATCTTATAAACACATGATTAAATTTACACTTAATCTATGTGGACAGTAGGATCATAAGTTTAACTATGTGTTTATAAGCTCTTAGGCACCCTCCCCTTGCAAGCTGGTTTTCAAGGATGAGTTCTACCCATGGGTTCCTAACATTTGGTATCAAAGCCAACCAGCATGTTCAGTAATCGGGCGTAGCTCATTGAGTATGGGATCAAATAAGTTGCGGTTTTGTGGTTGGGTCTTGGAGGGGGCAACTTATAGGCTAAATTAAAATGGCCTACTAAGTCATTGAATAACTAATAGGTGAGTGGAGTTGCCAAAAAAAAAGGGTTACTATCGGGTCAGTGTCGATAGAGTGAGTCGTTGTGGACATCGGTTACGGAGTGTGTTGGTATGTTATGATCCTAGCGTCTCACATGGATTAAGTGTAAGCTTAACCATGTTTTTATAAGCACTTGGGCACCCCATCCCTTTGCAAGTCGATTTTTAAAGGTGAGTTCTACCCATGAGTTTCTAACATTTGATGGTATATTAAATTGGGATTTTTTGCCATAATTTATTTATTTTATTGAAATTAGTAATCAATTGTAGATAATTGATGTAGGTACCGTATTTTGTTCGACCTCAAATTTGGTTGGGAAACCGAGTTTTAAATCAAAAATCTCGGGAGCTCATTTTAACATGACATTAAACATATTGAAATTTTATTCATTTTAATATCCAAAGACAAAATCAGGCTTGAGTTGATCGAATTGTTGTGAAAGTGAGAAATTTACCAGTTGCAGATTTGCCATTAAAATGTGCTTTATTTCTTAAATTGACAATTGTTTTCCCTTGAAATGCATTAAAGATCATATCTAACGTATTACTGGAGTCTGCAAGATTGCTCTGGTGAGCTGCATTTGGGATAGAAATTAATCTTGGCACATGCTCAGAATTACCATTTGATGTAGGTAGTAAGTAAGATTTATCAAGAAATGCTCGTCACTAGTTTTAATTGGGTCCGACAATTTCACATTTATTTTATTTTAATCCCATGATGTTTATCACTTTTATGAATTTATCTAACTATCCTAACATTTTATTGAGTATGTTTAAGGTTCGTTGATCATTGGTGAGTGTCAAAATTGAATGGTGGATTGATGAGAAATGGCATATATTTGGTTCTAGAGTATTCCTAAGTAGACAATTTTGGACTTATCTGCCATGTGCTAGCACACAATGCGTGCTTAGATAGTGCACCATTTGTGCTTGGACAGCACGCATACTCCCATATAAATTCTCACTACAGACCTCAATACCCTAGACACAAACCCACGGACTTGGGCATCCTCTCTGCCTCTCCCATCTCTTCCCACCTCCCTTATCATTCTCTCATCCAAGAACCCCCACAATAGATCCAAGAGATTCCTTAAAAGAAAAACCAGAAACAACTCCCCCAAAATACCCAAAAAAGCAACCCAAAGACAGTTTGAAAAACTCAGATAAACCCATTCAAAAACCTAGAAAATAGACCTAGAAAAAATAACCCATTACCCATAGAAAACTCAAATAGAAAAGAAATCCAAAAGAAGCAGATTCAGAACATCAACAGAGAATCTAAACACAACCATGAGCTTCTTCTCACTCATTTCTTGAATCATTTTTCTGTGTTTTGCTTTAGTTTGAATCTAACTTGTTTATTGTGTTTTCTTTGTAGCTAAACCCTCAACCCCAGTGGAGGCATCCATAAGCACAAGATCAGAATCAACAAAAACAACAACAATAACCCAAAAGCATCAAAGCAAAAAGAAGAACAAAAAGGAAAAGTGGAGAATACTGTAGACACTTGATTTTGCACCCATGATTTAATCAAGGAAGATGACTGGAGTGACCATCCATGTACCCAAAAAAAAAAAAAAAAATCTTTCTTGCATCACATGCATCAATCTATTCCTGCATTGTATGCATTAATTCATTCATTGCATATCATAAAAATGATTTTGAGATTCTAATGGTCGCAACGGTGTTTCTGGTTTCTAAATCGAACCATCGGATCAAAAGATATCGCATGATCAAGTTCACACGGTCCATATGCATTGTGTCAAGGTAGAGTCGGCCATACACGATTAATTTTAATTCTGATTGGCTGAACAATTAAAATTAATTAAATAATTTTGTGATGGTTGACAACAAGTGTTTAAAATAGGGATGCATGCATGGAAATAAAAGGGATAATTAAATAATAATAAAATTGTGGATAATCTGAACTTTATCAAGATTTATTTTAAGGGATATATCCACAAGATAATTGTTCTTAAAAAAGTCTGAATTATCCAAAAAAAGAGATAAAAAATCATAGACGGAGGATGAAAACATGTCTAGGTACAAGGATTGGCCAAAAAACCCTAGAAGGAGAGACCAAATGGCACCCGAACATGAAAGCGCGTTCGGCCTCCAAGAGCCAATTCGACACTTTTGGAGTGCTGAATTGCCATCATGTGGGCTTTGGCCCAACGGCTTTCGGGTGACGATAAGACACACCATTTTCGACCTTTTTGCAAAAGGATGTAGTCGGATTCAAATCCTAATTGTCCATACCTATTTTTTAGAGTCTTCTAACCTCTATAAATAGAGACTGAACCTCATACTTCAGCACATTTTTTTTCTACGCTTTTAGAGGCACACATTTTGGGCTCCCAAACAGCTCATATTTTCTGATCTCCTCTCTGATTTTTTGTTGAAGCTAGGGTTTTTAGGTTTCAAAGATAACTGAATAAGTTTCTTTGACCCTAAAACATCCTCTCAAATAGAAGAGTGCTCATGCAAGAGGTTGTTTTCTATACCCTTTTGTTTTTATGTTTGTCTTTATCATAGTGATGCATATTTAATTGTATTAGATATTCATATTTTATCATGTTAATTTAGTTCATGAAAACATGTTCTTGATTTCTTTATTGTTGATATAATTTGTTTCTTAATTTTAACGATATGCATGTAGTCAACTATTTATCTTCAAATAAAACGGAATGCAGATCTGAATTTTTCTTCAAATAAAACGGATCTGCATCTTTCTTAGATGTATATCTGGATTTTTCTTCAAATAAAACGGATTTACATCTTTCTTAGATGTAGATCTGAGTTTTTCAAAATAAAACAGATCTAACTCTTTCTTGGATGTAGATCTGCATTTTTTCTTCAAATAAAACAGATCTGCATCTTTTCTAGATGCAGATCTGAATTTTTCTTCAAAATAAAAGGGATTTGCATCTTTCTTAGATGTAGATCTAAATTTTTCTCACATCAAAACTGATTTGTATTTTTCTTAAGATACAAATCTGATTTTTTTAATGCATGCAGATTTTTCAAATAAAGAAAGAGATCATGAATTGTTGTTTTGTTGTTTGTTTTGTTTGAGTTATGTAACATGAAATTATTTTGTAAATGAGATCCTCTTCATAACAAATATGCTTTTTTTCAAAAATAAAAATAGATTTGATTTTTCTGCTATATAAAAAAACCATTTTTTATCATCATCAAAACAAATCTGATCTTTTACAAAACTCAAAACCATTTTTTTATCTCTTAAAAAACAGATCTGATTTTTCTGTTATATAATTTTTTTTTATTAAATAAAAATAAATCTGAATTTTCTCTTCAAAAACTATTTTTTTTGCACATATAAAAACAGATCTAATTTTTTCTACAAACCAATATCAATTTTCTTAATCACCAAAACAGATATAAATTTCTTTAAATAAAAGAAGAGATCTCCTTCATAAATAAATTTGTGTGATTTGACTTATTAACATGTTCAACATATCATTCATGACATGTATAACATAGTACATTGGTCACAAAAGTCTAAAAGACCAGACTTTGTCTGAACGAAATCGGTGCCTAACATCTTACCATTCCGCAACCTAGCCTCCAAATTTAGGGTTTTTTGGTTTAATAGATCTAGCCTTGTCTTTGTTTATTTTTGGGTAGAATGTAACTAGGATAACAAGCCATGTATTTTTGGTATATTGTAACTAGGACCCAAAGCTACGTAACTTTCAAGTTTTCTAAGATATGTAATTTCTTTTATTCAATCAATAAATGGAACAATTTAGCTATGTATTTTGTAATTAGTATTTTTTTTTTTTTTTTTTTTTTATAAAGGAAAATAAGTGGCGACCCCGCTTATCAAAGAAAGGTGCCTTAAAAAAGAACCCGAATATCTTTTTTTGAGGGACACGTCTCTCACAAATACATCAACCGGTAAACCCAAAACTCCCTCCCTTTTCTCTGTCTCTTTCCTTTCATAGCATCTCTTTGTCTCACTCCACACATACATGCTGTGACTCTTTGCTTCACACACACACACATCCTCACACTTTTACATGTTTACAAAGCCTCACAACACTGAGCACACAAACACATAAATCAAGCTCTTACCCTTTGTTTTGCACACACTTGTTCATGCGCCACCGCGTGAGTCCACACGCTACCATGGTCTCAGTTCTTGGCAGATCATTGAGGCCCTTCACCTCCACATCAACTTCTTGTGGTTCACGCGCCATTCAAGGTGCTCTTAGCTTGTAGATCGGAGAGTGGTTGCTGGGTTTAAAAGTAGAAAAGACTCTGAGACTTTGGTTCGGGTTTAGAAGAGAGCTCAGTTTGGGTCATCGCTTTAGACTGAGATGATAGGCCACCGTCGTGGTGGTGCTTGCTGTTTGTCACGGTGGAGCTTGGAAGCTTCGTTTCCTTGGCACCGTTGAAATCGAAGTCCAGAGAGATAGGCTCGGATCGGGTTTGAACTTTGGTTTAGAAAGAGAGAGAGTGAGAATCTGGGGATGAAATACCATGGAGTGGTGGTGGTTGATGATCGGAGATGGATGGACCTCAGAGGTTAGAGATAGAGCTATGTTGAGAGAGCTTCAGAGATTAGGGAGAGCTCAAGCCTAGAGTGAGAGATAGAGAGCTCGGTGGGAGCTTTGGTGAGGAGCAAGTTGTCGCCGGTGGTGGCGGCGCTGATCTTGACGTGATGTGCTTGAGTGGCTTGGCCATAGAGGTCTGTTGAGAGAGTTTCAAAGATGGAGGCTCAGCAGTGAGAGCAAAGATCAAAGAGAGAGAAGGTTCTAGAGAAATGAGGTGAATGGCTAGGGTTTAGGGAAATTTAAGGAACGGGTTAGACTTTGTGACCCGATCTGTGTGGTCAGCTCCCTATTTGGTTCGAACCTAAGCCTAGGGCCTCAAGCCCAATCCGTGAGTGGCCTTAGGGCCATTTCACAAACTAGTCCAGCAGTTCTTGGGTCCACATCCCATAAAGCCTAAATTTGAACCTTTGGCCCTTAGCCTAGCCCCGGTTGGGTTAGTTTAACCTTAAGCTCCTTAGGCCTATCGGTCTCTTGAACTTCGACCCAATTTTGGTTTGTGTTTAGCATTCGGCCTTAGTCCACCATTGGTTTTGAATCCATTTCATGTTTTATACATTTTCAGCCCACCTTTTAAATAAAAGAGTTCACGCATGTTTTCCATAAATTAATAAAATGCCATCTCTTTTTCTATATTTGCACATTCATATTTTTCGGTCATGTTTGCATTTTACTCCTTTTCCTCATATTTGTATTTCTTCCCATATTTATATTTAAATCCCAAAAATTGCCAAAATCTTGATTTAATCCCAAAAATTCTCAAAATCATATTTTGACCCCAGTCTTCCTCAAAAATTGCTTTTTGACCTGGAACTTTCCAATATCCATATTTTGAGCCCAATTTTTCCACAAAATTACATTTTGACCAAAAATTCCCTAAAATTACATTTTGGCCCCAAATCTTTCCAAAATTGCAATAAAGCCCTCCATCTTTTAAAAAATTACAAAGAGGCTCCCAAACCGTTTGGAAGTTGTTTGAAAGCATTCAAACAACTTCCAGGGTCTTTTAATCATCTTTAAATCCACACTTTTTGCTTGTCTTCATTTAAGATATTTGCTTTGCAACTTGTGTGATGTTCATGCTTATAGCTTCATGCTTAACTTTGGATGATTTAATCATGTGCTATGCTTGAGTGATTTATATCTTCTATATCTTTATATGCTCTGTGCTATGTTCATGTGTCTAAATCTACATGTTGGTTGTTATGCCATGTGCTTCTAAATCCTTTCTATCCTTTGTTATCATCTTCTTCTTGTGTTTTGGCCCTTTTGGTGGGGTGTAGATCTAGATCTTGTGGTCTAGGGCCACATCCATACACTTAGGCCTATATCAAAGGGTTTGGATCATTTCTTTTATGCACGTCTATGTATGTTTGTTTGCTTCTATGCTTTATTTCCATGTTTGCCTGTCTAGATCTAGGCTTTGCCATACTTTATACCCTTCATGGGCTTGTGCTTGTCGGTCCTTAGGGCCACTTGCTTTGTGTGGTTGCATTTGTCCCTCGTAGGGCTTGTTTGGATGTAACCACTTGTGAGATACACCTCCGTGGTGTTGGTGTGCTCGATACACATCTTTCTCTTGATGTTGATATGCTTGCCTTGCTTGCTTTGTGGCACCTGTTTGGCTTTCTTCACTTTTATGCATCTTTGCACGCTTGGCTACATATTCATGCATAAGTCTATGCATCGTCCATACTCTAATCCAATGGAATTATGGACACTCGACCCAAACCTACATTTGTCCTCCTAGGACACCCCCATTTTTTGTTTGATAACATGTTTGTTTGCCTCTTCATGTGCTTTACATGTTTGTTTGCCCCCGTTTGGCATCTTTAGCTAGCTTGTCTTTTAGCATGCTTTCCTTCTTTCTCTTCCTTTGCTTGTCTGCTGTTTTGTTTTATTGTTTAGTGCATGTATGCACATGGAGCTTAGATGCTTGAAGCAAGGGTGCGACCTCCTAGGCGCAAGTAAAAAGGGCAAGGATGCAAGCCCCCAAATGGCAATGTTCAGTAGATTAGGGGGCCTAGCCCCTCTTGAGTGGTTTCCTCTCTCTCTCTCTCTCTCTCTCTCTCTCTCTCTCTCTCTCTCTCTCTCTCTCTCTCTCTATGAGCCTCTTTTCTAGAGCATGTATTAGGGTCCCCCTCCATGTATCCCTTTTACTTTTCCTGCTCTTTGCTTGGGCCACATTCCTTAAGTATGACAATGTTTGTTTTACATTTCCTGTACCTTACTAGGCCATACCCTTGGAACGTTGACAATGTTTGATTTACTTTCATGCTCTATGTGATAGCATTGTGCATGATGTATGTATATCTATATCTGCTTATATATGGGTGATTGTGCACTTTGTATGATGGACTCTCGTGGCTATGTGAGTGACTTTCTCTAGTCATGAGAGCTTTTGACCTTGTAGTGTGGGTATGTGCTCAAGGTGATTGCCGTAGGTGCATATTCATGCTATATTGTGTTCATGATCATCGTAGTGTGATTGTCTTGATCCATGTCACCCAGTGACACTGGTTTTCCCGTGTATGCGACATGCATCAACACACTTGATACATTGGGGGGGTTTCGGCTCGTCTCGGTATGAGCATGTCGATACACGTCGTATACACAGACGCAAAACCCTACCGGTGTGCCATAGCACACCAAATGCGAAACTCTGCCGGATTTTCGCTGTGAAAGTGGGGCATCCCCACTGTCGTATTCTCACAGTGAAAGCTTGGTGAGAATAGCGTTTTGTGTGCTATGATGCACCTGAGGCGAAATGTTGCCAGATTTTTACCGACATTGTTTCCAAACGCACTGAGAAAGCATCGACTAGGACCATGCCCATTCCAAAAATCAAACCTTAAAGCCCAACACATTTAAAGCCCTGTAAGCTAATGCCAATAGCTTGTTTTCAATTGCCATTGTCTAAAAATTATGATTTTATAAAATAAAGGACTATCCAGGGGCAGACGTTGTGGGGGTGCCTAACACCTTCCCTACATGTAACCAGATTTCCGAACTCAAGAATCAAGATTTTTTACTCATCCATATTAGATTAGGAAAAACGACCTTTTTTCTTAGCCTAGGATCGGTAATAAAATCAAATAGAGTCAGGTGACCAATCACATCTAGAAAAACTCAATGATTGGTAGCAATTTCAGTTACCCTTGGTAATTTTCTTAAAATCCACTTAGATTCCAGTCACACACCTGAGGTATGACACACCTCCATATCATTCTCATGTAGATCGAGAGACAAAAATGCAGGAGCGTCACTGTGATGGGTGGTCGAGCAGCCGTGAGGCTTTGATAATTGAAATTAATATTTTAGATATTTTATTATATATTTTATAATAATATTTTAATTAGATTCCATATTGATTTAAATATTGACAATTTTAGTTAAACTCTTTTTTAAGACAAGTTTTTCAAGTTATCACTTATAAAAAGAGAGACAAAATTTGACAATAAACTTGGTTATGGCTTCAGGCTTAAAACTTTTGTTTTAATGAATATATTAATTTTTTAATAATTTTTTTAATTAGATATCATATTAATTATAATACATAATTTTTGCAGCTTAACCATGGACCAATTTGTTCCACAACTTTTTTAGATTGTAAGTTATTGTGAGTGGCCCATCATCTTCACACAGATCCAACTCTTCCACAAATTATGAAAAAAAAAAAAAAAAATCTGGAGCAGGTTGTGTACTTAGATTTATTCATAATTTCTATGCAAGTGAAAGGTCCTATTGGTGCCGAACATTTCTTAATGTGGAAGCTGCTTTGGTAGCATATGGAGGTTGGGGTGGTTTGTCCAACTAGCTCATATAGAGTAGGATGCTGTTTTGGTAGCTTGTGGTTGGTTTGTCCAACTTGCGTGTATGTAATAATAGTAGCTAGAAATATATTTTCAAAACGGAAGTTGACTTTTAAAAAAAAAAAATTATTTTTTGTCACCATCTTAATTCTTAGGTGGGAAATTTTTGTTGAAATCAGTTAGAATTCATTTATTGGCCCAAAAATAAAATGACGTAATAGTAAAAATAACATTACGGATTTGATAAAATTATGTTTATAGTCTTATAATCCATAGGAATTTGATGAAAATACGTTTGATCTTCTCTTTAAATTTTTGGTTTGACTTTTCATTCGTTTCTTTCTATCAAGTTTCAATGTTATGGTTGCTTTGGTAATTGGCAATGATATTCAGCTTTTATTTTCTTTAGACCTATTACAAGTCTATTGATTATGTAAATTTTTTTTTAGAGAGTTCCAATCTATATAGTCTTCGTTCTTGATGATGACTCTTTATCATTAGATCAAAACACCAATCGGTTATTGGTGTAGGCGGGGAGTGAACTCTAAATCTCTTATTCAACTATCAAAGACTTTACAAATTGAGCTTAATTTTGTAATTTAATGCTTGTTTTGTTATTTTGCTTTCTTATACTAAATTTTAATATCTTATAATTGACATGAATAATTTTTAGGAGTATTGTATCATTGATATAAAAAGATCCACTAAAAATAAACATAAAAAAATATAGTATTATATATCATTATTTCAAGAAAAATTGAAAAAAAAATTTAGTCACATATCTATATATATATTGTTGGATAAATACATGTTTGTATCGTATACAAAACATATGCAGTGGAAAATTAATGGATTTACTTCATTCGTAATTGATAACATGTACTATGTAAATTTCAGAATATAAGAATAAGAGAGTGTATCTTGGTGCGGTGAAATTCAAAAACCAAATATTAGAAGTACTTGGGAATGCCTTTAATCTTCTCTCCAATTCCACTTGTGCCCAAGAAGTGTGGTATCTCAATCAGTTCATATATGTATGTTCAAGGGAGAATAAAAGAGTGTTTAACACTCACATGAAAACCATTTCATTCTCTTACAAAATTCTGTATGGTTTTCTCCTTATAATTAATTATTTAATTGGGCTAGCCTTTTGGATCATTCCAATTGGGTTTTAGTATGTGGCTTGGAGTGGGACCAAAAGGGAACAAATAAGACTCTAGCTCTAATTGGTCTTGGGCTTTTCTGTCAACTCTTGACAAGTCCAAAGTTACTATTAATTATATTTAATACTACTATATAAATATAATTGCACTCTAGGCCTTAATAATAAATTATATCCTAAGACTTTATTATACATGCAACTCCTTCATAAAATATTCGTAGTAATACAAAGTCTTGAATGTTGACTGTCATTTTGAAAATTACTATATCTTAATTCTTGAGTACCCGGTTTAATCTTTTACGTTATTCATCATATATTTTTGAAATCCAATTTCATAAATATATACTTTAGTAACTCCTTACTAAAGTGGTTACGCTTAACATTCTGAATAACCAAACCTATTAAACTTATTTGAAGGGAATATTTTATATCTCTGTTAAGAGATTATGAATTCCATCTTGAGAATATATGTTCCATCAGCACTAAATGTGACTGCCCAACATACTGAGGTTTTGATCGTGATTTTAGATTTCACTCCTAAATATATTAAAGTAATCTACACTTCATGATCATGTCCATTATTCTCTTAGGATTAAGAGGTCATATATGTAAATAGAAGTCGTGAGGTTTATTATTCATTTGACAATCGTTAGGAGAATAATAAATCTCACATTGGTCCAGTTCAATATGTCTTAACTCTTAAAACATATTAACATATCAACTAGAAGTCTCCACTTCCATGATCAAGACAAATCATCTTAGTTGATATGTTATAGTCTTCGCAGATGAAATGCCCAATTTCATCACCGACTACGAACTAAAATTCTGAGCTTAAAAAGAACTTGTGATTTATATCTTTTGTGACTAAATCACATAAATCACATTCTATGCATCTCATGGACTATATTATAATGTCCAAATATTCATGTTACCATTATTTTAGATAATAATAAAACAACTTTATTAATCATAACATTAAGTCATACATAATGTCGTACATAGTATCATACAATAGGATTTAAGGACACTAATCCTAACACACACACACACAAACACACACACACACACACATATATATATTAATAGGAAAAAACTCAGAGAAAATTCAATTAGAATTTCAAATTAGAATCCAATTTTGCGCCATGTGTCCTAAATTATTTATTTTTAGAGAGAGTTTTATTTTCTAAATTTAGAATCAAATGTGAGACCATATCATAAATATTCATCCAAGTGAATTGTTGAGTACATAAACCAAAGAGTTTAGAATAAATGAATCGTAGAAAAAAAGTGCTTCATAATAACAAAAATTTAGAAGTAATAATAATAATAAAAAAAAATGGACAGTTTACATTTTTTACTTAATAATATTCTTACAAGACTTTTTAAAGAGTCAACAAAATATGAAAATGACTATCAATAATATTTAAATTATATAAGAATGGCTATCAATAAGAATGACAATTATGTAAATATGTTAAAAATTGTAGGTCCCATCTGATTAGACCACAAGAGGGAACTTTCTTTCTCTTCAAACACATACACATACCAAACACATAATAATTTTTTTTTAATATTTTAAAATATGTTATTTGAACATGTGTTTAAACATGTGTTTTTACAATACTTTTTAAACCATAGTTTTTACATAATTTTAAATAACAATACTTGAAATTTGCTATCAAACAAACCCTTAGTTTTTTATAACATGAAAACGTGACTTTAAATCACGTTTTCAGTTTTAAAAATGCAACTATGTAAGTGTGCAACACACTCTGCAACACACTTAGTTTTGAGTAATGAAAATTGAGTGATGAAAATTGAGTGATAACAAATTACAAACCAAACAAGCCCTTAACTTTTCCTGTTTTTCATATCTCAGCACCAAAAAAGAACAATAAATAAAGGACATCAACAATATTTAAGAGATAGCAAAAACTAGTCATTATTGGTAAGGTAATGCTAATTCGTATCTAGAAGTTTTGTGTTTCTGAAAATTTATGGCAAGAATGACGTCGTAATCATCCATCACATGGTACAATGTAGTTTTAGAGAAATGAGAAAAATATAGATAATATATACTACAACGCCCAAGAGTCCAAGTGAAAATGTAGATATACAATCACACTTAATTTTCAAATTATGAACAATATCCAAGTAACACATTCGGCATTAAGTACTCCTTTATTCATATGTGGTTTCTTTAAGGAAAGTATACAACCAAGTCCAACCTTCTCTCAGTTCTCTGAGATTCTTCAATCGTTTTCGTGTGTGATATATAAATAAATAAATATATATATATATATATATATATATATATATATATATATATATTTATATATATATATATAGTACAATAGCAACAACACAAGAAAAAACCATTATTTAATTAGTCTTGAGGTACTTTTGAATCTCGGACTCATCACGCCCATAAAGAATGACCTTCAATCCATGCTTCATGTACATAGTTAATGCTAGCTTTGGTTCCACAGGATGATTCTCCACCACTTTAACATGATAGCGATAAATGACAGAGGCAGCAACGAATTTCATTTGATAGTAAGCAAAATCTTTTCCCAAGCAAAGGCGAGGGCCACCATTGAAGGCTGTAAACTTGTAGGCAGACTCACTGATGAACCTCCCATCTCTTAGCCATCTCTCTGGCTTAAACTCTCTACAGTCCTTTCCCCATATGCCTTCCATTCTACCCATTGCATATATTGCATAGATCACTTTTGTTCCTTTCTTCAATATTGTCCCATCTGGAAATATGTCATCTTCAACAACCTATACGTTGACATATATATAAAAATAAGAATGCTATTTCTTTGAATTCAACCAAAGAACCAATTGCAGAAACTTCTACGTATCCTAACAAAGTAACTGTATGTGTTTGGTGACCGGTTCCTAGTACAAGCAACTAGTTGTTGACTGCCTAAAAGAAGTTGCTTGTACTCAATACATGAGTCTATTTATTATCCAATATAGTCCTTGTAGTTTCTCATAAAATATATATATTAACTTGTTAATGGATAATATTCAATTTATAAATAAGATTTTTAAGCCTATAAAATATCATGTCATTTAAAATTTTAAATATCTTAAATCAAAGCTATAAAATAAATTCATTTAAAAGAAAAAAAAAAATGCGCGCTTTTCAATTCTGCAGGTTTAAAAAAGTAACATGATGCTATTCAAAAGGTAGCCAAGAACTGGTTGGCTCCAAGAAGTCTTCCCCCACCCCAACTATCAATTTATAATAAAGAAAAAGGGTAAAAAAATAATTATTGCATTAAAAGAAAATAAATTTTTTTTCTCAATAAGATAGTTACCTCCTTGTGATCTACTGGCACTGAAGGATATAACCTGAGAGCATCGGATAGAGCAGCCTGTAAATAATCCATCTTCTTTATCTCCTCTGGTCGGAAGATCACACTTTGGTACTCTCCTTTTTTTACCTCCTCTCTTTCACTCACGATCCCACATATCTCTTCAAGAATTCTTTCCTCCACCATCGGATTGTGATGAAGCAGCCAGAAAAACCAGCTCAATGCCACCGAAGAAGTGTCTCTCCCAGCAAGTATAAAGTTCACGCAAATATCCCTCAAGAACCTGTTCGAAAAGGGGTGTCCATCCTCATCTTTCAGCCCCATAAACACTGTCAGGAGGTCGGACCTTTTCTTCGACATATTATTGTCAAATTGCAAAGAGAGCTCCTTCTTTCTTGTCCGAATCACATCCTCAGCAAACTCATCTACTTCTTTTATTGAATTCTTAAGCTTCTTCTCCATCCCCAAGTTGAAATATCTCATGATCTTCCATATACATGTCGGTGTCACAAAACGTAGCACCGTGGCTTCTGTTGCGTCCTCAAAGGCTTTAGCAAATGGTATTTCAGGCAAACCGGGGCGTAAACAACCAGGATCAGCCCCAAATGCTATCATGCAGACATTATCAAAAGTTAGCCGTAATAAAATGTCTTGGAGATCAATAGTAAGGGACTGTTTGATTGAATTCTCTAACACAGGAAGGAGTCTAGAGTGAACAAGTTCAAGCAATGACTCGGTCGTCAATTGCCTGAACTTAGCTGAGTGGAATTCAATGCTTGCTGTCTTCCTTTGTCGTTGCCAAGTTTCATCGTCAGCACTAAATATCCCGTTACCCAGAAGATCACGAACAGTGTCTCGAAAGAATGGTCCTTTAGGGAAATTGGGGAACTTGGTTTTGAGAAGATGCTCTATGTTACGAGGGTCCGAGGTGACAACACAGTTGAGACTACTAAATGAAGGGCCTTTGAACAGAAATGTTCCGTTTTGATTGATAAGAATGTCGGACATCCAGTCATACATATTGTCTCGAAGGCCACTCACCAAGGAAGGTAACATTCCTAGGACTGGCCAAACAGGTAGGCCATGATGCTTCTTTTGCCTTAGGGAATGAATGGCTATGAAAACAAAAAGAGCAATGAAAAGCTCTATAATTTGGATATGTTTCAAGAAAAAGAGGCGTCGGGAAACGAAGTTTCCGGTGGCAAGTTCATCAGAGGCGGAGAAGGAGGAGAGATTGGTAGGGTTGATCATGGTTTTGGGATGATAATTAGAAGAAATGTGAGGTTGCATGCGCTTGTTTGTTAGTTTGGGGGGCGGTGATGATCACGTGTTATATGGGGGTGATCCTTGTGTTTCTTGGCGTGCATGTTTATAAGCAATAGCGTTATGATTTGGTGAGCTGAAATTAATGTGGTTCTTTTATGTTACGACTACTAAACCAATCATATGGTTGTTTCTTAAGCAAGGGGTTTTGCTTTTTGGGAAATTCCTCGTATAAATTGCGAATGTTGGTTGCAATTTTCGCTTGAGTGTCAAATTTAAAGTTACATATAGAATAAGATAGGTCTAAAAGCCCTTTGAAGGAATGAGTTTATTTATTTTGGAGGATAGAAAGTGGTTACGGCCGATTACCTATATTCAAACACTTTAATTTTCCTAGGTTTCCAAATCCACCTTTTATATTATTATTATTATTATTATTATTATTATTATTATTATAATAACTAATAGCTAAAACTACGGGTGGTATTAGGGTGACCAACCCATCACAATACGTAGCCTGGGCAGCTGAAACCTGGGCTTTATTTACGCTTGTGTTGTGTCGGCAAACTTCAAATTCTTAGGATAAATAATATGTTCATAATATTTTCACAATATTTTTACAACAAATCCTAAGTGGCAGGTTGTTACTGGTTGTCATTATTGAGGCAAAAAAGTAATTTTAGTGTTAGGTTTAAATTTGAACCAATAACAACTAACCACCACTGATTTGTTGTGAAAATGTTGTGAACATAACATCTCTCTAACCTTAATTACCCCTCGGTTCCTTAATAAATAAATTTCAGGTTGACGTGTGGAAGCACCAAAATTTGTGCTATTGCTTAACAACAACCCCAATCAAATTTATTAAAAGAATCTTCTTAAATCAAATCAAATTCTTATAATTGTAATTACCAAGGACGGAGCCAAGACTTTAAATTAGGGGGTAGTTTTGCTGTTGATTGCGTGCAGCAACTCCAGCTTCTGACTCAGTTGCTTAACAACTAATGGTTTTTTTTTTTTTTTTTTTTTGTGTTTTTTATGTGTGCATCGAGGTATGGACAAAATTATTTTGTTTAAAATTTTTTAAAGGGTCAGGTTGTTTGTTTTTGGTAAAAATGGTTGATTGAGTTTAATTGTTTTTAGCTTTACTATTGGTAATTTTTGTTATTGAATAATTTTTTTGGGCTTATTTATTTTGCTTTAGATTTTAAATCTGACCTTCAAAAGGAAGAAAATGCTAGAATTACAAACTTTTTTACAAATTATTAATGTGGTGAGTGGTTATTAGTAAGTAAAAATGTGATGTAAGTGAGGGCCCAGATGCAAACTAATAAAATTTTATTACTACAACAATTTGTAAAAATGTTATAGAAAATTTTGTGGCTAGAGTAGTATTCTTAAAAGAATCAAATGATAATATTAAGGGGGTAAAGTGTGATTTTATAGAACAAAATTGCTAAAATTGGTGCCTATGTATATATTAATTTTTTTTTAAAAATTAGGTGGGGCCATTGCCCCCCCTAGTCTAAGTCTCCTCTGTCCCTGGTAATTATCATGCATTTTTGTTATAAATGTTTGGGTTGGTCTCCTTTCTGGCATGCTATGAGTTGTTTTTTAATCATATTGTTAAACTAGTCACTAACCCGTGTAATATATAGAATGGTTAAATAGAAATTAAATATAGTTATATTATTTAGGGTATTGACTTAAAAATATATGAAAATAAAACCATTTGTTCAAAAAAAAAAAATCCATATAAAAAAATAGATAAACTTGTGGAGACTAGCCAACATTCTGAACATAAATTGAGCAATTTTATTTTAATGACCACGTCAGTGTTTTTCTTTTATGTATTTATTAAAATACTAATGTGGCTTTTTTAAATATTAGTTTAATGATCACGTTAGCTAAATACTTAGCCATGTCAGCATTTAACATGCCAACTGTGCACTCTGTCTATCACGTAGAAATTTTCTATTAGTGGGTTGACGGCAGGAACCAAAATGAACATGATTTTTTTTGTTTTCAGGGACTAAGATAGGCGCAAAATCAAATTAGGGAACAAAATGAAAATAGACCCAAAATGTAAGGATTAAAAGTGTATTTTCAATTTTTTTTTTTTTTTTTAAGTGATGATTGTATAGTAAAAGAATACTATTTTATTTAAGGACAAAAAGAAAAAAAAAGAAGAAAAAAAAAGAAGAAAGAGAGACAGAAGGACGAAGAAGTGGGCCTGTAGGAGAAAAAGAAAGAAAAAAAGAGTAAGTTAGAAAGAATTTAGTCTTATTAATGGGCCCCATGATTTTCAATTTATTTACGAAATGATCATTTAGCAACATCACTTGAAAATCAACTCAAATGCTTTTAGTCAAATACCCTTACTAAACATTTTTTTTTTTTTTTTGGGAACTATAGTGTTTTGATACTAAAATCTATTATTTAAAATTTGCTACAGGCCCATAGTATTTGGAAAGACAGTTCGAGAAACATGGAATCTTGGTAGCTATAGCCTATAGGCTATACCAGCTGACAAAAAATGCCGCACCGAAACCCATCAACCTATTGGAAGTTGTTGGAACTCAAACCGGAGGTGGACTGAGTGAGTTACGGCCCGTGAAATGAAAACTATGGATTAGCTGAACAGTGAACAAAATCCACCATTTATTATTACCAGCTATATTCTACATCACCAGACTCGATGGGCCGAACCTCTCTCTTCCTTTTTTCCAGTTGTTTTAAGATTTGTACTTGTTAGTCCTCGCATCTCATCTCATCTCATTATTTACTCATATTTAAGTGAACAAGATCTGAGGTTCTCCCACCAGTAGAACTTTTTCCCCCTCACAACATAATCAACATTTAAAAAAACAAAAAAAAATGTAGCGTATTCCTCTTTTTTAAAATCAAAATTACTAAGATACTTTTTAAGTAGAAACTCTAATGCTAAAAGTTAAATAAAAAAATTTTAAAAATTGGATTACACTTTTGATCCTTAAGTTAGTGGTTGTTTTCCTTCTATTCCTTTTAAGTCTGAAACATTTTAATTTGATCTACAAATCATTTCATATGTCTCTGTGACTAATATGACAATTAAATGAGAGAAAGAAATGACATCATTTTGTTGAAACTTTTTAATCAAAATTATCTAATCAAAATTATTAAGATATTATTTTTAGGTTGAAACTTTATTACTTAAACTTAAAAAATAAAAAAAAAAGAGAGGAGAGGACACCTTGCATCCCACTGTCACTTTGCGTGTAATGTGCGTCGATGCCTTGTGGCAATTCGACCACCCATCATGGCAACGCTTGGGACGCGCCTGAAGCGTACAGGCTTGGGAGCTTGGGTGCTGCGGAGGAGGGTTATACCTCTGGTGTGTGACTGGTAAATGAGTCAATTTTAATAAGGTTACCAAAGGTAAGTGAAGTCCCACCAATCACTGGGTTTTTTCTAAGGTGTGATTGGTCACCTGGCTCTATTTGATTTTATTATCGATCCTAGGCTAAGAAAAAGGTCATTTTTCCTAATCTAATGCGGATGAATAAAAAATCTTGATTCTTTGAGTTTAGAAATCTAGTTACGTGTGGGGAAGGTGTTCGAACGAGTAGACAGTCTTTTGTTTTGGTAGAATCTTAATTTTCGGACATTGGCAATTGAAAATGAGTTATTGGCATTAGCTTTTGAGGCTTTAATTGAATTAGGCTTTGAGGTTTGGTTACGGAAAGGGTGTGGTCTTGATCGATGCTTCCTAGTGTGTTTGGAATTGTTGCTGAATTTCCACGACGAAAATTCGGTAGCATTTCGTCTTATTTCGTGGCGAAAATCCAATAGCGCTTCGCCTCAAGTGCGTCATAGCACACAAAACACTATTCTCACCAAGTTTTTGCTATGAGAATACGGCAACAAAGGTGCCCCATTTTCACGGCAAAAATCTGGCAGAGTTTTTTGTTTGGAGCACTATGGCGCATTGGCAGGATTTCATGCCTGTGTATACGTGCCAACATGCTAGTGCTAGGATGAGTCGGAGCCCCTCAAAGCATCAAACATATTGATGCGTGTCGCATACACGTGAAAACTAATGTCACTTGTTGACATGGATTGGGACGATCATACCGCGATGATTGTGCACAAAATATAGTATGAATATGCACCTACAACAATTGTCATCACTTGGTGACATGGATCGTGACGATCATACCGTGATGATTGTGCATAAAATATAGTGTGAATATGCACCTATAGCAATTGCCTTGGGCATATACCCACACTACAAGGTCAAAAGCACTCATGGCTAGAGAGGGTCGCTCACGTAGCCATAAGGGTTCATCATACAAAGTGCACAATCACCCATATATAGGTATATATAGATATACATACATCATGGACAATGCTATCACATAGAGTAGGAAAGTAAAATAGACACTGCTAATGTCCTAAGGGTATGGCCCAGTAAGGTACAGGAAATGTAAAACAAACATTGCTATACCAGGGGAACGTGGCCAAAGCAAAGTGCAGGAAAGATAAAGGGTACACGGAGAGGAAAACCTAATACAATGCTCTAGAGAAGAGGCTAAAAGAGAGAGAGAGAGAGAGAGAGAGAGAGAGAGAGAGAGAGAGAGAGAGAGAGAGAGAGAGAGAGAGAGATGTAACCATTCGGGGAGGCTATGCCTCCTAATCTACCAAACATTGCCCTTTTTGGGCTTGCGTCTTCTTGCTTGCACCTAGGAAGTCATGCCTTCGCCCCAAGCATCCTCGCTCCATGTGAGTACATGCAATAAACAAGGAAACCAATTAACAGACAAGTAAAGGAGATAACAAAGAGGTAAAGAGAGCATGCAAAGAGATACACTAGCAAAGAGAGCCAAACGGGGGCAAACAAACATGTTAAGCACACGAAGGGGCAAACAAACATGTTATAAAAAAAAGGGGGTATCCTAGGAGGACATATGTAGGTTTGGATTGTAGTATGGACGACACTTGTGCCATCAAGCAAAATTCCTAAAAGGGACTCGGGGTCTCGTGTATCAAAGACGGGTGTGAACTTGCACGAGATAGTAGGAATTAGGCTTGATGACACAAGCAAGCAAGGACTCATGCATGAAGATATAGGCAAACGTGCAAAGATGCAAAGAAGTAAAGAAAGCCAAATGGGTGGCATAAAGCAAGCAAGGCAAGCATAACAACGCATGGAGTGGAGAAAGGGTATGCATCAAACAAACCAATATCACGGAGATGTATCTCATAAGCGACTATATCCAAACAAGCCACAAGAAGGACAGATGCAACCACACAAGCAAGTAGCCCCAAAGACTGACAAGTACAAGCCCACGGAGGGCACAAAGTATTGCAGAGCTTAGATCTAGACAAGCAAACATGAATATAAAGTATAGAAGCAAGCAAGCATACACATGCATATAGGAAACTACCTTATAACCCGTGCAAATGCACGAGATTTTTATAATTGTGTTGGTTGTTTGTTTATAGCATCATCAATGTACTTTTCTTTTTTATATAACATCATCAAAAGTAAATAATACTTCATCATAATAATATATATTAACACAATTTGAATAACCGGAAAAAATTAAACTTACAGTAGAAGAAAAACAAATACCTTTCATCATTACATCATAAAAATTTAGATTCATAGCTCAAAATAACATTTAAAATCCTAAAATAAACCAAAAGTCAAATAGTTTAACCCTTTGTTTATGGACTTCATGCTTTCTTTCTTAAAAGTCTTTATGGGTCTAATGTTGTAAGCAACCAAGCCATTAAGGATCTTTTTGCATACCTGGACATATCAAAAGATTCAGAACAAAATGTTAATGTTAAATTGATTCCAAATGAAGATCACATGAAAATGCGAAATTAGTTCTACCATCTAAAATCTAGATCACATGAATGAGTGTTAGATAGCTCTTATCATTTCTTTTTCCTTTAAACATGTCTAATAAAAATTTTACTTATAAAACATGTTAGGTTCTAAGAAATTAGGAACTAATGTATTAGGTTCATACATCGGATTTTGTTACATTTAGGTTTAAAGGATTTTCCTGCGTCTGAGCCCATACACATTATAGCTCCTATAGTTGCCACCTTCCTTAGGCAGAGAGTAGCTCAGATGAAAGCTAGCTTTAAACGCCCTCGTGTAGAGTCTTCTTCAGGTGTTGCATCCCATCCTCCTTCTTCAAGTGACCCTACAGCTGAGGAGTTTGTCGATCCCACTGCCGCTGTTAATCCTCCACCTTCTACTTTGGGTGATTCTAGCATTCGGAGTATGTTGGATACTGTCATGACCATTCAGGCGGCTTATGGTCAGCTTTTGGTGGATGTGCTCATGGAGCTTCAGGCATTGCATGCAGATTTGGTGAGCGTTCGACAGTCTTCTCCATTTGGCAATTTGTCACAAAAAGGAGGAGTACAAATGGATGGAGATAGGGGGAGATTTTGTTTTTTGGAGCTTGGGAGCTTTAGATTGTATATAGGTGCTTCATGATGTGTTTTTTTTTTTTTTTGCTCATGATGTATTTATTTTGATGTGTTTATTTTTATGGGATGTATATGTTAGGGGGAGACATTATGTTTTTATTTCTGTTTCTTGTTTCACATGTGCTACATTGGCTATTGATTTATATTATGAGATTATTCATGATATATGTCTTTTATTTTCTGTTTTGTGAAATCAAGAATTTATTTTGTTTTTACTTGTATTTTCCACACATGCGTTTATGTGTTTGTTGAAGTGTTTCAGGAATATATAGGTTTATTTAGTCATGCTGTTGTCTACACTGGCAACTGATAGCTAGTAGTTAGGTTGAATTGTTTTTGGGCATGTTGTTGTAATGGGCTGTTTTGTAACTTTGAGCAATTTTTTTTGTTTTTTTGTTTTGGTATGTGTTTTGTCACGAATTGCCAAAGGGGGAGTTTGTTAGGTTCTAAAAAATTAGGAACTAATATATTAGAACTTCAATATGTATATGTTGGCAAACCATGATCAAAACATTTAGTCTAGATTTAGGCTGCTCAAAGTGTGTGTATGTGTAAAGTTGGAATCGAGTAACTGTAGGAAATTACTATTCAATTTCTGCAAGGCTCGATCGATCGAAAATTAGACTCGATCGATTGAAGCTCGAGCAGATTGTTTTTTTGTAGAATTTTCCAACTCAGCCCAAGCCCATATGACATGTAGGGTTTTATGTTTTGCCTTAAGTATGAAAGGAAAAACCCTAGCCATGTTTTAGAGGTTGTTGATATGCTGTGTGTGTGAATCTCTTGTGAGATCTAGAGGTTTTTGCTTTCATACACACTTAGGGTTATCAAGATCAAGATTGATGTCGAGAGCTTGGTGATCACTTTAGTTGCTGTTTCAAGAACTTAAAGAAAAACACAAGTGGGAGTACTTGTGGTTGTTGTGGATCAAGGAAAGAAGCAGTCCGTGGACTCGAAGTTGTCACGTGGTGGTAGTAAGTTTTCTACTCGAGGTAGCAATAGGATGTTAGTGGTCTAAGTCGCTATTGTAAAAACTTCAATTCTTTCATAGTGGATCTGTTTTACCTTGAGGATAGCTGGTTAAATCCTCCCCAGGTTTTTTACCGGTTTGGTTTTCCTGAGTTATCATATCGTAGTGTTCTTTATTTTCCGCATTGTTTACTTGATATGATTTACTTGTATTAACCTAGATTTGAATAATTTACCTAAGTAATCACTTGGCTAAATAACTAGGTTAATCAACTTGTGTTTTAAGGGGTCTAAAAACGTATAAAACAAAGTCCAATAATAAAAAAAGAAGAAAAAAAAAAGAAGGAAAGTATCTATTAGAATATAGTCATATTTTTCTACTCTTTTTATAAGGTATTGCCGAATTTTCATTGAAGATCAAAGAGTAAAAAAAAGAAAAACTTGGTAAAAACCCAAATAGAAGATACTAAAATTGATAAGGCGAATGTATATGTATGTTCAGTTGTTTACCAATTGTAAGGCGTCTACCTACTACCATAAAAAAAATTTAATAATAATAATAATAATAAAATTGTAAATCATTTGTGGGAGTGATGTACTACAAAGGATAATTAAATGAATTCAACAATTTCAGTATCAATCTACAATCTAAAAGAGAATTCAGCCAATGTCAGTTGGAGAATTCATTTGGGCATTTATACTATTGTAACTTGCACTATGAGCTTAAGAAAAAAAATCATTTTTATGGTAAGCATTAAATGTAGTTTGTACTCATTTTCTTGCCCACTAAAATGAGGTCATTGAAAGACATTTCAGAAAATACATAGAATTGGAATTCTGATGAAAAAATTAAAATAAAAACCCTCATTGTCTCCAATTTGACAAATAGTAAATTATCACGTTTTAAATTCCCCAAATTTTATAAGATTGAAAAAAGAAAAAAGAAAAAAGAAAAGAGCAACAGAGAAACAAAAATGATGAAAATGTGAAGCCAAGGCTTGGAAGTTGTGGGGGTGTGTGGGAAATATGAATGAAAGTTCCTCTAATAGGCAGAAACTAAAATTTATGCTTCGTTGCTATTTACAGGCTGCAACATATGTAAAGTTTAACCACTCTTTTAATTGTTTATGAGATGTAAATGCCCCATCGTTACAAAAAAGCAATAAACAAATTTTTTGTTACAAAAAAAATGCTGAATTCATGCAGTTAGTCTATATTGATGTAACTGATTTCCAAAACATTTTTTCAAATGAATAGGATGCACAAACGTATATAATTTCTTAGTGAACTGAAACACCAACCAAAGTCCCAAAATGGTCATATCATTGCAACCAACAAATGTCTCAACACCCAAACACAAATCCACAACTACCCAAAGTTTACCAACCACAAACCAACGTAAATTCATTGGAAAAATGTTTGAAATAACAATAATAAATAGATAAAAACTCACCTTATATAAGATCATTGTTTTCTTAAACTCTGAAACCAACTTAAGTAGATAGCCATTTGTCTAAACCTACAATAGAATGTTAATAATTCAATAGCCGAAATAACAAAAGGCTTACAAAGAGTACTTGGCTATTGAGGATCACACTACACACCCACTTTAAATCATTGAAAGCAGAATCCCAGGTTAGTTCTTCTAATTTTTCCTCTTTTTTACACAGTGGATTTGCACTTCACTTTTGGTCATCAAGGAAAAAAAAATAGCAATGTTGCAGCGCTTATAAATTTAATGTGACATTGACAGACATTGTGAAAAATTAGGACACTGAGAAAGCATTGGTTTCATAAGTAATCTAGCTTCTTTTATATAAAGACATACCTCCCACATAATGCAAATACCAAATAACATGCGAAGAAAAGGCACCTTTGACATTATATTAGTAAATAAGATTTAGTTAACCAACTCCAACATGCAACCACCACAAAACAAGTTCCAAAAAAATAACAAATAGCTATATAATGTCATAAATACAATTGATCTACTTACAGAAGAGGATTCTTTTACACACAAAAATAACCTTTGATTAAAATGCACTGGAGAAATGAACAAACAAAATCTGAAATTTCTAAAGGATCAAACCTCATCCAATCAACCAAAACTAAATCAAGAACAAAAAAAGACTCAAGTAGGTATCTAACTGGAAAATAGTGTTCATGAAAAATACTGATGTTACACCAAATAAAAATTTTATTCTTTGTAATAGGTGCAGATTTTTAAACCTGTCAAAAATTGATTTTACATAAAATATTACTAAGTTGTAGGTTCTTACATGTTTTCTCAAGGTTGTTCATCACCATCTTGACTTGTCATCTTTCTCTAGTTTGCTCCTGTGCCAGATTGAAATACCTCCAACTCAAGAAATTCCAAAAGAAGAAGAAGCTACTTCTTTTTATTTCTCCCCAAATCTTATAATTTTGTGGTTCTATTAGGCAAAGTTAGAAAACCTAAGAATGAAAACATATAACACAAAATGAGGAAATTAGCAGAGATGAAAAAAAAAAAAAAATTACAGCAACTAAACTAATTTATGAAATTTACAAATGACAAATTTCTCTAATGAGTCCAAATAGAAATTCTCCATCAAATGAATAATACCCTTCATTCTTCCTCACACCTACATTGAAATTAGAGTTCAAAAGCAAATGATGACCGGGCATGAATTTATTAAGTTTTAAAAAGCCTTAATTTTTTTTTTTTTTTTGGCCTTTGATAAGTGAGTCACATTAAGAATATTGATGAAGATATATACATTAATCAAATTAATAAAAGAAATTCCTGTTTTTATTTTCCTCAAGAAACAAAGTAGAAACAGAAATTGACTTATAACATACATGATTTTGATTTAATTGAAGACTGAGAAGCAAGATTTTTGCTAAAAACAAGAAAGGCAAAGTCTATTCAAGTTTTGTAATGCTGTCAATAACCGGTGGTAATTGTTTTCATTACTAAATTCTTAATCAAATTCTAAAGTAATAGCATCTTCAGTTGCAAAATGTTATTTTAAGACTTCTACAATTGAATATTAAACATTTAACCACAACACAATGCTACAAATACTAAAAGGGCTTCACTTTCCACCAAACAGAAAGATTGCCTTTGTTACCAAAGAGTTGTAGGGCTGTTATATCCTAAATATTAATTACAAAGGCTGGTATCAATTATACAGAGGATTCAAGGGATAACACTAACAACTTAAACAATTATTTTTTTAATCCATACTCATCTATGAATTTCTCGTATGGAAAGCTATACCGTCTACCTAAAGTTTAATGTAAACAATGTGTGTGTTTTCTTTAAGTAGCATTCATATTCATTTTGTTATCTAATCAAAAGTTTCAAAAGTGTGAACTTTTATAAAGCATCGAGTTTAAAGAGACTAACAATAAACCTACTGGTACAGATCTTGATCTGGAAAGATTTTGTTTCAAAGGTGGCAAAAAAAAAAAAAAAAAAAAATGGAAGTCCAGAAATAGTGAAAACTGAATTCATTCTTGGACCTGAAATGTGCATAATTTTGAAGCGTTTTTAATGCTAGAATTAAATGAATTCAAAATTCAGAGGCAGGAAAAAAAATCTAACAAAAAAATGCCAAATAAAACCAAATCTAACCAAAATACAATAATCAACAAAACATAAATCAATTCAAATTTAAAGGGCAAACGAAAAAAGTACAAATCTAACAAAAATCGGCCCAAAAAAAAAAATCTAACCAATACAATAATCGACAAAACAGAACTTAAGAAATTGAAAAAAATAAATTGGAGATTAGGGTAACAGGTAGCCAAACCTTTAACCTTGATTGAGTAATTCCTTTTGCAGAAAACCCAATGGCTTTATCTGGCATAGAAAATCAGTATTCTGTGATTGGAGAAAAGACAGAATAGAAAGGGAAGAACTATTAGGTAGATGGAATATAATTATATAAACAACAGTGAATGGTATAGAAAGAATAATAAGTCATAAACTATGTAAGATCAGAAATTAAGAATGGAACCTTTCTTGTTACAGGGAAGGAGCAGAAAAGTAGGAGAAGATGGAATTGTAGACAACAATTTTTTTTTTTGAGAAACAAATACAATGAATTCCGTAAATGATCACTCAAAACCAAACCAATCTAAATCAAGCCAGAACTAATGCAAAAATAATTTAAAATGTAAAAAATAAACAACGGGCCAAATTACCTATTAAAGGCATGCTAATGGAAGCCTAACTCAAAACCAAAACTAACTATAACTAAATCTAAACCAATCCAACCAAGAAATTCAAACCTAAATCATATTCAATCCCCAAATTTGAAAATGAAAAGAAAAAAAAAACAATAACTTTACCCATTATGATATATGCTTATCTCTGTATGCCTTACAGACTCTATCTGGTGTGTGCTGTTCTGACAGAAAAAGCCTAAAATAAGATTAAAGAAGGAAAATAAATGTTAGAAATGGAAATACCCAATGATTTTAATATTACACTTATTTAATCTCAATGATTTTGTGATTTCTGTAATCTTAAAGAAAAAAGAAAAAAGAAAAGAAAAAAAAAAAAAAAACTAACAAACAAACAAAAGAAAAGAAAAGATCTAAAATAGAGGAAACAAACATTCTGATAGAAAACCCAAAAACCCAAAACAAAAACGAATCAAATCTAAACCCATTCAACAAAAAAAAAAAAAAAAAAAAGAGTTTTGAGATGCGTACAAAACAACCTTTCACAATTTAATTGGCAACATGGATTAAGAATTCTAGAATAAAACAAAAGACCGATCAGTAATTTTATCAAACAAATTGCATACTAAAAATAAAGTTGTTCGCCTAATACTTTCAGATTTTAAATAATCCAAGGTGAATTTTGACTTTTAACCACAGTAAATCAAGGGCGAAATCCCTAATGTTACCACCAAAAAAGATATAGAGGGATAATTTGGAACCAAAGCATCCAAAGAAAGAGAATCAACCCATTTAATTTTTTTTTTTTAAAGGGTAAAAGAAGAACCCTAGAAAATTAAGTAAGGGGAACTGCCAGTTTTGAATTCAAAAACATAGAAATATTGAAGATTTAGGATTCTAATTCGAATAGGAAAAGCAATGGTGAGGAGTTTCAATCTTTCAAACTACAAAAACAGTATTTGAAGAGGAAGGGAGTACGCTGACCTTCGGTACAAAAAGACAGAAACCATACCGGTGGAGGGTACGGTGGTCTGATGGTGGCAAATCCTGACTTTCTTCTCAGATTTTTCTCTCTCCACCATCTACGCAGATCGAAGTTCTTTCTCTATCGTTCTCTTTCTCGGTTCTCTTTTTCTTTCTGCAGTGTATGTCTGTTTTGGGTGTTTATTTTATTTTTTATTTTTATAAGCGGGTTGGGTTTTTTTAAGACTCTCCCGAAATAGTGCACCGTATGGTATTTTTAATAAGAAACTGTATACGTGGTTGTTTTTTAAGTAATCATTTTTCCTAACATGACAGCACCTCCTTAATTGTAGGAAAAGGCTTTTGCTATTATATATAGTATATGATGATCCAAACCCTTTGATATAGGCCTAGGCGTATGGATGTAGGCCTAGACCACAAGATCTAGATCTACACTCTACCTAAAGGGCCAAAAATGCAAGAAGGAGACATATTAAGAGACAAAAAGGCTATAGAAGCATATGGCATAGCAACCAACATGTAGATTATGGTGGGCCTTTTTGTGTTGTTGGGCTTTGATTTCTCTTGTTGGACTGCTGCTTATGGCTCTGAGGTAAGAGAGTTGGGGATGGCCTAAATGAAATATACATTAGGCCATTTTGTGCACAAGTCAAGCTGTCCTAATATAGACGCGTTCTGACAGAGGCATTGCAGGCAGAGTGTACGGCATGTTGTTGGAAAAATACATGTTTTAGTATAACTGATTATTTAATTGGACTAGCCTTTTGGGCTGTTTCAATTGGGTTTTAGTATGTGGCTTGGAGTGGGACCAAAAGGGAACAAATAAGACACTAGCTCCAATGGGCCTTGAGCTTTTCTGTCAACTTTTGACAAGTCTCAAGTTACCATTAATTATATTTAATACCACTATATAAATATAATTGTACTCTAGGCCTTATTAATAAATTATATCCCAAGACTTTATTGTACATGCAATCCTTTCATAAAATATTCGTAGTAATACAAAGTCATGAATATAGACTACCACTTTGGAGATTACTACATCTTAATTCTTGAGTACCCGGTTTAATCCTTTAAGTTATTCATCATATATTTATGAAATCCAATTTCATAAATACATACTTTAGTAACTCCTTACAAAAGTAGTTAGGCCTAACATTCTGAATAACCAAACCCATTAAACTTATCTCAAGGAAATATTTTATATCTTAGTTAAGAGATTATGAATTTCATCTTGAGAATATATGTTCCATTAACACTAAATGTGGTTGCCCAACATACTAAGGTTTTGATCGTGACTTTAGATCTCACTCCTAATATATCAAAGCAACTTACACTTCATGATTAGGTCCATTATTCTCTCAGGATTAAGAGTTTATGTAAATAGAAGTCGTGAGATTTATTATTCATTTGACAGTCGTTAGGAGAATAATAAATCTCACAGCAGTCCAGTTCAATATGTCTTAACTCTTAAAACATATCAGCATATCAACTAGAAGTCTCCACTTCCATGATCGAGACAAATCATCTTAGTTGATATGTTATAGTCTTCGCAGATGAAATGCCTAATTTCATCACCGACTACCAACTAAAATTCTGAATTTACAAAGAACTTGTGACTTATATCTTCTGTGACTAAATCACTTAAATCACATACTATGCATCTCATGGACTATATGATAATGTCCAAATATTCATGTTATCATTATTTTAGATAATAATAAAACAACTTTATTAATCACAACATTAAGCCATACATAATGTCATACATAGCATCATACAGTAGGATTAAAGGACACTAATCCTAACAATCTCCCACTAATCTAACTCCCTTTCCCTCCAAATGTGACTCAAAAGTCCTTTAGGGCAAGGTTTTGGTAAAGGGATCGGCTAGATTATTTGCACTATCAATCTTTGCTACTACTACATCTCCTCAAGCAACAATGTCTCAAATGATGTGTACTTTCTTTCAATGTGCTTTCCTTTCTTGTGATTCCTTGGTTCTTTGGATTGTGCAACCACTCAGCTATTGTCGCAAAACAATGTGATTGGAACTTGCTCTATTCTCACAACACCAAGATCAGAAAGGAATTTCTTGAGCCAAACAGCTTCCTTTGCCACTTCACAAGCAGTAACATATTCAGCTTCCATGGTGGAGTCAGCAATACAAGATTGTTTAACACTCCTCCAACTTATGACTCCACCTCCCAAGGTGAAAACACAACCTGAAGTGGACTTTCTGAAATCAAGATCTGATTTGAAAATCTAAATCTGTATAACCAATGGGAATCAAGTCCTCACATCGGTAAACAAGCATATAATCTCTCGTTCTCTGTAGATACTTGAGAATATGCTTTACAACTTGCCAATGTTTTGGTTCTGGATTTGATTGATATCGGCTGACCATACCAACTGAATAACAGATATCTGGTCTAGTACAAAGCATGGCATACATGAGACTTCCCATTGTAGAAGCATAAGGAACTTGTCTCATCATATTTTCTTCCTCAAGAGTCTTAGGCCTTTGGTCATCAGACAGAGGAACTCTATGTCTGACAGGAAGCAATCCTTTCTTGGAGTTTTGCATGCTAAACCATTCTAGAACCTTATTTATATATCTAGCTTATGACAAACCTAACATTCTATCTTGCGATCTCGCCAAAGCTTGATCCCTAGAATGAAGTTAGTTTCGCCGAAGTCCTTCATATCAAATTGGCTTGACAATCAAAACTTTAATGATGACATTGCCCCTACATCATTTCCAATGAGTAGAATATCATCAACATAAAGCATTAGGAACATTACTACTTTATCTTAATGTCTTTTGTACACACATGGTTCATCAAGATTTTGTTCAAAATCAAATGACTTGATTGCTTGATCAAATCTGATGTTCCATGACCTAGATGCTTACTTAAGTCCATAAATGGACCTTTTCAACATGCATACCTTATGCTCTTGGTTCTTTGCTATGAAACCTTCCGGTTGCATCATATAGATTTTTTCTTCAAGATTGCCATTTAGAAATGCAGTCTTGACATCCATTTGCCAAATTTCATAATCATAATGAGCAGCAATGAATAAAAGAATTCTGATAGATTTAGGCATTGCTACTGGTGAAAAGGTTTCTTCATAATCAATACCTTCTTTTTGTGTATACCCTTTCGCTACTAGCCTTGCTTTAAAGCTTTCAACCTTTCCATCTATCCCTCTCTTCCTCTTGTAAACCCATTTGCAACCAACAGGTTTAATGCCTTTAGGCGCCTTTACAAGATCCCAAACTTGATTGGAATACATTGAATCAAATTCAGATTTCATAGCTTTGACCCAATGATGTGCATCTATATCATTCATTGACTTTTCATAAGTGTAAGGATTAGTTTCAGCCTCTTCTGAAATAGCTTCATAAGTTTCTCCCATACCTATAAATCTTACAGGTGGCCTAACAATCCTCCCACTACGACGAGGTTCCTGTGTACTAGTCATCTCATGAGTAATATCTTGTGGTGTATCCAATACAACCACATCATCCCTAGTTTCATCCATTGATTGTTCAATTACAGGTTCATTCATTTCAGCCAAAGTAACTATACTATTAGGAGTATAATCATTCATATTGTCATTTTCCAAAAATTTGGCATTTGTACTAACAAATACTTTATTATCTTTATGACTATAGAATAAACCTCCAATAGTTCCTTTTGGATACCCTACAAAGAAAACTACTTCTGTTTTAGACTGTAACTTGTCAGACTTTCGTTTTAACACATGTGTTGGACAACCCCAAATACGGAGATGTCTCATACTAGGGTTATGCCCAATCCACAACTCTACAGGTGTTTTAGGAACAAACTTCGAAGGTACTAAATTCATAAGATACATTGCAGTATTTAGGGCATATCCCCAAAAAGAAATTGGTAGAGTTGAATAACTCATCATGGATCTAACCATATCTAAAAGAGTCTTATTCCTTCTTTCTGCTACACCATTTTTTTGTGGAGTTCCAGGTGCAGTCATTTGGGATATAATCCCATTTTCAGTTAATAATCCTTGAAATCCCCAAGAAGGTATTCGCCACCTCGATCAGATCGAATGGACTTTATGCGTTTACCTAATTGATTCTCAACTTCAACCTTAAACTCTTTGAACTTTTCAAAGGCTTTAGACTTCCATTTCATTAGGTACACATAACCAAATCTAGAGTAATCATCAGTGAAAGTAATGAAATACTCATAGCCAACCCTTGCTTAGGTTGACATAGGACCACATACATCTGAATGTACTAGTTCTAGTAAATCTTGGGCTCTTCTACCTTTTGCATTAAAAGGTCTTTTGGTCATTTTGCCTCCAAACAAGATTCACAAACTAGAAATCTATCAAAGTCCAATGGCTCCAAGAGTTCATCTTTGATCAGTCTTTGAATCCTGTTTGAATTAATATGAGCCAAACGCAAATGCCAAAGATATGCATCACTAATAGAAGGAAACTTTCTCTTTAATGATTTCACATGTGAATTATTATCTAATTTAGAATTATATAATTCATGCTTATCAGGAGTTAAAATATAAAAACCATCAACAATATTGCTAGAATAGATAAACACTTTATCCTTCTTTATTACAACATTGTCTTTCAAGATAGCACAATATCCATGTTTACCTAAATAAGTTGCAGAAATTAAATTCCTACGAACATTAGGTACATATAGACAGTCTTCCAATATTAAAACCCTAGAATCAAAGCATAAATTAAACACTCCAACAGCTACAACTGGAATTCTGCTCCCATCAGCCAAAGTAAGAAACAATTCCCCTTCATTCAGCTTTCTGGTCTCCTGGAACCCCTGCAAAGAATCGCATATATGATTAGTACGACCTGAATCCACACACCAAGAATCCGTGAGATTTTGTACTAAACATATTTCAAGAAGGAATGAACTTTTCATACCCTTATTATTGGCAACTCTAAATTTTGGACAATTCCTCTTCCAATGACCTTTCTAGCCACAATGGAAACACTTTCTTTTGGCGTAATCCTTTTTCCTTCCCTTGTTGGCAACTCTTAAGGCAATTTGTTTACCATCTTGCTTGGTGAAGTCTTTCTTCTTCTTCTTCTTCTTTTTACCTTTGCCTTTTGACTTAGGTTGAGAAGTAGAAGCTCCAGCCAAATTAGCATCAACACTGGATGTACCAAGAATGTCTTCCGCCGCTACCAATTCATTCATTAATTCAGACAATGAATAAATCTTTTTGTTCATATTATAATTAAGTCTGAATTCCTTGAATGATTCTGGTAATGACTGGAGTATCATATCCACTCGAGATTCTCCATCAATATCGACACCTTAACTTCCAGTGTATTTAGATTAGAGATCATCCTAAGACAATGCTTCCTTACTGAAGTGCCTTTAGCCATTTTGGTATTATAAATTTGCCTCAAAGTTTCTTGCCTTGCAGAATGGCCTTGCTCACCAAACATCTCCTTCAGACTTAACATTATGTCCAAAGCTAGTCCTACGTCCTGCATTTGATGCTGTAGAACATTTGAGATAGATGCTAGGATATAGCACTTGGCCATCTCATTAGATTTCTGCCAACGATCATATCACTGTTTTTCCTCAAGAAGAGCATCTAATGATGGAAAGTTAGGACATGGTTGAGTAAGCACAAATTTGTGCTCTTCATCAGTAAAAACAATGTCCAAATTTCTTTTCCAGTCAACATAGTTGGATCCAGTCAGTTTGTTTTGATTAAGAATAGCAACAAGTGGGCTAAATGATGCCATGATTAAATCTGAAAGCAATAAACATGAATATAATAAGTAAACTGGTCATTATCAATTTAGCATATAAACATATAGTATGGAACCTTAATAAAACCATAATATAAAATATGCAACGACAACCCATGTATGGAACCTTAATAAAACCATAATATAAAATATGCAATGACAACCCAATCCCATGTTTAATATCCCTCAGCATAAAGTGAACATTAAATACTATGATTGATTGAGAACTATTCTCATTATTAGTGCTATCATGATAACTCTTATCAAACAAAAATAATATGCCATTATACATTTAGCCTCTAAATAATAATAGTAAGAACTCAGCATAAAGGATACTATAATATTTAGTCTAGTGTATACCCTTGTCTAGAATCACGTGTAGCCACGTTTCATCTACTATTAACAGGTTTATCTTGTAGTACCATGATTCAAAATACCCTCCGCATGGAATGCAAAGCTCATGGCTAAGACAAGGTGTTTGATCAAACCACTATAAACCAGGAAATTCAATCTTGTAGCACCATGAAATAAATACTCTCCGCATGGAATGCTAAGCTTGAAGTAAAGACAAAGTATATATTTCATACTACTATGAACCGACAATGGAGGCCATGAGATCCAATCTTTGTATCTCTCTCCCACAAGATATTTTAAAAGAAAGGTTTTTTAATTAGAAAACATGTGTAATCTCATTACACATAGCCTTGCACATTTAAATGTGAAAACACTTAGTGAAAATTCAAAACTCATAACTTTCAATCGATTGAATGTATCGCTCGATCGATCGAAATCATGAAGAAAATTTTAATAAACAATCTGGATGACTCGATCGATTCTCGATTCCTATTCTATCGATTGAAAAGGAACATTCGATCGATCGAAGGGAATTCTTGATCGGTCAAAATTTTAATAAATTTAGCATAAACAATCTAGTTGACTCAATCGATTCTCGATTCCTATTCGATCCATCGAAAAGGAACATACGATCGATCAAAGGGAATTCTCGATCGGTCGAAACTCATGAAACTGAATTTTCCAGAATTTTCACCTATCAGTTTTCAACGGTTTTTCCTGAACAAACTACCACCATATGAACATAATAGATTAATTCTGAGATCAAAATTGAATTCCATTGATGTTATAGCCTTAAAGTTCAATTTAACATACTTAACATCAAACTTAAACAACATCGTAACATCAATATAAGTTTTTATAAAACAATAATTTCAACAAACATGCAGAAAATTGATTGTAGAATCTTCTAACATCATGAAATTACTATCTCTAATTCCAAAACCCACAGAACATGTTATACAGATTTGAAATTGAAAACCTGGCTTTGATACCAGTTGTTGGAAAAATACATGTTTGTATCGCATACAAGACATACGTAGCGCAAAATTAACGGATCTACTTCATTTGTAATTGATAACATGTACTATGTAAATTTTAGAATATAAGAACAAGATAGTGTACCTTGGTACGGTGAAATTCAAAACCAAATATTAGAAGTACTTAGGAACACTTTTTATTTTCACTCCAATTCCACTTGTGCCCAAGAAGCATGGTCTCTCAATCAGTTTATATGTGTGTGTTCAAGGGAGAATAAGAGAGTGTCTAACGCTCACATACAAACTATTTCGTTCTCTTTCAAAAATTTTGTATGCTTCTCTCCTTGTAACTGATTATCTAATTGGACTTGCCTTTTGGGTCATTCCAATTGGGCTTTAGTATGTGGCTTGGAGTAAGACCAAAAGAGAACAAATAAGACACTAGCTCCAATGGGCCTTGGGCTTTTCTCTTAACTCTTGACAAGTCCAAAGTTACTATTAATTATATTTAATACCACTATATAAGTATAATTACACTCTAGGCCTTATTAATAAATTATATCCCAAGACTTTATTGTACATGCAACTCCTTCATAAAATATTTGTAGTAATACAAAGTCATGAATGTAGACTGTCACTTTGAAAATTACTACATCTTAATCCTCGAGTACCCGGTTTAATCCTTTAAGTTATTTATCATATATTTATGAAATCCAATTTCATAAATACATACTTTAGTAACTTCTTACTAAAGTAGTTAGGCCTAACATTCTGAATAACCAAACCCATTAAACTTATCTCAAGGAAATATTTTATATCTCAGTTAAGAGATTATGAATTCCATCTTGAGAATATATGTTCCATCAACACTAAATTTGGTTACCCAACATACTGAGGTTTTGATCGTGACTTTAGATCTCACTCTTGATATATCAAAGCAACCTACACTTCATGATCAGGTCCATTATTCTCTCAGGATTAAGAGTTCATGTAAATAGAAGTTGTGAGATTTATTATTCATTTGACAGTCGTTAGGAGAATAATAAATCTCACTGCGGTCTAGTTCAATATGTTTTAACTCTTAAAACATATCAACATATCAACATATCAACTAGAAGTCTCCACTTCCATGATTAAGATAAATCATCTTAGTTGATATGTTATAGTCTTCGCAGATGAAATACCCAATTTCATCACCGACTACGAAGTAAAATTCTAAGTTTACAAAGAACTTGTGATTTATATCTTCTGTGACTAAATCACATAAATCACATACTATGCATCTCATAGACTATATGATAATGTCCAAATATTCATGTTACTATTATTTTAGATAATAATAAAACAACTTTATTAATCACAACATTAAGCCACACATAATTTCATACATAGTATCATACAATTGGATTAAAGGGCACTAATCCTAACAGCCCAAAGCAGGAACAACTATTACAGATGTTATAGCAGGAATACAGTAAGGCAGAATAACTATAATACAAAACAAATGATACCAACACCGAAATAAAGTAAGGTAACTTAATAAGGTTATGATAGAATAATACAACAAATGGAAATAACGCTACAACAGACACCTTAATAGCTGAATAGTAAACTAATCACCTAACAAGCATAAAAGAAAAACTTGTCTTCTAGAAAAGTAGGCTTAGCTTCTCAGCAAATGCGAGTCCAAGAAGGGAACCAATCCCCAATGTGAGTCACCTCAAGGAAGGTTTCTGCCATAGAAGTTACGCACTTTGGAAAAAGGGCCTAAATGATTTAAACTTCAATCCTCAATCTCTCAGAGAGTGGGTCTGTTAAGAGGGAGAGAAAAAAAGGTAGTTTATTGATGCATGCCTCTATTCCTACCACTTATGTCTCTCTGATTTTTATATATATTCTTTTTTTTTTTCTTTTGCTTTTCTACCTCTTCTGCTTTCTGTCTCTCGTTCTCCCCTCCTTTTTTGTTTTAACTGTTCATAGCTACCCCTTTTTATACTATCTGCCATGGTGGGATTTACCATTCTTACCCCTCAACTACTTTTGGCTTCTTATGGGTGTCCTTCCAAGATTGCCCACTGGCCTGCCAGCTACGTAGTCACTGCCATTGCTTTAAATGCGTTGGTTGCACCACTCTTCTTTCCCAGACAAAATTGCTTGTTTTGTTTCTTACCTCTCTTTGTTTTTTCACTTCCCCCATCCGGATTGGGATTAAGCCTTTCTGTTGCCTACCTCTATGGCATGCATCAAGTGGTCCTAGCCCACACTTGCCTCTTTTGGGTGAGATGCCATCCCAACAGGACATCTCTCCCCAAAAAAGTTTAAGCGATAACCCTAAAATAGACCCCCTCTTTCTCCCCACCGCCAGACCACACCCTCTAATATCCTTGACCTGTGGCCCACCTCCCATGTATTGGCTGGGTATAAGTTGGTGGTGCCCTGACCCCTTGTGTATGCTCCACTTCGTCTGAACTTTGTTTCTTTTTGGCCTTCACACCATTTCTGTTGTCTCCATGTTTGTTTGATTCTACTGCATGCGTTGGTTGGTGTTTATCTTTTGTGGCGTGAAGGATGTGTGGGCTTTTGGGCTCATATTCCTTGCCTTTTACCCCTTCTTAGACTGGGCGTTGCTTGGGCAAAATCCCTTATCTTCATGCTAAGCTTATGTCTTCCTTTTCTATGTCCATGGGCTTTTTTTTTATTGATCTTGCCATATCGCTTTGTCGTACCTGCTGTAATTTTACATTTCCTTTCATTGCTTGTTACCCTATGGGCTTGCGGACAAATGCTCTTGCCGTGCCAGCCACTTCTTCATCAATTTTTTGGTCAGGACTACCTAGGCCCACTTTTCACATCTTTACCTCTTTGGGGCTTTGTTGGCCAGCATTCCTGTTGTGCCAGCCCATTACTTTTGATAGGCCAAGAATGTATTGACCCCTTGTGATGAATTAATAAATTAATTAGTCAAGTTAATTAATTAATTCAATTTGCATGCAATAAGCGTGGTAGCATAAACAAATCACCAACTAAGTTAAAATACAGTAGAAAATAAATTGACACGGTGATTTGTTTACGAATGGGGAAACCCTACACAACAAAAACCCCACTGAGTGATTTTAAGGTCACCACTCTCGAGAATTCACTATTATCACAACAAGCAGTTATAAGTAAAGAAATCATAATATCTTATACCAACCTACAGTTGAACACTTACCCCAATACCTAATTAGACTTGTTCTGTAGTGACAATCTTTCCTTTCAATTGCACGGCTCTCAATACATGACTAACCAAGCTTCTTGGTCTTCTCAACCAATAAATTATTCTTAAATCCCAGTGCTCCAATGGTCTGATTGGCTTCATCAAACTTCATGAAGATTTATTCTCGTTCAAGCTCCACTTCACTGAGCTTCTTGGTAGCCAACCTATACAACTTCTCATGTTTTTCCGAGACCTTGTATAATTTTGCATAGGCTGTGTGGATGTCATCTTGTTCATCCATCTTCTCAAATTTAGACTCCACCAAGTCTTCTTCTTCATCCACATCTTCAACAATCCCTTTAGTAGGATTTATTGTGGCAGTGAAGGCATTTAGGATTACATCATCCTCATTGTCAGAATCATCTTCAGGCTTGGTGTCGCTCAACGTAGCAGCAACTGCCTTGCTCTTCCCAATGGTTTTGAGATATGTAGGGCACTTTTTTTTTATGTGACCGAAGTCTTGACACCCAAAGCATTTTGGTCTTGAGGAAACAGTGTACTGACCGCCATCCCTAGCATCTTTCTTTCCTTTGTCCTGGTTCTTGAACTAAGACGAGCTGGACTACTCGCGGTCTTTATTAAATCTTTTACCATTGGCATTCTTCATAAACTTTTTGAATTGCCAAGTGATATAGGTGATAAGGACAAAAGAGTGGCCAAATAAAGGATATGGGTGACGGTACCTATTAGGCTGTCAGCCTTTGATTAACGACTGACGGCGCGACAAAGCGAAGAGTTCCATAGGCCGACGAGATAGTAAAGCTGAAGGTCATCCTGAAGTTGACGGTATGAAGACCGAAGGCACAACATAGACTGACGGCACTAGTTAAAGAATGCTTGCTAAACACGTTCGCGTGTATAAGTAAATGACTTGCTCTTCACGTTTCATGAAACCTAAAAGGGATTCCTATATGGAAAGGATCCCGCGAATTACGCCCAAGGAGACTCCTATAAGGAAAAGACTTCTACTCCAAGGAAAAAGGGATCAGGCCCTACTACTATAAAAACCAAGCATCCTCACGAACCAAGGTACGCATAATTTCCCTTCTCTAGCACTCTAGAGCAGTGAGAATATTTCTGACTTAACCTTCGGAGGGTATTTGGCCGGTACCACACCGGTGCTCTCTGCTAGGTTCTTCATTCTTGTTGTGCAGGTGCTATTTGGAGCGTGCGAGGACCGTGTGACTTACTGGTGGTATTTTCGGCATCATCAGTTGGCGCCGTCTGTGGGAAACGACGTAGTGTAAAGTCATAATACCGCTTCCCAGACAAAGGTTGCATGGTGCTCACCCGCTCAATGGCAACCACTAACGACATTCAAGAAGAGGAACCACCCACGACCGCCCTCGAGAAGCAAGTCAAGACTTTCGCCGCGGCCGTGGAACGCCTCACTAAACAAAATCGCGACCTGGAAGAGCAGCTGCGCCAGAAAAACGCAGCACCAGACAACCAAGGAGTTGATCAAGAGGGAACCAGCGCTGACAGAAGAAACCAAGAGGGACCCCAGGCCAGTAACGCCCCGAGCAAACCGGAGCGGCAGCACGTGAGCCTCCCTTCCCTCGTTGATACGGCCCCGCCACCTATCATCGCAGAAATGCAGGCGATGAAAGAACAAATGGAGGTTATGATGAACGCTCTCAAGGGGCGGGTGTCCAGTGATCTTGACGACCTTGTCAACCGAACTGACTCGCCATTCACAGCCCCCATCAACTCCTTCCCACTGTCGAGTAAGTTCCGCATGCCACAGATAGACAGTTATGACGGGGTCAGGGACCCCCTGGACCACCTAGAGACATTCAAGACCCTGATGCACCTTCAAGGAGTAGCAGATGCGATCATGTGTAGGGCCTTCCCTACAACGCTGAAGGGCGCGGCGAGAATTTGGTTCAGCCGACTGACACCAAACTCCATCAGCACCTTCAAAGAACTTAGCGCTCAGTTTACCGCGCACTTCATCGGAGGCCATCGGTACAAAAAGTCTACGGCTTGCTTGATGACTATCAAGCAGCGAGAGGAAGAAACTCTAAGAGCCTACATATCCCGCTTCAATAAGGAGGCACTCTCGATCGACGAAGCCGACGATAAGATACTTGTTGCAGCATTCACGAATGGACTGAAAAAGGGTAAGTTTTTGTTCTCCCTATATAAAAACGACCCAAAGACCATGTCGGAAGTATTTTACCGGGCCACAAAGTATATGAACGCCGAAGACGCGTTGTTGGCACGGGATGAGAGGCCAAAGAAAAGGGAGAGGCAGGAAGACACTCGGCAGGACCAAGGCCGAAAGAAGGCAAGAACGGGAGACCGAAGGGATGAGAGGCGCCCTAAGCCCCTGGGGGGAAGATTCACGAACTTCACTCCGTTGACAGCCCCGATAGATCAAGTCCTTATGCAAATCAAGGACGAGGAGGCGCTGACGTTCCCGGGAAAGCTAAAGAGTGATCCTAACAAGCGTTCTAGGGATAAGTATTGCCGTTTTCATCGCGACCATGGTCACGATACGGCTGATTGCTATGACCTCAAGCAGCAAATTGAGGCCCTTATCAGACAAGGAAAATTGCTGAAGTTCGTTAGCAAGGAGAAAACGGATCCACCCGCACAAGACCAACACCCCCGATAGGGGACATAAGGATGATCGTAGGAGGAACGACGGTTGCCGGGTCGTCCAAGAAGGCCCGCAAGGCCTACCTTCGTATGGTACAAAATGTTCAGCTGACGGGAGTCGTGCCGAAGATAGCACGAAGAGAAGGCCCCATAATTGGGTTCTCAGAGGAGGACGCACGGCGCCTTCACCATCCACATGACGATGCGCTCGTTGTCAGCTTACGGGTAAAAGACTACAACATGCACTGGGTGTTGGTTGACAACGGCAGTTCAGTAGATATTTTATACTATCCGGCGTTCCAGCAGATGAGGATCGACAGGGAGCGATTGATTCCGACAAACGCCCCGCTCGTAGGCTTCGGAGGGAGCCGGGTATTCCCTCTGGGCGCGGTCACATTGTTCGTCATAGTAGGCGATTACCCTCAGCAGATAGCCAAGGACGTGACGTTCTTGGTGGTCAACTGCTCGTCTGCCTACAACGCTATCCTCGGACGGCCCACGCTCAATTCATGGAAGGCGGTAACTTCAACCTACCACCTGATGATCAAGTTCCCTACTGACTACGGAGTAGGGGAGCTGCGCGGAAGTCAGATGGCTGCGCGCGAATGCTACATAGCCATGATGGAAATGAAGGATCAGGTTCAGGCTTTAAGTATAGAAGAGCACCGGACGGTAACGGAGCCAGTAGAGAAGCTAGAAGAGATACCACTTGACAGTTCCGATCTTGGCAAAACGATCAAAATTGGAACACTCGCGAACCCCACAATCCGTCAGGAGCTCATAACCTTCCTCAAAGGCAATCGAGATGTATTCGCCTGGAGTCATGAAGATATGCCAGGAATAGACCCTTCGGTCATGGTGCACAGGTTGAATGTATCACCCGCCTTTCCACCTGTCCGACAGAAGAAGAGAGTGTTCGCCCCCGAACGAGATCGGGCCATAGCAGAAGAAGTCCGAAAGCTATAGGAAGCAAGCTTCATTAGGGAAGTGTACTATCCCGATTAGCTGGCGAACGTAGTAATGGTTAAAAAAGCTAGCGGAAAGTGGCGGATGTGTGTGGACTTCACCGACCTTAACAAAGCCTGCCCCAAAGATAGTTATCCCCTCCCAAGGGTCGACGTCGTAGTAGACTCAACGGCCCGACACCAGTTGCTGAGCTTTATGGACACCTTCTCGGGGTACAACCAGATCCGAATGCACGAAGCTGATTAGGAAAAAACTTCGTTCGTGACCAGCCAAGGGCTCTTCTGTTACAAAGTGATGCCCTTCGGCCTGAAGAACGCAGGCGCAACATACCAACGACTTATGAACAAAATGTTCGCACAACAGATTGGGAGGAATGTCTAGGTCTACGTTGACGATATGCTAGTAAAAAGCCGGAGGGAGGAAGACCATCTGGAAGATCTTAAAGAAACATTCAACACCCTTCACTCCTACAACATGAAGCTTAATCCAGGAAAATGTGCCTTTGGAGTGACGGCGGGAAAATTCCTTGGATTTATGGTGTCCTAAAGGGGAATCGAGGCAAACCCGGACAAGATCCGGGCTATTATGGAAATGGCACCACCAAGAAATGTGAAGGAGGTGCAAAGCCTTAACGGAAAAATAGCGGCACTAAACAGGTTCGTGTCAAGGGCGACGGACAAGTGTTTGCCCTTCTTCCGAACACTGAAGAGATCGTTTGAGTGGACCTCCGAATGCCAGCAAGCGTTCGAAGAGTTGAATGCTTATCTCTCCTCCCCACCACTGCTAAGCCCGTCACAGCCAGGAGAAGAGCTTTTCCTCTATCTAGCCGTCTCCCCCGCAGCCGTTAGTGCTGCCTTAATCAGAGAAGAAGAGAAAGTACAAAAGCCCATATACTACGCAAGCCGAGCGCTCCGCGGTGCTGAAGAAAGATACCCGCCCATGGAAAAACTTGCCTTTGCATTAGTGACGGCGGCCCTCAAGCTCAAACCGTACTTTCAAGCACATACAGTGAACGTCCTGACTGACAAGCCCTTACGACGGGCGATGAGCAATCCTGAGGCTGTGGGTCGATTGGCGTTATGGGCTATAGAACTGAGTGAATTTGATATCCAGTACCACCCACGAACCGCCATCAAGGGACAGATCGTCGCAGATTTCATAGCCGAATTCACTCATGACGAAGACAAGGGGGCAGAAGAGCCCCTCATTGGAGCATATATACGGACGGGTCGTCCAACAGATAGGCCGGAGGGGCCGGTATCGTGCTACTATCGCCCGAAGGAGACACTATTGAATGTATGGTCCGTCTCGACTTCCCCGCTACCAACAATGAATCAGAATATGAAGCGTTGATAGCAGGACTGGACCTCGCCAAAGCTGCAGGAGCCGCAAGGGTAGTCATCTACTGCGACTTTCAGGTCATTACTAACCAAATAAATGGAGACTACGAATGCAAGGGCGAAAGGATGAAAAAGTACCTTGATCAAGTAAGGGCGAGAGTGGACGACCTAGAAGCCAAGATCGTCCAAATTCCCAGAGGAGAAAATGAGCGAGCCGATCGCCTCGCAAAGGCCGCTTCAGCAGAACATATGGTCATCCCTGGTAATGTACTCTCTTTTGTTCAGCTTTCTCCGCTAATAGCCCCCAGCAACGTGCAGGAAATAGGCTCTGATAGTAGCTGGACCGCGCTGTTAGTGTCATACTTGAAAGACGGGGTATTGCCAGACGGAAAGGAGGCTGCAAGAAAACTGAAGGTCCAGGGGGCAAGGTTCGTCCTAATAAAAGACGTCCTGTACAAAAGAGGCTTCTCCCGACCATATCTGAGATGCTTGGGTACGGAAGAGGCAGATTACGTCATGAGAGAGGTACATGAAGGAATCTGCGGAAACCATTCAGGGTCTAGATCATTGGTACACAAGCTTGTGCAAGCGGGGTACTATTGGCCCACCATGCAGAAGGACACCAAAGCCTATGTCAGGGCCTGTGACAAATGCCAAAGGTTCAGCAATATTATTAGACAACCAACCGAAGAGCTGACCCCGATGACGGCCCCATGGCCGTTCGCATAATGGGGGTTAGATATTATGGGACCATTCCCTACAACAGTACGACAGCTGAAGTTTCTGGTGGTGGGCATTGACTATTTTACAAAATGGGTGGAAGCTGAAGCTTTGGCGACAATTATAGAGAAGAATGTGCACAGCTTTGTCTGGAGATGCATCATATGCAGGTTTGGCATTCCTAGAGTCTTTGTCTCGGACAACGGGAGGCAATTCGACAACGACCCCTTCCGGGATTTTTGCTCACAGCTAGGAATAAAGAACCACTACTCCTCCCCCGCCCACCCTCAAGCTAATGGCCAGGTCAAAGTCACGAACCGATCCTTGCTCAAGATTATCAAGACTCGGCTCGAGGGGGCAAAGGGTATATGGCTCAAAGAATTACCAAGCATACTATGGGCATACAGAACGACGGCAAGGACGCCCACAAGAGAGACACCATTCCAACTGACGTACGGAGGCGAAGCGGTCATCTCGGCCGAAGTTGGGCTCACGAGCTACAGGGTGCACAACCATGATGAGAACAAAAACGACGAGGCTATGCGACTACAGCTCGACCTAGTGGACGAGATCAGAGCAGCAGCAGAACAAAGGCTCGCTAGGTACCAGGACCGCATGGCCAAACACTACAACTCTCGGGTTCGACATAGAGACTTCCAAGTTGGAGACCTTGTTCTTAGAAAGGTCATGGGTGTCGCCAGGGACCCTACCCAAAGGAAGCTCGGCCCCAATTGGGAAGGACCTTACCGAGTTACGTCGTGGTAGAGGAAAGGCACTTACCACCTGGAGACGTTGGAAGGACAGAAACTGCCACATCCATGGAACACCGAGCACCTACGAAAGTATTACCAGTAGGAGCGGCAGTGTGAAGACCAGCCCTTTTTACTTACATTCCAGCAAATTCTAGCCTTACTCTTCAGATTTATTATTTACTTTAGTTTTTTGCAATAATATCTATTTTTTGTTTTAAGCCCAAAAGGCAGGATTCGGTTTTAGAATTACTTTTATTTACAAATGCATGGTAATAAGAGGAGTTTATTCAAAATTGCTGAAGTATCTATTTTTATCTACGGTTCATAGTCCACAGAAGTGGGCAACTAAGTTCACAAAAGTGAACAACCAAAACGACCATGTCCATAACACATGGACTAAAAAGCTGACGGTCCCATAGATGAAGCCATCATCATGTGGATGAGGTCCTGAAACCAACGGACCTACAAAGATGACAGTCATCAAGACTAAGGCTAAAAAGCTGACGGTCCCATAGATGAAGCCATCATCATGTGGACGAGGTCCTGAAACCAACGGACCTATAAAGGTGACAGTCATCGAGACTAAGGCTAAAAAGCTGACGGTCCCATAGATGAAGCCATCATCATGTGGACGAGGTCCTGAAACCAACGGACCTACAAAGGTGAGTCATCAAGACTAAGGCTAAAAAGCTGACGGTCCCATAGATGAAGCCGTCATCATATGGATAAGGTCTAAAAACTAACGGACCTACAAAGATGACAAGGTCATCAAAGCCAAAGCTAAAAAACTGACGGTCCCAAGTGGTGATGCTATCACCATACGGACAAGGTTCAAAAACCCACGGGCCTACAAAGGTGAAAAGTTCATCAAGCCCATAACAAGCTAAAACCAAAAAATTGATGGTCTCACTAAACTTATTGGGCCGATATAGAGCCAACGGACTTACACTAAGCCCGTAAGGTGGCTAAAAATTAGGAAATTGACACTTGGACGATGCCACTAAGCTGACGGACCTTGGAAAAAGGCCAAAAATCCAACCGGAAACCCGTAAAACCGACGAGGTAAGAAGAAAAATGTTAGTCATACCGACGGAATCTTCCATCCGTTCAAAAACTGACGGGTTCCCAAACAGCCGGGAATGTTTACCAAGACTTCGTATGGCGCAATCATTGGTTAAGAGATATGAAAGCAACGAAAATAAACATAAGCACAGCTGTATATAAACAAAAGCCCAAGAAAACCAAAAGGGCACTTAAACAATTGTTTGCCAAGTAATTGAAATACAAGGTTGAAGTACAAATAAAAAACTAAGGAACAGGAGTGTCAACAGTGTTCCCGTCAGCTTGCTGATCTTCAACATTTACAATTACAGTTGGGGTATTGGAAGCAGGAGGAGAAGGGTTTGCAGCAGGTTGGGCCAGGACAACAATACCGTCGGACTCAGGAGTTGGAGTAGGCTGAGAGGAGTCGTCACCTCCATCATCCATTGTAATTCCGGATAGGTCCAACTCTGGGAATGCTGACGCGACCTGCTTAAGGCAATCATCAAAACCAGTGCCATAATACTCGGCGTAAGAATCAATAAACGACTGCGTCGCTTTAAAGTCTCGAACTGCGTCAGCCCCAGCCGTCTGCAGCCTTTGGCCTAGATCCGTCACCTCCTCGTTGAGCTTGTCATTCTGACGGTCAGCCTCTTCCAGCTTCTCCTTGACTTCCTTCAGCTCTTGATTCAGCGTACGGACGGCTTCCTTGTACTGCCCTTGTTGATCCATCAGATTCGCATTATGCTTCCGGACCCAAGTGACAACTCCCTCCTTCGCAACGCAACGGTCTTGAAGGGCCGTAACACGCACTAAGGCCTAAGAAAAGAACACAGCCGTCAGTCAAAGTTCAAAACAAAATGAAACCATTTCGACAAAAGATAGCAAGCATACCCTGGTGAGATCAAAAAGGGCTGACGCCCCTAAATCCTCTGTCCCCAACTGGTCACACGGCTCTATGTCCGCCGGCTTTATGAAGGACTTAACCTCCCCGACGGCATAATCCTTGTGGGTCAGGAGGCGACATGGGCCCTCGTTGACGGGACCCAGGGAGGTCATCACCCCTTTGCCCGCACCATGGCTTGGTTTGGGAGGTGATTTTTCCTTTGCAACACCATCTCCAGGAGTGACGGCGGCCTTTTTAGCCGGACGGCCATCACTCCCGTCAGGCTTCCTCTTTGCCTGTTTTGTCAAGGCCTTAGAGGTTAACGACGTCTCCCCTGCCTCCTTTGCCTTCTTCTCCGCTTTCTGACGGGCCGCGGCAGCCCTTATCCTCTGTTTGGCAGATTCCATCTCTACAATACAAAGAAGTCGTTAGAATAAGAGACGAAGGAGTAAACTGACGAAACCAATAAAAAAATCTACTCACGTCGACGTGAAAATTCCTCCAATCTTCGAGCTTCAGCTGACGGTTCTGGACCCCCACAGTACAAATGAATTGTGTCAAAGGGTGATCAAATCCCTACACTTACGTTCCTCCAAAGGGATGTCCAGAACCCTACGGATGAACTCCTCCTGTTCGTCGGTTATTTGGGGACGGGTATAAGCTGAAGGAAAAAGAGAAGGAATGTTAGCAGCGTCACTTCAAAAAGCTAAAGGAACATAGTTGACGGGATTAACCTGAATCCCTGACAAAAGCCCAAGTGTTATCAAAATAACCGTGGGGCATCGTCACCCACTCCTCCTGACGGCAAACCCAATCCGTCCCTTCGACAAAAAAATACCTACTTTTCCAGTTCCTATTGGAATCTGGCATATCTAATACCAGCCTCAAACTTTTCTCCCGGGCATTAAAATGGTATGTCCCTTTAGACGAGGCGATATGATGGGGCCTGTAGCAGTAAAAGAATTCGTCTAAGGTAAGTTGACGGTTTCCACCACTTAGATGGCCCCACAATATCTCAGCTCCTATGAAAGTCCTCCAGGCATTTGGGGCGATTTGAGTGACGGACAGGTCCAGGAAGTCAGCTAGCTGACGGTGTAGGGCCATCAACGGTAATCTCAAACCCGCAGCAAACATGACATCATACATGCCCATGTCAGCTGTTCTCCCTGAGTAACAACTCTCATCCTCCTCAGGGAGACGGATCGGGATATGGTCTGGGATTTGGTAACGAATGCGCAACTCCCTAAAAACCTTATCACTCATCCCAGGTAAAAATTTGTTGACAGCCCAATCCTCGGGGAGAATGAAAGGACGGTTATCTCCAGGACCCTCTGAAGTTTCTTCACTTAGTCCCTCATCACCATCACTATCACCTCCGTCGCTATCATCACCGTCAACGTTTATATCACCCCCTTCACCTTCATCCTCTCCTCTTCTCTCTTCTACTTCATCCTTATCTCCCTCAGTGTAACTCTCATCACCGTCAGGAGATCGGGCCAACGTCTCTCTCTCTGACAAAGGCGAGAAGTCCTCTGACTCATCGCCGGAACCAAAGGTCTTCGTCGTAGCCCGCTCCTTCGCGGACTGACGACTCCTCACACGAGACGTCACTTGACATCTGACTACCTACAAGTGACGAGTCCAATCTAAGTACCTAGGCTGACGTCCTCATAAATGAAATAGACAAAAATGAAAAAGGAGAGGAGATGGAACTTACTGGTAAGGTGACCTTCTAGAGAAGTAACTGCTTCAAGGATAGTGACGAATAAGTTGACGGAAGCAAAGGTTGCACTGGCGAAAATTAGGGCGACGGTCTCTCTCTCTCAAAGATCAGCAAGAATGAAATAGTGGAAAATGGGGAGGAGGTGCTACTTATATATGGGATAAAAGGGCGCGGAAGACGAAGCGACGCCCTCGTCAGAAGCAAAACCAATAAGAACATGCCACCTGTCCAAAGCATTAAGTGCGCGGCGACTCGAGGAAACCCTTGTACCCAATTTTCCCGCCTCTTTAAAAATAACGCTATTGACAAAAGCATGTACTCCATAACCCGTCAGTATAAAAAGTGACGGAGACATGGAGTAGGGGGCAACTGATAAGGACAAAAGAGTGGCCAAATAAAGGATATGGGTGACGGTACCTATTGGGCCGTCAGCCTTTGATTAACGACTGACGGCGCGACAAAGCGAAAAGTTCCATAGGCCGACGAGATAGTAAAGCTGAAGGTCATCCTGAAGTTGATGGTATGAAGACCGAAGGCACAACATAGACTGACGGCACTAGTCAAAGAATGCTTGCTAAACACGTTCGCGTGTATAAGTAAATGACTTGCTCTTCACGTTTCATGAAACCTAAAAGGAATTCCTATATGGAAAGGATCCCGCGAATTACGCCCAAGGAGACTCCTATAAGGAAAAGACTTCTACTCCAAGGAAAAAGGGATCATGCCCTACTACTATAAAAACCAAGCATCCTCACAAACCAAGGTACGCATAATTTCCCCTCTCTAGCACTCTAGAGCAGTGAGAATATTTCTGACTTAACCTTCGGAGGGTATTTGGCCAGTACCACACCGGTGCTCTCTGCTAGGTTCTTCATTCTTGTTGTGCAGGTGCTATTTGGAGCGTGCGAGGACCGTGTGACTTACTGGTGGTATTTTTGGCATCATCAATAGGATTTTATTTTAGAATCTTCATCGTCTAAAGACTCATCAGTGTCACTGCTCGTGGCCTTCAATGCCATGCTCTTTCCCTTACTAGATTTCCCTATCCTTGTGAAACCCAACTCATAGGTCTGCAGATTGCCAACCAATTCTGTCAAAGGAATTTTGTCAATATCCTTTGATTCCTTAATTACGGTGATCTTGGCATGAAATCTCTCGGGTAGAGATCTAAGTACCTTTCTAACAATCTTGGGTTTGGGAATGGTTTTCATAGGATTAAAAGCTGAGTTCACTATATCCTTGAGCTTGGCATAGAACTCATTGAATGACTCATCCTCCTCCATCTTAATCTCTTCAAAGCTCGTGGTAAGCCTCTGAAGCTTTGAATCCTTGACAGCCTTGGGTCCTTCATAGGTTGTTTGGAAGATGGTCCATGCTTCCTTCGCAGTTTCAGTAGAGGATATTTTCTTAAACTCCTCATTTGTGACCGTACTGAATAAAGCATTCAATGTCTTGCTGTTGAAGTTAGCCGCCTTGATCTTAGCATCATCCCAATCGGTCGGCGCTTCCTTTGGCTTGGTCCAGCCCACCTCCACAGCTTGCCACCCCTTTTCATCTAATGACTGCAAGAAAGCTCTCATGCGTACTTTCCAGTATGCATAGTTAGTGCCATCAAATAAAGGAGGTACAATAAGAGATTATCCTTTATCCATGATAAATAGGGGTTAATGGATTATACAGCAAAGATTAAAACTTAATCAGAGTGTGCCTGCTCTGAGACCACTTGATAGGCCAAGAATGTATTGACCCTTTGTGATGAATTAACCAATTAATTAGCCAAGTTAATTAATTAATCCAATTTGCATGCAATAAGCGTGATAGCACAAACAAATTACCAACTAAGTTAAAATACAGTGGAAAATAAATTGACACAGTAATTTGTTTACGAATGGGGAAAACCTACATGGCAAAAATCCCACCAGGTAATTTTAAGGTCACCACTCCCGAGAATTCACTATTATCACAACAAGAGGTTACAAGTAAAGGAATCCCAATACCTTATACCAATTTATAGTTGAACTCTTACCCCAATACCCAATTGGACTTGTTCTATAGTGAAAATCTCTCCTTTCAATTGCACGGCTCCCAGTACATGACTAACCAAGCTTCTTGGTCTTCTCAGCCAAGAAATTATTCTCAAATCTCAATGCTCTAATGGTCTAATTGGCTTCATCAAATTTCGTGGAGATTTCCTCTTGTTCAAGCTCCACTTCATTGAGCTTCTTGGTAGCCAACCTATACAACTTCTCATGTTTTTTTGAGACCTTGTATAATTTTACATAGGTTGTGTGGATGTCATCTTGTTTATCCATCTTCTCAAATTTAGACTCCATTAAGTCTTCTTCTTCAACCACATATTTAACAATCCCCTCAGTAGGATTTACAGTGGTAGTGAAGGTATTTAGGATTCCATCATTCTCATTGTCAGAATCATCTTTAGGCTTGGTGTCGCTCAATGTAGCAGCAACTGCCTTGCTCTTCCCAATGGTCTTGAGATAAGTAGGGCACTCTTGTTTCATGTGACCGAAGTGTTGACACCCAAAGCATTTTGGTCTTGAGGGAATGGTGTACTGATCGCCATCCCTAGCATCTTTCTTTCCTTTGTCCTGGTTCTTGAACTGAGACGAGCTGGATTGCTTGCGATCTTTTTCAAATCTTTTAGCATTGGCATTCGTCATAAACTTTTTGAATTACTGAGTGATATGAGATTTCATCTTAGAATCTTCATCATCTGAAGACTCATCAGTGTCACTGCTCTTGGCCTTCAATGCCATGCTCTTTCCCTTACTAGATTTCCCTATCCTTGTCAAACCCAACTCATAGGTTTGTAGATTGCCAACCAATTATGTCAAAGGAATTTTGTTAATATCCTCCGATTCCTCAATTGCAATGATCTTGGCATGAAATCTCTCCGGTAGAGATCTAAGCACCTTTCTAATAATTTTGGGTTCAGGAATGGTTTCCCCAAGATTAAAGGCTGAGTTCACTATGTCCTTGAGCTTGGCATAGAACTCATCGAATGACTTATCCTCCTAGATCTTAATTTCTTCAAAGCTCGTGGTAAGCCTCTGAAGTTTTGAATCCTTGACAGCCTTGATTCCTTCATAGGTTTTCTGGAGGATGGTCCATGCTTCCTTCGTAGTTTCAGTAGAGGATATCTTCTTGAACTCCTCATTTGTGACCACACTGAATAAAGCATTCAATGCCTTGCTGTTGAAGTTAGCCGCCTTGATCTTAGCATCATCCCAATCGGCCGGTGCTTCCTTTAGCTTGGTCAAGCCCATCTTAATAGCTTGCCACACCTTTTCATCTAATGACTGCAAGAAAGCTCTCATGTGTTCTTTCCAATGTGCATTAGTGCCATCAAATAAAGGAGGTATAATAAGAGACTGTCCTCTATCCATGACAAACAGGGGAAAATGGATCACACATCAAAGATTAAAACCTAATAAGAGTATGCCTACTCTGATACCACTTGATAGGCCAAGAATGTATTGACCCCTTGTGATGAATTAATCAATTAATTAGCCAAGTTAATTAATTAATCCAATTTGCATGCAATAAGCATGGTAGCACAAAAAAATCACCAACTAAGTTAAAATGCAGTGAAAAATAAATTGACACGGTGATTTGTTTACGAATGGAGAAAACCTGAATGGCAAAAACCCCACCGAGTAATTTTAAGGTCACCACTCAACAAGCGGTTACAAGTAAAGGAATCCCAGTACTTTATACCAATCTACAATTGAACCCTTACACCAATACCCAATTGAACTTGTTCTGTAGTGACAATCTCTTCTTTCAATTGCACAGCTCCTAGTACGTGACTAACAAATTTGATGTGCGGATCCCAGTATGTGGCTTACTCACCAACTTGTGAAAGATGTTGGCTGCAAATTTCTTCAGTTCATCAACACGATGAAGATCACGAAACTTCTTGGTTACAAAACCCTATGGTGTACAAACACAACAGCTTCTTGAATAAAAAGATGAACTAAGGCATGTCTCCAGTTCACAATATGCTTGTGAAAAACTTTTGCATTGAGTTACATCAGCTATGACGCCCCTTAAAATAATCCTTACACATGTTTAGGGTTATGAGAAAAGAAAGTCCAAACATCTATTCACGAATTAGAGTGAAATCAGATCTGAAAAACTGATTTTCTTAAACCTCGACAAATAACCTATCTATCTAGCAGTTGTTGAGCATCAGGCTGAAACAACTTTTTAACCTCGATAGATACTAGTTGTCGAGTTTTAAAATTCAGCACTTCTTTACTTGATTCTTGGACAGACTTACATGGCTTTAACACTTGAACTTGAAACCTTGTTTCTTGAAGCATTAAACACATCCTAGATCTACTAAATTACAAGTAAAATGCATTTTGTCAAAGGATTAGGCAATTCTATATTGACATATGTTCATAACATGATTCACATATGTCCTAACAACTTCATTCCTTAGGGTTCCCCGACCTGTTTACTTCGTCTTTACCTCTTTTACTTCCATGAGCTTTTTGCTAGATTTTGATAGGCCAAGAATGTATTGACTCCTTTGGTAAACTAATAAATTAATTAGCCAAGTGAATTAATTAGATTCAATTACATGCAATAATCGTGGTAGCACAAACAAGTCACCAACTAAGTTAAATGCAACAGAAAATAAATTTGACATAGGTGATTTGTTTACGAATGGGGAAAACCACTGAGGCCCAACCGAGTGAATTTAAGGTCACCACTCCCGAGAATCCACTATTATCAAAACATGCAGTTATAAGTGAAAGGAATCCCAGTACCTAATACCAACCTATAGTTGAACCTTTACCCCAATACACAATTGGACTTGTAATGTAGTCACAATCTCTCCTTTCAATGCACGACTCCCAGTACGTGACTAACCAATCGATGCACGGATCCAAATACGTGACTAACACACCAACTTGAGAAAGATGTTGGCTGCAAAGTTCTTTAGTTTATCCAGACGATGAAGATCAAGAAGCTCCATGGTTATAAAACCCTTGGCGCACAAACACAGTAGCTGCTACAAAGAAGATGATGAATTAGGGCAATTATCTCCGGTCACAATATGTGTGAATAATCACTTGGCATCAAATTGCATCAAGTGAGACGGCCTTTAAAATAATCCTTATATATGTCTAAGGTTGTGAGAAAAGAAACTCTACACAAATAACTTGGATATGTGTGAAAAACAAATCTGGAAATCTAAATTTCGTAATTCTCGATAGATACAGCTTCGATCGAGAGCTGTCAAGAAATAAACATTAAGCCTCGATAGATTTATCTGTCGAGCTATCTGTCGAGTTTTAATGAACAACACTTATTCACTTGTTTCTTGGATAGATTTGCATAACTTCAATACTAGACTTAAACTCTTGTTCCTTGAAGTATTAAACACATCCTAGATCTACCTAATTACAAGTAAAGTGCGTTTTGTCAAAGGATTAGCCAATTCACAATAACATATGTTCTAACAAGTTTCACATATGTCCTAACAATCTCTCCCTTTGGCGATTCGTGACAAAACCACAACAAACAAATGAAGTATGAGAGAAGTCATAAATCAAAAAACTCATAATCACTTGTTGAGTACAATAAAATATAATCATAACTCAAACTCTTGAAAAACTTTGCAAGAAGAGAGTTCATGGCATGATAGATTTTGACAACCTGTTATGAGAGACCTCGAAAGTTGCCTCTCAACAAAGAGAGATTTTTGGAGTGCTTTTTAGGGAACCTCCCTTTTTGGGTAAGTGGTATAGAGTTGCCATTTATTTTTTACACAAAAAATAAGAAAAACTAAATACATGATTGAATTATTCTCTTCATTGATTGAATAAAAAATTACATATTTGGAAAATTGAAAAATTACATGACTTTGGGTCCTAGTTACAAATTACCAAATAATTACATAACTTTTTGTCCTAGTTACATTCTACCCAAAATAAATGGTAAATTTATATCCTTCTACTTTTCATATTCTCACCATTCGGTATTCACCCACGTAGCTAATCGTCAAAAAGTTGTACCTTCGCAACCTTTCAGGAACATCAATATTTTAAACTCACTGTTCATTACCATTATACCAAAAGAAAATATTATTGGCATTAAAAGTTCATTTTTTTTTTCTCCAATATTTGGATCACATTACTTTACACTCCATATTTTTTGTTATTATTTGCTTAAAAAAGCAATCCCCTATTGTTTATCTAGCTAATATTGAAAAATTAAAAACTTCAATAAAAAACAATAGGGAAATATTTGATATGAATTTTGTCAATTGTTGATAATTAGTATTTTTTGGTGAAACAAAAAAAATAAAAGTATTTTGAAGGTTTGTTTTACTTCGTCTAACTTTGGTGCCACTATTGGTGGCTCAAGTCTCAAAACTTGTACATAAACTTTAAAACTCTCATGTCATTTGGGTACTCAAGTTTTAAGATTTATAATCAACAATTGAAATTTTCATAGTACTGTCATTTTTATTTTTTATTTTTGATCTCTCAACTTTAAATTTTTTTAATACTTTTTAAAAAATATATGTAATCTAAAGGTCAATAGTTCTAGATAAGTCATATTGATAACAGCTCAAAATTTGGTGAGATTAATTGTCTTAAAATGTACGGAATCAAAATGAGAACAGTGCTAAAACTGAAATTTAAAAGACAAAATGTTTAATAACCCATTTGTAAAATGTTCCAGATTAAGACACTACTTTTCTCAGTAAAAAGCCTGACCTGGCTAGCTGGTTAATTGCTCTATTATTTGATGAACATATTTGGAAAGGACAAAATTTAGTCCAACTCGCAAAATTTATCTAATGTGATGTTACATAAAAATACAATGATGGAAAAATTGAGGTTGGATCATGCAATTGATAGGACAGGAGTTTAGGCTGTCAAGCACTAGCTACATTTTGTCTGCAAATACATATGAAATGATACGATATTTCATATCTTAAGTTCTAGGAATTTTTTTTGAGAGTGGTCGTTAAGAAACTTAGTGTGGGTTTGGATCCGCGTTTCCAAACCCACGTTTGTGTTTTTATTTTTTTATTTTTTTATTCTTCAGCACGTGAATAGTAACATCACATGTGAGCACTGTGCAGGGGACAAAAAGCATTGTTCACGGGTCCCACGACACTATTTACCAATTTAAAAATTATTTTGCTATAGTGTTTTCAGTTTTCAGTTTTCAGTTTCAGCAAAAATAAGTTGTATCCAAACGGACTCTTAAATTATATAAAATCTTAAAAAATAGAACTTCATATATTGACGAAAAAAAAAAAAAACACGCGCAAAAACATAAAGTCTTACAATTTCCTTCTACAAATTTTCTTATTTTGAAATCGTTACATCTCTCATCAATATTTTAGTTAAATAAAACTTTTCCAAGACCTTTTCTTTTTGTTTGTAAGAACATAATATATTGTTAAGGAGACCAAAGTTTGAGGATAAAGTTTGGTTACCAACTTAGTTGTAGTTTAAGGCTACAACTCTCACTAAACAAATTAACATTGCTACATATTTTGAAAATCTAAGAGTTAAATTGCATGTTCTCTATATTCTTAAAACACTTGTCAAAATTTATGTCAATCGGGTGTTATTTACTATTAAATTCATAAACTTATTTTATATGTATAATTTTATCCTATGAAAAATTAAAATTTAAACATTTAATTGATGACTATTGATCTTTGATCTTCTTGAAATTTTGCAAGTAAGGAGAATATAAGAAGAAAATGTGATTAAATGCTGGATTTGTTAAAATTCACATCCAATAAGAAAAAATATTTAATGGAGTTGTAATCTTAGTCTACAACCAAGTTTATTGCCAAAGTTTGTCTAAAATTTAATTACGTTGGGCCTAAAAAATATTTAGGGTGGTTACAAAGTTTTTTTAAGGATAAAAAAAATCATAAATTTTTAAATTTATACATAACTAGTCGCTAATCCGTGCAATGTACAGATTAGTTGAACAAAAATTTTAGATTTTAAATTTGCCTAAAGTTAGGATCACTTGACAAAATAAGTTACAATTTTAGATAGAAAAAAAATTCTAACACCAATAATGTTAGGCATGCCATGTCTATTATCAATGGCATCCTTTCTTTAATGAAAATTAAGGTCTCAATCATTTTTTTAATATAATATAATCCTTTCCATTGCTCAATTTGTTTGCAAAATCCTGGGTTTTTTCTTGCCATATAAAATGCAACCAAAAAACCAAAAAATAAGAAAATAAAAACTATAGAAGTTTTTACATAGAAAACCGTAATTAATTACACTTAGAAATGACATTGACTTAATCTAGAGCAATAGATTTTGGAAAAGATTTTTTTTTTTTTTTTTTTTTTTTTTTTTTTTTTTTGAGAATTGGAAAAGCTAAATTAGTATTATTGCCAATAGTTATAATATTTAACACGTAGAAGAACAACAACAAAAAGGCGTATCAGATGAATAAATTGATTTCGTTAGAGAATGAAGACAAATAAATGCACTAGAAAGAATAGTTTCATATGTTGCAAAATATGAACCCAAAATTTAGATATTAAAACTTCTAAAAAGCTAAAAGAAAGAGTTAAGAACCAGAAGATTCAGTGCCTAAAAATTATTTGAAACAAAAATAAATAAATAAATAAAAACATATGACTACATAACAGAAAAAATTGACAATTCTTATCAACAAAAACATAGTAAAACTATAATTGAAAAACCCTAATAGTGATCTAGTGGCTGGAGAATTAGAGAAGGAGAGAAGGAAGAGTCCAAAACAAAATAGAAAACTGTATGAGAGATGAGGTGTTTGCGTTTCAATACATCTTGAAAGTTTTAAATCAAATTAAAAAATATAAATAAAAAATACTGATGTGGAAAATTATGGAGAGGTCAACCAAAAGTTAAAGATTTCGGTTATATATATATATATATATATATATATATATATTGTTTTTCAGGCCAGTGATCACCAAGACTGTATGTGGAGTTGCCTCTATTATCCTAATACCCTCGCTGTTGTTGCTTTTGTCAAGGGATGGCAATGGGGTGGGGCAAGTTCAAAAGAAGGGGTCTTCACCCCCGCCCCGCATGGTTTTGTCTTATTCCATCCTTACCCCACCCCACATAACGGGAAAAATTTTCCTGTCCCATCCCCGCCCCTTGGGGCCCTGTGAATCCCCGTCCTACCCCGTAAAACTCTACTTTTTGTTAATTTGCTTACAACTATTACAATTATTTTTAATAAAACCTGATTCGTTAATAAAAATATACTTGAAATTACAAATAAGTTTATCCCATCAAATCAAACAAATTTTTAGCAAAAATTGAATAATATTATTAAAGTTTTTAACAAGATAATATCATAACAAAAACAAAAATCTCATAATATAAAATCAATGATTGAATAATATATAAATTTGCTTATAATAAAGACAAAATAAAATGTTAAAATTGGTACCTTCTTTCCAACCTTACTAGAGGGAAAAAAAAAAGAGAGGCAGAAAGCCTTGTTGGGTAGAATAAAGTAAGCTGACGATCTGTTTGTTAAATAGGGTTTTAGGGTATGAAAAATTTATAATTTAACTCTTATCAATGCGGGTCGGGGCGGAGATAGAGCAGAGCAAGGTAAAACGGATTTAAAAAGTCTAAACTTATCTCCACCCTGCTCCTTTGTGTGAGGCTAAATCTTGTCACATTTTCGCCTGACCAACTTTACAGAGTGGAAAAAACTCGCTTAGAGCATCCGTAGCCCAAATGCCATATGGCATATGTTGAGATGTTTTACCATTTCAGCCTTCAAATGTTGCTCCAGCTGGACTTGCAAAATGTGCCAATTGTAAAAAATTTTATAATACTGCTATAGTACCATCTTATTTGTAAGATGGTATTGTAGCAACATTGTATAATTGAAAATTATTATTATATTATCTCATTCTTCTCTCTCTTTCTTTTTGCTCCCTCTTGTTCTTGCTCTCTCTCTTCTTCTCATTACCTTCACTCAAGGCTAAACTCTCTGGCAACTCTCTAGATCGGAGAGATCGGCGCAATTCTCATTACCTTCACTCTAGGCTAAACTCTCCGGCAACTCTCTAGATCGGCGTGGTGGGTCTCCGCGTTTTTCCTTCTCCGGCAACTCTCTCTCTCTTTCATTTCTCCTTCCCCCGCGTGGGTCAACAAAATCAACTTCCTTCAAGCTTCCTAGCGGCGAATCCGCTTCCTTTGAGCTTCGGCGGTGGTGGGTCCGATTTTTGACTTTGGGTTGCTGTGTTTTTTTTGGTGTGGTGTTGATGGTCGGAAAGGGTGGTGGTGTTGATGGTCGGAGAGGGCAGTAGGTGCAGCGGCGTGGGTCTGGTCTTTTCTCTGGGTTTTTTTTTTTTTTTTTTTTTTTGGTGTTGACGGTAGATTGTGGGTTGTTGGTGGTGGTGGTGGTGTCAGGTGTGTGTAGTGCAGCGGTGGTGGTGATTGTGGTTCTTGAACAAAAAGAAAGAGAGAGAAAGAATAAATAATGTATTGTATTGTATGATGGTGATTGTGGGATATATTATTTTATTGTGTAGAAATATTATTTTAATGAGTAGAATAGAGAAATAAAAGTTAGGATGTTGAGAGTATTATAAAATTGTATTGTATAATTGATAAAGTGACTTTTTGAGATGGTAAAATAAGATGAGATTAGAATTCCGACTAAGAAGCTCTCAGAGCAAAATGGAAAGAGGCCAGGCAAAATTGTCGTCTTTACTTTTGTCGCTTTTTGTGTGAGTCTGTGACTGTCAAACTTGTCCCTTTGATTATTTATTTATTTATTAAATTTCTCAAACCAAACCCGACAACCTAACCAAGCTTTTTGTCTTTTTACTCTTTTTTTCCCTTTCATGTTCAATTGGCATAAGCCATTCCCCAACTCTTTTATATATACAAACGGTTTCACTACGTTCATTATTGGGGTCTCACTTCACACTCACTCTCTCACATAGTAATTGTACTAACTACTAAGAGGGTGTTTTGTTTATTATATTATGTTGCAATCTCCAATGGCCGTTGTCTGGAACTTGCTTCTCTGTTGTCTAGTCTCCACTCTTCTAGTGGTCTCCACCGAAGAAATTCATGGCGAAGAAGCGGAGAAAGAGGCTGACAGAGTGACAAACTTGCCAGGACAACCAGCCGTGACTTTTAGACACTACGCGGGCTATGTCAAACTCCAACCCCAGCATCAAAAGGCACTCTTTTACTGGTTCTTTGAAGCCCAGGAAGCACCTTCTAACAAGCCATTAGTCCTTTGGCTCAATGGAGGTCTCTCTCTCTCTCTCTCTCTCATGTTTATTAAAGAATTTTTGCCACATTTTTTAATAAACGCTAATAAGAGATTTATGGTGCGGTTTGGATCTGCGTCCACGACTGTGTTTTATGTTTCCACGCGTTTTCAGTTTTTTTTTTTTTTTTTTTATTTTTTGCTTCAGCCACTTGACTAAGTTAGCAGTGAACAGTGCACCCATGCACTGTTTACGGATCTCACAAATTACATTTTTTAGCAATTTTTTCATTAAAAATAGGTTTCACGATACTATTCACACATTTAAAAATTATTTTACTACAGTGTTTTTAGTTTTCAATTTCAACAAAATAAGTTTTATCCAAACAGACTTTATAACAAATAATCCAAAGTTACAACAACACTTTGAGAACATTAGAGCAATGTACATGCTGTTTAAGACAGGCTTTTTTTTTTTTTTTTTTTTTTCCTTCTATGTACATTTTTTGCTTTATTTTTCATACTTTTACCAGCAATTTTTTTTTTTTGGAAAGTAATTTAAATAAGACGTTGTTTTGGTCCAAGTGATTGTTGGACCAAAAGTGATACTTCCATATATTTCTAAAAAATTGTTTATATTTCATTTCATAAACGTTTCTAAATAATAACACATGGTCAATACAATGATGGATTCTCTCAAAAAGAAAAGAAAAGAAAAAACAAAAACAAAAAATACAATGATGGAAAAATTGAGATTGGATCAAGCAATTGATAGGACAAGAGTTTAGGCTGTCAAGCACTACATTTTGTCTAATAATAAAATATGAAATGATATGATATATCGATATCCTAATACCCACGCTGTTGTTGCTTTTGTCGCTGTGTGTGAGTGAGTCTGTGACTGTCAAGCTTTGTCCCTCTGAGGCTTACTTTTTATTTTTTATTTTTTTTTTATTTATATAAAATTTCTTAAACCCAAACCCAACAACATAACCACGCTTTTTGTCTTTTTACCCTTTTTCCCTTTCTTGTTCAAAGCTGCGAGCATGGCAATTGGCATAAGCCCTTTTTACTGCCAGCCCTGGCCCATCACTACCTTGTGCAGCTGGGACCTCCTCCTCTTTTCACCGCTCTTTTCTAATTTGTGTTTATTATTTAATTTATGAGTTTAACTTGTTGCACATAATCTGTTTATACTTTATTTTTTATTTTTTTGTGTAATAAAAATTATTCTCTTTTATTATATGACGGCTATATATTATTTTAGAATCTGGCTAATGAGTATTTTGGAGGGAGTAATTAAAGTTTGAGTTTTTATTATAAGCTGTCATGCGGTAGAAATGAATAGAATGAAATGAAAAAAAATAATTTTTGAATATTATTCTCTTCTCTTGTTTAGCAATTGTAATGGAGGGAATGAAAAGTCCATTCCCTTATTTAGGAGTTTAAGTGGGAGAGAATGAAATGAGTAGGAGGGAACACTCATTCATTTCTATTTTCTTAAAACCTCAAATTTTCATTATCCCAAAAATTAGAAGAAATGGGAGGAAATTGAATTAGAATTAATGAATTTTTTTTACTAAAACTCCTAAAATACCCCTATATACTCAACTCTTTATTTTAAAATAGGAGTCTAATAATAATATAGTCATAAAATATTCCATTCTATTCCATTTCATTTCCTTTATATTACTCTCAAATAAGATTATTTACATTCTATTCATTTTCATTCATTTATTTTAAAATATCTAATCAAGGTTATTTAATTATATTCTATTCTTTTCCATTACTTTCCTTTGCTTAAATACATTTCATTCTCTTCTCAAAAAAAAAAAAAAAATTTCATTCTATTCCATTCATTTCCATTCTCTTATGAACTCATAAATGATGCCTAATTGATCTATTTTTAAGATCATTTAATTAAAAAAAATATTTGTTTATTTGTTTTTGTTACTTTCCAATGTAGTTATCCTAGATTACATTTAAATGCAACAAAATTTTCCATCTGAGTACACACTACAATCATACAATACATAAAGTACAATGGACCTAACTATAGGACTTGAGCCTAATAATATTATAGTCCAACGAATTTCAATAATTAAATAAAAAGAGAAACATAAATGAGTTTTTTTTTTTTTTTTTTTTTTTTTTTTTTTTTTTTTTTTTGAGAAGAACATAAATAACTTCAATTATCATCTTTTTAATGATTTTCAGTTTTTATTTTGTACATTTGAACTATCGATCAAGTTTCATTGGTTATTATTACTTGAAGAGTTGAGTCAGATGCTACCTCTCCATGTCTTAAGTGCGTAGAAAAACACTGCGATTTCATTTCGAGTCTGGGGAGGGTGGGGGTGGGATATTTATGAAATGTTTTGGATCAGTGCAACCAAAAAGAAAATAAAAAAAAATTGTTTCATTTGTTATTAACAGATTTTTGAAAGTGACTAAACTTTAAGGAAATTTTCAACTATATTGCCAATTTCCTTATTCTTTGTCTTTTACTTGTTTTGAAATTTATATTTCAAATCTTCTGCCACGTACGCAATGAATTTCGGGAAAAAAAAAACAGATTAAGAATAATAGTAGTAGTAGTGTTGTGTATTCTCAGGACCTGGCTGCTCATCCATTGCGTATGGAGCTGCACAAGAACTCGGCCCATTTCTTGTCCAACTAAACGGAATCAAGCTCAATCTTAACAAATTTTCTTGGAATAAGGGTAATTCAATTATTAGCTTCTTCTTCTTCTTCTTCTTTTTATTTTATTTTTTTTCTTTTTATTTTTTTTCTTTTTTAATTTATTTAAAAGTTCACAGCAATGATTTAGCTACCATTGGCCAATGCATCGTCATTGTCATTGATATAATTATTATCTATTCTAATTTGATTTTTATGTAACAAAATTTTTTCTTCCCTTTTATTATTATTATTATTATTATTATTATTATTATTATTATTATGTTTCAAGTTTATTTGATGTTGGCTAAAATAATCAGTTGCAAATATATTATTCCTGGAGGCACCTGTTGGCGTGGGGTTTTCCTATACAAACAAATCAAAAGATTTGCATATGCTTGGTGATCGAGTAACAGCCGACGATTCACATGCCTTCTTGATTGGATGGTTCAAAAGGTTTCCTAACTTTAAATCCAATGACTTCTATCTTGCTGGAGAGAGCTACGCTGGTATCATTTTCTTCACAAAATTAACCTCTTCTTATTTATCTATTGTAAAGTTGTAATTTACATTTATGTGTTTTGTTGGTTTTAATTCTGTGCCAAATTTGATTGTAATTATGTTCAATCTTTTGTACCCTGTATTTCATGTGAGATTTATTTGTAAGGATTGTGTGAGAGAGAGAGAAAGAGAGTGTGAAGACTCAAGGAATTGAAGACTGAAGTGTTTTCGCGGGTAGCTCATGAGTAAGCATCCCGCGAAGTGATGCATGTGTCTTGCATATGACTGGAATGCGAAGAATCAGGACAAGATGGAGACAACTGTTTTTCGCGAGTATCTCGCGGGTAAGACCTTTCCCCGAGACATCTGCGAAACATTCTGTTTTGCCAGACTGTCATTTCTGATACACACTTTCTGTACCTACACTATTTATACCCACATTACCCATAGATGTTAAAGAGTGCTTTTGAGAGAAAACCCTAGCCACAAATCTTGAGAGTTAGAGATTGTTATACCCACATATCTATACACAATTGCTTGTGGATTTTCCTCAACTCCTACCTCTTTATTTCCATACCATTGAGAGGTTGATAGCTCAAACACTTACCACACCCTTTCAGAGTGTTTAGTGAGGTTTTGGTACTGTTGGGAAGCATTGGAAGAAGGCAGGCTTTGGCAGATGCAATCGGGCGTATTGTGGGATCCGGAGAGCTAGACAAGACACGATTTCGAGAAACCTTGTTGGAGTAGGAGCTTGGAGGGTTTAAGTGCATCGGGTAGATTAGGCTTAGAGGGTCTCTTGGTAACCCATGTATCTCAACTGATTGTCTAGTGGATCGATTATCGCTTGGAGGGCGAATGAGAGGTTTTATGTCGAGAATTACGGTTTCCTCTTCGATAAAACATCGGCGTGTTATCTTATGTTTGCATTCTTCTTCCCTACTCTTTTAGCTTTCATATTATTGATGTGTTATATTGAATATGACTTAGAGTAGTTTGTTTGTTTATCCGTCGCATTTACTCTATTCCGCACTTAGTATAAGTTATAGTAAAATCTATCGAACCATAATTTTTATTTTGGGGGTCTAAACAGCTCTTGTGTTTTAACACATTTTCAAGCATTCATCTCTCTCTCTCTCTCTCTCTATATATATATATATATATATCTCTCTCTCTCTCTCTCTCTTAAGGTTTTACATTTTTCTTGATTGTATCTTCTCTCTCTCTCAAGGTCATTATGTTCCCCAGCTTGCGAATCTCATTTATGAAAGAAACAAAGGAGCCAGCAAGAACTTGTACATAAATCTAAATGGGTTCATGGTAAGCCCTATATATATATATATATATATATATATATCTTACTTTGCTAATAATTATTTATATTCCAATCAAATTAAGGCTTTTTTTTTTTCTTTTTTTCAATATTTACATGTCCTTGTTTTTCTAATAAGAAAAAACCAGATTGGGAATGCTGTGATCAATGATGCAACAGATTTAAGTGGCATGTTTGAATATGCATGGAGTCATGCAATCATCTCGGACAAACTGTACAATGATATAGTGAAGGAGTGCGATTTCAGGAGTGATAACCAAACAAGGAATTGTGGTAATCATATCAGGGGTTTCTTAGAAGCATATTCTGCCATTGATATTTACAACATTTACGCACCCATTTGCCTCACTTCCCTAAGTAGAACCTCCCCCAAGCTCGTTGTTGCTCCCCGTTTGATAACTCAACATGTAAGCCCTTCTTTCTTTCTTTCTTCTTCTGCTATATATAAATGCGTGAGACAAAACATGTATATATAGCAGTTGTTAGAACCTCAATAAATTAAGTATAAACAAATTGCATTTTACTTTCTTATGCTTTGGTCCCATGAATCACAACTTATTAGTCCACAAAGTTTCAATTATTATATGTGACCCTAAAGCTTGAACTAAAATTAAATTTTTAGGGTGAATTCAAATTAAATATCCTTATTGATTTTATTTTATTTTTCCAAATATTAGGAGTTAAAAATACAACAATTTAAAAAATTTGTAAGACCAAATTATGATTAGGTCAGATCACAAAGGAATGGTTTGTTTGTTCAAAAAATATAAAATCTATTAATTTAGAGGAAAGATTAGAATTTCATTTTAATCTCATTTTTAGGATATCAATAGCTGAAAATTTATAAACTATTTTGATAGAATATCACTGAATCGAAGTATCTCCATATATAATAACCAAAAAATGGCAAATAATTTTCATTTATTTATTGGTGCTGCAAAAAAAAAAAAAAAAAGTACTAAAACCAAAGGTAAATATATCACACAAAAATAGTGAAAAACATGATGGATGTGAAAAAAAATATTTAGGAATATATCATTTTGTGCCACAACTTTGTTACAATTTTGATGTAATAAAGTCGTTGAAAAAAAGTAGTGAATTCATGTGAAAGTAACAAATAATCCGTTGTAACCTATCATATAAGATAATTGTAAAAAATAATGTGACAAAGAGTGTCATTCTAAGATTACTATGCATGATGTAGCAATTTCATATCTGACCTGTTTTGGAGGTGCATTAAGTTTATGTACTATACTTCGAGCTAGTGGTTTGAAATTAATCTAGAGTAGTTTTAGAATCACAAATTATTTTATAATATGATAGACTGTAAGTACGTAATTAATCATCAGTTATATATGGACATATTGTTTTTTCTATATCAATCATACTTTGCTACATTGTGGTAAGAAATTGTGAAAAAAAAATTGATAGTACTAGTTTTTCATTAATCTAAGAAGTTGGTGATTAAGACTTACCCACACTTAGGGTGTGTTTTTTTTGGAGATGAAACAGGGTAGAAGGAAAACTTTGAAAAAAAAATGGGAATGACAACTTTTTTGGAGTGTATTTGGTTAGGTAGGAAAGAAATAAAATAAATGGTAGAGCCCAGGTGTTTTCTCTTCGGATTCACCAAAATATTTTCTCCTTAAAGTAGAGAGAAAACTGAGTAAAGATGAATTTTTTCTTAATTGACAAAAATACCCGTATATACTTGCACATTACAAGCTTTTTCAAGTTGCTTCTTTTTCATTTTTTTTTTTTTTGGCAACGTTGCTTTTTTTTTTTTTTTTGACTTTCTTTTGACTTTCTTGGGCGTGCCTTTTATTTTATTTTATTTTATTTTAATTTTTGGGCAATAACGTTGCTTTTTTTTTTCCAGGGCCTAGGCATGATATATATATATTTTTTTAGACTAGATGTGATTTTTTTATATGATTTTTATTTGTTTAAAATTTTTGGGTGATTGCTCTTTTTTATGGTTATTTGTCTTTTTTTTTTTAATTAGGCATTATTCTTTAACAAGAGTATATGAATAAATTTATTCAAACTCTTTTTTTTTCACTTCTTCATATTTCCACTCCTAGCCAAACAAGGAATAAAAAAAAAAAATTTATATCCTTCTACCTTTCATATTCTCACCATTTTTTATCCTTTTACTTTTCCACCCATCAATCTTGCTTCTATTAATAGTTGTTGTTGAAATAATTGTTGTTGAAAGAAGCTTTTGTTTTTGTTTTTCTTGAATTCAGAACCTCTGGCATAAGCTACCGTCAGGCTATGATCCATGTACAGAGGATTACGTGGAGAAATATTTCAACAGAGAGGATGTCCAGAGGGCCCTACATGCCAACGTTACTAAATTGCCCTACCCTTATACCACATGCAGGTAAAAGTACAGTAGTATAGATGGAAATGTCAGTAACGGTGCATTTGGCTTTTACTTGTTTTTCGTTTTTTACTTTTTTTTTTTTTAAATCGTAGTTTTTGTTGCAAATAATTTTTTTTTTTTTTTATATATAAAAATAAACTAACATCGATTTTTTTTTTCACACACTTAAATGTTCCAAACACACAAAAAAAAAAAAAAATTATATATATATAAAGTTGGGTTTAAGTTACACTTGATATAACTTTAAGTAATGTTATACTACTCTATATTTTTTAATTAAATGCAAATTTTGACAAATCTACTGTTAAATTTCATTATCTTCGCATATTCTCAATGTTTACAAAATTTCAAGGTAATCGAAGAATAATCATCAATCAATTTTTTAAATTCAATTTTTTGTAGTTTAAAATAATGTATAAGTATAACTCTAAGCAATGTTATGCTACTCAATATTTTTTAATTGGATGCAAATTTTGACAAATCTACCGTTAGATTCCATTATCTTCGTATATTCCCAATGCTTGCAAAATTTCATAGTGATTAAAGATTAATCATCAATCAATTTTTTAAATTCAAGTTTTTTTAGTTTAAAATAATGTATAAAAGATGAGTTTATGAATCAAATGGTAAATAGCATTCAATTGACATAAAAATTGACATGATTGTTAAGAACGTATAGAACATGTAATTCAATTGTGGGATTTTCAAAATATAAATTCTATAACAAGTTATTAAATGATGTAACATTGCTTAGAATTACAACTTGAACCCAACTCCCATATATATATATATATATATATATATGTATGTATGTATGTATGTATATATGTATGAGATACATCTTTTACATAGACTTATCATATATTTAGTGCAAATCAATTATAAGTTCTAACATCTCATCTCAACAATTTAAAAAAAATATGAAATTGTTTTTATTTTTTTTTATATTTTAAGAAAGTAGATACTTTTAAGTGTTTGGTTGCGAAAATGTTCCAAAAAACATTTTTGACTGTTTGGTTACGTTGCTACTACTTTTGCCACATTTTCTCTTTTCCTAGACAAATATATAATAAAAAAGAAAAGTTTAGATATATAAAAAAAAATAAAAAAAAATTGTGACTAGTGGTGGTGACTGAAAACCGATGACATCAATAAGAGTGATAATTGGGCTAATGAGTTTTGGATGAGGCGTAAAATGTTATAACTACAAATAAAAGTATAAAACATTTAACTGTAAAGTACCTCTATTTTGTGGTCAACTGGAAATTATTGTCCGAAAACGACGTACTATGTCAGAAATGTATGTATTAATTCATTTGGCTGTTGGGTATTTCTGGGAGATTAAGTTACGCAGAAAATCCTAGAACTTTTAAGCAAATTACTCGGAGCATGTGTCAAATCATTGAACTAGAGCTTTCAAGTTTCATCCTGCTTCCCCTGCCAAAACATAATCAATAAAACGTTGCAGTGAAATTCTTGACATTTCTTTTTCATTTCCATCACTCTTTTACCCTCTGACTCCCGTCATTTGACCACCAGCGAGTGTGGCTCAACCAAAGAAAACTCTCGAAAGCTTCATTTGCTCAAAAGTTTGAATTCCAGCTCATGCAATTTTATGTTGTGAGCTGCTTCTGCATTTGCCCTAAGCTTGCTTGACGGATTCTCATTTAAATTTATTATTGATTTTACTTTTTTATTTATCACTAACAATCTGCTATATCAATGGGTGCCAGATTTTTGTGTTAGTAGATTTTTACGAAAACAATTAATGGAATGGTTAGCTGTAGCTAACCATGCCCGTAGTGTAGATAAGCAAGTTTTTGTGTTAACTACATTAGATATTTTGGCAAGAATAAGCAGGGAACAGACAACTAATTAAGCTGTGTACATACCAGGAATGTCCAACATTATACATATATATATATATATATATATATATATATAATGAGTCTTTATAATTTTCTGCATATTAATTGCTAGGTAGCTAGATTAGGTTGATAAGATCCTCATATTTTGAGCATATGGTTCGTCAAATTCAGTAGTGTTATCAGCGGATGGAATGACTCAGCAGACACAGTGCTGCCCATAATTCGGAAGCTTTTAAATGCGGGACTGCGCATTTGGATTTACAGGTACTCCCTTCAATTTCAGCCCATGCCTATTCTTCAGACCTTGTCTATATATAATAAATATTCCTCTGTACAACTTTCAAGAATTAAATCAAAATGTTCATAACATTGTTTTTAGATTTAATTACTGTACTAACATGCTTATCAACTGTAGAATACCAATAACTATCATACTTTAATTTAATATGCTCTTAGTCCATATGTTCTGCATGATCTTTCTCTCTCAACAATAAAATTAACCCTAATGGCTAAGAATTTTATAACTCTATTAGCATCTCATAATATTTTTATTGGAAAAGAATACCCCCATTTTCTATTGTCACTATCATATTTATTTTAAAAAATGGTTAAATACATATAACCAAAGCTCAATAGCATTGCCAACTCTCTTTACTTAGGAAAACTAAATGTTGAATTCTCCTCCCCATTAGTCATAAACAACAAAACATGTTTTCCCTTAGATTTTATATTATCTTTAATTTTCTAGGCAGTCATTCTAATTACAATTTTCAATTTTGTTAGGCACATTTTTATATAAATTCAAGAAAACGAATATTATTTTGTGTCAAATTGTTACTTTATTTAATTTTTCTCAAAATAGTTGGTTCTTATTTCTCTACCTTTGAAAAGAACTATAAATTATTTGAATCCATAAGTCAATAGAAAATTATCTACAATGAATGTTGAAATTTTAGTTTCTGGTCACCCTAAAAACGTTACTGCTTAATATACTAAAATTGATATTAGCTCTTGGAACATGATGCCGAATTGCATGCATCCATTGATAATGATATACTCCTTTCATATAGTTTCCTTTTATTATTTTAGGTTGTCTTTTGGATATCAAAATTTTTTTTTGACCTAGTTAATTTGCTTGTCCCCTTAAAAAATACTTATGAATTTTGACTCATCACCGATAATAATATATCGATAATAGGGTCAGGCTAATGAATATTCTTAGAGCATTTGTTAATAAAAAATTTTAGAAAAGTTTTGATACTATTTTAATAGGAAATATAGAAAGCTATAAAAAAATTTTAAAAAAAAAGTAAAAAAAAGATTTGATACTTCTTTCTTTTTCTATAAAAAGTTTCTAAAAATATTTTTTAAATTAATACCCTTAGTACATTCGTTAACTTTTCCATAATAACAATAATAATAATAAAAATGTATTAGCTAACATGATCATAAACCATACTATATTAATATTATATCACGAATTAACTATCATCTTTTATGTTTTAGTTCATAAATATTGGGTATGACTTAGAGATTGTTTCTACACAAAAACAACAATAAACATTAGAATTAATAATGAGAATAACGATGACGATGACAATGATACAGCGGTGACACGGATGGGAGGGTGCCGGTGACATCAACAAGGTTCAGCGTAAACAAGCTGGGGTTCAAAATAAAGGAAGAATGGAGAGCATGGTTTCACAAAACTCAAGTTGCAGGTTGGGTGCAGACGTACGAGGGGGGCTTAACATTAGCCACAGTGAGAGGCGCAGGGCATCAGGTCCCAGTCTTTGCTCCTCATCAATCACTTTCTCTCTTCACCCATTTCCTCTCTTCCAAAACCTTGCCGGATTCTCGATCTTAGATGCTGCTAAGGAAGACAATATTGTGTAACCAGGGAGATTACATTTTTAACAAATTTGGGACACTTCTATTCTATTCCATAAGATGTTCTTCATTGTATTTGTCACTATAATCTTACATATTTATAAATGTGGTCATTAACAAACTTAAATTAAACAAAAAATATTAAAAATAAAACTTGAATATATTGACATTAAAATAAAATTAAAAAAATACGCAAATATATAAAGTTTTAAAATTTTCTTTTACAAGTTTTCAAATTTCGAAATTATTGTTGTATGATAATTTTATTATCAATGCTATCAGCTATATACATTTTTTTCAATGCACACAACAAAGCAATTATTATACTATTAATCTCTAATTCAATTATTAACACCTTGCTTAAATAAGTAACAATAAAAAAAAATGTATCATCCTTTTTTTATGATATGTTCCAACTAATTTTTGTATTCTTTAAACTAATTAAGATTAAATCGATGCAATACTCCACTAATTTCTATTTTAGGGAAATCATGGCCAAGAGGTTGACAAAACCCTCTTAGTAAATATGCTCTTTTTATTTTATACCAACTATTAGGGTGAAAAAATGAGACATTTTCTTAAAGTCTAGGATCTGAAAGAAGATTATTCAAGTCAATACAAATTTGCTTAAAAATGAATATTGCAATACAAGTGATTTCCTTATAAGAAATTTTTTCATTGTGCTAGCAAAAGAATAAAGGGTAAATTATAAGTTCATTCAATATATTCAACTTAAATTCAACTTATGCATTCAATGATTACATTATTCATGTTCAATAAAATATTCGGGTATTACTTTAGTGCATCTATGTGACTACGTGTACAAAGTGTATCACATAAATTTAAGAAAATTAGCTAAAAACTAAAGTAAGCACTAATAGATTAACTATTTGAAAATATGTGTTTTTTAGAAGAAAAAAAAAATAGCAATTTTAAAATATGCCTTTTGAAAACACAATTTAAAAAATCACAATTAAACATTTGATTTGAGCTAATTTGTATTTGTTTGAGCAATTTTTGAGAAGTGCTATGTCTACAACACTTTCACAATAATTACTAAATGGTAAGTTAGATCAAATTTTATTTTTAATGGACTCAAATTTTTATTTAGGGTGTTAGCCAAGAAAATCCTAAGGATAGGGTACTACTAGAATACAATGGAGACTGATTGTGTGGACTATGTGAAGAGTTGCCATGATTGTTAGATGCACGCCAACTTGAACCATGTACCGCCTAGTAAGTTGTATAGCATGACTTCTCCAAGGTCTTTCTCAATTTGGGGCATAGATGTGATTGGAAGGATAGCTCCTAAGGCTTCAAATGGGCATGAATGCATTCTGGTGGCAATTGACTATTTCACCAAGTGGGTGGTGGCTGCCTCCTACTCCTTATTGAAGGTTAAGCATGTGGCTCGGTTCTTAGAAAACAACATCATATGCCGGTTTAGGGTGCCCCAAGAGATCATTTCTGATAACATTTCCCACGTTGAGGGCCAGGTTCGAAGGACCATGGAGTTGTACAACATTGAGCATCATAAGTCTTCGCCGTATCGACCATAAGCTAATGGGGTCGTAGAAGCCGCTAATAAGAATGTGAAGAACATCCTAGCTAAGATGGTAGTGACATACAAAGTTTGGGCCAAGAAGCTTCCGTTTGCCTTATGGGGTTATAGAACTTCTATTAGTACATCAACTGGGGCAACTCCTTCTCTTTGGCTTACGATAGTGAGGCGGTGCTTCCTATTGAGGTGGAGATACAATCTTTGAGGGTATTGGTGGAAACCAAGGCCCTAGATGAGGATTGGGCTAAGACGAGATATGAACAATTGGCTTTGATAGATGAGAAAAGGGCTAGGGCACAATATCATGAGCAAGGGTACCAAAAAAGGATTGGTAAGCATTCAACAAGAAAGTGAAACCAAGGAACCTTAAAGAAGGGGACTTGGTCCAAAAGGTGCTTAGAGATGAGACTTTTGACCCAAGGGAAAAGATGAAGCCAAGGTGGTTTGAGCCTTTTATCATCAAGAAAATCATGTCTGGAGGTGCTACAAGGATCATAGATTTGGATGGGGAAGAGATGTTTCACCCAATTAACATGTGTAAGGTTGAATTTAATCAACCATCTTGTTGGCTTTATTCCATGCCAATTTGCTTGTAATTCAGCACTTAGAAACCCTATATTTAGGTGGAAATCATGTAAGGGTAGTGTGTGAGAGAGTGTGAAGAAATGCTCAAGACTGTGTAGTGAAGCAGGGACTTGCAGCTGGATCTTGCAGGTGGCTCATGCTTGGCAAGCCGCCAGAAGATGCACACGAGTGAAGCATGCAGAAAAGCTGAACTGTCATGCCAGCTGTAGCACTACAGGACAAAAAGTCCAGACTGGTCATTTAGTTAGCTCGCGGCTTGGACTCGCGACTCAGTCAAGTCGCAAGGCCAAGTCACCAGTCCACTCTGTTATGGAAAAACTGATTCTTCGCATTTCTTTCTCACTCTAGTATAAATACCCCTTATACCCATGAAATATTGAGAGCTTCTAGAGAGAATTTTGAGAGAGAAACCCTAGAGAAAAACAAGATTGACTCATCCACAATCATTACATAGTGACTGTTCAAATTCCTCAACTCTCACCCTCTCCATTGTTACATTCTTAAGAGGTACATTAGCCAAAACCTTTTTCTCACCATACTCATATCTGTGAGAAGGCTATTTAGTGCTTGGGAAGCAGTTAGGAAGGGACCAATTGATATTGGTTGATGCTATGGGTTATAGTGGAATTCAGTAAGCTAAAGAGGACAAAGGTTCGGCATAACCTCGTTGGAGCAAGAAGCTTGGAAGGCTTAGGTACACTGGGTAGATTAGGCTTGGAGGGTCTTCTGCTGTTCATGTATCCCAACTTCATTCTTTAGTGGATTATTTACCACTCGGAGGGCGGCAGAGAGGTTTTACGCCAAGGGCTTCGATTTCCTCTTTGATAACACATCGTTGTGTTGTCCTTGTGTTTGCATCTCTCTTCCCTTAATCTTTGCCATTTAATTTTTGTTGTGGATGTGATTTTATTTGATTTAGATTGTTTATCAATTCTGTTATAAGCTTATGTTCATTTTCCGCACATATATTATTTGATATTAAGCTTGAATTGGTAATTTGTAAATTGGGGGTCTAAACGTTCAAGGTGTTTTATACATTATTTGAATATTCAATTGGTATCAGAGCGGGTGCACTTGCTGTGGTTTAATTACCCTAGTGTGATCCTTGACCCCTTTTGAGATGGACCGATCTCAATCTTTAAATGCTCCACCATATTTTGATAGTAGCAATTATGCCTTTTGGAAGGTACGGATAAGAGCATTTTTATGTTCGATAGATGAATCTATTTAGGATGCCGTTGATATCGGCTAGACTAGGCTGGAGGCAGCCAAATCCACATGGGATAAGGTAGCCCTCGCGATGTCAAATGCTAATAGCAAAGCACTTAACGCTATTTTTTGTGGTATGTCTCCAGATGAGTTCCATCGGATTTCTCACATTACCATTGCTAAGGAGGCTTGGCAGATATTGGAGACCACTTATGAGGGAACGAAGAAAGTAAAAAACACGAAACTACAGATGCTGACCACCTGATTTAAGGAGCTCAGAATGAGTGAGGACGAGTCCTTTGACTCTTTCTATAGTAAGCTGAATGAAGTGGTCATCGACAAGTTTAATTTAGGAGAGAAAACGGAGGATTCCAAGGTAGTAAGGAAGATCCTTCGGTCATTACCAGAAAGCTTCCGTGCCAAGGTGACGGCGATTGAAGAGAGCAAAGATCTTGATGATATCAAAGTCCAAGAACTGGTTGGCTCGCTTCAGACTTATGAATTGTCATTGCCCACTCAAAGGAAGAGCAAATCTCTTGCTCTTAAGACCATAAATGAAAGGGTAGAAGCACACGACTCGTTAGATAAGGATGTTGTCGAGAAAGATGTTGCTTACCTTACAAAAAATTTCCGCAAATTCCTGAAATTCAAGAACAGTGGGAAATTTGGTGATAAAGGGAAATTCACAAGTTCCAGAAAAGAGAAGAAGGACTTCAAAAAGAGAGATAGGAAGGAGTCCCAATCTAATCAAGGAGTCACTTGTTTTAAATGTAATGGACATGGCCATTTCAATAAGGAATGTCCTAATTACTTAAGATCTGAGGGCAAGGCGTATGCCACCACTCTCAATGACTCAGATTCCTCCACCTCTGATTCAGAGGATAGTTGTGTTGAAGAAGGGAATTTCTCAGCATTTATGACTATTGCTCATGTTCAGTCTTCGGAGGACTTGAATTTGCTTGTGCAAGAACTTGGGGAGCATAGTGATAAGGAATCCATGGGAATTGTAGAAGAATCGAATGCTGAAAAAGATGAAGATACAACCGGTCTTCAAGAGAATTACAAGTCACTCCTTGAGAAGTCGGGAGAGTATGCAAGGGTGGCCAAGGCGGCTGTGAAGAAGATGAAGAAAGCAGAGGAGGACTATAGAAGTCTCCTAGTAAGATATAAGGAGGCCAAGTATGAGATTGAGACACTAAATGGTGAGCTAACCGAAGCTTACACCAAGGTGAAATTCCTTGAGCTTGAGTTGGTTCAAGCAAATACCAAGGTAGAGCGAGTATCCACAAAGAAGCCTGATGATGTCCTCTCTCATCAAAAACCCTTCTCTGACAAAACCGGATTAGGATACACCGGAGAAAGTAGTTCAGCTGTGAATATCTCCAAAGAAGTGAAGTTTGTGAAGGCCAAAGAGCCAGCTGTAGTTGCTCCTACTGTGGAGAAGGCAAAGGTTGAGAAAAAGAAGAATGTGGCTGACCAACGGGTGTTGAACAAGCTCCATAACCAATCTGTGGTCAGGTTTGAAGCCAAAGGGAAATCTCTTCCAAGATCACAAAGAGGTTCGAGAACGAACCATGTCTGTCACCATTATGGACTTCATGGGCACACTAGACCGAATTGTCATAAGCTAAGAGCATTGAAGAATGCAAGTGATCAAAGGTCAAGAGGACCAAGAAATGATAAGAGGAAGTGGGCTGTTGAGTCATCAAGAGGTCGAAATGGTGATCCCGGTGTGATGGATGTGATGAAGATGATCGGTGAATTCACCACTTGCTTGGAAAGCTTCACTAGAAGGTTTGAAAGTCCTAACTCTCGTACCTAATCCTATAGGGATATCACCCTAAATGCACCTGATGTGTGGGTGAAGAGGGGTACTCATGCATAAGCATTACAACATGTCCATGCATTAATACTTCCAACGTTTTGTGACTATGCTTGGTTGTGTGTTGTTGCTCGCTTGAGTTGAAAATTGTTTGTTTGTCTGCATTTGTTTTAAAGTTTTTTTTCATTGTTGTTTTTGATCAATCTGTTCTTGTTTTTATGTCAAAAATTCAAAAAACACGTAAAAAGTAGAAAATCTAAAAAGTTTGATCGACATTATTGTGTCTTGTCACAAGCACATTTTGCCTTGTACCTTTGTACAAATGGCCTTGTGTATTTACGAGCATAACTTGTTCCCTATGCACTCCATATCTTTGTGGGAGAAATCTTGACATCTATGTGACTGTTGTAAATAGATCTTCAAACTTGTCATGAATGATTAGTCAATGGTATTGTTGATCTTGAGACATGCATAGACTTGTGCCTATATATCTTCCCACTCATTTATTTTATTGTTTTTGCTTAAAGATCTCACCAAATGAAAAGAGATATTGTGCTGCAAAAGTCTGTCGCACATACTAGTATTTGACTAGGAAAAAGGGAAAGCGACGTAAAATGAAATGTATGATGCCTAAAAAGCCAAAGGCTAACTCATCAAATTGAAATATCAAAAATTTCAGGCATCGATCTCACAATGAGATGTAATGATTCAAAAAGATCAGATGATATGATGTATACGAAGCTAAATGAAAAGCTTCAAAGTTATGTTATCAAATTTATGTGGGAGGTCATATATGCATATTTCTTTAATTGAGATGGGTCACTCTATCTAGTGCTAATTATGTATGCCTTGGTTGAATTGATTGTTGAAGCTTCACGTTAGACTAAGGACTACCTCATTGTTGATATCCACACACATCACACATGTCTATGTTTAATGAATGCCATATTCATTTGTGTGATTGTACTTGATTAAATGTGTTTTCACAGGCTCAATCTTTGTTGATCAAACACAAAAAGATTTTTGAGTGTTATAGTTGTTTTTGGAAAGTATTTTGTTTTTTTGCAAAAATTGTCAAATTCTTCAAAAACAGTGTTGCCCTATTTTGGCGACTCAGTTGTGGGTTGGTCTAGTCGCATGCCTCAGTCGCGAGCCCACATAGAGATTTTTCGTGGCTCACTGGCTGGTCAATGTCCCAGTCGTGAAAAATACTTAGAATATTTTTCAAAATTTGGGTTTTTAATGTTTCTCACGGCCCAGTCTAGCGACTTGTTCGCTGGTGGAAGGTCTAGTCGCGAGGGGTACACAGAAATTTTCGCAGCTTACCTCGCGACTTTCTCGCGGGTAGAACTTCCAGTCACGAAAAACACTTAGAAAAATTTTCAAAAATTTTGGTTTCAAAGAGTCTCGTGACTTACCCTGGAGACTTGCACGCGACTTAAATCAGTAGCGAAAATCGCATGTTTTGCGCAAATAGGTCAGTTTTTAAAACCTTTTTGAGTTTTCCCTCAAAATTTTGTGACTGTTCATTGTCTTCCCCGTGTTTACCTCTCACAAACCCACCGTGTTTCTCACTAAACCTTCATTGTTGTTCATCGTTTTGACTTCAATCTTCAAGAAAAAGGTATGGGTTTTTCTTATTTTTTCTATTCACTTCATTTTATAGCCTTGTTTTCTTGGTTTTGTCAGTTGCTATTATGATTTGAGATATATATAGTGTTCGAACATGGGTTTGCTCATTTTGTTGAGGTTAGGTGTTTAGGTTTTATTGCTTTTGTTTTTAGGATGCTAGATATTGTTATTATCATGTTTGATTTTCATCCTTGAGTATGTTTACAGATTTGCCCTATGTTGAGCATACCATACCCACTGAGATATGTCTTATAGACATATGCTTGTTTTTAGAAATTTTTGTAATAGACTCTGTTTGAGAGTATGGTTGATTCACAATGTTCGTCTATTGCATGTTTGGAGTACAAGTTTGACTGTGTTCCCTAGGTTGTTGATGTTAGGTTTCTGTGTCTAATGTAACAATGTGGTATGCCTGAGAATTGTTGATAATTTGTTTTGTGCTCTTCTGTTTTGAGTAATCTCATTCAATGTTGATCCTGAACTGTGTTTGGTTTGAATGTTTGGTATAATACTCTGTCCTTTTCTATGCCACTAACATGTTACTAATGTTTTGAGTTTCCATCTATTATTTTTTTTTGGGCTTTGCTGCTGTGCTATGCAGATGACTCTTACCAAGAAGAAAACTACTGCCAAGAAGGGTGATAAAAGGTTGAAGATGGACAATACCAAGTTCAGGTCTTTTCATCACTTTGAGAGATATAGATATTTCTATTTGAAGGCACCTCTCATCCAGGAGAGATTTATTGACTTGGTGGATTTGAAGGACACCTTCATTCCAAGTTGTTTTGAGGGTAGGGGTTGGGATAACCTTTTGAGTGACCTGCCTGGAGTTTGTGATCCTTTGATCAGGGAGTTTTATGCCAATGCAGTGTTAAGAGAGCATGAGATAAATTGTTGGATACGAGGAAAGGAATTTACCATAGATGTGGATGACATAGATGATGTGTTAGGTTTTAAGGGCATGGATGATCATGATTTCACTTATTATAAGGATAGGATGTTGTCCTTAGAAACTGTTCAGACACATATTGGTGGAGTGAGAGAGGGGAGATGCCTCAACACCGCAACCTTTCCAGCAGATATGAGGTGTCTAACAGTGATTATGAAGTTTAACCTATACCCAGTGAAGAAGCTGACCACCATCAACAATGCCAGAGCCATCTTCCTTATGGAGCTCAAGCAAAAACCTACATAGACATCAGTGCTCACATATTCTACACCATTGTGGATGAGACCAGAACAACCACCAGGGCCAAGCTGATTTTCCCTAGCCTTCTTATAAGGCTTTTTAGGTTGAAAGGTGTGGAGATCCCTCAAGATATCAGCCGAATGTCTACTCCCTCAGCAATTAACAAGCTAACCATCATAAGGTTAAGAGTTCGTCTTCCGGGTGATGAAGAGGAAGGTGACCAAGAAGAAGGTGGACCCATGGACACTAAGACAGAGGCTGCAGGAGAACCCTTAAGCTCAAGAGGTCGTGGCAAGAGGAGCAGAGCTTCATCTTCATCAGCTGTACCTTCAGATGCTTTCTAGATCATCCTAAAGAGGATTGATGGGCTCAGAGATGTCTAGAATGAACAATCTGACAGACTGGCTGCACTTCAAGATCAGATGAACATCCTCTCAGCAAAGTTTGATAGCTTCTCCACCTAGCAGTGACCTTTTGGCCATTTCGGTTAAAAAGGGGGAAACTTTTGGGGTAGCTCTTAAGGGGGAGTGCTAGTTTGAGGGGGAGCCTGCATAAAACTTACATTTAGTAGTTTTTACCTCAGTTATTATTTTATGTTTATGTTGGTGGAGTTGGTATTATGTTTTGAGCAATATTTTAATTATGGGTTTGCTACATATGTTGTTAAACACTTTGGTTAATTTCTTGGTTTTTAAACTCATGGTTGGTTTATGTGATTAAGTTTTAAAACTTGTGTTATTATGGTTTAATGATTATTAGTTTATTTTCAGTTTTTATGTACTTTTTGCTTTGTAGCGTAGTACTTATTGTTTAATGTTTTGCATTTTCTTTAAGTACATCACTCTTGTACCCTTTGTTGGATTTTTATCCTTGATGCATTTACCTAGTGTTTATGTATCGGTTAAGTGTTGGACATGCAAATAATACTTTGCATTGAGCTTATTAGCTTGAATGTCTGGATGTTCATTCCTTGTGTGAATGAGCATTGTGGTCACTATTTATAGTGATTGTTTGTTTTTGGTCAAGTTATGGTTTATTCTTTAATTCCATTTTTGCTTGATCGCATTGTGTTTGCTCCATATGCATTACATGTTTTCTGCATACAATGATCATATTGTGTTATTGTGTTTCAGGAGATACTTGTTCTTATGGTTCAAGAGCTTCACAGATTCTAGAGTTAGGTGTGAGTGAGTTTTGTTCAACTGTTCCCAACTCACATGTTAAGTCTAGAGTTTATTTTAGGGTTTTGTCACGGAATAGCCAAAGGGGAGATTGTAAGGTTGAATTTAATCAACCATCTTGTTGGCTTTATTCCGTGCCAATTTGCTTGTAATTCAGCACTTAGAAACCCTGTATTTAGGTGGGAATCATGTAAGGGTAGTGTGTGAGAGAGTGTGAAGAAATACTCAAGACTGTGCAGTGAAGCAGGGACTTGCGGTTGGATCTCGCGGGTGGCTCGTGACTGGCAAGCCGCCAGAAGATACACACGAGTGAAGCATGCAGAGAAGCTGAACCCTCATGCTAGTTGTAGCACTACAAGATAAAAAGTCCAGATTGGCCATTCAGTTAGCTCGCGGCTTGGACTCGTGACTCAGTCAAGTTGCGAGGCCAAGTCGCCAGTCCACTCTGTTATGGAAAAACTGACTCTTCGCATTCCTTTCTCACTCTAGTATAAATACCCCTTATACCCATGAAATATCAAGAGCTTCCAGAGAGAATTTTGAGAGAGAAACCCTAGAGAAAAATAAGATTGACTCATCTACAATCTTTACATAGTGACTCTTCAAATTTCTCAACTCTCACCCTCTCCATTGTTACATCCTTTAGAGGTACATTAGCCAAAACCTTTTTCTCACCATACCCATATCTGTGAGAAGGCTATTTGGTGCTTGGGAAGCAGTTAGGAAGGGACCAATTGATATTGGTTGATGCTATGGGTTATAGCGGAATCCGGTAAGCTAAAGAAGACAAAGGTTCGGCGTAATCTCGTTGGAGCAAGAAGCTTAGAGGGCTTAGGTACACTGGGTAGATTAGGCTTGGAGGGTCTTCTACTGTTCATGTATCAAAACTTCATTCTTTAGTGGATTATTTACCGCTTGGAGGGCGGCGGAGAGGTTTTACGCCGAGGGCTTCAGTTTCCTCTCTGATAACACATCGTTGTGTTGTCCTTGTGTTTGCATCCCTCTTCCCTTAATCTTTGCCATTTAATTTCTACTGTGGATGTGATTTTATTTGGTTTAGATTGTTTATCAATTCTGTTATAAGCTTATGTTCATTTTTCGCACATATATTGTTTGATATTAAGCCTGAATTGGTAATTTGTAAATTGGGGGTCTAAACGTTCAAGGTATTTTATACACTATTTGAACATTCAACATGGATAGACTCCGGGAATACATCTAAAAAAGGAAGAAGGAAAAGAGCCTGCTAGGTTGAAAACTTGAAAGGACGGCTTAGGCAAAAATTAAGGCAAGAAAACCCCGCTAGATTGGAAACCCAAAAGGGCAATCTAGGCAAAAATTAGGGGAAAGACCATGAGCATGGAAAAAATTCCCGAAAGGATGTCATGGGTTAAAATTACATGGCAAAGGAAAAAGAAAAGAAAAGAAAAAAGGGAATAAATGACAATAAGCAAAGATAATAAAAAGGAGATTCTCTTATTGCTCAAATTAAAAGATAATAAGACTTTTTTCATAGGGGATTTAGAACATTCCAGTCCTTTATTAAATTCAAAAACAAAAATATGAGAATCATAAAAGTGTAGAAAAGTAAAATATGGGGCCCATCAAGGTGGTCACTTAGTCCTCCTTATTTTCTTGCTAGTCTTCATGTAAGCTTTTTCATCTCTCAAAATCCACTTCATGTCTTCCTCCAACCATTGCTTGTATCTTGCAGTGGTATATATGTATTGAGGAGGAACAATGCCTTTCGTCACCCTACGGCGTGGCCAAGCCTCACTAATCCTGCCCAAGATCCTATTGGTAAACACCTCAGTGTGGAAGGAACCTTCATTATCAGGGGCTCCTTGATGCTCTTCAAATTGCCTTGAGATATGACAAGTAAAGGAGTATGAGCAGCAATGAAGTCCAACTAAAGTCACATAGCAGTCCTTGCAGTAATTGTGGACCATGCTTGAGATGTGCCATCACTCCACGACCCATTGAATGTCGGTCTCCTCGAGGTGACCCATACACTCTATGTACGCCTTGAAGCTCATGTCATTCTGATGAAGCCAGCGATCCCTAAGATGCCTAGGGAGGTAGGTGCTGATAGGTACGGTAGGAGGTTGAAGCAACCAAAGCCTTTCTTGTAGCTATATCTAGAAAAAAAAAATAAAAAAAATAAATAAAAGAAGGGAGAAGAGCAAAAAAGAAAAATAGCATGAGTGAAAAAAAAAAAAATTGATAAAGACAATATAAGGTGCCTCGATGGGTTGAAAACTGAAAGGCAATCCATGCAAAATTAGAGAAATCCCGCTAGGTTAAGAACCTAGGTAAAAGTTAGGGATTTTACCTGAAGGAGAAGGGGACTTCCCGCAAAGAAGCTTGCTTCCTTCCTATGAAAGAAATCCAAACCATTGAGGGTCTTTACCAAGATCAAGCCTACCGGGTTACCTCTTTTTAGCCCTTAAACTACCTTGCACATCCGAAGGTACACATAATATGACTTTTGAACCAAGAAATACCGTGCAAGAGCACATAGGAAAATGCACGAAGAAAGTATGAACGTGGCCTCTCACCTATCGGAAGGGTCGAAGCGGAAAAGTACTCAAAAACCAACATTAGTTTGAGTTTGCCAAAGAAGCACCACCTATTTGTCGTGGTGGAGGGGACGCCCAACACAACTTGTAACAAGGAGGGGAGATCCCCGCCCATGGTAGGGAAGATGAGATCATTAATCTCCAGTTCATCCATGATGGTACCAAACTCTTTGATAGTGGGACATAGTTCTATTCCATTGAAGTAGAAAACATGCTGAGAAGGAACCCAATAGTTGGCAGCAGCACGAAGAAGAGTTTCGTCCACTCTAATTTGATGATATGGGATGACATAAGAAAGACCATAAGGGGCGATGGAATCCTTGAAATCTGGACCAAGTCTTCTAATCTAAGCCGAGACATCAAGTGGAGAGTTTTCTGCCATTGGGGGACCTCAAAAAAGGGCTCCTTGGTTGAAAATATGTTGGTAGGGGGTTTTAGACTAAAACGGCTACTTTTATACTTAAGTAAGTCAGTTAGGGTTTTTTTTGATTTGTGGCCCACGTATGCAGGGTCAACCCTAGGAATGCCTTGAAGTGGCCCACGTATGCAAGGTTAACCCTGTGTAAGTAAGTCAAAGTTGCGTACGCAGGCCCATCCTTACGTACTCATAGCGCTTGGTAGAAGCCCATTCTTCCCTGTTTTGAGCATAGTTTTCACTTCAAGGCATTCCTAGGGTTCCTATAACCTAAGGGATCATCCAAGACATATTCCAAGCACAAGATTTCAAGCATCCAAGAAGCAAAGTTATATAGAAACATACAATTAACCATATATCTTGTAAATTAGGTGCTAAGTCCTAATTAAAAGCATAAATGTAAAAAGATGTTCTTAAGTACAATCCTTTGTCTCAAAATAAATCCAAATGTTTGCTAAGGGAAATAAAAAAAAAAAAAAAACCATAAAAGCAAAAAAGAAAAAGCTGTGTATTGTATGCCTATATGTCTTAACTACAGGTAATCAATGGTGCTGCCTCTTCCTTGGCTAATAGCTAGGAGTCGCCTCTGAATCCTCCTCATCACTACCATCATCATCACCACCACCTGGGTGGGCCGCTCCTCCAGGACCGTACAAGCTCCTTGAATAGTTAGTCACCTCCAGCTTGAGATTGCCAACTAGCCATACCAATTCCTCATGCTCTTGGATAGTGGGCTGCAATTCAAAGAAAGAAGGGTTAGTGAAAAAAAAAGATAAAAAAGGACAGAAGAGAATTGGCAAAAAGAGAAAGAACAAAAGAGAAAGAACTCACCGCCTGAGTGTTGGGAGGGAAAGGATAGCCCATGACATTAGGATTACGGGGCACGACAAGCTCTCGAGCAAAGCCGTCAGGGCCATAAGCATAGACTGTCCAAGGGAGATGTGGAGGGTCAATGGGCTCACCGACAATAGGCTCCTCCTACTATAGTTTTCTACCATTATAAGTCATGACAAACAAGGTAAAGAAGAGAAGAAGAAGAGATTGAACATATACCTGAGCAGTAAGGGAAGGCATGATGCGAGTGATGTTGAACTCCTCATAGTCCACCTTTCAAGAAGCCGTCCAGCATAGGAAATGCCACTCCCCCATGAGTTGTACTTAACATCAATCAGGAGGGTCCATCGGAATCTGTGGGTCATCTTTACCCACCAATTGGCACTGCACCCTCTTCGCCAAGTATAACACCCTCAGGCTCACTCCCTTAAAAGCATGAGTAATCTTCGAAGCAATGAGAGCGGCAAGCTCTAAGCCTCGAAAAGCAGGAAGGGGTTGGCCGGCCCATAGAGTCCAGTTAACCTATAATGACACATGATTTGAAGAGGGAGATCCTAAGGGAAATGCATGAACGAAAATGAAAATTAGAACTCTTGAACTTACCTCATCTGAAGTTAACCCAACAAGGTGAGCCTTCACTTGAGGAAACTCCTTCAGAATTAGATCGATGCCCAAGGTTATAGGGTCATACCTAACAACCCATCGCTGCAAAAGAAGCACGAGCCATATGTTGGATGCAAGATGACAGTTCGCAAGATAATACAGTTTGCAAGACTATAAGTTACAAGTGAAAATGCAAGGAACGGAAAGAGAACTAACCTCAAGGAGCTTCCAAGGCCCCATAAGCTATTGTAAGGTCCCTTAGCTGAGAGTGTCGAGGGTGGAGTAAAGATAGGCAAGACATGCCTGCCTTTAGTTGGCCCTCTGTGCCGTTCCAAAGTCCTGAAAGAGGGTCAACCACCTCAAAGACACCATTTGCCCACCATTGGCAAAGAGATAAGCCCCTAACAAGTGAAGAAGGAAAGCCTTAGCCATATGGACACGCTCCTCCGTAGTCCTCTATGGGAGAAGCATGTAATTTGACACCAAGTCGAAGTAGCAGATGGTCTCAGCAAAGTACTTCCTCCCCCAACATGTCGAGACCCAACTAGATGCTCGATACACTGTCCAAGTTGATGATGGCCCGTTCGAAGCTAAGACCGGTCATGCGGTAGAAGTCGTAGGAAGTCACCATCATCTCCCGCTCAGAAATATAAAAGGTGTGGGTAGTATCCTCCACCTCTCAATAAGGCATTGCACCAAGGTAGCATTCGCAAACTTTTCCGAAAAAAGACCAATGATAGGCTTGAAGCTCACTTCCCGGATGTAGGCCCTGGTTTCGGGGATAAGAAGGTTGTACCACGCTACCACCTTATTAGTGCTCCCCTTACTAGCATAAGGGGATGATGACTGCAAAAAAGAAAAAGAAAAAAAGAAGAAGGTTATATTAGATTCTTGATTCAAGCAAAATTGATGAAAAATGATGTTTTCGATGCAAGAATAAAGATAAAAAGAAGCATGTAGTTATGTTTAGATACAAAAATGACAAAAAGGGGTATTAGGATTGCATATAGAAGAGAATAGTTGAAAAAGAAGTGAAAATGGGTAGAGTAGGGCCTCTGCCAGGTGCCTCACGTATGTGGGTCAAAGCCCATGTACATAAATAGGACCACACGTACGCAGGCCAGAACCCAAGTATGCAGGACCTCAAGAACAGACCAACGTACACAAGAACAGAGTTGTGTATGCATGAATACAAGCTATGTACGCAGGCCCAAGCCCACGCACGCAGAAGCACAAACAGAAGCAGTTCTTCGACATTTTCAAGCATACATCATCCAAAATCAATCCTAAGCATGTTCCTACCCCTCCTAGGATGTCAGGTTTTCATCTAAACCCATCCCACAACAAAATCCAAACATTTACATGGCCAAAAACACATTAAAACTAAAGATCAGAGAGAAACTTGAAAATGAGAAAAAGTTTGAACTTACAGATTCAGCCATGGGGATTTGACTCTCTGGCCGGTATGTCAATGGTGGAGACCCCATCAACTTCGTTGCCCTACTCCAGTGAGTAAGGTGGAATGCATCAGAAGAAAGGATGTAGGAGGACTTCTTGGGCTTAGGTGCCATTGGAGAAGATGAAGAGAGAGTTAGGAAGAGGGGGAGGTTTTTATAGAGAGAAAAAGAAAGAAAGAAAGAAGAGTTATGAGGAGTGTGAAGAGGTGAGGGTGATGAAGAGAATGAAAAAGAAAAAGAAACGGTTGGTAACCATTGGAAAAAAAAATGAAAAGGCAGAAACACACTTGATGGCTAAACTACGTGTAGTTTAGGCCTCACCACTAAACTACGTGTAGTTTAGTCATGAATAGTAAAAAAAAAATTCCTTCTTTCAAAAAAAAAAAAAAAGGGGGAGGGGGGAAACAGCTCAAGATTGCCCCCAATTAGGCACAAAATCATCAAAGGGCTCCCTAGTGAGTCATAAATTAAGTAGAAGACTCTTCCCCCAATGAAGCATGTATATCCCAAAACCATTTCCAACAGATCATACAAAATCAAGAATACTATCCCCAAGTAAGGAAGCAGAAGATTTTTCCCTAATGGATCAAGTGCATCAAGAACACTATCCTCAGTAAAGAAGCAGAAGACTCTTCCTCAATGGTTCAAGCATATCAAGCATCATCCCCATGGAGGAGGTAGAAGATTCTTCTCTATAGTATCTCCAGTGAATCAAGTACACCTAAAGTATCCCCTATGAGGAAGCAGAAGAGTCTTCCCTAGTGATTCCAATACACTTAAAGTGTCCTCAACAAGGAAGCAAAAGATTCTTCCTCAAAGTCCTCAACATACCATGAAGGAAGTAGAAGATTCTTCCCTAGTGGATCACGCATCTACACTACTCCTCAGCGAGTCCATTCCTACTACCCTTTAGCGAGTTTCTCATCCCTAAGCAAGTCATGAGAGGCAAAAGATTCCTCCCCATGCACATCTACTGCTCAGCGAGTTTTCACCATTCCCAATAGATCCAACAATGAAGACTACTCATGCACATATCCTCCAGGAGTTGAACATGTAGGCACGGTAGAAAAGGGTAGAGATAATGATAGAGAAAGAGACCAAGGTCAACCTGAGGTAATAGCCTCACTAAAAAAGGTAGAGAAAGAAGTGAAGAAAACAAGAGGAATAAGTCGCCTTTGAGGTAAGATTCTCGGATAGACACCATAGAGACTATATCCTTTTGTTGTTTGTTGGGTTAGCTCATAAGAGCACCTTTGTTGGTTTTTCTTTCTTTTTTTAGTGACTCTAGGATAGCAAGTCACTCTCTATTTGCTTACAAGTGGAAAAACTAGTTCTGGGACAGTGAACCTGTCATTGCTTGTTTCCCGAGTAACAAAGGTGGGACTTCGGACATACGAATCCCATGCAACTCCTCAGAGTTGCACCCCGCCCCATGTATTTGTGATGTGTGTCGTGTGCATGGGTTGGGCCCGAGCCATACATCAAAACAAAATGTTTTGTCTCTTATTATTTTGATTCCGTTAGCAAAGCTCACAAATCAAAAGAGGGGCATCTGTAGACACCGCATTTTGTACCCTTTACGACTCGGGCCCCTATTCCCTAATGATGCTCAAACTCTAAGGCCCAAGGCTAGTTTTGAGCCCAATTAGATATCAAATTAACTTGAGAAGTGTTAAAATCGAAAATATAACTTTTTAAATGAGCAAAAATTTATTTTTGAAAATAAATGACCAAAGTGACCCTCGGCCCACATACGTGGGTAGCAGCCTACATACGTGGGCCAAAACATGTGTACGCAGGTACATTCCTGCGTACGCAGCTAGGGTTTCAAAAGTATGGAAAATGAATGTTTTCTTCAATAATAAATAAGGTTTGGAATGAATTCATATCGTTTGAAAGCCATTCCAAACCCCATTTTTTCCACTATAAAAAGCCTTATATGGTACATTTTCATAACACACAGAAATCTCACGGGAAAAACCTAAGATTCACTAGAAAATAGTGAATCAAAAGGGACTTTTTTACAAAACACCCTAAAGTCAATTTTATTTTATTGGAACCTTTTCTGGCCTTAATCCTTTTAGTTTAACGTTGCTAATCTCCTGTTTAATGACTTAATATAGATTTGACTAAGGGGAATGGTCAAAATCAAAGCTTAGGAACTCCTTTTGAGGTATCAAGCTTTAACCTTTCTTTTCTCTTTTTAGTCTTTCTTTTGCTATTTAATATGTTTTTCTTGCTTTATTTGTGTTATAGCATGTTTGCTTAGTTTAGTTTTACACTTGTTTGAAGTTTATAAGCATGCTAGGTTATTAGAATTAGGGTTTTCTCTTTTGCTCTATTTTTCTGTTTCATGTTTCTGGGTTAGGGTTTTGGAAAAAGTCCCACGCACGCATGCCATAGGCATGCGTGCATAGATTAAACCCTGCGTACGCAGGTCTCTAGTTACATACGCAGGCAATTGCCCAAAAACCTTAATTCAGATCTCTTGTATTGTTTGGTTTGCTTACTTCACATGTCTTGCCTGTGTTTAAACCCTTTTCATGTGTATATATGTATTTGAGTCTCTGGTTCACATGCTTTATTTGTTGGTATCTCTTATATGCTAGATTAGGGTTTATCTTCTTATTTTTTAATACCATGCCATGATCATGCATTCACATCCTCATGCATAATGCCATAGGTGCTGAGTTGCTGCAAGATAAGTAAAGGGTAAGTCATGCATTAGAAATGTTCATGCATTGGTGATATGATGAATATGTTTGTTTGATGTGTGATTTCGCGTCTAAATATATTGGAAAACATGTGATGATCTATGTCTGCCCACCATGTTTTTCTGCTACATTGGTATGATATGATGGAACGTGCTTAGATGTATGATTAGGGTTTGTAATGTGATGAATGCCTTGATGCTATGATTAGATGAATGCTAGGGTTTTTGTGTGTGTGTTTAGGTTTGGCTCTCTTTTGCTTTAGGTTTGATATATAGGTTATTGTCGGATAATGATGCCATGTTGTATGTTAGATGCGTGCTAGCGTGTGTGTGAGTTAGAATACAAGTGTTGAATTTTTTTTCAATAAGGTTAAGACTAAGACACAATGATGGGAGGCCAACCTTAGGGTTGGATGATCTTGGGTGCCTAACACCTTCCCAAGAACATACCTAAAATCCGAACCTATACTCTAGTAGTAAGATGAAAGGTCCTTCCTTGAAAAGGGTGCTATATATATGGTTCCTAAACCATTGCAAAAACTAGGTGGCGACTCCCCCCTTGTGTCCACAGAGAGGTATTTTGAAAATCTTGACATTTTGAGATAAAAGGAGATAGGATTAAACGGGCATGGCTGAATCACACCCTATGTGAGATTAAACGAACATGGTCGAATCAAACTTTGAAAAGATGGATAGGATTAAACGGGCATGGTCGAATCAAACCCTGTGTGAGATTAAACGAGCATGGTCGAATCGAACCTCAAAAAGATGGATAGGATTAAACGGGCATAGCCAAATCAAACCCTGTGTGAGATTAAACGAGCATGGTCGAATCAAACTTCGAAAAGATGGATAGGATTAAACAGGCATGGTCGAATCAAACCCTATGTGAGATTAAACAAGCATGGTCGAATCAAACCTCAAAAAGATGGATAGGATTAAACGGGCATCACCGAATTAAACCCTGTGTGAGATTAAATGAGCATGGTCAAATCAAACTTCAAAAAGATGGATAGGATTAAATGGGCATGGTCGAATCAAACCCTATGTGAGATTAAATGAGCATGGTCGAATCAAACCTCAAAAAGATGGATAGGATTAAACGGGCATGGTCGAATCAAACCCTAATGGAGAGGTATTTTGAAAATCTTGACATTTTGAAATAAAAGGAGATAGGATTAAATAGGCATGGCCGAATCAAACCCTGTGTGAGATTAAACGAGCATGGTCGAATCAAACCTCGAAAAGATGGTTAGGATTAAACGAGCATGGCCAAATCAAACCTTGTATAAGATTAAACGAGCATGGTTGAATCAAACCTCAAAAAGATGGATAGGATTAAACGGCATGGCCAAATCAAACCCTGTGTGAGATTAAACGAGCATGGTCGAATCAAACCTCAAAAAGATGGATAGGATTAAATGGGCCTGGTCGAATCAAACCTTGTGTGAGATTAAACTAGCATGGTCGAATCAAACCTCAAAAAGATAGATAGGATTAAACGGGCATGGCCGAATCAAACCCTATGTGAGATTAAATGAGCATGGCTAAATCAAACCCTGAGAGAGATGTATTTTGAAAACCTTGATACTTTGAGATAAAAAGAGATAGGATTAAACAAGCATGGTCGAATCAAACCCTAAGAGAAATGTATTTTGAAAACCTTGATAGAGATGTATTTTGAAAATCTTGATATTTTCGAGAAAACATGGCATTTTAGTATGGACATGCATGGCATGTGTTAGGCAGTAGGGTTAGACATACTTACCTGTTCAGTTGCATTGCCAACTACTTTTAGGCTTACTAACCAATCTTGGATTTGCTTCCACTGGTATGTCTCGGCGAAAAAGATCTAGAGGTGCTCGCAGGAAGGCTCCTACCATTGTTCCGTCTCGAGCTAATTTGTCTAGCAGTGACAACGATATTGTCTTGGTTGGTCTTCAGGTTACGTAGACTCTTTAGAGGTGCTTTGATCGAGGTGGTGATGACCTTGCACCTTCTAGAGGTATTCATATAGCACACCGTACTAGGAGTCAGTGTTTTGTATTGACGGCCAGTGCCTTGTCTCAGTCCTGCACTTGTTTAGGAGGCGACTCTTTGCATCTCCCTCGGACCGAGGAGGGAGGAGGCCTAGAGGAGGAGCTCATGTTTGATGTTGATGTTGACTTGGTGGCCCTTGACAGGGCCGGGCCAGGTCTAGGTGCTCAGAGGCGTCGAGGCCGTAGGTAGAGGTTTCTACCCGGTTTGTCTAGGGCTGAAGCTTATACCGAAGAGATCGATCACGGTATAGCCAACACTCATCTTCAACATGGTCTGAAGAGGCATCCTTCCGCTTGGACTCAAAAGGCTCAGGTATGTTTCCTTTTTCTCATTCAATTGTCAAATCTAAATGTGTCGATATGCATGCTAACTAGTAGCTTTTCTGATTTTGAGCGTAGGCCCCTGACAAGATTTGTGGTTGGGGAGCTTGGTCTTCATTCCTTCTACGTTTGTTTGACCACAGGACGAATGCGCACTATCGTGGCTTCTTGATTGGGCAGGGCTTCGAGGAGTTCCTGCGAATCCCTCCTTATTCTATGCGGCATGCGATATCGGAGACTCTAGTATAGTGATTTCATGTAGAGACTAGCACCTTTCATTTGAATTGTGGGGAGTATGCGGTCCTTCTGCTCAGCTGGATGGCTATTCTAGGCCTTAGATTTGGGGGGTATCCTGTCCCGTCCGATCTTGTAGATTTTGCTACTGCAAGCACGCTCTTGGGCATTAATTATCCCCTTACTGTGGCTAGACAATAGTATTTTAGGCTTACTGATGAGCCTCAAATCTGTAAGGAGTGGCTGAAAGAGAGCATACCTTAGGCGGCGGAGCCTAACGACATTACTATCAGGCGGTTCTTTTTCTATTTCAACGATAGTTTCTTGTTTGGCAATAACCGGTCGGTGCTAACCTGCAAGTTGCTGGGGGCCCTGAGAGTAGTGTTAGACATTGGGGCCTACGATTTGGGGGCCCTTTCTTATGGGTTCTTTATCGCTTTCTTGAGGCAGACTTCACAATGTGGCTTCAGGAGCCTCGGGATTGCTGGTAGGTTTTAACATGGTGGGCATACGAGTATATCCCAACCCTGCACCCACAGTGTACTGTCCTATCTACAGAGATTTATCCTAGGGCATATGCTTGGTCCCTTTGCGAGATCACTAGAGTTGTCTTGACACATCCATCCACCGTCCACGCTGCATTGGATTGTGTCACTTTGGGTGAGATACTCAACCGTCCCTACGATGGGCGGTTGTTGGCTAGGCATGAGGTTACCAAGGCCATGACTGAGTCGCTGGCTCGGTGTTGGTTCTGGGTTCTGTCGAGCTGGAATTTCTTCTTAGCTGAAAGGACCTATCATCAAGTTATATTGATCTTTAGAGTATCCAGGGACCCTTCTCAAGAGCTTACGCATTTTGAGATGATTTTGGATGATCCTAACCATATGACAGGCTTCTTCAATGGTTTTTTTTGCTGAGGATACCGACTACTTCACTTGGTTCTTGCAGTCCTCGGTCGGACCCATTATAGATGATTGCCCTGTGAGTGGGGGTAAAGTGCTTGATGGCATAGCACATGCTCGTCGGGCTTTAGAGGCCTACTTGAGGTTACAGGTAGATACCCTTCAGGCTAGAGTGAGATATCTTGAGGGCACTGTGGCCACCAGAGAGGGGTATATACAGGATGAGATTACCAGATCGCTTACTTGAGAGAGGGACCTATGGCAGAAAGAAAGGGAGGCCCATGCTGTTGCCGTAGAGAGAGAGAGAGAGGGGTTAGCTTTAGGTTAAGATAGGCCTACTTTGCGGGTACATCGGCGTTCTAATTGGTGAGATGAGGGGACATAGGATGCCTGTACTTCCTGCACCTTATATTCCTGGTAAAGATCCTCCTATTCGACCTCATGCTTTAAAGTACATGCTTGCTCCTCCTGGATTAGTCAGTAGTTGGGGATATGCCCTTTTAGATGATTGGGCTCAAGGCCCTATTTTGGGATATGTCCCAGGTTCTCCGGCAGATTGAGCCTGTCCTTTTGCAAGCCCCACTGTGGGCGCTGAGCACTTTGCTGATGATGCCGTTAAAGATGATGACTCCCCTTGAGCTAGCCACTGTTGTTATACGATGATGATATAGCCCCCACGTGGGCATGTTTTTCTCTTTTTTCTGTATTTTGTAGACATTGCCCCCTTGGTGGGCCAGATATGTATATATCAGACTGCCTCTTGGTAGGCCTGGACTGTATGTATTATATTGCCCTATAGTGGGCCTTGATGTATGATATCGCCTCTCGGTAGGCCCCTAATGTATGTATGGACATTGCCTCTTGGTAGGCCTTACATGTATGTTTCTAGATATCACCTATTGGTAGGCTCTCAATGTATGATGAACATTGCCTCTTAGTAGGTCTTACATGTATGTTTCTAGATATTGCCTATTGGTAGGCTCTCGATGCATGATGAACATTGCCTCTCGATAGATCTTACATGTCTGTTTCTAGATATTGCCTGTTAGTATGCTCTTGATGTACGTGTGAACAATGCCTCTCGGTAGGTCTTACATGTATGTTTCTAGATATCGCTTGTTGGTAGGCTTCTGATGCATTATTTGACATTGCTTGTTGGTAGGTCTTACATGTATGTTTCTGGATAGGTAGGCTCAAATGTATGATTTGACATTGCCTTTTGGTAGGTCTTACATGTATACCAGTAGCACTTTAGCGTTTTAGAGCTGGTATTGCACCGCACCGTACTTTCATGGATTTACTGATAGAATTTGATATTGATTGACCTGTTGAGGGATATAGAGAGAGGAGAGACCGCACGAAATAAACTACCCCAGTGTAGGTTTTATGTCATTCTTATCATGAGAGGAAGGGTTCTTGGCGGGATGGACCCATTCTTGAGCATATTGACTAGCATAAAGTGGGCTGAACCACACAAAATAAACTGCCCTAGTGTAGGGTTATGTGTGGCTCTAAAATGATCAACCAACTTGAAGCGGTATTAGAATCGCATTGGGTGATATGGGTTCCTTGAATCCCCTAATGATGATCATGGATTTCCATAGCGGGATTTTGGACTCATCGCACGGTGGAATGCACTGATTGTCTCAGTTATCCACTAAACCGACCGATGCTTCAAGAAGAGGTAGCTTGAGGAATTGATTGTTGCGATCTTCATACCATGATGGATGGACTACTATAGTGATTAGGAATGGCCTTGGCATTGTCCCATCACATGTCTTGAGGATGAGGGTTGAATCGACCCCTGAACTGGGTGAACCGAGCTTTGAAAATGAGGTTTAAGATATTCTAGGATGCCAAATGAGACGTGCAAAGATAAACTGCCCTAGTGTAGGCTTTGTGCGGTCTCGGTTGTGTGAAAAAATATTTTGAAAGGCAAGTTTGTTGCTAAACCTACTACGCACCACTGTTAGTGCAAAAACCGAGGGAATCTTCACTTTGAGGCTGTCCAAAATCCTCCATTCATTGTACTTAAGTTCAGAAAACATGTGGGTTTAGGGGGGTGAGAAACCCTAGCATGTGCGCCGCCTAAGGCCAGTGGCCTTACAAGGTGCGCCGGCCTTGGGAAGTGTGTATAAAAGTAGGACGCCCCCCAGACCTTCCACATTCTGGTATGCAATTTCTGGGGTTTTCTTCTACCTTTTTTCTTCTCTGAAATGTCCTAGAAACACCATTTTTCTTCGTTTTTTGCCCAGATATGCATCAGAACACCAGATTTTTTTTAGATCTGAGCATAGATGCTCTTGGGCTCAAGACTTATGATACTGTGGTGGAGCTTTAGCGGGAGACTTTTCATGAGAGGGAGCTTAAGAGTTGGTGGACTTCATTCTCTTCCAAGGATTGGGCCTACATCAAGTAGTTCCTCAAAGATGCCACTTTGCTCTTTCGTACTTCTTTGGATTGGCACTTATTGGAGGCCATAGTTACTTGTTGGGATCTCGCTTTGAGGTGCATCACCATTAGGGATGTGGACTTGGTCCCTACTTTGGAAGAGTATAATCGCTTTCTTTTTCTTCCTACCCCTGTGAGTCAGGTTTATCAACCATGGACTTGATCTCGCTTCTTTAAGCAGCTGGCGGAGCTTTTAGGCCTAAAGATGCCTGTTGTTAATGTTTTGACCCGATATGGGAGTGGTTTGGGAGGTAGCATCCCTTTCGATTTTCTGCTTTGTTAGTTTGGTGAAGTTGAGTGCCTTACTGCTTACTGAGGAGATTTTGTGGACTTGGAGGAGCATTAGACCTGTTACAGGCACCAAGTCTTCATGGTGGCCTTCTTTGGCTTAGTGCTATTCCCTTCTTTGAAATTCTCTTTGTAGTTCCCTCTCTCCTCTTTGAGACTATTAGGTCTCTTTCTTTGTGTTACGAGACTGGTAGTGGTTGGCTTGGTTGTTGTGTACATCTGCTGCAGTTGTGGTTTTGTAGTCATCTAAGTGTGATATGTAGGGCACAGTCTACTAGGTTCTAGAGGAAGAATAGGGTTAAAATCACTATGGCTTTTGATCTTCCTTTTACTAGGGACACTGTTGGTTGGTTGCGGTATTTGTTTGGCATAAGTCCCACTAACAGGACTTGGAGAGTCAAGTGGGGAGTCACTAGGTGTTAGGGTTGGACCCATTGTGTTGGTTTGCTTGGCATCCCTTTGGTAGGCATCTGGGGTTGTATGGGGTACTTTCCAAACATAGCCTTGAGGTAGTTCGGGGGAGATCAGCATGTCACTCGATTTAGTGATCTTTCTGTAATCACTTATGATTATGGGCTCTACGATATGGACACAATCATCAAAGATTGCGCTTTTGGTTTCTGGCAGGAGCGCAGGTCAACTATTGATTATCCTATTTGTCCTAAGGACGATTATGAGTGGCCCACTATGGAGTTTAGAGAGTGGAGGGCCAATAGGGACCTATGCGTCATTGTTGATCTATTTGATCCCTGCCTTCCAGTTGATATACTGAGGGATTATGCATTGGAGTTAGAGGTCAGAGTTAAGAGCACTCTCAGAGACTTAAGACAGTGCTTGATAGAGGCTATTAGGGATAGGGATTGCTACAAAGAGCTTCTTGATGCTATAGTAGAGGATCATGATGAGATAGGGAGAGCCAATGAGGTAGAGCTTGCCACCCTTAGTGTAGAGCTTAAGTAGAGGAGTCCAGCTTCTTTAGCTACAGAGGTAGAGTGTATTCAACTGGGATCTCAAGTCATTAGTTTGGCGAGTAAGCTGGCAAATCTTACTCAGAGATTCACTATCTTGGGCCAGATGAGTGATGAGGAAAGGGCCTAGTGGAGGCCAGTCGTGATGAGGCGAGCAGTAGGGCTGCTGATTTAGCACTGAGGCTAATAGAGGCTAGATCCTTCATTCATTCCATTTTGAGCTTGGAGTATGGGCCAGCTGATAAGCCTAGTAAGCCACAGTTGGCTTTTCGTCACCTTCAAGCAGAGGTAGCCAAGAAGAAGGAGGCATTGAGAGTTGCTACTGTAGTGGTTGGCACCTACAGGCTTTGCTTTATATAGAGAGGCAGGGCTACACCTCGAGTCCTAGTATGAAGAGGGAGCTAATTTGGCTTTGAAATTCATATGGCTGACTTAGAGAGATTGCCAGAGATCTGGGTTTTGATGCAGTAGGGTTGCTTCGTACTTATTCTTCGGATGATCTGATTCTTCTTACCGGATTCAGGGTGCTATGTAGGACTATAGTAGACCATTTGGACCACATTTGACTTGCTGGAGTCTTTTATGTTTCTTTTAATTTTTTGACATGAGTTATGTAGTTAGTATTCCACCATGTATGGAAAGGTCCATCGTAAATTGCTAAGCAATTGCGTACGGCCTTCCACTTTTAGGTTTTCAAAGCATAGTCTAGTTTGTAAGGCATGCTTAAAAATGAAAAACAGGTGGAAATAGAGATGTTTTTGCATATATTGATTATCAGGAGGTATTTATCTATGAGATTTGTGTTTTAGAATGCATATGAAAGGATTAGAAAGGCACAAAACAGGCATGTTTAATGAATATGTGCACAAATAAGCTGGTAAATGTAAGTCTATGCATATCAATATCTCAGGTTTCAAAGGATACATCCTGTTCTAGACACTTTTCTTTTCATTGGGGTACATCTTCCCTTGGCATGGGCCATAAAATCTTTGAATAAAACCACCACGGGCCACGCGTGTTGCAAACATAGAACAACCCAAGAGGGTGCATGCTTTCTTCCATTAATCTTGATCACAATCTTAAGCGGATTCAACTGACTGATTTTTGTTTTAAAATGTGACCGAGCCAAGGTGGCTACCTACGTACCTCCACTAGGAAGGATCAAGTCATCACGTAGTTCAACTGACATTTTTGGTTGCCTTAATTTTTGTCTAGACTGCCTTTTCGAGTTTTCAATTTAGCAGGCTCTCTCACGGTCTTGCTCTTGCTCTCCTTTTGCGTAGACCGCCCTTTTGGGTTTTCAATATACCTTTTCATATGTTTTTGTATATTTTGCTTTTTATTTTTTTGATGTTTACATAGGAATGTAGAAAGAGAGGTCGCACTTAGAGGATCCCTCATGCAAAGTACTGTATAACAGAATCAAGAATTAGTGGGCATATTGAAGTCGTGCCCATCCATAATGAGCTCTACTGGTGTGGCATAGTGGTAAATGATGTCTTGTTTCAAGAATCGGGCCACCACAGCCTAGGTGACATTTTTGTAGGAAGCAGCTTCTACCCACTTGGTGAAGTAATCGATGGTCACGGGTCCAATGACGTCCATTCCCCAGGTTGAAAAAGGCCATGGCACATCCTGAAATTCTTGATGCAATCGTTTTCCATGGTGAGCCAATAGTAGCTGGATCTCATGATTTTTTGGGCCAATAGGGGTCCACTTGCATGGGCTCCAAGCAAGCCTTCATGCATCTCTTCCATCAAATGGTTAGCCTCGTGGGCATCAATAATCAAAGCAAAGTTGTATTGTGGTTCCTCTTGTACAAGACTTCCCCATACAAGAAGAATTGGCATGCCATGCGCCTGATGAATTTCTTCTTACTATTTATGTCCCTAGGTCGGTATTCACTATCTTTATTATAAGCCTTGATATCATGGTACCATGGCTTCCCGTTGACTTCGGCTTCGACATTCATGCATTCTTTGATATTCATGCAATAGGCCGGCACGTCGCAGACCTCTATGTGCAACTGTCGTATATCATCTCCTTCTGCCAACTTAACCATGCTATCCAAGGTGGCTAAAGCATCTACGAATTGGTTATGTGCTTTGGGCAAATAAGCAAAGGTGATGCTCCGGAACTTTGGGATTAGGCGGTTGACGCACTTCTAATACGGAATCAACTTGGTGTCTCGGACTTACCACTTTCCCTCTATTTAGGAGATGATCAATAGGAAATCTCCAAAGAAGCTTAGATCATACGCCTCATACTCTGTGATGTTGTTGGTACAATCACAATTTAGCTTGATTGAAACAAGGATTTGTTGGCCCTTCGGGGATACTAGAACTGCTCCCACTCCATTTCTAGTGCTATTGGCGTCTCCATCGAAATAAAGCTTCCAACACCATTGTTCCACATTGCTTGGTTCAGGCTCTATTGCCAAAACATCCTCATTTGGGAAGAGGGATTCTAAAAATTCTAGATCGTTCAATGGCTAGTCCACTAGGTAATCGGCTATGGCTTGGCCCTTGATGGCCTTTCGCATCACAAATACGATATCAAACTTAGATAGTAACATCTGCCAATGGGAGATCTTCCCTGTGATGGTAGGCTTTTCAAAGATGTACTTGATAGGATCCATGCAGGAAATCAACTGCGTGGTGTAGTAGAGCATATACTGCCGCAACTTTTGCGAGGCCCACGCTAGGGCGCAACATGTCTTCTCAATGATGATATAATTGACCTCACAGCTAGTGAACTTCTTACTCAGATAGTAAATTTCCTTCTCTTTTTGATCGGGTTTGTTTAGCTAGCCTAACATGCAACCCATGGATGCCTCTTGCACCACTAGATAGAGAATCAATAGATGTCCAGGTGTCGGGGGAGCCAAGATAGAGGAGTTTAATAAATATTGCTTAATCTTGTTAAAGGCCACTTGATAGTCATCTGTCCATTCTATCTTTGTATCCTTCTTCAAAAGCTTGAACAAGGGATCGCATGTGGCGATCAACTGCGTTATGAAGCGAGCTATGTAATTGATCCTTCCTAAGAAGATTCGAACTTGTTTCTTAGTTTTCAGTGTAGGCGTGTCCCTGATGACCTGGACTTTTTCTGGGTCCACTTTAATTCCTCTTTGGCTAACTATGAAGTCGAGCAATTTCCCTGAACTAGCTCCAAAGACGTACTTGTTAAGGTTAAGTCTCAACCTGTACTTGACAAGGTGTTTGAATAGCTCTCTCAAATCTATCAAATGATCTCTAGGAGTGCACGACTTGGCAATCATATCATCCACATAGACTTCGATCTCCTTATGCATCATATCATGGAACAGGGTTACCATGGCTCACTGGTAGGTCGCCCCAGCATTCTTCAAGACAAACGGCATGACATGGTAGGCATAAGTACCTCAATAAGTGGTGAATGCTATTTTGGCTTTGTCTTCTTCAGCAATCTTGATTTGATTAAAACTCGAGAACCTGTCCATAAAGGAGAAGAACATGTTGGTCGCGGTGTTATCAATCAGGGTATCAATATGAGGCAAAGATAAATTATTTGTAGGGCTGGCCTGATTCAAATCTCTATAATCGACGCACATGCGTACTTTCCCATATTTCTTTGGCATGGGGACAATGTTTGAAACCAAATCTGAGTAGGCTATAACGGTAAGAAAACCGGCTTTCAACTGCTTTTCCACTTCTTCTTTGATCTTCAGGATAATCTTTGACTTCATCCTTTGAAGGGCTTGCCGCATTGGACGACATTTGGATTTAACTGGAATCCTATAGACAATGATTTTTGTATCCAATCCTGGCATATCTTGATAAGACCAAGCAAAGATTTCCTAGAATCCTTTCCAGCAAAGCTATGAGCTCACCTTTCATGTCTTTGGGAAAGTTTACCCCGATCTTGATGGGTTTTTTTGTCTCACCTTCATTGACTTGGTTTATCAACTTTGTCTCTTCTATATTGGGCTTGGACCTTTCGCTTTCTCTATTCAAAGCTTCCAGGATGTCTCGAGGTAAGTTCAGGGCCTCTTCCATTCCTTCAACATCATGATCCTACTCTATTGTCTCATTCACATCATCTACACCTTCATTATGGCAATGGGACAATGTACCCATTTAGGAATCAGAACAAATCCTATAAGCGGAACATATACAAAGAAACATAAGACAATTTGCACACACATATTCATAAGAAAGAAATTAAGGAGAGATGCAAGAATTTCGTGAATAATACGCTGAATATTTCATTAATAAATTATGGATAGGGGGAAAACAAAGTGCATGCCTGATAATGATAAAAGGGAAATGCTCTTTTTTTGTTGTTTTTTCTAGGAAAACAAACTGGGGAAATGAACAGGGAATACAAATAAAGCAGGAAATAACATAAGCATGCAAAACAAACTAGATATGCTATTACAACCCTCTTGGGTGATCGGGAGGCCGAATCACTCGATGATGGAATACTCCTTACTCAGCCGGTGCAACCACAAAGCAAGGGTCGATGGTCCAAAGGCCTATCGCCTCGCTTGGCATCCCTGGTCGAATAGTAGAAGTTAGATTATATTCGGGAGTTATGATAGCATTCGTGGAGAGCTCTTCGGGACAGAGCCGAATAATGCATGCCAGATCAGGCTCTTCATCTTCCAATTCCTTGAAAGGTTCAAGCATAATGACCTCGGCTAGAGCTGGAAAGTGGTTCTGATATGGGGAATAAACATCCCTAAAGTGTTGCACTTCCTCTTCTTGCCTCTAGAAGCTTGAAAGTGTTCTTCATGAGTGGGTTTGTACCCCAAACTGAATCTTCCTTTATTATCTGAGAATTCAATGAGAGCAGGGCTCCTATGTTCTACAGCTCTGAAGCTTTGGCCTAATTTGTAGCTAAACTTAAGTATCTCCTTTATGTCCATTAGAATTGTTTCAGGCCAGCCGAACTTAGGCTCTGAGGCATTGTGAATCATGGAAACTAGCTTAAAGCTATGGAAAGATGCTTCAAGGAAGGCATTGGCATCAATGTAGGGGATAGATGTCTCCTGGAAGATAGTCATGGGCTCTTCAGGCATAATAGTGATCAACTGATTCTCGAAGATGAACTTGAGTCTCTAATGAAGGGTAGATGTGACTACACCTGTTGTATACAACCAGGGTCTCTCTAAAAGCATGTTGTAAGGAGAGTCAACCTTAATCTCTTGGAAGCTGACCATGAAGGATCTCGGACCGATCTCAATCATTAGCTCGATCTCGCCTTGCACTTCTCGACGCGTGCCGTCGAAGGCTCTAATGATCATAGTGCTAGGTTTAATAAGAGACGTATCCACGTTCAGGCGTTCAAGAGTAGCCATCGGGCAGACATTCAAGGCTGATCGATTGTTGATTATCACCCTTGCGACAATCATGTTTTCCCAGTTGACTACAATATGCATAGCCAAGGTATGATCTCTACCTTCTGGAGGCAACTCATCATCTAAAAATGAGACTTGGTTGGTGGCAACACCAATGATTCCATACTCTTAAAGGAGGAGTCTGTAATACCAGTAGAAACATGTGTTTCCTTCAATACCTTCAATAGAGCTTTACGATGGACCTCGAAAGATAGCAATAGGGCTAAGATAGAAATCTGAGCTGGAGATTTTTTCCACTGTTAAATCACACTGTAATCGGCCTTTCGAATGGTTTTCAAGAATTCCTCGACTTCTTCAGTAGTGACCCTATTCCTGACTAGCTCGGTTGTGCTCTTGCCAATCTCTTTCCTCCTCTTTTCTAATTCCTCAAGAGTGTAACATCAACCACTCTTGGTGAGTCCAACTTCCTTTCTAGTTCGGGTGGAAATAAAAGTTACATCGTATTTCCATGGGACACGATGGCTATCTTGGTAAGGGAAGGGCTTCGGTATACGAATGACCACACCTTCTTAAGTTTGCAGATTTGGCATTAGGGAGAACATCTTTGAGCTAATGATGACTGGGCTGGGCAGAGTAGCTTCTAAAGCTTTTAGGCCAGGAGCCCTAGAGATTCCTTGGATAGGCTTTGGAAAAATTATAGGATCGAAACCTCTAATGGTGGGGATGACATGGGTTTCCTTTTGGATAAATCCTAGAGATGGCTCTACGACTGTAAGTAGTGCCAATACTAGAGGAGTAAAGCCTTCAATGGCTAGCATGGCTTGTCCTTTCTTTGGAGCTGGCACCCCTGAATCCATAGGTGATTCTGTAATCTCTTCAATAATGACCGAGGTTGAAGGAGTTGAAGGAATCCTACACATGCGCTCTTGCAAGTATTTTCCCAAATCCTTCCTTGATCCTACTGTCATAGCATTGTGGCTAGTTACCGCTTGGGTATTTGGAAGGCATAGGTTGGCTGCCATGCCATTTCTTCTTTGCACGAATTTTCTATGTATCCATATGCTACCACGATCGGCTAGACTCTAGCCTTGTGATCGAAGCACTCTATAATCGAATAGGGCATGTTGGTCCCCACTGTGAGAGAATAAGCAGACTTCCCAATCGAAACCTGGAGCTTCTATGTTCTCGTGAACAATGTGACTTTCCTAGGCTAAGGCCCATAGCATGGCTTTCCAAGGGAATGAAGGGGATGAGAAATCAGGGATCCTCTCCTCCACTATAGAGATAGTATTCATGTTCCCTTCCTGATGAGGAGGCAATGGATTAGTGATGACATTTGGCCTAGCCATGTTGTCAAACAGTACTAGCTTGTTTTCAATGTGATCCTAGATTCGGTGTCTCAAAATTGAACATTCTTCTAGGGTATATCCCTTGGCTCCAAAATGGTGTTTACATTTCTTGTATGGATCTAAACCGGGTAGAGGAGGACTGTCTCTAGGTCTCACAAAAATTGGAGTCACTAGATTCTTCTCCAATAGATAAGCATAAAGCTCTACCATGGGCATGGGTAACAGAGTGAATTTCCTTGGTTCCTTGGGATATCAGGGTGGATCAGGCCTTCCCCTCTGATTGAATGCTTGATAAGGTGCCTGGGTTGGCTAAACCTGTTGCTGATAAGGCCGGGCATTCAAGGCCGTATAAGCAGAAGTAACACCCCTAGGCCCTTCAGGCGCTTTGTCGACCATATGAACATTAGCTTCTTTCCCTTTGCGTCTAGTTGTCTTCTTCACCTATCATAGAGTTCAAAGCTTCAGGGTTGACTATATTCTTGCTTCTAATATCCTCATCAATACACTCCCCAATAGGAATCAGGCTTGCGAAGTGAGTCACTTGGGCACTGATCATCTTCTCACAGTAAGGAGGCTTAAGGTTATCAATGAATCACTTGATCATCCCGTCTTCGATCATAGGAGGAAGCACTTGGGCAGCTAGCTCACGCCATCTTTGAGCATAATGTAGACATTGCATTTTGTACCCCTTATGACTCGGGCCCCATTCCCTAATGATGCCCAAACTTTAAGGCCCAAGGCTAGTTTAGAGCCCAATCAGATATCAAATTGACTTGAGGAGTGTTAAAATGGAAAATATAACCTTTTAAATGAGCAAAAATCTATTTTGGAAATAAAATGACTAAAGTGGCCCTCAACCCACGTATGTGGGCAATAGCCTGCATGTGTGGGCTAAAGCTTGCGTACGCATGCACACTCCTACATATGCAGCAAGGATTTCATAGATATAAAAAATGTAAGTTTTCTACATTAATGACTGAGATTTGGAATGAATCTCACATTGTTTAAGAGCCGTTCCAAATTCCATTTTTTCCACTATGTAAAGCCTTACATGGTATATTTTCAATACACAAAAATCCCACAGGAAAAATGCAAGATTCACTAGAACATAGTGAATCAAAAAGGAGTTTTTCACAAAACACTCTCAAGTCAATTTTGTTTGATTGGGACCATTTTTGGCCTCAATCCTTTTAGTTTAACGTTGCTAATCACATTTTTATTGAATTGTGATAGATTTGACTATGGGGAACGGTCAAAATCAACTTATAAAGCTTCTCGTTTAAGGTATTGAGTCTAACTCTTTCTTTTCATTCCTTTTTCTTATCTGTCTTTCTTTTCAGTTTTAATATTGTTTATTTGCTTTATTTATGCTTATATATGTTTGTTTAGGTAAGTTTTATAATTTTCTTTATATCATGAGCATGTTTGGTTGTTAAAATTAGGGTTTTTATTTGTGCTCTGTTTTTTTGCTTTGCTATTTCTAGGTTAGAGTTTCGAGCGAAGCTACGCATGCATGTGTACGTGGGCCTCCTCCTACGCATATAGGTGCTTGGCCTACGTATGTAGCCTTCAATATGCATATGCATACCACTGCCCAGAAACCCTAGTTTAGTCTTCTGCTTTTGTCTCATTTTATTTTCTTATCTCACATGTTCCTGTTTAAGTTTCTTTTATGTATATGTGTATCTGATGCCTTTATTTCACATGTTTTATTGTTATTTACCTTTGATATGCTGGAATAGGGTTTCATCTCTTATTTCTTAGTTTGATACCATGAACATGCATTCATATGCCCATGCATGATGCCATAGGTGCTGAGTTGCTGCAAGGTGAGTAAAGGTAAGTCATACATTCACATTCACAAGCATATGTGTTGTTAGGTTTTGTTTGATGAACACGTACATGTGTTGTTGTGTTGCGTTTTGTGTTTAATTGATAAATGATGTACTTGCTGCCTTATATATGACATGATAGGATTTTCACATGTTAGATGAATGCTAGGGTTGTATATGTGTGGTTTGGTTTCTTATGCTTTATGGATGGATATGTATGTGTTTTGGGATGATGATGCCATGTTGTATGCTTAGATGTATGCTAGTGTGTGTGTGAGTTTAGGACATAAGTGTTAAACATGATTTTATCAAGTTTAAGATGTAAGACACAATAATGGGAGGCCAACCTTAGGGTTAGGCTGTCTTGGGTGCATAACACCTTCCCAAGAACATACCTAAACTCTGAACTTATATCTCTAGTAGTAAAATCAATGGTCCTTCCTCAAAAGGATGCTATATTCATGGTTCCTAGGCCATTGTAAAAGTAAGTGGCCACTCCTCCGTTGTGTCCACACATACTCACATAAAGATTCCCCACTCTTCTAATGGTTTGGGTGCCCTCTAGACCCTCCATATTCTAGTCTCCAATTTTCTGGGTCTTCTTCCACCCATTTTCTTCATTGAAAACTCTTAGAAGTACCATTTTCTTACACTTTCTTGCACAGATCGGCATTTGAACACTGCATTTTCTTTCAGATTTGAGCATGGATGCTCTTGGGTTCAAGTCTTATGACATAGTTGTGTAGCTTAAAAGGCAAACTTTTCATGAGAGGGAGCTTAAGAGGTGGTGGGCTTCATTCTCTTCCAAGGATCAGGCTTACATCAAGTGGTTCCTCGAAGATGCCACTTCACTATTTTTGCACTCCTCAAGACTGGCACTTATTGGAGGCTATAGTCACTTGTTGGGATCCCGCTTTGAGCTGTATTACCATCGGGAATATGGATTTCGTCCCTACTTTAGAGGAGCATTATCGCTTTCTTTCTCTACCTACTCCTGTGAGTCGAGTCTATCGGCCATCGGTTCAGCTTCGCTATTGCAAGCGGTTGGTGGAGCTACTATGCCTAAAGACACCTGTAGTGGATGAGTTGACTCGGTATGGGAGTGAGTCAAGAGTGACATCGGAGTGTCTCAAGATCTAGTAAGCCCAACCTGATGTCATTTCAGGCCTAAAAGCTTTCTTTGAAGACCAAAATAACAACCCATTATTTTAAAGCGTTTTTTATTATTAATTAAGTCAAATTGTCTTTATTTAGTATCTCCTAGGATGAATAAGACTTTATGTTTTATTTAAACTAGGCAGACAAGTAATTTATTGTGTTTCTAAGTTCCTAAGAGTCATATCTGACTTTGGTCATATTAAGTGAATGTATTTATTATTATTTTGGGCTAATTACAACTTACCTACCTCTGGTTTGGCTAAAATTTAAGTTGCCTACCCATTTTTTGAAATTTAACACTTTACGCATCTAAGGTTGGCTTAGTTAGGGTTCTGTAACCCACCTTTGTTAAAAATGAGGTTAAATATGTATTTTTGCTCTATTTTAGGTCTCTCTCCTCTCAAAACTTAAAAAACATAAAAGAATAAGAGAAAATAAGATCAAAAAGTGAAGATTTTGTAAAAATTAAGAATAAACATTACCACCAGTATAAAACTAACTAGTCGCTAACCCGTGCGATGCACGGGAAAACTATTTTGTATAAAGATGAAACATTAAATTACTTAATGAAAAATAGAAATCAAACTTAAGTTTAAAATAAAATGAAGAATTAAATCTTAAGAATTAATCAATATTTCCAATAAATTGAAAAAAAAAAAAAAAATCTTTAAAAAGTGTTTTTTTGTAAGCCTGGCAATAGAACAGGTTGATAACGAAAACAACAATAAATGAAATTTTCTGGTAGTTAGAAGCACCAACAACAAACAGGCAAAAAAATTTCAAAATTTCAATTTCATACTCTAATTGAAAAGAATTATAAGAATTGTAGTAGCAACATAATTATTTTGACTCTAATTATCTCTCTGCAATAAATTTTTCCACAATACAATTAAGGACCAAAATGGGTTATGTATGAACTCCATATGCTGTTCCAAACCCAAAGACTCATCTAAACTACAATTCAATCAAATATAGCATACAAAACAGACACAAGTACCCTCTAATATAATTATTTACATAAAAAGAATTGTGTCAAAAAAAAAAAAAATTAGCACAATCTATTAAACAATAAAATTTCAATATAATCTTTGGAAAATATCTCTCCCATTGTCATCTTCATTGTTGTACATGATATGACATGGCTTCAAACCATTGGTAGGAGGAGTCAGATGTTCCAAAAGAAACTCATTTGTTAACTATGGTAAAACTCATTCGATTGTGAACTATAGTAATTCTCATTGCATGCTGCAAGTACTGTTACCAAACCACAAATTTACTCTATCTTAGCAAATAGAAAAAGAGGCTAAAGCAAGGAAAAAAGAAGAATGATTCATGTAAAGCTTTACGTAGGCGTTTGAATTGATGTAAGTGCTATATAATGTCTCAGTTGTAACCTTAATAGAGGACAACTCATTCAGCCCAAGAAAAACTTTTTCAAAATAAAAAGAGAGCAAAGAACGAAGCATTGAAAATATCAGTATGAATACCAAGCTACTGCATTATTTGGAAAAAGAAAATAAGAAAAAAGACTGTTCAATGCATTGAATTAAATACCTTAGAAACAAAGTTCTACCAAGCACCTATCTAAATTTGAATGCTTGAAAGTTGAAAGTAATGTTGACAAACTGTGCTTTGACCATAAGGCTTTCATTATAAAAAAAAATTTGAAAAGAACAACAATCCATCCTTCCATTATTTCTATATCAATTGAAAATTTGGCAATTGAAATCAAATCTACTAATTAAGTACATTGGCCAAACATATTTTTTTCTGATCATTGGGTACAAACAGAATATTTTTTGTATCATCATAACTTATGATTGATACATAACAAAAAGTTGTCAATAACCAGTAGCAATTAAAACCAAGATGCACAAACCATAAAGTGGCTACAAACTAATGCAAGAGTAAGCAAGTCATTTTCTCAAACACATGGTGTGCACAAAATATTTCAATGCCTTAGTTATAAATGTTTGTTATTATAAAAATTAAAAATTAGAAACAGAAAACAATAGCATGATTGTGAAGAAAAGAATTACCAATAGCAGTAGCGTCAAGGGTACTCTGTTTTTTGTCCACAACCTTCACTGGGTTTGTTCTCTCAAAGGGGAAAAAAAAAACAGAAAACGGAAAAACGGAAAGAAGAAAACAAAAAGTAAACAGTGTATATAAACAATAATAAGTAGTTACCCACTGAAACTAAATAAGCAAACCACCGAAAAGATACAGTTGTTTAGTGTTTTAGTAACTCATGTCTATGTCCATTACTCATAGCTTTCTTATCCCTGCAAACCATACCAACAATTTGCATTAAATAATCACAACAGAAAATCTTCTATCATTAGTAAAATTTTCTCATAATTTCTATCTTAAATAGCTCTACCTTTTCACTTTGCTATTGCTAGAATTTGCAGACAGCTTCTAAACTATATAGATTTGGTCTTTCGCTGTGCATAACAGAAAGCAGAAAATAATCCGTGGGTTACTGAAGGAGGAAATTGGAAAAGGAGCTGGGGTCTACAACCAAACAGAGAATCAAATAAAACCCCTCAAAAATCAAGATGCTACTATTAAAGAAGATTCGGTCAAACTAAAATACAAAATAAATAGAGACTAAACATGAAACCAAAGCTTGAGATAACCTAGAAACTTTAATTAAATCCCAAAAAAAAAAAAAATAATAATAATAATAAAGGTCTCATGTTAATAAAATAGAGCATAAACTAAGAATTCTTATGGTGGAGGACATCAAATACCGAAACTACACAATTAAAAATTTGCTAAAAACCCCTTTTTAAAAAAGGGCGTTGAACCAAAGGCCAACCATTCAACCATAGCAACCCAAAAAACCAAAAGTAGATCAAACCAACAGAATTCCTCAATTTCACTCCCCCTTACGAATAACATAACAGATAAGAGGGAAAACAAAACTTGAAAATTAAAGTGACATGATTAAGTTTAAAAGATCACTAACCATTAATACTCAGATAGGATTTCATCTTCTAGGGGTTTTCCCTCATATTAATAAATAGAGAGGAAAAGGGGTATGAACTAAAATTCCTAAATTGACAACAAACCATAATTGAAGAGAATATTAGAAAAAGAAATTAATACCTTTACTGTGATGAAATTAGAGTCTCTACATTGTGAAAAATTCCACTTCATCTCTGCAAAGAAACTAAATGATTTAAATCCAAAGAGACAAATTAATATATATATATATATATATATATATATATATATAAATGAAAACATTTAATAAGTCACATCAGAATCCTATTTTCTAAACCCTAATTTCTGAATTTAAATCTAGAACCAAAGCCAACTGAAATTGTAAAATTTGAAAACGTATAACAAATCTAATTTACCTTTTAGATTTGTTTTTAAAAAAAAAAAAAATCAGAGAAAGAATGGGAACCCATCGGAGGTGTTGTTTATGGGTGGAGGAATTTTTTTTATCAGAGAAAGAGTAGGAACCCATCAGCAGCGGTGTTTATGGGCGGAGGAGAATTACTTTTTGAGAGGAAGTAGGTCATAACCCGAAAATCAAAGAGAATGGTGAAGGACCATCAAAATCAAATCGCTATCTTTGTCTCGGCGTTTCGCGGTTCTGTGTTTTTTTTTTTGGATGCGGCGGTTCTGTTTTTTTTTGTAGAATAGAATCTGTCTGGGGTAGCAGAGCCACAGGTAGAAGAGGAGTGGAGGGATCGATAGAGAGAGATACGTTTGCGTTGGAGGGAGAGACAAAAAGACTGAGAAATAAGTTTTATCGGATTTGTTTTGGGGAGATTTGGGGAGAAATAGTTATTGGGTCAGAAAAGGGTTTTACTTTTTTTTTTTTTTTAATTTTATTTTTTAAAATAATAATGCTGATGTGGAAAAATGTGGAAGCTCCAAAAGAGAATGGTGAAGGACCCTCAAAATCAAATCGCTATATCTGTCTCGGCGTTTCGCGGTTCTGTGTTTTTTTTTGGGATGCGGCGGTTCTGTTTTTTTTGTAGAATAGAATCTGTCTGGGGTAGCAGAGCCACAGGTAGAAGAGGAGTGGAGGGATCGACATAGAGAGATACGTTTGCGTTTGAGGGAGAGACAAAAAGATTGAGAAATAAGTTTTATCAGGTTTGTTTTGGGGAGATTTGGGGAGAAATAGTTATTGGGTTTTGGGGAGATTTGGGGAGAAATAGTTATTGGGTCAGAAAAGGGTTTTACTCTTTTTTTTTTTTATAATTTTATTTTTTAAAATAATAATGCTGATGTGGAAAAATGTGGAAGCTCCAAAAATAATAATGCTGATGTGGAAAAATGTGGAAGCTCCAAAAGCTTTGGTTTTATATATATATATAGATAAGTGGTTTGGATTTTTTTAATTTATTTTTATCAAGGCACCGTTTATGACTAGAATTTTATCAAGCATCCAACTTTGAGAAGAAAACATTCAAAAGATATTTTAATCCCAAGTCCTAATTTAAAAGATATTAAAAAAGAAAAAAAGAAGAAATCTAGTCGGTGGTTTCATCAAACTCTCCACACCAAATTGACTTAGGATTCCTATTTCCAAACTCCCAAGTCCACTGGCCCTTATATATATACAACCTCTTTGGTTAGCTTTTAATCGCAAAAAATTCTGAGTCTAGGAACAATTAGAAGCAATTAGACGAGCAAGAAACAAGTTAGAAAGATAGATTTACAGGAGAATCGTAAGAACATGGAACGATCACTTTGCACCAATGGTTGCGGCTTTTATGGATCTGTGGAGACACAAAACCTGTGCTTCAAGTGCTACAAAGATTTTCAAAAGCAAGAAATCCCCAGGACAGCCACAGAAGACAAGGAACCACAACAAGTTATAATGAAGATGGATCTTTCACTGTGCACTAATAATTGCGGTTTCTTTGGAATGGCAAACACAAGGAACATGTGCTCAAAGTGCTAATGTTTTTTTTATTTTTTTTATTTTTTATTTTTACCAAACCCTAACCTTTTGATCTTATTTTCTCTTATTCTTTTATATTTTGTTTTATGTTTTAAGAGGAGAGAGACATAAAATAGCACAAAAATACATATTTAGCCTCATTTTTAATAGAGGTGGGTTACGGAACCCTAACTGAGCTAATTTTAGGTGGGTAAAGTGTCAAATTTCAAACCATAGGTAGGCAATTTAAATTTCAACCAAACCGCAGGTGGATAAGTTGTAACTAACCCTATTATTTTTGTTTTCCTATGCTTGGGGGCTATTCCAAGCACTATTTTAACCTTTGGCTGAATCTAATAAAAATCAGAGTGTATTTACATAATTAAAAACCTTGTGTTTTTTAGAAGATGGATTTCTTCTAAATCAACACTTATCCCTTGGGTGGATTCCTTTGGGTGGCGACTCTCGGTTTCTATATCTCTTGGGTGGTGTTAATCTCTATCCTATAGAGTGGTGAGCCAAAATTGTTCTGTATCCTTTGTTAAATTCTTTTGGGTAGTGCTATCTGTATCCCTTTGGGTTTACTTAGGTGGTGAGCTTATCTATCCTTTAAATTATTGAGTGTTTTTCTTATCCCATAAAACTAGAAAATACAAAATATATTCATCCAACCTATTTCCATTTACTGTATCAGTTAAGTTTGGGTTGCCCCTTATGAAACCGATATCAGTTTGTATTAGAGCTTTGGTTCAATGGCTGGACATCATTGACGTGGAAACAATGGCGAGATACTTGAAAGGGCTCATTGAGATTTTGAAATGGACGATTTAAGGAGACAACTTCTGCAATTGTAGGAGCATTTGGGGTTTTACAAGAATGGAGGGCAAGGTCCCAAATATCATAATTCAGAATCTGAAGCTATTAGCAATGATAAAGGGGAGAATCCATTTCACTGTGCTCCTAGTCATTCCTTTGGTGGGAGCACTCCACTCCATCCTCCTCATCTCAGAAACTTACAACAAGGTTATGATATGAAATCAACCTGATGATTTCATTGATTGGCTGATTACTGTTGAGCAAATCTTTGATTTCAAAGATATTCTAGATAATCACAAAGTGAAGATTGTTGCTATCAAGCTGAGAAAACATGCTTCAATCTGGTGGGAGCATCTCTAGAGGCAACGACAATGGGAAGGAAGAGATTGTATTGTGACTTGGGAAAAGATGAAAAGAGAGCTCAAGAAAAAATACATGCCTAATCACTTCAAGCAAGATTCTTTTCTGAGGTTTCATAATTTCAAACAAAAGGAGCTTTCTGTGGAGGAGTATACAACGGATTTTGATCATCTTATGACTCAATGTGATATTGTAGAACTAGTGAAGCAGACGATAGCCTGTTATCTTGGTGGGTTACATGTTGAAATCAATGATGTGGTCCAACTACAAACCTGTTGGACCTATAATATTGTTTGCAAACTTGCTATGAAAGTGGAGAAGCAACTGAAGGAAAGGCATAGTAGTAAGTTTCGATCCTATAATCGAGAGGGTGTTTCTAATAGAGGGAGTGATTCCACTTCAAAGGTTGTTACACCCAAGACAGTCACTGTCAAGCAACCACCAAAGAATGAATCTGCATTAGGTTCTAATGATCCCAACACCGCTGGTACAGGTTGTAGATGTTTCAAATTTCAAGGCTTTAGACATATTGCTTCTGATTGTCCAAATCGCAAGATAGTTTCTCTAGTGGAGGGAGATGTGGAGATAGAAGATGAGGATGAATCAGCATTGGCTGTTCATGAACCTGCTATTTACAATAAGGAGGTGGTCTTTGCTGACCAAGGAGAGGCGCTATTTATTCAAGGAAGTCTTAAGGTAGCCTATGCAAAAGAGGAATGGCTTGGGAACAATATTTTCCATACCAAATGTACTTCTCATGGAAAAGTTTTTGATGTTATCATTGACGAAGGAAGTTGTGAGAATGTTGTTGCAGCAACCATGGTGGAAAAGATGAAGCTAGAAACTGAAAATCATCCTTAGCCATACAAACTCTAGTTGCTTTGCAAAGGCAATGAGGTGAAGGTAAATAAGAGGTGCTTAATTCAATTTTCTATTGGCAAAAATTATAATAATGCAGTAATGTGTGATGTTGTACCCATGGATGCATGTCATTTATTATTTGGGAGACCGTGGCAGTATGATAGGAAGACTAGGCATGATGGTTTCAAAATACTTATTCTTTTGAACTAGATGGGGGTTAAAATAACTTTGGCTCCATTAAGAATGATCCACATTCCCAAACCTTCATTTAGGGAGGGAAGCAATTTATTGACCGGAACTGAGGTGGAGAGAGCATTGACAGGATGTGATAAGGGGTTTGCTATTGTGGTCAGAGAAGAGAAGAATCCAATGGATATTCCTCCTCTGTTGATACCCTTTCTTAAAGAATTTGGTAATGTCATTCCTGATGAAATTCCTTTCGGTCTTCCATCTATGAGAGATGTTAGGACATATGTGATTCAATGATAGGAACATATGTCACTATTTTATGTAATTGGCTAATCCTTTGACAAAATGCACTTTACTTGTAATTGGGTAGATCTAGGATGTGTTTAATGCTTCAAGAAACAAGGTTTTAAGTTCAAGTGTTAAAGCCATGCAAGTCTGTCCAAGAATCAAGTCAGAAAGTGCAGGATTTTAAAGCTCGACAGCTAGAATCTATCGAGGTTTAAAGAGAACTGTTTCAGCCTGAGACTCGACAGCTGCTAGACAGATAGGGTATCTGTCGAGATTTATGAAATTCAGATTTTCAATTATGATTTTCATCCAATCCGTGAATGTATGTTTAGACTTTCTTTTCTCACAACCCTAAACATATATAAGGATTATTTTAAAGGCCGTAAAAGGTGACACAAGTTGCACAACAGCACAATTTCATAGTGTGAAGAAGAGTGTGACCGGAAACCTAGTTTGCCCTAGTTCTTGAAGAAACTGCTGTGTTTGTCCACCATAGGGTTTTGTGACCAAGCAACTTCATGATCTTCATCGTGTGATGAACTGAAGAACTTTGCAGCCAACATCCTTCTCAATTTGGTGATCAAGTTGCGTACTGGGATCCGCGCAATTGATTAGTCACGTACTGGGAGCCGTGCCTTGAAAATAAGAGATTGTCACTACAGAACAAGTCCAATTGGGTATTGGGGTAAGAGTTCAACTGTAGGTTGGTATAAGGTACTAAGACTCCTTTACTTGTAACCACTTGTTTTGATAATAGTGGATTCTCAGGAATGGTGACCTTAAAATCACCCTGTGGGGTTTTTGTCGTGTAGGTTTTCCCCATTCGTAAACAAATCACCATGTTAATTTGTTTTCCACTGCATACTTTAGTTAATTGGTGATTTGTTTGTGCTGCCACATACAATTGCATGTTAATTTGATTAATTAAGAAACTTGGCTAATTAATCAATTAATTCATCACAAGGGGTCAATACGTTTTTGGCCTATCAAGAGATATGCAGCATTGCATTGATCTTGTGCCTAGTTCTATTTTTCCTAATAAACCAGCTTATAGAATGAATGGGAAAGAGCATGAAGAGTTGTAGCGGCAGGTTGAAGAGTTGATAGCAAAAGGCCTTGTAAGAGAAAGTATGAGTCCTTGTACTGTTCCAACGCTCCTTGTTCCCAAAATGGATGGCTCATGGCGTTTGTATATTAACAGTAGAGTAGTAAATAGGATCACCATTTGATACCGCTTTCCTATTCTACGGTTAGATAATCCTCTTGACTAGCTTTATGGAGCTATGGTTTTCTCAAAGATTGATTTACGCAGTGGTTATCATCAAATTCGAATGAGGCCAAGTGATGAATGGAAAATGGCTTTCAAAACTAGAGAAGGGTTGTATGAGTGGACGGCAATGCCCTTCGGACTCTCTAATGCTCCTAGTACTTTTATGCTCTTAATGAATCATATCTTTAAGCCATTCATTGGTCACTTTATTGTTGTGTAATTTGATGACATCTTAGTGTACAACAAGTCTCAGTAGGAGTATATGGAGCATCTTCATGAGGTGTTTTGAACTCTTCGAGAGCAGAAGGTTTATGCGAATCTAAAGAAGTATCATTTCTTAACTGACAGCCTTGTGTTCTTAGGCTATGTTGTTTTAGGTGATGGAATCAAGATGGATCCAAGCAAAATTGAGGCTATACTCAGTTGGCTTGTGCCAAAGTCTCTCCATGATGTTAGAAGTTTCCATGGGCTTGCATCCTTTTAACGGCGTTTTATCAAAAATTTCAGAAGTCATATTGCCCTCGTTACTAAATGTTTGAAGGGGGAGAATTTTCAGTGAAATGAAAAAGCCCAAAAGAGTTTTGAGCTACTCAAGATGAAGGTGACAAAAGCTCTGATTCTGATACTTCCAGATTTCAACAAATTGTTCGAAGTGGATTGTGACACTTCTGGTATGGGAATTGGCGTTGTGCTCAACCAAGAGGGTTAGCCTATTGCTTTCTTTAGTGAGAAACTAAATGAATGCAAGAAAAAGTATTCTGCTTATGATAAAGAATTTTATGCCGTTAATCGTGCCTCGGATCATTGGAGTCATTATCTCCTTCCAAATGTGTTTCTCCTTCATTCTGATCATGAAACTGTGAAGTATTTGAATCGTAAGCAGAAACTCAATAGTCGACCTGCCAGATGGGTTGAATTTCTTCAATCCTATTCTGTTTCCACCAAACACAAGTCTGGAAAGCTGAATCAAGTGGCAGATGCTTTAAGTAGAAGACATTCCTTGCTAAACACTATGGAGGTGCTATGAACACAATAGGGAGTCGCCACCTAGTTTTTGCAATGGCCTAGGAACCATATATATATAGCGTCCTCTCGAGGAAGGACCTTTTTGATCTTACTACAAGAGATATGGGTTCGGAGTTTAGGTATGGTTTTGGGATGGTGTACGGAACCTAAAACCACCCAACCCTAAGATTGGCTTCCTCTCATTGTGTCTTATGTCTTGACCCAATTAAAGGCATATTCAATATTGTATCTATACTCATACACACACTAGCATACATCTAAGTATACAACATGGTATCAATCATCCCAAAAATCTAACCATTCATCTATCATGGCAGATCACAACAACCTAGTATTCATCTAGCATATCCAAGGCATAGGCATATAAACCTTAAATCAAGGCAAAAACACAAGCATAGAAAGATCCTAGCAAACATGTGATTGCATCTATACCTTAAGAAAAGCTCATCCTAACAAGCAATGTTCATATCTATCATTAAACATACATCATACGTGTTCATGTGAATGCATGACTTACCTCACTTACCTTGATGCACCTGTAGCATAAATGCATGAACATGTGAATGCATGTTCATGGCATCAAAACAAAGCAACCAAAGATAAATCCTAATTTAATCATGTGAAAAAAAAAAAAAAAAAAAAAAAAAAAAAAAGCAATCAAAACAGAGGTATAACATGTAAAAAAGCAAAGAAAACGAAGTTGAAATCTAAATTAGGGTTTTTGGGCAACGGTATACGCGCGCATGCAGAGGCTTGCATGCGCAAGACAGCTACATATGTGTGCATACTTTGACTTTCGTGGTCATGCAGGATGCATGCATGCGCAAGCTTGCTCAAGAACCTTAGCCCAGAAACGCAACAAGCATAAAAAAAATAGAGCAACACTTAAAGGTGAGACTAACAACCTAACATGCTGAGAAACATAAATATTATCTAAAATCTAAGCTATACAAACATTTAAAATGTAAAAAAAAACATAGAAACAAGATTAAGCAAAAAAGAGAGAAAAGAGTTTAGAACTCAATACCTCAAAACAAAAACTCTTCAAGCTTGATTTTTGACTGTTACCCTTAGTCAAATCTAATTACAATCAATAAGAAATTGATTAGTAATCTTAGAATCAAAGATCAAGGCTAGAAAAGGCCCCAATCAAAAGAAAATTAACTTGAGGATGTTTTGTGAAAAACTTCCTCTTTGATTCACTATTTTTTTAGTGAATCTTAGTGTTTTCCCTTAGGATTTCTATGTGTTTTGAAAAATTCCATGTATGGCTATTTATATTGTGAAAGTGGGGGTTTGGAACGGCTCCCACACGATGTGGGATTCGTTCCAAACCTCAGTCTTTAATGCAAAAAACTTGTCTTTCATAGTTCCTGGAACCCTACATGCGCGCGTATACCATTTTAAACTTTGAGCTTTGTAAACTTTGAGCTTTTTGTTAAGTTTGTGTTTTGTCATGGATTGCCAAAAGGGGAGTTTGTTAGGTTCTAAGTAATTAGGAACTAATGTATTAGAACTTCATTTTGTAATGTTGGCAAACCATGATCAAAATAGGTTTTAGTCTTGTTTTAGACTTGCTCAAATTGTGTTTATGTGTAAAGTTGGAATCAAGTGTACTGCAGGATTTATTGGTTAAATCTTCCTGGCTCAATCGATCGAGAATTAGACTCGACTGATCGAAGCTCGTGCAGATTGTTTTTCTGCAGAATTTTCCAACTCAGCCTAAGCCCGTTTAACGTGTAGGGTTTTATGTTTTGTCTTAAGTATAAAAGGGAAAACCCTAGCCACGTTTTTTGATTGCTCCTTATGCTGTGTGTATGAATCTTTTGTGAGATCAAGAGGTAATTGCTTTCACACATACTTAGGGTTTCCAAGATTCAAGATTATGTCAAGAACTTGGTGATCGATTCAGTTGCTACAATAAGAGCTTAAAGATACACAAGTAAGGGTGCTTGTACTTGCTGTGAATTCAAGAAAGAAGTAGTCTGTGGACTCGGAGCTATCACGTGGTTGTGGTAGTAAGTTTCCTACTTGAGGTAGTAATAGGATGTTAGTGGTCTAAGTTGCTATTGTGTAAACTTCAATTCTTTCATAGTGGATTCAGTTTTACCTTAAGGATCGCTAAGTTAAATCCTCCCCAGGTTTTTACCAGTTTGGTTTCCTAGGTCATCATATCTTTATGTTCTTTATTTTCTGCACTTTACATTGATATGATAAATTTGTATTAACCTAGATCTGAAATTTGACTAAGTAATCACTTAGCTAATTTACTAGGTTAATCTGAGTGTGTTTTAAGGGGTCTGAAAACAAACAATGAGCTCCACTAACAGAATCAAAAGAATAAGAGACAAAATATTTTGTTTCGACGTACGGCTCGGGCCCAACCTACGCACACGACACACATCACGCATGTATGGGGCAGGGTGCAACTTCAAAGAGTTGCGTAGGATTCGTATGTCCAAATTTCCACCTGTGTTACTTGAGAAATGAGTAACAACATGTTCACTATCCCAGAACCTGCTTTGCCAATTGCAAGTAAAAGGCAAGTCACTCACTATCTTGTAGTCACTTAAAAAAAGAAAAACAAGGCCAACGACTGCAACCATCAACTAAACAAACAAAGGTTCTCCTTCGAGCTTAAAAGGACACATATCTGTGGTGCTTCTCTGAGTGGTACTTGTCTTCCATCTCCATCTTTACCTGTTCTGCTGAGGCTCTTGCCTCGGGGTGACCTTGCTCTCTATCTCTACCTCTACCACTTCCATTATGCCTACATATTCAATTCCTAGAGGATATGTGCTCAAGTTCTGTATGATGTGCTTGCATGTTCAATTCCCAGAGAATATGTGCACACTTTTCTTTATTTCGGCTTTGCTTGACTGGTATGTGGCCTGTGCCTGCATATTCAATTCCCATAGGATATGTGCATGAATTCTAACTTGTATAGGATTTGTGCCTGCATATTCAAATCTCGTAGGATATCTGCACAAGTTCTGTGTTGTGTAGGATCTGTGCCTGCATATTCAATTCTTGTAGGATATGTGCAAAATTTCTGTATTGTATAGGATCCATGTCTGCATATTCAACCCCCGTAGGATATGTGCACAAATTCTGTGTTGCTTAACTATTCGTGGATGAAAGATCCACTGAGGATGATGAAGAACTCGCTGGGGAGTATAATCTGCTGAGAAATGTATTGGTGATCATTCTGACCTACCATGAAGTCTTGATGGTGTACGGTCCACTGGGGAGGGGGTTGCTTACTGGGGATTTCTTGATGATGTGTTGCTCACTAGGAAAAACTTTCCTTCGCTGGGGAAAAACTATCTTCTTTTTTCTTATGACTCATTAAGGATTGATGCTGATTCCATTCTCAAGGGGGTTTTATCAACTCCATTGGGGAAATTTCATTCGCAACTCTCGAGGGGGTTGCTTTTGTGTCTTGGACCCACGAGGGACTCCTTCTATGATAACTAAATTTGCTTGGAAATTTGGTTGATGATCTTGACTTATGGAGGAGTTTTCACAATGATTTCTGATCCACTGAGGGATGTTTTTTTATGCTTTTGACCCATTGGGGATGCTTTTGAGGGTCTTTATGTTCTTTGCCTACCGAGGGAATTTCTGTCATTTTTGGATGTATTTTTGAACTACATGTAGTTTAGCCATCAGGTATGTTCCTGCCTCTTCATCTTTTTCTCTAACAATTACCAACCGTTTCTTTTTTTCATTCTCTTCATCTCCCTCATCTCTTTATATTCTCTCTAACTCCCTCTACAAAAACCCTCTGCCTCTCTCTCATTCCCTCACCAACTAACTCTCAACCCTTCTTCAATCTCAACTTCTCTAAAAAGTTCTCTCATTTCCTTCAATGGCACCCAAGTCCAAGAAGAGTTCCTACATCCTCTCTATTGATGCATTTCATCTCTTTCACCAGAATGGAGTGTTAAGGCTGATTGAGGCTCCTTCCTTGACCTATAAATCACAGCATCATCTTTCTAAGGGTTCAAGGGCTAGATCGGTGAGTTTTTTTCACTTTTTCCATTTTCAATTTTTTCCTTTGATCTTCCATTTTGATCCGTTTTTTGGCTTGTAAATGCTTGGGTTTTACCGTGGGATGGGTTTAGATGAAAACCTGACACTTTAGGAGGGATAGGAACATGTTTAGGATGAGTTATGGATGAGAAAAATTGAAAGAAAAACCTTTATGTATACGTTCTTGCGTACGCTTGCTCGGGCCTATGTGCGTAGGCGTGTTCTTCCACCACATGACCGGCCTGCTTTTTAATGGGGCCTCGATAAGTTTGGAGGGCAAGTCGGGCACTCAGCTGGGTCTAGAGCTACTCAGTAGGAGGTATGCCACAGAGACAATCAGCTACACCGACCTAGAGGTGGATGTAATGAGCCGTCCACAAGTGACGGCCGAGGAGTGTGCTAGGATGGCCAAGGTGCTGTACCTACTGGGGGCATACTTCTTTGCCAATGGGGGACAGATGGTGTCCTTGATGTGGTTGGCCCTTTTCCGGGGCTTTGAGAGGGCTCGAAACGCCAATTGGTGGCAAGCGTGCTTGGCCTACTTTTATTCTTCCTTGGACACGCTCAGCCGGGGGACTCTACAGCAGCTAGTGGGGCCTTGGAAGCTCCTCAAGATTAATTTCCTTCCTTTTTCTCTTATAGCTCATGCATTTTAGCCCTTGTTATTACATATATCCACATGCCATTTATGTTAAGACAATGTATCATATTCTTACTGATTGCATTTATATCCACACCTTGTAAACTGTCATATTCTAAACTGCCATATCTGTACCTTCCAAACTATGTCACAACCTCTTGTAAACTGTCATCTTGTAAACTATTATCTTGCAAACCATTAGATCCGTATCTTGCAAACTATCATATCTGTATCTTGCAAACTATCATGTTCTCTTGTAAACTGTACCATAATCTCTTGCAAACTGTCATCTTGTGAACTGTTATATCTTTTTAGTGCTGGGCCTTGGAGTACAATCTTATTGCTCGGGGGGCTGCAGTGGATTTGAAGATCATCACCTCAATCCGGGCCCATCTTGACAGGCTTTCTCCTGATGATGTAAGCTAGGAATATATTGCTTCCCATTTTTTTCCTTACATGCTTCTTAGGATTTTCTTTCTAACCCTATGTGTTGTCATAGATAGTATGGAATTCCTGGGCTAGTGTTGATCCTGTTGAGGACCCGAACTTGGAAGCGGCTGCTATTGTTGCTTCTAGGATCACCATATGTGTTATCATAACCTCTTGCAAACTGTCATAACCTCTTGCAAACCGTCATATCTGTATCTTGCAAACTGTCATGTTCTCTTGCAAACTGTACCGTAACCTCTTGCAAACTATCATCTTGCGAATTGTTATATCTTTTCAGTGTTGGGCTATAGAGTACGGTCTTATTGCTCGGGGGGCTACAATTGATTTAAAAAGCGTCACCTCAATCCGGGCACATCTTGACAGGTTTTCTCCTGATGATGTAAGCTAGGAATATATTGCTTCACATTTTTTTCCTTACAAGCTTCTTAGGATTTTCTTTTCAAACCCTATGTGTAGTCATAGATTGTATGGAATCCCTAGGCCGGTGTTGATCTTGCCGCAAACCCAAACTTGGAAACAGCTGCTATTATTACTTTTAGGATCACCTAGCCCCTTTAGGGTGCCAAATTGAGGGTGATTTACCTGGCAAAGAGGGTGTGCTGCCAGCTGGGTATGACCCGTGGGGACGCCACTGTGGACATAACGGGGAGTTGCCACCTAGTTTTTGCAATGGCCTAGGATCCATATATATAGCGTCCTCTGAAGGAAGGACCTTATTGATCTTACTATCAAAGATATTGGTTCGGAGTTTAGGTACGGTTTTGAGAAGGTGTAAGGCACCTAAAACCGCCCAACCCAAAGGTTAGCTTCCTCTCATTGTGTCTTATATCTTAACCATATTAAAGACATATTCAATATTATAACTATACTCACACACACACACTAGCATACATCTAAGCATACAACATGGCATCAATCATCCCAAAAACCAAACCATTCATCTATCATGGCATATCACAACAACCTAGTATTCATATAGCCTATCCAAGGCATAGGCATATAAACATTAAATCAAAGCAGAAACACAAGCATAGAAAGATCCAAGCAAACATGTGATTGAATCTATACCATAAGAAAAACTCATCCTAACAAGCATGTTCATCTCTATCATTAAACATACATCATGCGTGTTCATGTGAATGCATGAGTTACCTCACTTACCTTGCTACATCTTAGTACCTATGGCATAAATGCATGAACATGTGAATTCGTGTTCATGGCATCAAAACAAAGCAACCAAAGATAAACCCTAATTTAATCATGTGAAAAACAAACAAACAACAAACATAGAGCAAAGACTTATATCTATAAAAATAAAAAAGGAATCAAAGCAGAGGTATAACATATGAAAAAGAAAATAAAACGAAGCTAAAATCTGAATTGGGGTTTCTGGGCAACGGTATGCGCGTGCATGCAGAGGCCTGCGTGCGCAGGCTAACTGCATGCATGTGCGTACTTTGACCTGTACGCGCATGCAGGATGCATGCATGTGCAGACTTGCTCAAGAACCCTAGCCTAGAAACACAGCAAGCACAAAAAAAATAGAGCAACACTTAAAATAAAGAGACTAACAACCTAACATGCTTAGAAACGTAAAGATTTTCTAAAAACTAAGCAATACTATGGACACAAGGGGGGGAGTCGCCACATAGTTTTTACAATGGCCTAGGAACCATATATATAGCGTCCTCTTGAGGAAGGACCTTTTGATCTTACTACCAGAGATATAGGTTCAAAGTTAAGGCATGGTCTTGGGAAGGTGTTAGGCACCCAAAACCGCCCAACCCTAAGGTTGGCTTCCCATCATTGTGTCTTATGTCTTAATCCTATTAAAGGAATACTCAATACTTGTATCTAACTCTCACACACACTAGCATACATCTAACAATCAACATGGCATCAATCATCCCTAACTATACATTTATCATGGCAATCAACCAAAGCCTAACATTCATCTAATTATGCATTTCACATCATAAACCCCTAACATTCATCTAGCATGACATCTCACATCATCTCAAAGAAGGTAGCATCATGTATCATCAAATCAAGGCAACAAGCACATCATTTCATCATTAGAGGCATTGCATACACATATTCATCAAAGGAGGGTAAAGCTTATAAAAAAAACACATGCATGTACATATGATTACATAACTTACCTCACTTGCCTTGCAGCAACTCATCACCTATGGCATTAAGCATGAGCATGTGAATGCATGTTCATGGCATTAAAACAATAAAATCCTAATTCTAACATGTGAAAGCAAAAAAGCAATTAAACATGTGAAACAAAGGCCCAAAAGTATGAATATATGAAAAAGGATCTAAAATAGAAGTATTGCATGTGAAAACAAAAGCAAAAACAGATAAAGAAAAATTATGGTTTTTGGGCAATTTCATGCGCACGCATGAACAACCCTACATGCACAGGCAAGATTATGCGCACATGGGTTTCTGCCCAGAAACCCTAGAAACACAGCAAAGACTTAAAACACTAAATCTAACATCCTAGCCTTTCTAGACATACAAAAACGTAAACCTAGACTCTATAAACATATTAAAACATAAAACAACAAAAACTAAAGCAGACAAAAAGAATAAAGAACATAAAAGAAAGGAAAAGAAAAAGAAAATTTTGAAACTAAAACCTCAAACAAAAGCCTTCAAGATTGATTTTTGACCATTCCCTTCAGTCAAATCTATTCACAATTAACAAAAAGAATGATTAGTAATCTTAAACTCGAAGATCAAGGTTGGAGAAGGCCCTAATCAAAAGAAAATTGACTGAGGGTGTTTTGTGAAAAACTCCCTCTTCAATTCACTATTTCTAGTGAATCTCAATGTTTTCCCGTGGGATTTGTATGTCCATTTTGAAAATATACCATGTAAGGCTACTTATAGTGTGAAAATAGGGGTTTAAAACGACTCCCAGACGATGTGGGATTTGTTCTAAACCTCAAAATTAATGTGGAAAACTCGTCTTGTTTAGTTTCTAGAATTCACTATGCATGCACAAGATTGAGCCAACGTATGCATGCAGAAAGCTGCGTGCATGGGCCGATTCTTGCGTGCGCATAGCAAGGCTTTTCTTGGCCTTATTTTTTCAAAAATAGATTTATTTGCTCATTAAAAGGTTATATTTTTCATTTTAACATTTCTTAAGTCAATTTAACATCTGATTGGACCCTAAACCAATTTTTAGGACTTAGAATTCAGTATCATTGGGGAACGGGGGCCCAAGTCGTAAGGGTTATAAAATGTGGTGTCTACATACACAAATATTTAAAATATAAAAAACAAGCATAGAAACAAGAATAACAACAAGATTAAGCAAAAAAGAGAAAAAAGAGTTTAGAACTCAATACCTCATAACAAAAGCTCTTCAAGCTTTATTTTTTACCATTCCCCTGAGTCAAATCTAGTCACAATCAATAAAAAAAAGTGATTAGTAATCTTAAACTCAAAGATCAAGGCTAGAAAAGGCAATAATCAAAAGAAAATGGACTTTAGGATGTCTTTTGAAAACTCCCTCTTTGATTTACCATTTCTAGTGAATTTTGGTGTTTTTCCTTAGGATTTCTATGTGTTTTGAAAAGATACCATGTATGATTATTTATATTGTGAAAATGGGGGTTTGGAACGGCTCCCGGACGATGTGGGATTCATTCCAAACCTTAATCTTTAATGCGAAAAATTTGTCTTTCATAGTTTTTGAAACCCTACATGCGCGCACAGGATCGGGCCTGCGTGCACATACATCATTGCCATGTAGGCTGATTCTTGTGTGTGTAGGCCAAGGGCTTCCTTTGCCTTACTTTTCCACAAATATATTTATTTGCTCATTAATAGTTATATTTTTCATTTTAACATTTCTCAAGTCAATTTAACATCTAATTAGGCCCTAAACCAATCTTTGGTCTTAGAATTTCAACATCAATGGGAAACGGGGGTCCAAGTCGTAAGGGGTACAAAATGTGGTGTCTACAGCTGCAAATGTTAGGTTTTGAAGTTCTCAAGGAGTTGTATAATGATTATCCGAACTTTGGTAATGTGTGGAAAGATTTTTTCAAGGATTCTGTTAATCAACTCTTGAAGCAAGAAGGTTTTCTATTCAAACACATCATACTATTTATTCCTCAATGTTCTTTACGAAGAGCAATTATTCAAGAAGCTCAAGGAGGAGGTCTTGTTGGCTCAAGTTGACTCATGATGTTATGTCTCTTGTGAGAGGCTGTAAAACCTGCTAAATTATTAAGAGTCACAGTTAGAACACCGGGTTGTACACACCATTACCAGTTCCCAAGGCTCCATGGGAAGATGTCAGCTTAGACTTTGTTTTGGTTTTGCCAGAAACTCAAAGAAACAAGGATTCTATCATGATGGTGGTTGATCAATTTTCAAAGATGGCTCATTTTGTTCCTTGTAACAAAACTATAGATGCATTTTCGATTGGTGATTTGTATTTCAGAGAAATAGTCAAGCTTTATGGTGTTCCAAAAACTACCAATTCAACTCTTCTTACCATCCACAAACAAATGGACAACCTGAAGTTGTGAATCGAAGTTTGGGAATTCTTTTAAGAAGTTTTATAGGGAAGAACATTAAACAGTAGGTTATGGCCTTAATCCTACTGGACCACTTAAATTGACACCACTTTCTGTTACCAAGAATTTCAATGGTGATGTTGAAGAAACGGCGAAGGAAATAAAGAAATTGCATGAACGGATCCAAAATAAGATTGGGAAGAAATACTGCAAGCAAGCAAATAAGCATTGAAAACTAGCATTTTTCAAGGAAGGTGACTTAGTTTGGATTCATCTAAGGAAGGAAATATTTCCCTCCAAAAGATCTTCTAAGTTGAAACCTAGAGTTGATGGACCGTTTAAGGTGTTGCAGCAAATTGGTGAGAATGCTTACAAGATTGATCTGCCTGGAGATTATAGTGTTTTAGCAACCTTCAACATTTCTGATCTTTATCCATACTATGAAGATCAAGAAGACCAAGTGGACTTAGGGGCAAGTCCTTTTCAATCAAGGGAGTATGACATCGAAGTGTCCCAAGATCCAGCAAGCCCAACCTGATGTTAGTCCAAGCCCAAAAGCTATCCTTGAAGATCAAAATAATAGCCCATTATTTTAAAACATTTTTTTAATTAATTAAGTCAAATTGTCTTTATTTAGTATCTCCTAGGTTGAATCAAACTTTATGTTTTATTTCTCCTAGGTAGACAAGTAATATATTGTGTTTCTTAGTTCCTAAGAGTCATATCTAACTTTGGTCATATTAAGTGAATGTATTTATTTTTATTTTTGTTTTCCTATGCTTGGGGGGCTGTTCCAAGCTCTATTTAAGCCTTTGGCTGAATCTAATAAAAATCAGAGTGTATTTGCATAATTAAAAACATTGTGTTGTTCAGAAGATGGATTTCTTCTAAATCAACTCTTATCCCTTGGGTGGATTCCTTTGGGTGGCAAGTCTCGATTTCTGTATCTCTTAGGCGATGTTAATCTATATTCCATACAGTAGTTAGCCAAAATAGTTCTGTATCCTTAGCTAAATTCCTTTAGGTAGTGCTATTTGTATCCCTTTGGGTTACTTAGATGGTGAGCTTATCTATGCTTTAAATTATTGAGTGTTTTTCTTATCCCATAAAATCAGAAAATACAAAATATATTCATCCAGCCTATTTCCATTTATTATATCGGTTAAGTTTTGGGTTGCCTCTTACGAAATCAGTATCAAGGAGGTAGCATGCCCTTGGATTTCCTAATCTGCCGGTTTGGCTTAGCTGAGTGCCATGTTGCTTACTGAGGGGATTATGTGGACTTGGAGGAGCAGCGGATCTTCTACAGGCACCAAGCCTTTATGGTGGTGTAGACACCGCATTTTGTACCCATTACGACTCGGGCCCTTGTTCCTCAATGATGGTAAAATTGTAACATCCCAAACCTTTTTAAGCAATTTTACAATGTGAATAATATCTCAAGTGAATTTTATGTTTTTCAATAAGGTTGTTAATTATTTATTGTAGAGGTCTTTTTAATATTAAAAGCATGTGATGGCATTCAAGTGATTTGTGGTGATGGGCTAGGTGAGGATTAAGGAAGAGAAGAAATTTAAGGGTGAAATGGTAAATTTCTTCCCAAGATATTTTTGTGATGAGCGGTCTATAATAACCCATACATCACCATACGGTAAGCCACCCCCCCATTTTCTTCAACTGCTTCTCCCTCTCCCCCCCCCCCCCCCCCCTTTCTCATATTCACTCTTCTTCTTAGTTCTTCCCTAATGATGACAGAACCTACAAGCTCCCATGTCTCTTTCCTCATTTCTTTCTTTCTCTCTCTAGTCGAGACCTCCTTGTTAGGGAGGATTATGTCTCCATTGGTTTTTCTAGTTACTAAAACTCCATGAGATTTTGAAGTGGATTAAACCCAAGGTAAAAATCTAAGCTTTTATCTCAATTTCTTCTTTGAAATCCTTTGGGTTTTGCTATTTAATGATTATTATGGTGAATACTAGATGGGTTTTAGTGAATAATGGAAGATTAGAGGGTTAAGATGATTTGGGTAGCAATGGTTTTGTTAAAATCTGAAAATTTCATTTCATTTGAGAGTTTTCACTTTGAAAAAAGGTTTTGGTTGTTTAGTTTTCTAATGGGTATTTAAGAGTTGGTTTGTTAGAGCAACCATAAGGGTCTTGTTGTTACATATGTTGATGTGAGTTTATTTTAAAGTGTGTTTCCTTTGCATTTGAGTGACTTTGACATATGTGAATGTTGGCATTTGCTTGTTGCATGCCAAGTGTTTGGTAAATTGCCTATATGAGTTATGGGATTGAATTCCTCGCTGGTGTTGTGATGATTGCTATATGAGGTTATGGGTTGCATTCCTAGTTGTTAATATGTGCTAACTCATGTAGGTTTAAGGTTAATCAAGTCCCAAAGCTTTTGGCATAGAATTAAAATTATAGTAATTTTCTTTTGGGACTCTAAATTTGTCCTTGACAAATTTGAGTAAGCTGCACTACGTGATTTTTATAAATTACAGAAAAATTATTTTGAGCTGAATTTTCAATGGTACATACTAGACATATAAGGGTTTCTCCCTATTTAATTTCAAGCTTTTTGGATAACACTGTAGACACTCAATTTTGCACCCATAATTTAATCTTGGAAGATGACTGAAATGATCACTCTAGATACCCAAAAATGATAATTACATTTCATGCATTAAATCATTCATCACATATCATAAAAATGATATTAAGACTCTAACGATCGCGATGATATGCCCGATTCTCAAATCGGACCGTCAGATTAAAAAATATCATAAGATCAAGTTTCACAGTCTGCATGCATCTTATGTGGGTGAAGTTAGTCACATGTGATTAATTAAAATTAATTCTGATTGTTCAAACAATTAAAATTAATTAAGTGATTTATGTGATTGGTTGTTGGATTTGATCAGAAATAAGCTTGGTTGTACAGGAATAAAATGGATAATCAGATAACAAGGGAGTTGTTGATAATTAAGTTTTCTTAGAATAATTATCTTTCAGATAATTGTTATTTTAAGGACCTGATTATCAAATTAAAAGGGATTTATTTTGGAATACAAGTTGAAAATATGTCCCAGTGCAATTCCCAACTCAGAAAATCCCTAAAATATAGTCCAAAATGAACCAAAAGAGAAAACTGGGCCGAGCACTCAAGGGTGCCAATCGACACTTGGATAGTGCTGATCGACATTTCCACAGTGCCGATTGGCAAGGGTTCCAAATTCAGGCCAGAAACAATTAGATCAAGTCTAAACACATCAAATTCGATTTTTTTAGGGATAAAACTTGATCTAACTCTAGCCTACTGATTTTCTAAGCAACCCTAGCTTATTTTGGAAGTTCAACTTTAGGACTTTCTTTTCTGTTAGGTACAATCTCTTTAGGACTTAGAGAGACTCACCCTCTCTCTAACTCTAAAGTGATTTCCCCATTCCCTTGCAGTATTCATTGATGCATTGATGCAAGTAAGTTTCCATCTTCTTATTTACATCTCCAATAATTAATTTAATTCCCCATGCCTTTTCTAACATTTTCTTTCTTTTATTTGTTTTGATTCTTTTTTCTCATGGTTATATGATGAGTGTCTATTTATGTATATGTGTTTTGTCCATGTAATAATGTAATTCATATCATTAAATATTAGATCTATTTATTTATCAAGAACCAAAAATCATTTCTGAATTTATTTTTCAAATCTCCGTTGTTTTCTAAAACCAAAAATCAGATCTGAAATTATTTTTCAAAACTCCATTGTTTTCTAAAACCAAAAATCAGATTTGAATTATTTTTCAATTCTCCATTGTTTTCCAAAACCAAAAATTAGATCTGAAATTATTTCTCATATTCCATTATTTTCTAAAACCAAAAATCATATCAGAATTTATTTTTCAATGGGAAAATGGGCTTTTGCCCTTATTGTTTTAAAATATCTAGCACAATGCCCCTATTTAGAAACTAGTTAGCAGAATGCCCATTTTTTTTTTAAACTCAATTTTAACAAAATCGAGTTCTGTATAAAACTTGAAATCCTCAAAATCGAGTTATATGTATATTTTTAAGTGAAACTCGACATTAGCAAAGTCGAGTTTCACTTAAATTTTGAAAAAAAATTAAGTGGCAAAATATGCATAGAACTCGACATTGCTAAAGTTGAGTTTCACCTTTAAATCAATTTTTTAAAAGTAGAGTTTCAAAACAGGGACATGGTACTTAATAATTTCAAAATAGAGACATTCTGTTAGACATTTTTAAATTTAAGGGCAAAAGCCCATTTCCCCCTATTTTTAAAGTTTCCATTGTTTTCCAAAACCAAAAATCCGATCTGAATTTATTTCTCAAATCTCCATTGTTTTCTTAAACCACAAATCAAATCTGAATTTATTTTTTGAATCTCGATTGTTTTCTTAAACCAAAAATCAGATATAAATTTTTTTTTCAAAACTCCATTGTTTTCTAAAACCAAAAATCATATTTGAAATTATTTTTTAAAACTCCATTGTTTTCTAAAACCAAAAATCAGATCAGAAATTATTTTTCAAATCTCCATTGTTTTCTAAAACCAAAAATCAGATCTGAAATTATTTTTCAAAACTCCATTTTTTTTTTCCAAAACTAAAAATCAGATCTGAATTTTATTTTTAAAATATCATTGTTTTTTATTTGGAAAAATCAGATTTGCAATTTCTTTATTAAAAAAAAAAAATACACTTTGTTTCTTAATTAAACAATCAGATTTGGATTTTCCTTTTGGAGATTCATCCTGTTATTTAATTAAGAAATCAAATTTGAGAACTTTTTAGAAATCTATTCCTTGTCATTTAAAAAAAAAAAAAAATTAGATCTAAATTTTTTATCAAAAAATTCATTTTTCCTATTAATAGATTTGAAACTTCCCTTAGAAAATCTTTCTTTTCATAAATAAAAATTCAGATGTGATTTCTTCTTGCATAAATACAACAGATCTAGTATTTTGCATATTAACAAACTTTAGATCTAGGAATATTGACACAATAATTTGCATGTCATTTTTTAATGGGTATTTAAAAGGTCGTCTAAAAGTCTAGAAGAACAGACTTTGTTTGGGCAGGATGGGCACCCAACACCTTCCCATCCTATAACCTAGCCCCCGAATTTGAGAATTTTAGGTTTGTAGAAGAGTGTCTTATTTATTTTCTAGTAGATTGTAACTAGGAAACAAAGCCATATAAAGTTCTTTCTATCAACATGTAATTATTTCCAATTAATAAGAATGTGTATTATTCTAGACATGTTGTAATTTGTATAGTTTTCTTATTTTACTTATAAAATAAGTGGCGACTCCATATGATCCTAAAAAGGGAAGGTGCCGATGCCTAAACCCCTTTTCTGAGAACCCGTTTTCCGGTCTCTCACAGTGGTGACTCCATTGGGGATGTCGAGGGCTAAGCTTCATATTAGAGTTTAAATGACCAATTAAAAACCCTTGTGTTTGTATGATATTTTTTGCTTGTATGATATTGCTTATGTTTGTGTAATATTGTTTGTATGACATTGTATGGAATGTTGTTTGAAATGCCATGTTGGTTGTTTATAGCTTTTCCTAACTATCATTGTGTATACCATGAAACAACAATTATGCCTGAACCTATCTCAAAATCTAGAGATAGTAACCATGGATCACTGGTCTTCATTAGATTCGGGCACCCAGTGGTGAACTCATCGACTTATAGCCCAAAGTCACTGGATCATTTCTTGCTGACTAAAAAAGATAAACCATGTTGTTTGGACCAATGCACGTTCATTACGTTACAAGTTGGGAGGTGTAATGTCCTACATATGGGAAACAATAAAACAACAAACTCACCTTACAATGTAATGACTTAGAACCTGTCCTTAGGCTAGTCCATGTTAAAATTGCATTGCATATTGTGTGTGGTTGACTATTGTTTGAACCATGGTGAGCCCAAGTGTAATACTTGGGCCCATCATAATTGTATGAATGTTGTGTGAACATGATTTTGTTTTTTGGACAAATATGACATGCATTTTTGCAAAGAATTTGGTCAAGATCAGAGGGAAGACTTGAAAAAGAACCAAAAAGGGATAGTGAAGCAAATTCTAGTTCAAGGTCCAATACAGTACTACAACCATTTCACATAGAAGATACTCCACAATTCCAGCATAACAATCCAGTGTTTAACCCTCAAGACAGTCCAAGTCACAGAAGATTAGAAATTCTATCACCATGGCAAAAGGGAATAAGCATCAGAACATTAAAGATCAAATGAGAACTCAAGAGCTACTAAACACAATGGTAGCTAATTAGATCCAACTGAGAGAGGCACCTCATGGTCCAACAATTCTAGAATATAAAGAATGACCCAAAAGGGGAGAAGACTGACCAAACTCCCCCCATGACAGAATAAGAAAAGAGGATTAATGAGAAGATGACCAAGATGGAAGAAATGATCAAAAGGTCAAGGAGGCTGGATGATCTTATAGATTATCAATCACTTTCTCTCTTTCCAAATGTGAGGCTACCTCTTAAGTTCAAGATGCCAGTCTTGGACAAATTTGATGGCACTAGCTACCCCAAGTCCCACCTGAAAATGTACATGAGGGCCATGCAGCCCTTGGGAGCTACTAAAGAGACGTTAGCACAAATGTTCCAGAATACTTTGACTGAAGCTGCCCTCAGATGGTTCCTTAATGTGGAAGATACTAGAACTCGAAATTGGGAGGATATATGTAGGGAGTTCCATAATCAATATAAGTACAACATAGAGGTAGATGTGACAAGAAGAGACTTGGAGACTACCAAGCAAGAACCTAAGGAGTCATTCTCAGCTTTCATAACCCAATGGAAAGCCAAGGCAGCCCAGATGATCACGAGACCTAGTGAAGAAGAACAAATCCAAATGGTGGTGAATAATTTGTTATACATATTCCACAAGCATCTTTTTGCCCAATACTTTCCGAACTTCAAAGCCTTGGTCATAGCTGGTACTTAAGTGGAAGATGCTATTAATAACAGCATGTTAAAGAATAAAGAAGGTTCCATTTTTGAGAAAGCTGCAACCCACACCACCAATAAGGAAGCAGTCAATGTTGTAGGTCCCCAAACATCGTCAACTGTCAATTCTAGGCCTCGAAGGAAGTTCAATGAACTCCACATGCCTGAAAGCCAATTGTTTGAAAAGCTCAAAATTGAAGGGTATCTTGGCCCACTTGAACCTCGATCTCCTCCAAAACCACTGCCTAAAGGTTACAAGAATGTATTGACCCTTTGTGATAAATTAACCAATTAATTAGTTAAGTGAATTAATTAAGTTAATTAACATGCAATATGCGTGGTAGCACAAACAAATCACCAACTAAGTTAATATACAACGAAAAATAAATTGACACGGTGATTTGTTTACAAATGGGGAAAACCTACACAGCAAAAACCCTATTGGGTGATTTTAAGGTCACCACTCCCGAGAATTCATTATTATCACATCAAGCGGTTACAAGTAAAGGAATCCCAGTACCTTATACCAACCTACAGTTGAACTCTTACCCCAATACCCAATTGGACTTATTCTGTAGTGATAATATCTCCTTTCATTGCACGACTCCTAATATATGACTAACCAATTCGATGCACGGATCCCAGTACACGGCTTAGACACCAACTTGAGAAGGATGTTGGCTACAAAGTTCTTCAGTTCATCAACACGATGAAGATCACGAAGGTCCTTGGTCACAAATCCCTATGGTATACAAACACAGCAGCTTCTTGAAGAGAAAGATGAACTAGGGCATATGTCTCCCATTCATAATATGCTTGTGAAAAACCTTTGCATCATGTTGCACTCCCTTGCATCAGTTATGACGGCCCATAAAACAATCATTATATATGTTTAGGGTTGTGAGAAAAGAAAATCCAAACATCTATACACGGATTAGATGAAAATCAGAACTGAAAATTTGATTTTCTTAAATCTCGATAGATACCCTATCTAAAGAGGAGCTGTCGAGCATCGGGCTTAAACAGCCTTTTAAATCTCGATAGATACTAACTGTTGAGCTAGCTGTTAAGCTTCAAAATCTAGCACTTCCTCACTTGATTTTTGAACAGACTTGTATGACTTTAACACTTGAACTTGAAACCTTATTCCTTGAAGCATTAAACACATCCTCGATCCACCCAATTACAAGTAAAGTGTGTTTTGTCAAAGGATTAGCCAATTCTATATTGACATATGTTCCTAACATGATTCACATATGTCCTAACAATCTCCCCCTTTGGCAATCCATGACAAAACCACAACAAACAAATGAACATATGAGAGAAGTCATAAATCACTCAACTCATACTCACTTGTTGAATACAATAAAATCTATCCTAACACAAACTCTTGAAAAACTTTGTAAGAAGAGAGTTTATGGCAAGAAGATTTTGACAACCTATATTTCTGAAACACTTTATACAAAACTCATCAAGGCATCTTAGTGTGAAACAAAAATAAAAGATTGCATACAATAAATAAGAAGCATATGCATAAAGAGAGAAAATAAACAACACATGTAGAGATAGGTGAAAGAACTGTAATAACAACCTCATCATATATAGATAACATCATAAGGACAAGGTTTGCTATCAAAAAGTAAGAATAATGTATCTATAAAAGAAGAAAAGAAAAAAAAAATACATAAGTCCTCATTACATCCCTCAAAAAGAAAGACACTCCCCCTAACAAAAATCTCCTGTGCTAACTCTCTCCCTATGTACATTACTACTCTCATATCCGAAACTACTCTCCATTTTTGTCACAAATGACAAAGGGTAAGTAACTCAAGGAGTCATCTCATCATCACTGGGTAAGCTAGCATCCTCATCCTCATCCTCATCCTCATCATCATCATCGTCGGAGTCACCATCATCGTCCTTGTCCTCAGATGCCTCTAGAGAAGGAGAGGGAGACTCTAGGAAGCCACCAAGGCGAGCTTGCCGTCAAGCAATATGGCCAACACGGGTGTTCACTTGACACAACTCATCAATGAGTGTGTCAAGGCGAGCATCCATGCGCTGTAGCTATGCCATGACTACCTTGAAGGTCACACCACCAGCCAATGAAGAAGGTATGGATATGGAAGGAGCGGAAGAAGTCGAAGGAGTCGCTGTCTCTGTCCTTGGCCACTCCGGTCGAAGCTGGGCCTCGCTCCATCTGATGGTAGCAGCATCTATGGCACACATAACCATAAAATGAGAAGACGCGGGATAGGAGACAGAAAAATGGTGAAGAAGCCTCATGATAGCTGAAGGAAAAATGAGTTAATCACGAGTCGCCGTATCCCTATAGACATCTATGAGGGAAAGAATGAAGTAAGAGGGAAAATCTATGGTAAGCCTTTCAAGGAAGGAAAACAAAAATCGAACACAAGGCTCTTTGATAGAGTTATAATGAGACAAAGGATGAAGAACAAATGTCATCACCATGTTGAGGAACCTCAGACCTTTTGCAAAGCCCGAGCAAGTGGTGTTTTGATGGTCACCCCAAGAAAAAGGTGTCTCACAAAAAAGGGATGAGAGTTTGCCTTTGGACACAATCCTCAGACGATCGTAGCCAGGGTAGTTAGGATGCGCTACCCTAGGAACATGTAGCACCTCGGATACAATATCCGGAGTGACTACGATGCGCATACCTCGAACGCGAGTGACAAAATGTGGTACTGAATAATCGAATCCGTGCATATTGGAGTAAAACTCCTGTATGATCATGGAGGGACAAGTGACTAGAATGCCACATAGTGACTTCCAACCCCTACTGTAGATGACAGTGGGAAGGTCAGTATCGGAAAAATTCGATAGAACAACTTGGCGTTCTAAATGAATGCCTCGTCGTGAGAAGTTCTCCGAAAAGTCCTTACTGGCTTTATCATCATGGAGCCGGGCGTGCGGAGTAGAATCAGAGGGGGAAACAGAAGAAGATGCCCCGAAACAAAGAGGGTTCCAGGACTGAGTAGATTTTCGTTTAGGTGTCATAGAGCAACTAATGAAAGAAAGAGAGAGATACATGAAGAAAAGTACCAAACAGTTTAGTATCAAATGATAGAAACAATAATTGGTACGTATGCATGAAAAATGCATGAACATGTGACATGCAACATTAAAAGCATCATGGGCTCAACCCAATCCAATCCTACCAGCACACAATATTTTAACATAGTAATCACACATCTAAAATGCATGAACATTGTTAAAAACTGCACATGTGATGCAATGCATGATGATTTAAAATCACTTACACAAAAACCACCCAAAAATTTGTGAAGAACTAATCAATTTTGAAATACCCCAAATTTTTCAAAAAATCCCAAAAGATAGGTCAAAAAACATGAAATGCCTAATAAGAATAGAGAGAATAAGATCATACCAGATGAAGAAATGATCTTGAGGCCGAAAAACTTGTGGGTTTAAGATTTGGAGTGAGAGAGAAAAGTTTAGGGAGGTGAAGAGACAAAAAATGTCAAGAGAGATCGGGGAGAAATGAAGACAAATCGCGCTGTCACTATATATAGACATATTCGCAGCTCGATGGATCGGCAGGTGTCGAGAGGTATTGAGAATTAAAATTTGCCAAAAGGAGCTATTGAGCAGCTATCGAGAAGCTATCGAAAGGTGTCCATAGCAAAAGAGGCTCAATGGATCGAGAAGCTATCGAGCACCTATCGAGCATACAGAAACTTCCTCGATGGATCGAGAAGCTATCGAGATTGAATCTTAAGAATCTCTATGGATCGAGATTGCGATAACAGCTATCAAGAAAAGAAGCTTAAATAGATAGCCTAGCTGTCGAGAGGTATCGAGAAGCTATCGAGATTGCTTAAAAACGGTTTTTCAAGGAAGAGAAAAACACAAACATAAATGCAATCAAACATGCTACTCAACCAAAAATCCAAACAACATTTTAAGCTCCCAAAATCATCTCTCAACAAGAAAAATGTCAAGCATTTAGATCCAAAACACACACACACACACACACTAAACAATTCTAACCAATTTTATATTTCAAAAGGAAGTTACGACAGTTTAGTGAGCATACATTAACACATGTATTCCTTATGATGGACAAATCACATTGTACCTACACATGTATCAAGAGTAGCATAGAATATTGCGTGTTATGTGTGAAAAGCATCGCAAGATTGCATAAGTGTCTACATGTTATAATGATTTGAGATATGAGAAAATCACTTTAACTCACACACAATCATAACTACTTGATGGTGACTATCACCTTCGAGGTACATCCTATAACTCTCACATCTCCTAGAAGACACACTTGCAATCATATATAAAGCATTTTGATTCTTTTTGCTTTTATTTTTCTTTGCATATTTTCTTTTAAGCAAACCATACATGGGCATATAAGAAAGAGAAACGAAATACCCAATGATGTTAAGCTATTGACATTGCACTTTTGCTATGCCGAAGCATGCAGATGTCATTTCATGATTGGTGAGCAACAGTGGTGAGATGGTTATTTATGTCTTTCTCTTAGGATTTTCTAGTCCTTCCCATCAAAAAGAGTGATACGAGTATTAAGTACAAGAGATTACTTAATCTTATTCGTCACAAACACAAGCCACAAAACTCACTTGCTTAATTGTGCATAGAGATGCTCATCTAAGCTACAAATGATACAAAGTTTAGAAAACTTTGTTTCAATGGTCATCCAAGGTACACAAATACCAATGTACAAAAAGACACTGTTTTTGTATTTTTCTGATTTTTCAAATTTTTATTTTTATTTTTATGAAAAACAAAATAAAGCAAAACTGAAAAAAAAAAAAAAAACAAACAAAAACACGGTAAACAAAGCAATGCATAAAACTAGACTAACTCAAAACAAGAAAGCAAAACACACAAGTAATGCAAAATCAAAAACAAGGAGGGGAGAGAGAGAAAAGTGACTAAATCACTTGGAGCCTTTTTCCTTCCACACCTTGGAAGAACCTTTCCATTTAGCAAACCCTTGATCCAGCAGTGAGGGGGAAGAATTGAAACCGTTCAAGTTTGAAAGGAACATGATGACTTTGAGTAGATCTACAAAAGGAGCAAAAGAAATGGAAACTGATTCTGGTTTCCCGATGAGATCATACTTTTGCTCTGTTGAGTAGCTAACCATTTATAGCAATTAGGTCGAGTATGTCCAGTTGCTCCACAATGATGACAGAGATGCTACTTCTTCTATTTAGGATTTTGAGTGTTTCTCTTCTTAGCCCTAGGGTTTTTAGTCTCTTTCTTATCCTGCTTAAGGGGTGCTCCTAAGATAGATTTACCATTTTCTATGTTCTCACTAGCTAACACATTTTTCACATCATTGTTTTCAGATTCAACATTATTAGTAGGAGAAACAAAAATAGTAGTACTAGTTGAAGCAATACTAGGAGAAGAGAAATCATACCCTAAACTGGTTCGATCAAAATTAGATTTCTAAATGCTGAGCATCTCATCAAGCTTTGCACTTGAAGTCCTTTCCAACTAAGCTCTGGCTTGGAACAACTCTACCTCAAGCGACTTGGTCTTTTCAGCCAAGAAATTGTTCTCAAACTGCAATGCTCCAATGGTCTGATTGGGTTCATCAAACTTTGTGGAAAGCTTTTCTCGAACTTAGATATCATCTTGATCATCCATTTTCTCGAACTTAGAATCCACCAAGTCCTCTTCATCATCCACATCTTTAACAATCCCCTCAGTAAGGTTCACAGTGGTAGTGAAGGCATTTAGGATTCTATTATCCTCATTATTAGAATCATCCTCAGGGTCGGTGTTACTCAAAGTAGAAGCAAATGCCTTGCTCTTCCCATTGGTCTTGAGATATATAAGACACTCTTGTTTCATGTGACCGAAGCCTTGACACCCAAAGCATTTTAGTCCTGAGGGAATAGTGTACTAATCGCCATCCCTAGCATCCTTCTTTCCTTTGCCTTGGTTCTTGAACTAAGATGAGCTGGACTGCTTGCGGTCTTTGTCAAATCCTTTAGCATTGGCATTCTTCATAAACTTTTTGAATTGTCGGGTGATATAGGATTTCATTTTAGAATCTTCATCGTCTAAAGACTCATCAGTGTCACTGCTCTTAACCTTCAATGCCATGCTCTTGCCCTAACTAGATTTCCCAATCCTTGTCAAACCCAACTCATAAGTATGCAGATTGCCAACCAACTCTATCAAAGGAATTTTGTCAATATCCTTCGATTCCTCAATCGTGGTGATCTTGGCATGAAATCTCTCGAGTAGAGATCTAAGCACCTTTCTAACAATCTTCATTTTGAGAATGGTTTCCCCAAGATTAAAGGCTAAGTTCACTATGTCTTTGAGCTTGGCATATAACTCATCAAATGACTCATCCTCCTCCATCTAAATCTCTTCAAAGCTCGTGGTAAGCCTCTGAAGCTTTGAATCCTTGACAACCTTAGTTCCTTCATAGGTTGTCTAAGGATGGTCTTCTTGAACTCCTCATTCGTGACCGCACTGAATAAAGCATTCAATGCCCTGTTGTTGAAGTTTGCTGCCTTGATCTTAGCATTATCCCAATCGGCCAACGCTTCCTTTGGCTTGGTCCAGCCTATCTCCACAGCTTGCCACACTTTCTCATCTAAAAGCTGCAAGAAAGCTCTCATACGTACTTTCCAGTAAGCATAATTAGTAACATCAAATAAATGAGGTGTAATAAGAGAGTATCCTCTATCCATGACAAACAGGGATCAATGGATCATACAGCAAAGATTAACCCTAATCAGAGTGTGCTCGCTATAATTTCACTTGATAGGCCAAGAATGTATTGACCCCTTGTGATAAATTAACTAATTAATTAGCCAAGTTAATTAATTAAGTTAATTAACATGCAATACGCATGGTAGCACAAACAAATCACCAACTAAGTTAATATGCAATGGAAAATAAATTGACACGGTGATTTGTTTACGAATGAGGAAAACCTACATGGCAAAAATCCCACCGGGTGATTTTAAGGTCACCACTGCCAAGAATTCACTATTATCACAACAAGCGGTTACAAGTAAAGGAATCCAAGTACCTTATACCAACCTTCATTTGAACCCTTACCCCAATACCCAATTGGACTTGTTCTGTAATGACAATCTCTCCTTTCATTGCACGGCTCCCAGTATGTGACTAACAAATTCAATGTGCGGATCCTAGTACACGACTTACACACCAACTTGAGAAGGATGTTGGCTACAAAATTCTTCAGTTCATCAACACGATGAAGATCACGAAGCTCCTTGGTTACAAAACCCTACGGTGTACAAACACAGAAACTTCTTAAAGAGAAAGATGAACTAGGGCATATGTCTCTGATTCACAATATGCTTGTGAAAAACCTTTGCATCAAGTTGCACTTCCTTGCATCAGTTGTGACGGTCCTTAAAACAATCCTTATATATGTTTAGGGTTGTAAGAAAAGAAAGTCCAAACATCTATACACGGATTGGATGAAAATCAGGACTGAAAATCTGATTTTCTTAAATCTCGATAGATACCCTATCAATCTAGCAACTGTCGAGCATCAGGCTTAAACAGCTTTTTAAACCTCGATAGATACTAACTGTTGAGCTAACTGTTAAGCTTCAAAATCTAGCACTTCTTCACTTGATTTTTGAACAGACTTTCATGGCTTTAACATTTGAACTTGAAACCTTATTCCTTGAAGCATTAAAAACATCCTAGATCTACTCAATTACAAGTAAAGTGCATTTTGTCAAAGGATTAGCCAATTCTATATTGACATATGTTCCTAACATGATTCACATATGTCCTAACAGCATCAATCTATGACATGCCATTCAAAATCTAATTGACAAACAAGTCATTACTCCGCCATCATTAACCAGCCATCCAGACTTTGCTTGAATTTCATTTTACAAGTTTTTATATTGGCTCTTTGGTTTTATTGTTTATTTAGGATTTGTTTTCTGTTTGGTCCTTTACTCATTAAAATCCATGTTGTGTTTGATGCATTTGATTCATCATGTTGTTCATATGTACATAAAAAAAATTTCAAAAAAAAAATTAGGAAAAAAATCTTTTGGACTAGGGGCATTGGGCCTTCAAGTCGTTTCAATTCATTTTCCAAAAAAAAAAGGACTCGGGGCATTGGCCTTCCTAGTAACCTTTTTCTAAAACTTTTTTTTTCCTTTCAAAGACTTCAAGATTTTTCCAAAACCTTCCTTTCAAAGACTCCAAAATCTTTTCAAAAGCCTTCTTTTCAAGAGAATACAGGAAGATCCATTCAACACAGCTTTTTCCAAATCATGATGATTAATTGTTCTACCAATCAATTTGTGCCAATGAGGGATTTAACTTCATTCACAACATGTAAGGACTTTTGCTAAACAATCAAAATATAAGAAGAAAATGTCCTAAAAGGAAATCAAAGAAATTCATCCATTCATCCAAAATTCTCAAACCACATACACTCAATCCCAATCTCTAAAGAATTTTTCACATCATTCCAAAAAAAATTATTAAAGGAATTTAAGCAAATGTGCCTATAAGTAAGCATCACTAGGGATAAGAGGCCATCTTTGGTAACCCACATTATTCCTTGACACCTAATACAATAATTATCCATTACTATCCAACTTGAGCCTCTAAATAGTTAGCCTTTTTTTCCATAAACCCACTAAAGACTTAAACCTTGGGTGGGAAAAGTAAGTATGCATGCTTAAATCTCCACATGAGGAAGTGTTGACCATATGGTTTTAGCACCACTTCTTAGGGTCCTCAATGAAGACAATGGGACAGGTTCAAAAGAAGGAAATGATGAAGAGATAATCAAGTTTAGAAAAGAGAATTCATCAAAGAAAAGTGAAAGTTCAATCCATTAAGTTAGGAAGGAAGAAAATCCATCAAAGAGAGATAAGGTTTTGAGAAAGCATCGAACTGTGAGAAAAAGAGATTGTCATCAAGCTAGAAAAGACTTTAACAAGAAATATATATATATATATATATATATATATATATGAAAGGAATAGAGTACTGGAATTTCCTTCAAGATGAAAGAAAAATGGTTTATCAAAAGACACAAGAGAAATGAGATTCCATGAAAGGTCATTCAAGTTAATAAGGATGAGCAAAAACGAATATTCATCAAGAGAAGAAATTTAATCAAATTGAGGAAGATGAGGAAAAGAAAAGTTATGATAAATTTCATCAAAAAAGTGTGTTCAGTCAAGTCAAGAAAAATTAAATTGCATTAGAAAGGATAAAAGGGTCTCAAGGAGAAATGCAAATTCATCCAAGAAAGATGAAAGTCTATCATCAATTTTTCTGGGCAAGCATATCATCAATTTTCAGTGCAACCATGTCTAAACTAAGGGCATTGGCCCAAAACATTTTTATAATAAATGATTACTAACAAGCTCATGGAAAGAATCTTTTGCAGGAGATGGACATGGATCTTCATCTACTCAACATACACCATCAATCTTCAGTTTAGATGCTACCATATGTCGTAGAAAAAAGGCTAAAAACGCGACAACTAGACAAGGCTCAAGCTGTGCCAATTGGCACTTATAGAGTGCCGATGCCGATTGGCCCATCATTCAAGCAGTCCTTGTTTTGCCCAGTTTTGTGATTTTGATCTTGTTTTACTCAAATTTTGCTTTATTGAAGGTCCCTACACAATAATATTTTTCAAAATTCACATTGATTGTCAAACTAGGTGCATTTGGCTATGCCTCATCCATTAAAAAAAAAAATCACATTTTCTAAAAAATATCAAGGTTTTCAAAAGTCATGCTTCAGTTTTCAAAATAGGAGCATTCGGCCATGCCTTATCATTTTTTTGTAAAAAAATCATCTTTTTCTTCAATTATAAAAAAATAAAAATAAAAACACTCAAGGTTTTTCAAAATCATGCATCAGTTTGCAAACTAGGGGCTTTCAGCTATGCCTCATCCATTTTGAAAAAAAAAAAAAATAGAAATCATCTTTTCCTCAAAAGTCAAGGTTTTCAAAATCATGCTTCAATTTGTAGACTAGGGGCATTCGGCTATGCCTCATTCAGGTAAGATCACCCATGTCAAGACCAGTCAGGTAAATTCAAACCTTTGCACCACAAAACTTCATCAGGTAAACTCTAAACTTTTCTGAATCAAGCTCTTACAAGAATAAGTCCATACATATCAAAGTCATCGAATGCAAAGATCAAAGAGTGGTAGTTAATGAGTTATACAAATTAACTGACTAGAAATCAAATCTTTTTTTTCTTTTTTTTTTCTTTTTTGCAAGAAAGTAAAAGAGGAAAAATCTCTTGAACTTTAATTTTCAAAGGAAAAATCTCCTAACAAAATTTCAAAAGGATAAATCTCCTAAAAAAATTTTCAAAAAGGATAAATCTCCTAAACAAATTTTCAAAAGGACAAATCTCCTAAAAATAATGTCAAACAATAAATATCCTAAATTTTTAAAAGGATAAATCTCCAAAACAAAATTTCAAAAGGATAAATCACCTAAAAAAATTTTCAAAAAGGAAAAATCTCCAAAAATCAAATTTTCAAAAGAACAAATCTTCTAACAAACTTTCAAACATTAAATCTCCAAAATAAAATTTCAAAAGGATAAATCTCATAAAACATTTTTCAAAAAGGAAAAATCTCCTAAAATCAAATTTTCAAAAGGACAAATCTCCATGTACAAATTTTCGAAAAGGGATAAATCTCCTACACTTCAATGGATAAATCTCCATGAACACGTCTTCAAAGGGAAAAATCTCCTAAACAAATCTTCTAAGGACAAATCTCTTCGAACAAATCTTTAAAAAGGGATAAATCTCTTACATCTCAATCTGCAATGGATAAATCTCTATGAACACATATTCAAAAGGAAAAATCTCCTGAACAAATTTTGAAAAAAAAAAAAAAAAGAATAAATCTCCTAAACACAAATCTTCAAAAAAGATAAATCTATTAAGTAAATCTGGTTTTCAATCATTAAGATCTAATATGAATTTTTGTCTATTGCAGAAAAATTCCAAACTTCAAAGATTGAGCAAATATAGTTCTCAGTCGCCCTAGATTCCAAATTGAGCGAATACAGTTCTCAATCGGATTCTAGATTTTCAGATTGGGCGAATAGAGTTCTCAATCATTACAAGTCAGATTACGCAAATAGAGTTCTTAGTCGACTTCTAGATCGAGCGAATACAGTTCTCGGTCACCTTATTCCAGACTGGGCAAATAGAGTTCTCAATCATTCCAAGTCAGATTGGGCGAATAGAGTTCTTAGTCGACCTCCAGATCAAGCGAATACAGTTCTCAGTCACCTTATTCCAGATTGGGCGAATAAAGTTTTCAATCATTCCAAGTCAGATTAGGTGAATAGATTTCTCAGTCGGCTTCCAGATCGGGTGAATACAGTTCTCAGTCACCTTATTCCAAATTGAGCGAATAGAGTTCTCAATCATTCCAAGTCAGACTGGATGAATAGAGTTCTCAGTTGGCTTCTAGATCGGGCGAATACAGTTCTTGACCACTATATTCCAAATTGAGCGAATAGAGTTCTCAATGATTCCAAGTCAGATTGGATGAATAGAGTTCTCAATCGGCTTCTAGATCGGGTGAATATAGTTCTCAGTTACCTCATTTCTGATACGGCGACTATAGTTCTTGGTTACCTAATTTCAGATTGGGCAAATAGAGTTCCCAATTGCCTCATTAGCATTCAAAATTCTACCCAGGTTCAGCAATCATCAAGTAGTTTAGATTCCGCACTTTTCATTTTTGTAAGACAATAAAACACTAGTTCTATGTCCCAAGGTTCTAGGTTTTAGGGCTAGAAAATCTTTGAAAAATCAACCTTGATTCAATCATGGTTGCTAAAATGCGTGTCTTTGTTTACATTGACATTCACTTTTCAAACTCTGTCAATGAGGGGAATTCTGTAGATAATCAATTTTGCACCCATAATTTAATCTTGGAAGATGACTGAAATGATCACTCTAAATACCTAAAAATCATAATTGCATTTCATGCATTAAATCATTCATCACATATTATAAAAATGATCTTGAGACTCTAACAATCGTGACGATATGCCCGATTCCCAAATCGGATCGTCGGATTGAAAGATATCACAAGATCAAGTTTCACAGTCTGCATGCATCTTATGTGGGTGAAGTTATTCACGTGTGATTAATTGAAATTAATTCTGATTGGTCAAATAATTAAAATTAATTAAGTGATTCATGTGATTGATTGTTGGATTTGATCAGAATTAAGCTTGGTTGTACAAGAATAAAATGGATAATCAGATAACAAGGGAGTTGTTGATAATTAAGTTTTTTTAGAATAATTATCTTTCAGATAACTGTTATTTTAAGGACCTGATTATCAAATTAAAAGGGGTTTATTTTGGAATACAAGTTGAAAATATGTCCAAGTGCAATTCTAGACTCAGAAAATCCCTAAAAAAGAGTCCAAAATGAACCAAAAGAGAAAATTGGGTAGAGCACTCAAGAGTGCCAATCGGCGTACACATGCTCAAGCTCTATGTACACATGCTTTATGCATGCATACGCATACACGTGCATGTGTGTGCATGCTGGGTTCTAGAAACTGTGTAAGGCAAGTTTTCTGCAGTTAAACTAGGTTTAGAACAAATCCCACATCATCTAGGAACCGCCCCAAACCCCTATTCCCCAAACCCCTATTTTCGACTATATAAAGCCATAAAATGTACTTTTTCAAAGAGGACAAATTCCAGTGTAAAAATACAAAAGATTCACTAAAAAATAGTCAATCAAAGAGGGAGTTTTTCAGAAAACATCCTCAAGTCAAATTTTGTTTGATTGGGACCTTTTCTGGTCATTATACTTAAGTTCTAAGTTCACTAAATCATCTTTTATTTGGTTGTGAATAGATTGACTGAGGGAAATGGTCAAATTCAAGCTCTAGAGAGTTCTAGTGTTGAGGTAAAATTTCTAACTTTTGCTCTTCACTTTTCTTTACTTTTCTTTTGATCTTGTGTTTATATATGTGTTTTGTTTGCTTTAATATGTTTGTTTAGTTTAGGTTTACTTTGTTTTTGTAATTTGAGCATATTAGGTTGATAGATTTTCTATTTTCTAATTTTTTCTATTATGAGTTTCTGGGTTAGGGTTTTGAGTGTGTATCCATACGTATTCTCTTGCATGCATACAAATACAGTTGGGATGCACACACATGCCTTATGTATGCGTATGCATACTCTTGCCCAGAAACCTTAATTCACTCATGTTTGCTTTTCCTTTGCTTTATTTATATGTTTTAGTCTCTATTTAACCTCGATTTTCACATCCCCAAGTCTGTCTCTCTGTTTTGTTGTCGTTTTATCTCATTGATGTTTATTAGGGTTGTAGATTGCTTGAATATCATGAACATGCATTATAATATGATCATGCATTGATGCATAGGTGTTGTGATATAGTAAGGTAAGTGAGGTAAGTCATGCATAATACTATGAACATGCGTTTGATTTGGTTGAAGGATATGATATGGTTGATATGGTTGGTTGAATCTCATGCTTTTGATGTTTAGATGCAAGAGGGTAGAAGATAACCAAGTTCAGGGCAAGGGAAAGGCTAAGGTCTTCACACCCAAATGGAGGGATTTTTGACCTAATCGTTTCAGCCCTAGTAGGCTAAGGAGGGAGTTTTTCAGCCAAGCGCCCTGGCATAATGCATAGGCAGTAGACTCCATATTCAAAGAACCTATGTAACGAGTGTTGGAGAAGATAAAAAAAATAAAAAAATAAAAAAATAAAAAAAAATGAGCCTTACTTCAAAGGGGCGAACAAGATAGGAGGGGACCCTACCAGAAGAAATCAAAGTCTATATTGTCAATATCACTAGGACCGAGGCCATACAACCGAGGATTGTAGTACTCTACAAGATTTTCTAGATCAGTTGATTAATGCAAGCAAGCAAAGCAGTTCATGCATCAACCATCTGGATGAGGGGGACAATCAAGCTTTGGACCTCAAAGGGACACGGCACCACACCCACCCTTGGGGACCATCAATGTCATTTTTGTAGCTCCGGGAGGGGGGGTTGGCCCCTCGTCAGAGATCATGACCATCTCCCCACAATTTTTGATAGGGGAAGATCATAGGGAGACCAAACAGAAAAAAGGGCAAGAAGGAGCCAATCTTGGGTTTCTCTAAGGCTAATAAGATAGGAACCTTCTAGCCCCATGATGATGTTCTTGTGGTCACGCTCCAAATTGGGGGATTTGATGTGAAAAGAGTTATGGTAGATCAAGGAAGTGGGGCTAAACTTATGTACCCCGATTTGTACAAGGGGTTAGGTTTGAAACCGGAGGATCTCAGAGATTATGATATCCCATTGGTCAGGTTTGATGAAAAGACGGTGATTCCCAAGGGGATGGTTAGATTGCCTGTCCAAATGGGAAACAAGGTAGTTGAAGTTGATTTCGTCAGTTGAAGTTGATTTCGTCGTCGTGGATGCATACTCCCCTTATACAGCTATTTTGGCGAGACCTTAGCTCCACACTATAGGTGCAATTTCCTCCACCCTACATGTACAGGTGAAGTACCCAACCAAGGGGTGTGTTGGGGAGTTGCTAGGATGCCAGACTGTGGTAAGACAATGCATGATCGTGGCCGTGAGACATCAAACACTATGGACTAACCATTTCATCCCAAACCCCACGTTATAGCAATCAATGACTGGTGAGACTAGGACTCCAAAAGAGATAATGGGAGCCAATGTCCAGTGTGAAGAGCTCGAGAAGGTAGTCCTCGGGTTGGACGAAGATAAATATTTCTAGGTGGGAACACAACTCTTACCAGCCGAGAAGAGTGAACTGATGGTTTTCCTGAGAAGCAACTTGGATGTGTTTGCATGGAGTGCATAGGAAGCCCCAGGGGTCGATCTAGAGTTTATATGCGATCATTGAAATGTAAATCCAACTATGATACCGAAGAAGCAACACCCTCAAAGATCCTCCAAGGAACATTTAATTGCAATGAAAGAAGAGTCAACAAATTAAAGAAGGCAAGGGCTATCAAAGAGGTTTTTTTACCCCAAATGGCTGGCCAACACCATAGTATTCAACAAGAAGATGGGTTAATGAAGGGTTTGTGTGGATTTCACTGACCTTAATAAAGCTTGACCTAAGGATCCTTTTCCAATCCTGAGGATTTATCAAAACTTGTCAACGTGACCTTTGGTCATCCTTGGATAAGCTTCTTAGACTATTTCTAGGGTTACCACTAGATCCTATCGGCACTACCCGATCAGGAAAAGACTACCTTCCTCACACCAACCAGAAACTACCACTACCGAGTAATGCCCGTTGGTTTGAAAAATGGTGATCAGGATGTTTGAAGCCTAGTTGGGGAAGAACGTGGAGGCCTACATAGATGACATGGTAGTGAAGAGTAAAGAAGTATCTGAGCACTTGGCAGACCTAGATGAAGTCTTCTCAATTTTGAGAAAGTTTAAGCTACGTTTGAAGTGTTCCTTTGGGGTAGGGTTTGGGAAATTCTTGGGCTATATGATCATCCACCAAGGAATAGAGGTCAACCCTAAGCATATCAAAGCAATCCATGATTTACACCCACCCAGGAATCCAAAGGAAGTACATCTCTAGGTCGAGCGACCGATGTAGACCTTTCTTCCAATTGCTGCATAAGTGGAAGGACTTTGCATAGACCGAGGAGTGTGAAAAAGCTTTCGAGGAGCTAAAAAAGTATTTGGCTCACCCCCCAGTCTTGTCTAGACTAGAGAAAGAGGAGGCCTTATATGCCTACATAGCAATCATAGCCCAAGAAGTGAGCCTAATTTTGATTTGTATGGATGAGGGGGTGTAAAAACCCATCTATTATGTGAGTAAGTCCCTTCATGAAGTAGAAACGCAATACCTCCCTCTAGAAAAGGCCACCCTAGCCATCATACACACCACAAAGAAGCTCCCCCACTATTTCCAAGCCTACACAATTGTAATCCAAACCCAACTGCCCCTACAAGCTCTGCTCTGGAAATCAGACTTCATAAGGAGAGTGGCAAAGTGGGGGATCATTTTAGGTCTTTTGACATCAAATATCTCCCTCGAACAGCAATAAAAAGGGCAAATTCTAGCTGATCTAGTGGCAAAATTCACTAAAGGAGCAAAGAAATGGGAGGATGATATATCAGGCAGAAAAGTGATGGCTGTCTTGGCATCCCCTCTATCGTGTTGGGAGCTATATGTGGACGAAGCTACTAATAAAAAAGGGTCAAGGATTTGGATAGTCATGATCTCCCCAGAGCGAATCACCATCAAGAAATCCTTGAGGTTGGACTTCCCGACCACTAATAATGAGGTGGAATTAAGGCCCTTTTGGCAGGTTTAAGTGCTGTCAAAAGACTCGGGGGGAGAAGCTGTAAAGGTTTTCTGTGACACAAGGCTGGTAGGGGGACAAGTTCGAGGAGACTTTGAGGCCAAGGATTAGAGAATGTGGTGGTACTTAGGCCAAATAAAACAGCTACAAGCTCGCTTTGTAACCTTCACTATAGACCAGATATCCAGGTGCAAGAATACCCACACTGATTCGTTGGCAACCTTGGCCACCCCTAGCCATGTTGATAGGACCTCAATACCAGTAAATGCGGTGCATGTCAGTCCAAGCTAGATGGACCTAGTTATATCATTTATCAAGAATGGGACACTCCCCGTGGACAAAGTCGAGACCAAGAAGGTTTGAAGAAAGGCACCACGGTACTAGCTTTTTGAGGAGAAAATTTTTAACAAACGATCTTACTCAGGCCCCTACCTATTATGCATACATCTTGAGGCAGTAGAAGCTCTATTTGAAGAACTTCATGAGGGAATTTGTGGCAGTCACACCGGGGGAAGATTTGTCACACAGGGCTCTAACTCAAGGACATTGGTGGCCTAGCATGCAGAAGTCTAGCGAAGAGTTTGTTAAGAAGTGTAACCAGTGCCAGAGGTATGCCATGAACATCCATTAACTAGGGGGAACCCTCAATCCTCTTTCCACCCCATGGCCCTTCCCGCAGTGGGGACTAGACATTGTAGGACCATTCCTGAAGGCAACTGGAAATCGATGATGACTCCTTGTTAGGACCGATTATTTTTACGAAATGGGTGGAAGTAGAACCCTTTTCTAACATCCGAGACCAGGATGTGAAGTGTTTCGTGTGGTGAAACATCGTTACAAGATTTGGCATGCCACATACTCTCATCTTGAATAATGGACTCCAATTCAATAACAAAGCATTTCGAAGATATTGCTGTGACTTGGTAATAAATTATAGGTACTCCACACCAGCTTACCCGCAAAGCAATGGTCATGCCGGGGCTACCAACACGGTGATAGTGGATGGAATGAAGAAAAGTTTGGACGAGGCTAAAGGTAAGTGGGTTGATGAACTACCTCATGTTCTGTAGGCATATCGCACGACGCCAAGGAGGTTAACAGGTGAAACCCCCTTCTTTATGATGTATGGTTCTGAGGCAGTTATACCTTTGGAGACAGGGTTCCCGATGATGAGGACAGACTAATTTAACAATAGTAGAAATGAGAAACTCCTATCTACAAGCTTGGACCTGATTGAATAAAGGAGGGAGGTCGCCACCATTAAGTTGGCTCATTACCAGTAGAGACTCAGTCTAGGCCCCAACTAGGAAGAGCCCTATCGGGTCACATCTATGGTTGGGACAGGGGCTTATCTCCTGGAAAACTTGAACGAGAACCCCCACCCTCGGCCATGGAATGTAAATAATTTTCTTAGATATTATTATTAATAAGAGAAACCAATGTTATTCATACTCTCTGTCTAGTTTAAATTTTTGTCCTTTCGATGCTTTTCTACTACTAAGCCTGTTATGACATGAAATCAAATCCGAAGACGCAAAGGCCAACCCCTTTATTAATTTTTAAAGAATTAAACAGAACCTCAGTTTGGTTCGACTCCTCGGGTTACCTGCCTTGGGTAAATTAATTCTTGCAAAAGAAAAAAGTAAACAGAACCTCGACTAGGTTCGACTCCTCAGGTCACTTGCCTTGGATAAATTAATTTTTAAAGAATTAAACAAAACCTTGATTTGGTTCGACTCCTCGGGTTACCTACCTTGAGTAAATTAATTCTTACAAACGAAATAATCAAATAGAACCTCAGCTAGGTTTGACTCCTCAAGTCACCTGCCTTGGATAAATTAATTTTTAAAGAATTAAATAGAACCTCGGTTTGGTTCGACTCCTCAGGTCACCTACCTTAGGTAAATTAATTCTTACAAAAGGAAAACTCAAATGTAACCTCGACTAGGTTCAACTCCTCAGGTCACCTGCCTTGGGTAAATTAATTTTAAAATAATTAAACAAAACCTCAGTTTGGTTCGACTTCTCAGGTCACCTGCCTAGGGTAAGTTGATTCTTGCAAAGGAAAAATTAAACAGAACCTCAGTTTGGTTCGACTCCTTGGGTCACCTGCCTAGGGTAAATCAATTCTTCCAAAGGAAAAATTAAATAGAATCTTGGTTGGGTTTGACTGCTTAGGTCACCAACCTTGGGTAAATTAATTATTGTAAAGGAAAAATTGAATAGAACCTCAGTTTGGTTTGACTCCTCGGGTCACTTTTCTTGGGTAAATTAATTTTTATAAGGTTAAGTAGAGCCTCGGTTTGGTTCAACTCCTTAGGTCACCCACCTTGAGTAAGCTGATCTTTATAAAGTTAAACAAAATCCCGATTTGATTTAAGCTTTTCGGGTTGTCAACTATGGTTAACCGAGTTCTCATTGTAATGATAGAGGAACCAGAGTGGTTTTTAGCCCTTTGAGATATTCATAATAAGCATGGCAGAGTGTTCCTTTATTGTTACTAAAAAAAAGAATAATAATAAAGTACCAAAAAAAAAAAAACGTGGCATAGACACGTCATATGGAGAGTAAAAGAGTGAGTGATCATCATTAATAGGTGAATAAGGATTTACAATTTTGAAGTCACTTAAAGGAAACAAAAAATCGAGTCACAAGCCCTATTACAAAAGTTCCTAACTCTAACACTCACTTCCTCACCCCTTGTTTTCCTTCACTCCTCGCTTGCCTTCAGTCGGGGTTAAGGGAGTAGGGATGACTGAGCCCGATCCTTTATCTTTGAGCCGGGGAGGAAAAGTGACCCTCTCGAGATTCCTCAGTTCCAAGGCCAGGTCCACCCCAATAGCATTTAAGGCTTCGATCCGCACTTGCTTGCAGAACCCCTAGTAGACCTCCTTAAGTTAAGATCAAAGGTCCTGGAAGGTCTCCTTTTTACCCAGGTCGTAAGCTGCTTGTTTATCCTTCTCCAGCTCTTCTTGCTTGCCCTCCAGTCTTTTCTTCAGAACATCAATGTTCTCCCAGGAAATGGCTAGCTGCTCCTTGACCGCTTTGAGTTTGCCCCTTTGCTTTTGGGCTTGCTTCTCGAAGCTAGTCAAAGCAAACTCGGCATTCTTCCTCGCTTTTACAAGATTTAGCCAACCTATTGAAGTTCTTCTTGGCATTCTTCTCAGCCTAAGCTTGGGCCTTGTAGGCACTTTGCTTTCGAGCCTCTTCTTTTTTGACTTGGGCCATGGCTTGATCCACCCACTCCTCAGCGACATAAAAAGCCTAGAAAGCCTAGCAATGGAAAAAGAAAGGGAAGAGATGAATTCAAGGGCCTTAAAGAAAAAAAAATCAAATTATCGAGGAGTGGAAATAGGGTTTGAAGACGTACCATTGCTAGGTCCCTCTTGAGGAACATAAATACCTCATGCTTCTTGAGAGTTCTGATTTTGCCATGTCCCGAGGAAGGAGGAGTGCCTGCCCCGCTGGGTCGATGCTCCACGACAACCTCAGAGCCTGTACCCTCAGGGATGTTCTTCCTTTGCTACTGGCAAGTAGTCCGGGGCACCTTCGTTGGGTCAAGAGGTACCTCTTGGACCTCGCCCTCCTCCAAGACCCCTTTGCCATGTTTCTTCTCCATTTTTCTCTTCTTTTCTACTGGCTTGCCTGTGGAGGCTTGGTTGCTAGTGGATGAGGGTGGAGTAGGAGTTAAGGGCTTGGTAGGAGCCGAGGGTTTAGAAGAAGCAATCCCAGCCTTTGATTCTAACAGGGACAACAGACTCACAAGATTTTTCTCGATCACCATGCCTTCAAGAATGTCTATAGCCTCTTGATCAGCACTCACTTATGCAAACAATGGAATCCCTACCCGGACCTCTGAGCTTCTAGCAAGATTTGGCTGATCGAAAACCTCAAAGTCCCTCTCAAGGTCCTTGACTACTGGCCCCTCAAAAACTGCCTCTTCTTCCTCCTCGGAAGGTATTGTTTCCTCCTCAGCCTTGATAAGATGGGTGACCTGTTGGGTAGTAAGCTCAACTTGGAGGGTCCCTATAGAAGATGGAGTGATGAACCCCTAAATTACAATGTTAATACAAGTGAGCCGAGAATCGTGAGCCTTGATAACATGCTTCGGGGCTTGGAAACGTGTGGATATAGGAGTGAATCCAGGAATCATGTGAGTGGTGTGGAGCTAATCGTCAATGTGAAAAAAGATCTCAGACCAGAGAATCCTATTGAGGTTAGGAATGTTCACCAGATTGATGTTCTTCGCTGTATTGTCTTTATCTGGGGATAGCACAACACGAAAAAAAATTTGATAAACCCGGAGGAGAGATATACCTATAACCAAATACTACTGCTTAAAAAGAATCAAAAAAATAAAAAAGGGGGAAAGAAGAAGAAAAGAAAGGTTCACTGTCCTAGACCCCTTTGCTTCCCACCTGGCTCTCCATCTCAAACCGGGCAACGAAATCTATCATACCAGTTTCCCAAGATTATCAAGTAGTCCTCATCCAGGCTTTTGTTTGTTTCGAGAATACAAGAGATTAACCTAACCGAGGGAACCCTATCCTGAAGATAGTACCCTGTACCTTTAATATCTTGGCAACTATACACCTAATTTATATCATGGTAGGTGAGATTGATGCCTATCTTTTCGTTTAGCCTAGCTACACTATTAACTATTTTAAAGAGATTGCGAGAACACTGGGTAGGGCAAAGCCTAAAGAATATTAGAAAGTTCCTCGTGATCCTGTTTATGGGGATCCTCATCTCACCTTCTATGAAGGTGATCATCGGGATTACCATGGCCCCGGTCGGTCTTTCATGTATTGATCCCCCATCTCACAGTGCTCTATAGTCATATTGAGGGGAATATCATATTTGGCTTTGAAAGACTCTTTTTTTTGGGGGTATCTACTAAACTAGTTAACCTACCCATCCTAAGAAGTATGAAAAATAAAAGAAAAAAAGAATTGGAACAGTAAGACGCAGATAACTTATAGAGTTAGGAAGTTAGGCTCTTCAAGCGACTTTTCTGAGTATAGAACAGTACTCTAAAGGTGAAAAAAAATATTCTCCCACTCTCCTTATATAGAGATGAAAAAGGACCAGTAATTTTCCCGCCCATTTACCCAGGAGAAACACAAGCCGCATGATCTCCATCTTACCATAGAATGTGGGAGACACGTAGCCACCTGCAGCATTAACTACAGCATTGGGGAAACCAAAGCGTTAGAAGCATGGTCAGGACAGTTGAAAAGACACTCCTATGTGTGAATGCAACTAGCATGTGCCATCTCCCTTATCTCTTACCAAAACCCCACTTCCCTGAGTGTTTAGGGGAGTGGAGTTTCGAGGGGCTATTGTGGGGGGAAGGGAGCTTGAAGAGAAGGAACCATCAACAAGATCTACCCAAGGTGTAATTGGGCCCAATTGTTCATCAAATCAAACCCAGCCCAATCAAGACAATCGAAGTACTAGGTGGATTAGGAAAATCGAGGATGGCAATCCGCCCGAGAAGGCCGAGGAAAAGATACTTCTCAGGAGACCAGAGGTAAGCCGTAAGAGCTATGAAATTGGAAACCAAGGAGGACCATGGTGACATACGAATAAAAGCGGGAGGAAACTTCCAGATAAAGCATCCATCACCTCTGCATTAAATGCATTGAATCAACTCAGCTTGCCGTATAAATAGCAGAATGACCCCTAAACAGTGCCCTCACAATCAGTAACCTACTCTACCACCACTGACAAGGTAGAGATGGGACAAGTATCCAAAGAAAAATTAGCAGCCCTCCAAGTGGAAGGTTAGGCTGCAATTCGAATGGCTATAAATAGGAAGGAAGATCATCCTTGAGGAAGGACTAAAAAATAGGAGAGAGAAAAGAGATAAGAATCATACTACAAGTTGTAACTCCATTCAAGAACCCTTGATCCTCAGCCAACTTGAGAAGAGTAATAAACAAGAATTTCATCTTTCCTTGTCCATTTCTTACCAATATTGGGCCATCTCTAGAGTCTATCTTACTTCTTTAATCGTAAAGTTGTTTCCTTAAGGAATCAAAATGTTGGCCTACATTCCCATTTCTACAAATTAGTTGTATTAGGCCACATCCTAGCCCATTCTTAGTGGGTTGGGCCTTGGGTTCAAAACCGCCCCTTACACTACATAACTTATTAATTTAAAGTGTATTTAATGTATTTCATAAAAATAGAAAAGTTTATAAAATATTAATGCACTTTATCCCTCTAATTACTCTTATACAGTAATAACTCATTGAACTTAATAATATTTAGAAGACATCCTTTAAATATATAAGTAAATATCTATAATAAAAATACTATTCATTTATTTCTTAAATGAGGATTTCATGGTTAGGAACCATTGTATAAAAATCCTATACAAACATTTTTTTTTTTTTTTCCCCTTTTGGAGGAACCATAAATGTGGATTTCATGGTTAGGAGTTAAGATTTTTATTAATTTTACATATATCCTTTAATTCTTTTTGAAAGATGTTATATAATATATATATGCTTGACGTAAATATTTTGTTAAACTTTAAAAAAAAAATGTTAAATTAAGTTACAAACATATTTTATACATAAGGGAAATTACACTTTACCACCTTAAATTATATCTTAGATTACGCTTTGCATCCTAAAATTTTCGAATACGCGTTTTACACCCTAAACTATGACCATTGTTACACTTTGCACCCCAACATTAAGTTTGCTATTAATTTGGATGGAAATTGAAAGTTTAGGGTGTAAACTGTTATCGAGAGGCATTTGAGTCTTTTCACGTGATATTATACTTTTCCATCCAAGTTAATGGCAAATTTAATGTCAGGGTGCAAAGTGTAACAAAGGTCATAATTTAGGGTGCAAAACGTGCATTCAAGAAGTTTAGAGTGCAAACTGCAAATTGTAATTAGGGGTATAGATTAGGGTGGTAAATGTAATTTCCCCTTACACACACACACACACATAGAGGTTATTCTTTGGATTTAATTTTTCATATATATTTAGCTTGTCTCCCCTGAAGAAATTTTCTGGCTCCCTCATTACGTATCCCCCCCCCCCCCCCCCCCCAAAAGTAGGACCAAAAGCATAGTCAAATTGTAATCATTCAATTTCAAAATAAATCAATTTTCATTGTAGATATATCCAAAATCATATATGATACATCTTAGTTCAACCACAAAAACAATCTTATATATTTATGCCATTTAAAGCATTGATTCTTTTCACTAAACATTTTTACATTCTTCATTCAAGTTTGAAGAATGTACACATTTCTAGATAAAACCAATTTAATACAAAATTCTATTATTTCAAAAGGAAGAAAATTATAATTTTCATTTTTAAGCAATTACATAAAATAAATAAATATTTAATTTCATAATGAGAAAAAATTAACCATGTCATTAAATCAATGATATATATTTTATGTAAAAATATCACTAATTAAGGGAAGGGTAACTTACATCCAATAGCGACACCAATTTCGAGGCTATGACACCTCAAAATCATCCACTACAATTAAATGTGCATATTAATTCTCTACCCTCAAACTTTAGCAATTAACTGAAATTTATCCATATTATATCTAATTTGAGTTTTTTTTTTTTTTTTTTTTTCTCAAAACACCTCAACTAAGAGAGTACCAAAACTATTTTTCTTTTAAAGTTTCAATTATTTTAAAAATTACATGTTCTAGGAACAATTTTGGTCCAAGGAAGGGTCCAATAGTCTATTCTAGGTGAGTGAAACATAACAGGCCTTTGTCAGATGCAGTTGGGCCAAGGGGTGAGCTATAGTCTTCCCTAACCATTTGGCCTCAAAGTGGGAGTAGGAACTCTTAATTTCTAGAATTTCCTTTTTCCAATGTCCCAATTTTTTTTCTTTCCTTTTTTTATTTTTTTGTACAACTCATTTTTACAAACCAATTTAGATGCCCACTTGGTTTTTTAGTAAAATACAAATATATAGTTATTTTAATTAAACTCTAATTTTAAGATTACATTTAGGGCTAATTATCTTACTAATTTTTCCCCTTGCAATCTTTTAAAAAGCCCTTCTCTAGAGTCCTTTATGAGTGTGCATCAATTTTGATGAGGTAGTAAGCTAAGAGTATTGCATCTCAACTGTTTGGCACATTCTAGCATTTCCAGTGGAGACATCTAAGGTTTAAATCCCCCCACTCAAACTATCAAATTATCCACACACGCACACACACACCAAAAAAAAAAAAAAAATTAGGGAGTAAGATTCCCTTCGATTTACGTCCTCCAATTCCCTCCAATAGTTAGCAAGATGTGTGGCATGTGGCATTTAAATGTCAAATGTCTCGCATCTGGAAGAATAAAAAGAGAGAGAGAAAGAGGAAATTTGATAATTTAAATAGGAGAAGATATATTAAAAAGGAAAGAAAAAAAAAGAAAAGAATTGGGAATCATTTCCCTTAATATCATTTTTCTAAAAATCCCTTAAAGTTAAATTTACATATCCACTTTTTTTCTCTCTCTTGAGTTTTGCAATTCAAGTTTGGGGAACATCCTTTTCTAAAAGGGATAACGTTTGAAGAGAAACCCTTCAAACTCTCAGTAAAAAATTAACATGACTATATATTTTGAAAATCTAACAGTTTAATTATATGTTTGTTATGTTTTTAACATACATGTCAACTTTTGTTCAAATTGGATGTTAATAACTATTTGATCCTTAAACATATTTTTAATGTTTAATTTAAGACTACAAAAACTTGAAATTTAAATATTTGATTGATGACATAGTTATTGATCTTTGGTTTTCTTGAAATTTTGCAAGAATGGAGGATATAATAAAACAAATGCAATCTAATGGTGAATTTGTCAAAATTCACATCTAATAAATAAATAAATATAATGGGAGTTTGTCCTTCTAAGGGAGTGCATTTTCAACACGGATAGGGTGTAAACCCCTTGTCTTTGCTATGATTGGAAAAATTTTGAAGTCTGCGCTATGATTGTATGTACTCTATAGCATCACAGAAATCAACTTAGAACTAATAGCAAAACCTTCCCCCTCACTCAGGTAATCCCGAATGCTCAATCAGCCTTAACCAATTTCATTTAAGCACTTCATGCCAAATCGGTCCCCCCCCCCCCCCCCCAACCCCTACCCCCCACAATGCACAACCCTTCTCAGGGTAGTTGACTTCCACTCCCAACCTCATCACTCAAAATTAATTTTTACAGTGCAATGTTTAAAAAGACTGGAGAGGCAAGTGTAATGGTGGTAATCTGAAAAAACCAAGGGATGGTTTTAGCTTCTATGTCCGAAAGGCTTGCCCTTCCACATTCAGTTGTTGATGTAGAAGCGATGGTGGCAAATAAAGCTCTTGATTTTGTTCATGATATTGTTCTTTCCTCCATTGTTCTTGAGGGAGATTCAGAAGTGGTCATCCAAGCCTTAAGAAGTGAAGACAAGTCCCTTGCCTCTTTTGGTCATTTGATTGCTAATGCAAAGTCTATTTTAGGAGCCTTCAACTGTATTAGTTTTTCTCACATTCGTAAACTATAATTTTGTAGCTCACAACCTTATTAGACATGCAAGACATGTTAACAGTTTATTAATGTGGATTGAGGATGTTCCTCTACATCTCAATATTGTAATTTTGGCCAATATGACTGAGTTTCTTTGATGAAATTTCCAGAATCGTTCTCAAAATAAATAAATAAATAGAAAACGCATTTTCCCAACAAATTAGAGTAAACTGATTTCATTCTATCCTTTTTTCGCCGAACAAATTTTCTACTATACTACCTACCCTATAAAACGGGAAAAAATTGGCCTTTGTCCTTTTTAAAAAAACAACCCAGCATTTTGCTCTCTTTCCCAAACTAATTAGGGAAATGCTCCTCTTTTGAAACTCGATTTTCTTAAAATCGAGTTAAGTCCTATAGTGACGTTTTTAAGGAGCCTATAGTGACGTTTTAAGGACCTATAGTGAAGTTTTGTAACTCGATCTCCATGAAGTCGAGTTATAGGTAAAAAAAAGAAAAAAAATTGCATGTAACTCGACTTTATGGAGATCAAGTTAAAAAACGTCACTATAGGTCCTTAAAATGTCACTATAGGCTTCTTAAAACGCCACTATAGAGCTCCAGAATTTTTTTTTATAATCCGATTTTGAGAAAATCAAGTTTCAAAAAAGGGGCATTTCCCTAATTAGTTTGGGAAAGGGGGCAAAATGCTGATTTTTTTTTTTTAAAGGGGCATTTGCCCATTTTCTCCCTATAAAACGTCACAAAACTTTTATTACAAAAACTATTATATGGCAACCTCCCTTAGAGCCGTTTATCACATGGTAATCCTAGTAGGGCTAGTGGAGGAAGAGTCCTTCATGATTCAAGTGGAGTTTGGTTAAAAGGCTTATCTCTTCATCTTGGTACAACTACCAATAACACAACAGAATTAGAAGTTGTTCGTTTTGGCTTAAATCCAGCTTGGAATCTGGGGTTTAAACATATTAATTTTCAACAAGATTCTACCTTGGTTATACAATGACTAACACACGATGGTGCTTATGTGCCACACCTTGTTTTAATTAATGAGTGCAGGCCCCTTATCAATCGCAACTGAATCGTCCTTCTTATTAGCTTGCAACCGGACAAATTTTTTGTACATGAGTCTTGCTCAAGTTTTGTTTATGAAAAGTATCTCGGGGATGTTTGCCAAGTTGACACTTTTTTGGATAATTTATGCAAACCACATTCAAACATTACAATTCAAAGACCTTTTGGATATACATTACTGTCAGTTTTTTTAAAATTTTCTCCCCTCTCCCTGTGTATATGTCTTAAAATATTCTCAAAAAAAAAAAATTGCAATTCACGATGTCGTTGAAAGGACTTAAAATAGATGGGTGTAATCATAATGCAAAACTTGAACGGGTCCCTCTCCCTCCCTTCCCCGGGTTTGTTCTGAATATGGTGGACTTGAATCTGGAAATTACTGTACTAAATTATTAGGTACGGATGGTTACAGAGTTACGGCAAAGAGGATTTAGAGCACTAATGTTGCTATTTGAATCCAAAGTGTCCCCATGTAGTGCATGTCAGACAACAAACATGTTACATTGTTTCTAAATTCTGTGGGTAACTTGTACTTAATCATGGATACATTCAAAAGAAGCCACTAAAAAAGTCTTTTCTCCAATGACTCGATGTTCTACAATTGCATAACCTTATAATGCCCAAAACATGTTAAGCTTATCAATTACTACAAAGCAACAAAATTATTAGTGAACACAGTCCAAAGCAACATCATGATTACCACCATGCATTTTTAAATGTAGTAAATTAATATAGAAACATTCCCTCTTAACGATGGTGTATGTCCCTCCTCCAATGATGCATAGGGATCTTGCATGCGTGTTGCGTGCGACTTAGCCATGATGTCTCAACAGAGATGCCTGTACCCATTTGTACCCTTTCTTTTTTCTCCCTCACCGTGAGGAAATGGCAATGACTCGTTACTCATGGAGGTGGGGGGAAATTACAGTATTGAATTTGGCAAACTGCTAGCCTGCCACGTACAAAATAGTGTGAAAGACAATTGGGCGAAAATCCTTATAATAAACCTAGCGTTATAAAAATTTTCCTTTTTTTTTTTTCAAAATTATTGATATGACGGGTTGTAATTTGTATATAATACTAGTAAGGGTTGCACGTGCTGCCCCTAGAGTGAAAAAAATTTAGATAGAATTTTTTTTTGAAGTAGTATCAAATCATGTATTTAAATTTAGAATAGTTATTTACCATGTATCAAATCATGTCTTATAGGTCAATAATGGGCCAAGATCTGCCCGAACGCATAACGTATTCCCCAAACACTACTGTCTAGTCCCCGTCATACTTATTGTTGGGCCGGGTCCATCCCCACAAGGTTCGGTCCAACTTCAATCCCTCTGGGCTAACCTTAGCTACTCAAGCCGATCTCAGGCTTAAGCTTGGTGGGCTGGTATTGAATATCCGGGCCCAAGTCCCCTACAATAGCCCCCCACGATCCTGTTTTCATGGAGTGGAGATAGGATCGGGGATTCCTGTTTTGGTGGTCAGCTAAGTTTTTCAAAAATGACGGTTATGTCTTAGGAAGATCAAACGTCACTCAATCAATACAGAAGACATGATAGCTCATTTGAGGTGCATGTATGGCAGCATCCATTACATCGGATGGTTGAGATGGTCTGACGCTTCGATTACCGAGCCACGTGTGAAAAGACACAACGGTAAGTATTAATTAATTTGTTGCAGTTGTATTAAATGCCCTTCACTCCTATAAATACTAACATAATATAGGTTATAACTTTCTTTAGTTTCTTTTAAGTTTAGAATCTTCCTTCTTCTTTTTTCTTGAGCCCTTAAACTTCTTTCGAGACCATCCTTATCATCAAGAAGTTTGCTCAGTAATTCTTCTTCCTTCTATCTCTTTCATAGTAATCTTGATAGGAAAAATGGGTTTTTCATATCTTTTAAAAATGAACGCAAACGTAGAATCCATCAAGACTAGGTTTGATATCCCTCATGATGTGAACATATCGTACTATCACGAGGGAGAAATAGAAGACCAAAGATTACCCCAAGTAGTCTTTTTTCCCTTAATGTCTACATTAGAGGGTGGGGTTAGATTTCCAGTAAATCCCCTTTTGCTTAGGACTCTTAGTTTTTACGATCTTAGCCTCGACCAATGTTTACCCAACTTTTATAGGGTAGTAAATTTTGTGGGGCGCCTTAACCAACTATATGGCCTAAAACTCACCCATCATGATATTAACTTCCTATACGCTATTCGAGGGAGCCTGAAGAACAGGTATTACCTTCAAACCCGAAATACCATGGTTAGGTTGATATCCAATCTTCCCAACTCTAATAGGAATTTTGCGGGGGGGTTTGTGAGGGTGAGCGGGAATTGGCTCAATGGCGAACTTACCTACTCGATCTCTGCCTGATAGGTCGGTACCTTCTTTTACGACTCTTTAGTGTGGCCATACCGTGTATATACTTTTTTCTTTCTGTCTCTCTTTTCTGTTCATGTTGGGTTACGTTCTGTTACTATTATTATTTATATTTTTTTTTTCACTAACTTGTCCATTTCTAACTCCAGTTTCCAAAAAATTTCAACCAGATCTTAGCATTGTATGGACTCGAGAGCTCAATTTTATCCTACGTTTGGAAATTTTTGTGCATTACGATGGGAAATTAAGAGCATCTCATTTAATTCTCGGTTGCATGCCCTTGTACACCAGTTACCAAGATTCGTTAGGCGCTTTAACAGTTGGCAATCCACTCTTGTCCTATCTAGACGTTCGACTGTCGGGATTTTTGCCACACGGACTTACAAGTGGTGAGGCAAGACACTAGGGCCCCAGGAGAGTTAAGCAAGGCTCACTTGAAGCCCCCGCCATGAGGCCCCCGTTCCGACCAATCCGACTGCAACGATGGTCTAACAGTGCACCATGGCTTTAGACCGTTGGTTCTCGGATGCACAGCCCGTTAGGAGCCTGGTTACTCCTCAACCAACTCCACAACAGACAACTCCCCCTATGCCCCGTCAATGAAGGAAGAGAAAGACAGGTACCGACAACCCCACAACAGAGTCCAATACCTCTTCTACCGACCAGCCCCCTACTGCAGTTATAGGCATGGCAGTGACCCAACAGCCCGACAGCACCCTCCAAGAGACAAGGCCCCCTATTCAACTTACCATTACTGGGTCCCATGTGGCATCCACCTCTTCAACTCCCTCTACAGGATGGGAATACTCCTCTAGCTAGGGGATAAAGTTTTGCCTACCATCTCCTCCGTTCGAACTTGAAGGAGTAGCCTTGGGGGACAAGTCTCTGATAGCCTTGGGCAAGCTCTATTGTTGCCCGCCGACCTTGATCATTACGTGGGCTGTTAGGATGAAGACATCGTCCTCAAGTTGAAGTGGCATACCAAAGCCGTGGGTATACCTTCTCTCAATTGTCATTATCTTATTATTATTTATTTATATTTTATATTATATATATATATATATATATTTATATATATTTATACCTTTCCATCCCCTAATTTTATAAGTGTTAATACTTGGATTACACTGATCCCCCCTATCATCTCTGTTACTATATTAGGTCACCTAAATGATCCACGTTGCTGAAACAAGTAGCCGAGGCCAGCTCAAATTAAAAAATCCTAAAGCTAAATGTACTAGAACGGCGGGCAACTACCGCCGAGAGGGCTCAGGAGACGGCCGAACAGAAGGCAAAGAATTTGCAAGGAAAACTTGGGGAGACCGAAGTTAAACTTGCCGAGGGAACGAGCCTTGTCTTCGCCTATGATAAAGAACTTGTTGATCTGAAGGAGATAATGAAGAATTGTGAGCAAGTTTTTTACAATATGGGATTTAAAGACGCCGAAAACTCAGTTGAGGCAATAGTCTTTCAAGCTTGGAAGCTCGGGTTTGCAGAGAGTTGGATGGCTGCAGTGAATGCCATTAGTTTGCCTGAAACATCCCATTCAGGGATGTGGACCAAATTCCCTTGCCCAAGGACCCACCTGTAGAGGCCCAAGCTCAAAAGCAACCAGAGGACAACAATGAGGAAGAGGGTGCGAACAGCCCCAGTATGATGGAGTTGTCTCGGCAGATTGACTCTCATGTGGTGGTGCTTGATGAAGAGAACCCAACAACCAGTATTCCCACCGAGAGGCAAGGAGTTGCTCACCCAAGGTTAGAATTGACCCCTCCAATTTCCAACAAACCCTGTCGTGCCTCAAGATCCGACCATTTAATTTTATTGAGTTATTCAACTATTCTTGTTGAAAGTTCAAATATGTGTATAAAACACCCTTGAACGTTTAGACCCCCAATAACAAAATAACCAATTCAAGCTTTATGACAAACAACTAGTGTGCGGAAAATGAACATAAGCTATAAACAGAATTGGTAAACAATCTAAGCCAATTAAAATCACATCCACAGCAGAAAATAAAAGGCAAAGATTAAGGGAAGAGAGATGCAAACACAAGGACAACACACGATGTGTTATCGAAGAGGAAATCGAAGCCCTCGGCGTAAAACCTCTCCGCCGCCCTCCAAGCGGTCAATAATCCACTAGAAAATGTAGTTGGGATACATGAACAGCAATAGACCCTCCAAGCCTAATCTACCCGATGTACCTAAGCCCTCCAAGCTTCTTGCTCCAACGAGGTTGCGCCGAACCTATTTCTTTTCTAGCTTCCCGGATTCCGCTACTTGACCATAGCATCCGCCATCCTTAGCATCTTCCAATGCTTCCCAAAGCTCCGAAAACACTCAACACTCTAAATGGGTGTGGGTAGTGTTTGGATAGAAATCTCCTCTCAATAGGTATGACAATGAGAGAGGGAGTGAGAAGAGACTACAAAGATTTCTCTCTAAGAATGAGTAGCTCTCTCTAATTGGATGGGTGTTTTGAAGAAACCTCTCTTAGGGTTTTTCTTTCTGAATAGCCACACATATTTTGTGGGAATGAGGGGTATTTATACTGGTGTGAGAATGGAATGCAAAAAGTCAGTTTTTCCAAAAACAGGGCTGGCTGGCGACTTGACCTTGCGACTTAACTGAGTCGTGAGTTCAAGCCGCGAGCTAATTGAATGGTCAGTCTAGATTTTTGTCCTGTAGTGCTCTAGCTGGCATGACTGTTCAGCTCCCCTGCATGCTCTGCACGTGTGCAACTTTTGGCGGCTTGCAAGCCGCGAGCCTCCCGCGAGATCCAGACGCGAGTCCCTGCTTCACTGCACATTGTTGAGCATTTCTTCACACTCTCTCACACACTACCCTTACATGATACCCACCTAAATACAGGGTTTCTAAGTGCTGTATTACAAGCAAATTTGTCACGGAATAAAGCCAACACATGGTTGATTAAATTTAACCTTACACTTGTTTCTTCTTGGACTGGTTGAACTTTTCTGTATCTAAGTAATTAGTACCTTATTTGTGTATTAAACTTCATTAAGTTTACTTAATATTGAGCATTTGATTTCCTTTAGTTAAATTCTTCACTTATTACTTTGTTTTATTTCTTTATAATGTTCAATCTAATTTTCAAGTTGTTGTGATGATCTAATTGTGCCATTGTACTTCAAAAAATTCTAAGTGTAAACAATCGGTAATACATACGCAACATACCCATATCCCATGACTGAGTGTTTAATTTATTGTAGCCTCTTGAACCAAAGGGTCTAATACTTAGCTATTATAGCCAAGGTCCTTCTATCAAGATTGCCCTCTCTTTTTAGGAAACATTTATTGAAGTTTTTAACCAATCGGTGAGTAGGTTCATGTCAGAACCATGTTCTTATCCTTAGGAGTTTATTAAGGTTTCCACCTAGTCAGTGGCCGGAGTCAGGCCGAGGCCAAGTTTCTGTCCTTGGAAAAATTTATTAAGGTTTCCACCTGGTCGATGACCGGAGTCAGATAGAGGCTAGGTTTCTATCCTTAGAAAAATTTATTAAGGTTTCCACCTGATCGATGACCGGAGTCAGGTTGAGGCCAGGTTTTTGTCCTTAGAAAAATTTACTAAGATGTTTGAATAACTCCGTACAACATAACTAAACTCTTTCCACATTCAGACATATCTTACAACATTTCTTCCCCACTTACGAATAATTCTTCTTCAGATTACAGATGTTCCATGGTCAGGGTAAAGGTCTTTCTTCCATATCCTCTAAGGAATAAGCCCCGGTTTTGGCTATAGCTGTCACTCTGTAGGGCCCTTCCCAGTTCGAGGCGAATTTGCCTGCATTTTGATCTCTCATATTTCCCACTGCTTTTCACAAAACAAGGTCTCCTACCATAAACTCTCTGGGCTATACATTCCTGTTATACCCCCAAGCCAACTTATGCTGATAATCCACAAGCCGAACAGATACCGTGTCTCGTTTTTCCTCCCAGGCGTTTAAATTCCCGACCATCCAAACGTCATTATCACTTTGTGAAAAATCAGCGACCCTCATGCTTGACAAGCCGATCTCTATAGGTATAACTGCCTCTGCGCCATACGTCATGGAAAAGGGGGTTTCACCCATTGACCTCCTTGATGTGGTTTGGTAGGCCCATAAAACGTTCGGCAATTCCTCGGCCCAATTTCCTTTTGCCCTTTCCAATCATTTCTTCAAACCATTAACTACTGTCTTATTCATTGCTTCTGCCTATCCATTGCTCTAGGAATATGCTGGTGATGAGTACCTATTAATTATTCCTAGATTACTATAGTACTCCCAAAAGTCCCTATTATCAAACTGCAGTCCATTATCTGAAATTAGAGCCCATGGTACCCTGAACCTTGTAATGATATTCTTCCACACAAATTTCTTCACATCCACATCCCTGATGTTCGCCAAGGCTCCGGTTTCCACCCATTTTGTAAAGTAATATGTGGCGACCAACACATACCTCCAATTTCCAATTTCCTAGTGCCCAAGGGAACGGTCCAATTATATCCAGACCCCATTGAGCGAAGGGCCAAGGGCTAGTAATCTGGTTTAAGTTTCCACCTAGCTGATGCAAGATTGGGGCGTGCCTTTGGCATTGATCACACTTTTTAATGTAGTTGACCGCGTCTCATTGCATAATCAGCCACCAAAATCCCTGAGTCATTGCCTAGTGGGACAGCGATCTTCCCCCTAAGCGTTCTCCACATATCCCTTCGTGCAGCTCGGCTAGGAGTTCAACAACTTTGCTCAAGTGAAGACATAACAGATAAGGACCTCGAATAGCAAAAAAAGAGACGACATTCTCCGTACATTTTTCGCTTCTTTTGCATCAGTAGGCAAAGATCCATTAGACAAAAAGGTGATATAGGGATCCAACCAATTGGACTCAGATATCAAGGCTGACACTACAACCGCACGATGTTCTATACTCAGCTGCTCCAATATCTCCACAAAAATCACTCGGGGGATACACTCATCTAATGACAAAGCCAAAGTAGCCAATGAATCAGCGTGACTGTTCTGAATTTTTGGCTCTTTGACCACGTTTACCTTTCGGAAGTTTGCTTGTAGCACCCTAAACAACTTTAAGTACTGTGACATACGGGAGTCCTTCACCTCAAAGCTCCCTTCTATTTCACTTACCACTAACTTAGAGTCCGAGAACACCTCCACCTCCTCAGCACCGAGCTTCTGCATTTCGCTGACCAGCAATGAGAGCTTCATATTTGGCTTCATTGTTCGATGCGCGGAAACCCAATCTCAGTGATTTTTCCAATCGCAACCCCTTGGGAGATATCAATACAACCTTAATCCCCGATCCTCTTACGTTAGATGCACCATCCATATACGCACTCCACTTTTTAACCGTGACTTGGCATATTCCAAGAAAGGCTCCTGGCATAAGAGTGAATTAGACCACAAAGTTTGCCAACACTTGACCTTTAACATAATTCCTCAGTTTGTACTATATATCAAATGCTCCTAGTCTCGTTCCCCATTTAGCTATCCTTCCAGTACAATCCAACCTTCTCAAAAGTAATTGCAAGGGGTACTCTATCAATACCCACACCGTATGTGCCTAGAAATAATGTTGTAGTTTCCTCATAGCATGCACCAATGCCATTGCCATTTCTCTAACGACAAATACCAAGTCTCTGCATCCACCAATGTTTTACTGAGATAATTTACTGGTTGTTGAATCCCCTCCTAATTTCTAAGCAACACTGAACTAACTGCATGGTCAAAGATTGCCAAATACATGTACAAATCTTCTTTGGGCTCAGGTCGAGATAGGATAGGTGGACTAGCCAAATAAGACTTCAAGTCTTTGAATGCCATATCACATTCCTCTGTCCATTGGAAACCTTTCCACTTCTTCAACAACTAAAAGAATGGTCTACACCTATCCGCTGATCTTGAAATAAACCTATTCAAGGCGTCAATCATCCCAGTGAGTCTTTGCACTTCTTTAAGGTTGCCAGGCGGGTTAAGCTGTTGAATTGCCGTAATCTGCTCGAGGTTAACCTCTATTCCCTGTGTAGTTATCATGTAGCCTAAGAACTTTCCCGACCCCACTCTGAAGACACACTTTCTGCCTTGAGGTGTAACTTATGTTGCCTCAATATTTTAAAAACATCCACCAGATTAGGCACGTGCACTTCACTCCTCCTACTCTTCACCACTAGGACATCAATATGAACTTCTACAATTTCCCCAATCTAATCCTTGAACATCCGGGTAACCATTCATTGATACGTAGCCCATACATTCTTTAACCCAGAAGGCATCACTGTGTAATGGTAATCACTTTCGGGCGTAATAAAAGAGGTTTTTCTCCTGGTCCTCAGGTGCTAAGGCAATCTGATGATAACCTTGAAAGGAATCCAAAAAGCTCATCCTCTAGTGTCCAATTGTAGCATCTACCAATTGATCTATCTTTGGGACTTGGAATGGGTCCTTCGGGCAAGCCCGATTGAGATCGGTAAGATCAACACAAACTCTCTATTTCCCATTTTTCTTCTTCACCACCACCATATTAGATAACCACTCAGGGAAAAACACCTCCTTAATGGCCCCCGCCTGCTTCAATTTCTTCATTTCCTCCTTCACTACTTCCACATGTGGCTTAGCCAATCTCCTCGATTTCTGCTTTTTCGGTGTGACTAGGGGATCTACATTCAATTGATGTGTAATGAAGGTCGGGTCCACCCTGGGCACTTCGTACGGATTCCATGCAAACACATCCAAATTTTGTACCAACGACAGAAGAACTTCCACCCGATCTTCTATTGGCAAGCTTTTCCCTATCCAAAAGTACCTATCAGTATAAGGTAAAATTGTATTTGAACCAATTCCTCTACACTGTCTGCCCCTGTTAAACTCTCGGTGCCCTATAATTGCTATAATTGCTCCTTCTCAACTTGCTCCTTCTACTTAATCTCGTGGTTTATCGTGGCCACCAAGCACTGTCTTGCTACTTTTTAGTCGGCTCAGACCACGGCGACCCTATCTTCAGTAGGGAATTTGATCTTTTGGTGTAACGTAGAAGGTTCTACCCCCATAGCATGAATCCAAGGTTGTCCCAAAATCGCAGTGTATGGTGAAAAGGCATTAACCACTATGAAGTTTACCTCGACCTCCTTTCCCTCAATCACCACCGAGAACCTTATCTGCCCATCGAGTAATACCACTTTCCCATCAAATCCCACTAACAATGTGTCATATTTACTCAAATCTTCTGCTTTTAACCTGAGCCCCTTGTATAGATCAGAGTACATTATCTCGGCCCTGCTCCCTTGATCTATCATGACTCTCTTCACTAAGAATCCACCGATTCGTGAAGTCACCACCAAGGCATCATTGTGTGGTTGTGAAGTTCCTTCCAAGTCTGCTTCACCAAAAGTGATCGAGTCCGAATTCTTCCTGAGCTTCTTCTCAAGTCGATCTGTTGTCTCTGTCTCAGGCGGGGTCACTACACTCAATATGCCCCTTCGATGGCTCACACTTACTCTAATGGTGGTTGCATGAATGACCTCAATAATTCCCAAAGGTGGTGGAAGTGTGTTACCTCGACTTCCCGAGCCCTGGCCTTTACTTACCCCTCCCTGTCCGACAACAAATTCCTTCAAATGCCCTACCTTTACAAGCTGCTCCAAGTGGTCCTTCAACACACGACACTGCTCTATAGTATGTCCTTTCTCTCTATGGTAAGTACAATACAGACTCTGATTCCTTCTAGCTGGGTCCTCACCCATCTTCCCCGGCCAACGAAAGTAAGGCTCATTCTTAATGCGCTCAAGGATCTTATAAACAGGTTCCTTAAAAGTCACATTAACAACCTCAATTCACTGTGCCAAATCCATTTTCGAGACCCTTGGTTCCCTCCTAGTTCTCTGCTGGAATCTCTCGGGACAATAATCTTTGTTGTATTGAGAAGAGACCAGGCCTTTGTCTTTGCCCTGTAGCCTGTCATCCTCTAATCTCTTATACTCCTCAATCCTTCTCATAAGCTAGTGCATGTTCTCAGGAGGACGCATGGTTAGCGAATCCCTCAATTCCAACTCTTGGGGGAGCCCAAACCTGAAGGTACTAGTAGCCACCTACTCATTCCCCCCTCCTATTTCGTTATATAGCTTCTAGTACCTATTTGTGTACGATTTCCCATTCCTTATCCTCATGGACAACAGTGCATTGATCAGTTGAGGGACCTTGCTACACATTATGAATCGCGCTCTGAACGCCTGCATTAACTCCCCTAAATTGTGGATGGAGCCTTTTCTTAAACCATTAAACCACCTCATTGCCATAGGCCCGAGGCTGGATGGGAAAACTTTGCACATCAAACCATCGTTCTGGGAATAAAGCGACATCATGAGAAATATTGTGGCTTACATGCTCCACCAGATCATTTTTTCCGTCATAAATGGTAAACAGAGGGTGGGTAAAACACCTTAGCACTTCTATTCGCTCTATTTTGTTGGAAAAGGGTGTCCAGGCAGCTCTTCTCAATGCCTAGCTCATGGCGTCCAATGCAGCATTATGATGCCTGTACCTATCACAAAGGGGAGACTCATGACAATGCCCCATGGTTTCTTGAGATCTCTCCCTTAACTAACGTGAACCGCCACCTTAAGATGACTCTCTCCCTGTACAGTCAGGGTCATCAGATAAACCCTCATGGTCCCTACTACGGTGTTGGCCTCTCAACTCAATCTCCAAGTCCTTAACCTGCTTTTGTAAATTCTCCAACTCTCGTTCCTTGTCATTGCGATGAGATCACTCGGGTATATAAGACATGGTTCGTTCCCCTTGTGAGGACCCTTCGTCAGAGTCAGGTTTGGTCTGATGACCTTTTTGAATGTGCTGTTGTTCCCTTCTACGCTCCCTTTCCAACCTCCTACGACCCCTTAAGGAAGCCCTTGAATGATTTCCTCCAACCAACCCTTCATTAGCATGCAGATCCTCCATATTTGGATGATATCAAGCTAGCTCGAAGCCTTTGGTGAAGTAGGATTCCAATAGACGGCGCCAATTGTGGTTCCCCAAACCTATGAATGTTACTTTTAGGACAATGGATTTGGCCTCCCAATTTATTTGTTGATGGGTTTCCTTACAATCCTACAGGTTTTGCTTCAAACATAGCCTAAACCGCCCAACCTTTGGAATCCCTATGATTTCAAGCTCAACACCCTCTTCCCTTTTTATGTTGTTTCTTACTTTCTCTGCTCTCTTTGTGATTTCATCCCTACTGTGTTTACCCATTTTCTTTCTATTCTCTCTCTCCCTGCGTTGCCTTCTCTCATTTTCTCCCTCTCAAAGCCCAAAAAAAAAAAAAAAAAAAAAAAAAAAAAAAAACCCTTCTCTTTCTGCCCCCATTGCTTTATATAGACTTCCCTTAGTGGGACTCAAATCATTACTTTTCACCAATTCCCATGTGTTCCCACTTTCACCCATAATCCCTAGAAGACGTCATGTCCTCTGAAGATTTTCTCAAAACTTGTTCCTACCGCTAAACTGCGTTCGGTAGCGAACTCCCCAAAGGCATTACCAGTACTTGAGGACGATCTGAATTTATCTATCTCCTCGTTGATTTCCCATTGTCTTATAGGTCAGTAATGGGCCGAGATCTACCTGAACGCATAAAGTATTCCCTGAACACTACTGTATAGTCCCCGTCATATTTATTGTTAGGCTAGGCCTATCCCCACAAGGTTTGGTCCAACTTCAATCCCTCTGGGCTAACCTTAGCTACTTAAGCTGATCTCAGGCTTAAGCTTGGTGGGCTAGTACCGAACATTCGGGCCCAAGTCCCCTACATATGTACTTGATTTAATGAAAAAAAAATGTTTTTCTTGAATTATATAAAATCAATTTAATGAAAATTAAAATATCTAATAAACCATGTTAAAAATATGTTTTAAGTATAAATTATATATTTGTATTATTTTGTTGATTTAAAAATTTACAAATATATTTAGTTTGGTCACCCTAGAAAAAAAAAAAAAAAAAAAACTTCAAGCCTCGCCACAGGAGCTATATTTCACATCATATTGTTCTTCAACTTTCTTATATTTACAATATGTCTTCTTTAAACTCAAAATCTTATTTATTTATAGGATTTTTTCAAGTCTCTCGTAGAACTGGATTGATTTTTTTTTTTTTTGGGTAAAACTTAGATTCGAGCTTATATATTGTTTTGCTTACATTGGTAGGAAACTGAGTTTTTATTTTTAAGAAGAAATTACACTTTAATACCTTAAACTATACCATATATTACACTTTGCATACTAATTTTTTCGAATGCATGTTTTGCACACTAAATTATGGCATTTGTTACACTTTACACCTCGACGTTAAGTTTATGTTATAACTTAGATGAAAATTCAAAATTTAGGTTGCAAAGGGTATGCATGAGTATATTTTAGGATGGTAAAGTGCAATTTTTCTTTTATTTTTAAGGAATGAGGAGAAAGACAATCAAGTCTTTTTCATGTGGTATTATATTTTTCCGTCCAAGTTAACAACAAACTTAATGTTGGGATGTAATGTGTAACAAATATCATAATTTATAGTGCAAAATTTGCATTCGAAAAGTTTAGAATACAAAGTGTTATTAAAGGTATATTTAGGGGTTAAGTGAAACTTACCTTTTATTTTATTTTTTTGCTAAATTTACCCTATATTTTTTTAATGCTACATCTGATTTTTTTTTTGGGGGGGGGGGGGGGGGGAGGGGGACTAGAATGCTAGATCTGATTGATCCTGTTTAATCCTCTCTCTCCCCACCATTGCCTGTATGGGGGAAAAGACTAAGCATGCGTTTGGATTCAAATTATTTGAGTTGCATTTGTGTTTTTTTTTTTTTTTTTGAGTAAGCGTCTCTTGCACTGTTCATAGGACATTAATAGTGCATTAATGCAAATACACAGTACTTACAATGTGAACAGTAATTCTTTTATATATTTTTTTTTTTATTTTCAATTTTCAATTTTTAACAAAATAAACAGTATTCATGTCCTAAGATAAAGAATGAAAAAAATAGCAGATGAGGTAAGACCACAAGGTCTAGTCCAATCATGTTAATGCCACGTAACATGCAGTGATTAAGATGGATGTGAGCATCCGGACATTAAACTTTAAAAGGTCCCACAGTTATCAAACTGTAGTGAATAGTAAGAAGGGATAACCATACGAGCTGAGTTTACTAGTACACCACGGCACGTCAAGGACCGTCAGTTTCGCAACAACGTGACACATGTAGTCAATCATCCTAGTTTGTTTGAGACCTTGGAATAATTTGAGACACATTGCATACTAAATTTTATAAATTATTAATTTGTGTAATTAGGAGTAGTAGATATTTTCTTGTCTTTATATGACGATTGACTTATAAGATTGTGAGTGTATGACATTTTTTATTTATTATTAACTTATATAATCTATCACTTTTTATGGACTATTTACCATATCACAACTTAAGCAATTGTGAATTGAATATAAGAAATATAAGAATAGTTGCGTGGGTAGAATTGTCCAAGGCCACTCAGAATTGATAAGCATAGAGCATGTTGCAAGCCGTGGTTGTAAGATGCCTCTAACCAGCATGATTGTCCATGCAGATGCAGTCTGGCTCTGGCAAATCAGAACCGTCAATATCCACAAAAAAGTCTTAGCAAAAAGGGTGATCGTTTCGTTTTAGTCTGAAATTGTGGGGCCAACAAAAGTAGGTTTGTCGGTGAGACACGTGCTGAAGATCTATGGGAAAACGACATAGTATAAGATTATGTCTTACGGAAGGAATGATGGTATAAGCTAGGGAAAAAGAAAGTGGACAAATTAATATGCGTGCTCCACTTTGATGGCTTTACTTTCGTATCTCCCACTATCTAAAATCCAAGAGACATTGCAAATTGCAATCGGGGAACGAGAACAGATTTCACTGTTTGTTTTCTTTTTAGATAAAATGATTGAGAAGAAAATTTTTATGTCATTTTGCTTTTTAAAGTCAATAACAAGGGGTAAAGAAAAAGGAGAAAATCTAGGAAAAGTTCACAAAACGTCAGAAACAAAAATGACCGATTGATTGATCTTCAAAACATCATCTAATATTTTGATTGCAGTCGGACAAATAAATTTCTCCCAATTTTTCATAATACATATCTAACATTTGTAATAGCGTTCCACTTAGATCTACCACAGCACCAAAACATAAAAAGTGGGAGAGACATTTTTTTTTTTTTTTGAATAAGAGGGAGAGACTTTTACTTTGAATATTCAAAACGAGATACATATTTAATTGCACATCCAATTTAATAATTTATATGATTGTGTTTGATGAACATTTTCTGTTTATTATTTATATGCATAATTTATTATTTTTTTTCCAATCACATACAATCAAAAAGTCAACAAATTATAAAATTTATACTAATGTTGATTTACTTTCTATAGTGGGATTAGTAGTATTTTTGCTTTTTCTTTTTCTAAATATTTATAAAATATGTGATACTAATTTATTAAAGTGAAAGGTTGGAGTTTAATTTAGTTTAGTAGTAGGTGGGTCTGACGGGCATTAATGGTACAAATGCATGCAGTACTGTAATTTAATTTATGGGACGAGTTTTGTTCACTGATTTTTACTCCTCCATTTGCTGTTGCATTCACTTCCCTACACAATAATGCCTTGAGTGGCAAGTGCTTTCTTGCGTCACTCATATGTTTTTTCTTCCCAACACTGTTTTTGTGTAAAGAAAACGTAAAGTTGACGCCTCTCACTGTGCCTAACCTATCAGTTATCACTACTCCATAGTCCACATGTCATAGCAACTTGGTTCTTGAAATCCCAAATATCACAGTTTGTTTTACCTTTACATTTATAGCCTCTCACCAATTCTTAAAGTAAGTATTTGATTGACTCTCTAAAGCACCAAAAAAAATTTGTTTGGTTGAGCATTTCATTTCAAGATTGAAGCTGCATTTCCGGGGAAGGAAGCAAAATGAAAGAGAGAGGCAAAGCTGTGGAAGCTGCATTCAACAACGACATGGAATACTATTCATCTTCATCGGATCTTCCATGCAAGAAGCATCCATCTTCATCTTCGGTTGGGATATGTGCTTATTGTCTCAAGGACCGCTTGATCAAGCTGGTTTGCTCTGACTGTGGAGAGCAGCGCCTCTCTTCTTGTTCTTGCTCTGAGATCTCTTCCAATCGGAATTCATGCACTGTTGAGGTAGGGAGTGTTGGTCGAGTATCATTCCTGATAGAGAATGAAAGAAGCGAACTTGTTTCGCAATCACATTCCAAAGCCAAAGAGAAAGCTCATGAGGATGTCGTGATGCTCAAGAGGAGTAGTAGCAGTTGTGTTGAGATTAAAAGAAGTAAGTTTTGGAGAATTGGGAGGTTGTTTAGGAAGAAAAGGGAAAAGGGTTGTGAGAGATCGAGTGTTGGAGGTGGGTGTGATGATCAGAAAAGTGATTTGTGGTTGGTTGATTATATGGGTGTGTCTAGGTCCAGGTCACTTTGTAGTTTCAAGGGTACTAGTGGGTTGTTTGGGTCCGAAGATGGTGGAGAACATTTGGTTGTGTCAGGTGCTAGGAGTTCTATTTCTGCAGCCAGAAGTTCTGGTGTCAATGGGGGTTTACTTTTAGATTCTGGGAGAAGAAGTGGATTCAGTGAAGCAGAGCCAAGAAAAAGTGGCTTTGATAGTGACAAAAAAGAGAGTCAATTGGAGACTGAAAGGGGCACTGATCATCTGAAGGGTGTGAAGAAAGGTGGTCTTTTGGAGCTTGATGCTGGTTCAAATGGAGCTAATAGACGGGTTTTCTCACTCAAAGAGAGTGATTTCAATGGTATGGATGAATCGGGCTTTATTGATTTGAAGCTTGATTACTCTTCAGAATCATCAAAGCCAGAGTTTTCTGCTGTGAAAATGGGTGTTGTAGCAGATCCAGAAGCAGCTGTTGGTAGCATGAGAGGTAGTGATTTTGGGGCACATGAATGTGGAGTTCCTTTTGGGAATATTATGGAGGATGGGAGTTTCTGTAATGGGGGTTCATGTAGAATCACAGTGAGTGAGAGAGGGATCAGTAGGGGCAGGAAAAGCTTGAAGGGTTGGCGATGGATTTTCAGGCATAATCCAAGCTGGGGAAGTGCAAGGAAGAAGGATGAAGATCTTATGTTTAAAACGTAGTATATGATGAATACATATAGACAGAAAGTATAATTTTGTGCAGAGCAGAGCAAATCTCAACTTATTAATCGGTTTTTTTTTTTTTTTTTGGTGTCTTCTTGTCTTTTCCTGTTGTAATTTATTTTATTTATCAAGTAAATGCTAAAGACAAGTAGATCAAACTGATTCTAATTCTGATTAAATTTCTTATTTCTATAATAGAGTTAAATCTGTTCTTGCTGCTATCCCCATATATACAGCACCATCACTTTATCTTTCAAAGTCAGTCGGCTCCAAGATTGATCGTACCCTTAAGTTATCCCATCACATAAGTTTAACCCAACTCAACCCAACTCAAATGGGTCAGTTGAACTTATGGTTTGGACAAATTTTTTTTAATTATTATTATTAAATTGAGCAGAAAAAAATGTATTATACTTGTCAACTCAGTTATATGAACTAATATTTCAACTTAGTTATACATTAATATATGAAATAATACACATTAATATTGACTTTTATATAAAATAAGAAAAAGAGTTAGTTATTTTAAAAAAATTATTAATTATATTATATATTTTAAATATATATTAAATATATGGATGAGTCTGGTCGAATTTGGCGGGTTTGGAATTTTATGACCCAAACCTAACTGGACTCGCTATCAAAAAAATTTTTGTAACCCAACCCAACCCACCAAACCCTAAAAACCGACCCAACCTGGTGGGGCAGGTTGGATTGGATCAGGTCGGTTTTGGTGGGTTAACGGGTTGATTGCACACCCCTAGTAAAACCTAACAATTCACATTCCTTTTCCCCTAAAACAAGATTTGCAAACGAACGAATTTGGGGGTTTAGGTGTTAGAACTTAGAAGAATGGAGGATTCTAAATTAGCCACTTAGCTAAGTTGGGCTGGTATCTAACTTCAGGCCTTGACAGTTTAGGTCAATATGATATATCCTAAAGACTACATACTTAAAAGGAAAGACAAATTCTTAATGCCCCTGAATCCAAGCAGTCTTCTTGACTTTAGAAATGTATTTCTAAATCAAATATTTTAGTGAGGAAAGGTGCTTGCTATAAAATTAACTCTGGTTCTAACACAACACCAACATTTGGAATGATACTTGAAACCTTTCCAAACCAAATTATACTCATTTAATTTTAGAATTCATCCCTCATGATATCAGAGAGGGGTGTTTGGTTCGCGTGATGTATGACATTGCAATGCTAAATTTTTGTAATATTTGATACATGCAATCACATTATAGCAATATAAGATTATGACCTTTTGGTTCATTAATTACATTCCCATAATAATCTAAAAATGTAAAACATTCTATACTTAATTCATAAATATTTTTAAGAAGAATTAAAATGATTATAATAAGTTGATTGAAAATAGTTTCAACGTCTAAATATTTTAAAATTACTCTTGAACCACAAATAACTAGGGAAGACCTAAAATGACCAAATTACCCTTAAAACCTCCAAAATTTCTAAAATAATCCTAAAACCTTTGTTGAGGTCCAAAAAATCACAAACACCAAGGCCCAAAGAAATAACACAATGGGCCATGAAAAAAAGTGAATCTGAAAAAAAAGATTGAGCTTACCACAAGGGAATTAGACAGGCCTTAGCACTCATAAAATAAAGGGAAAAAAGAGAGAAGGCCTAGCCTACTTAAACCAGAGAATTGGAGAGAGCCCAGTGGGAAGAACTAAGGCGGGATCCCGGAGGCTGTCAAAGGTTCGGGATCCCTGGGACGTATGAGACGGGATTAAGATAGCTCAAGGGGAGTACCAAAAAGGCACAAGAAACGAAGGGCAGATATGTCCTTCTCAAGTGACTAGTGATGCGGCAAGAAAGCTGAAAGCTTAGGATAGTCATTCATGACCAAAGGGACGATACCCCAGGGAACCCAGAATGAGGAACTATAAAGGGAAGCAGTAGGGAAAACCTTCAACCCAGCAAGAATGGATTCTGCCCACTTGGGAAAAATGACAAAGAGAGAGAACGACCAAAAGCTGAGTCTGAAAGGGTGAGAAGCTTGGAAAAATGAGAAATCAAGAACTACTCCCTAAGCACACCCTGGAATGGAAAGTCAGCCATGGACTTTCAAAGAAACAGTACCAAAAGGAGGAAATTATGAAGAATAGGGAAAAAATCAGTCTTCTGGGTGATAGGCACATAACGGGCTCTAGTACCCAGGGGAGCAATGGAGGAGAATCAATAGGACCCCGAACCCTTGGAATGACACTATAAAAAGGGGAAGGCAACCAACATCGAGAGGTAGGAGGGATGATAACGGAATCATAGAAGAAAACTCGGTTAGAACTCAGAAAAGTAGAAAAGGAGAGAGAGACATTTCCCAGTATCCCAGACAGCCACTATAAAACATAATTAGATTCAAAGGGATTCAAACTTTGCAAATCTTAGAGGCTTGAATAGTCATCTAAGTCTGTAATTTTTGAGCTTATTTGGACCTTGTAACATGTCTTAATGATCATTTTGTAATTTGTAATTGAGAAAAGACAATGAAATATTTAATATTGACTTGAAGGTCTCTAACATTTATCCGTGTCCTCTGCTATTACATTTGCTGCTTTCTTTTTTGCTTTTGCTTGTTGTTCTGATACATTCTTGCTTGCTAGCATGTATTTCTTGTAGGATCACTGCTCTATGCATCACTTGGTTTGTAAACAGCCATTTAGTTGCAGTGAACCAAGCCCAGTCCCTTCAAACCACAACAATCGGGCCTAGGGTCCTTGCTTTAATTTGGGCCTAGACTTTGTCGAAAAAAGGACCCTCACAACCTCTAGAATGACAAAAATACCTTGAAATTCCCAAAATACCCCTAAAACCTTTAAACAACCAAAAATGCCTGGAAACCTCTAAAATGATCAAAATACATTTGAAACCTCTAAAATGATCAAAATACCTCAAAACTATGAAAATGACTATAATACTCCTAAAATTCTAAATGACGGGGAAAAAAAATTTCTCGAAACCTCTAATTGACCAAAAATACCATTCGAAACCTCTAAAATGACTAAAAATATCCTAAAGCCATCGATATGACCAAAATACCTCTAAAGCCTTTGAATGACAAAAAATACCCTGCAACTTTGAAACTAGCATAAAATACTTGAAATCTCTGAAATAACCAAAAATAAAATAACTTGAAACCTCCAAAACGATTTTTTTTTTTTTTTTTTTAAGATGTTTTAAAGATATTTCGACATTTGGATTTGGATATGTTGGGGGTATTTTTGGTTATTTTGTTGATTTTGGGAGTGTTTTAGTCATTTTTGACATTTCAGGCATATTTTGGTCATTTTAGTGATATTGGGAGCATTTTCATCTTTTTAGACATTTTATGAGCATTTTGATCATTTTGGAGGTTTCAATGATATTTTGTTCACTTGAACACATTCGGGGTATTTTGGTCATTTTGAAGGTTTTGAGAGTATTTTGGCCAGTTTAGTAGTTTAAGAGTGTTCTAGTCGTTTTAGACAATTCAAGCATATTATGGTAATTTTAGATGTTTTTAGGTATTCTAGGTCATTTTAATGATATGGGGAGCATTTTTGTAGTGTTTTGAGAGTGTTCTAATCATTTTAGACGATTCATGCATATTTTGCTAATTTTACATGTTTTTAGGCATTTTGAGCCATTTTAATGATATGGGGTGCATTTTTATCTTTTTAGATGTTTAGGGTATTTTTATCATTTTAAAGGTTTTATCGGCATTTTTGGTCATTTTAGAGATTTCAAGGTATTTTTGGTCATTCTAGAGGTTTCAGGGTTTATTTTGTTCATTTTATAGGTTTAGAGATATTTTGGTTATTTTATAGGTTTCATGGATATTTTTGTTAGTTTAGCAAATTTGGGCTAGTTTGGTCATTCTCAAGGTTTCAAGGTATTTTTGGTCATTCTAATGGATCTAGGTGTATTTTGGTCATTTTAGTGTTTTCTTTTTTGGGTGTGGGGGGTTGTTTGTTTTAGAGGTTAAAGGGATATTTTGTTAATTTTAGAGATTTTGAGGGCATTTGGGTTATTTTAGAGTATTAGGGTATTTTGATCATTTTAGATGTTTCTGGATATTTTTGTTCCTTTTAGAGAGACCATATTTCAATTATTAGTACATACTTATAACAACATATAATATATTCAACACACACACACACACACACACATATATATGGGTCTGGTTAATGGGTGTTCTTAGAGCACTGGTTAATGGATTATTTTAAGAATGTTTTTATGCCACTTTCATTAGAAATAAAAAAATTCTATAAAAAAATAGTTGTTTTTTTCTTTTCACATAAAAAATTTCTAAAAATATTCCTAAACCAATGCCCTAGGGTATCAGTTAACTTTTCTATATATGTGTGTGTGTGTGTGTGTGTGTGTGTGTGTGTGTGTGTGTGTGTGTATGAGAGAGAGAGAGACCGGGGAAAATTTATGGCCTCTCAAAAAGAGATTTGGGTGCTTGTAAAGGCACCTCTCTTTTGGGTGGTAGTGTGGAGTTGCCACTTATTTTTTTATACAAAAAAAAAATAAGAAAAATAAATACAAATTACATATTCAAAATACTTCGAATGTCATTGATTGAATAAAGAAAAATACAATTTTGGTAAATTAACCTTACAAGGCTTTGGGTCCTAGTTACAATCTATGCAAAAGAATACAAAACTTTGGTCCTAGTTACAATCTTCCAAAATTAAAAGACCTATCCAAAAATCCTAAGCCCAGGGGCTAGGTTACGGAATGGGAAGGTGTTAGGCACCCATTCTGCCCAGACAGAGTCTGGTCTTCTAGACTCTAATAACCAATATACCCTTTTTTGAATGATGTTGAATGATATGTTATAATGCACATGACAAACACTTGACAAAAATTAACTTAAATAAATTTGCCTTATGGATGTGTCCTCTTTTTAAAGAAAACTCAGATCTGTCTTGGAAATTAAAATAATAAGACTTGGTTTGTAAAAAAATCAGATCTATTTTTGTAAAGGGTAAAAAGCAAGATTTTATCTAGAAAAATCAAATCTGTTTTGTGTAAAGCTAGAAAAAAAATTGGTTTGTTAAAAAAATCAAATTTGTTTTTTTGTAAAGTAAAAAAAAAAAAATGATTTTGCTAAAAGAATCAGATCTATTTTTTATAAAAAATAAAAAAGAAAAATGAGATTTTGAAAAGAATCAGATCTGATTTGTGTAAAGTAAAAAAAAAAAAAAGATTTTATTTGTAAAAAATCAAATCTGTTGTTGGACACAAATAAAAAAAGACTTTTGAAAGAGGGTCCAAATTCATGAGACAAATTTATTATGCATGCATCACATATTAAAAAACTTTAAACTAACTTTCAATCCCTTCTTTTGAATTTCAAAATCTGCAATTTTATAACAAAGAAAAATTTTCAGAAAAAAATCAGATCTGTATTTAATGAAAATACATATCAGTTTTGTATTTAGAAAAAAAAAAAAAAAAAAAAAAAAAAAAAAAAAAAAAAAAAAACCAGATCTATATTTAATGAAAATACAAATTAGTTTTGAGTTTAGGAAAAATCAGATCTGTATTTAATGAAAATATAGATTAGTTTTTGGTTTTGAAAAAAAAATTAGATCTGTATTTAATGAAAATACAAATCAGTTTTGGGTTTTGAAAAAAAAAAAAAATCAGGTCTTATTTAGTGAAAATACAAATCAGTTTTAAATCTTCATAAAAGAGTTTTGATAGTCATTGCAGATTTTGAAGTCAAAAAGAAAGAATTGAAATAAACAATCATCTACAGTATCTAAGCATGGCAATTATATATTAAGAACAAGACATCATAAAATATACTAAACATATTCATGCATCAAACAAAAACATACTAATTAATGGAAAAAGAAAAGAAAGAAAAGAAGAAAGAAAAAAAAAAACAAAATACCTCTTGCATAAGCGTGCTCTTCTAATGAAAGAATATTTTAGAAATCAAAGAAGTTTGTTCACCTCTTTGAAGTCTAAAATACTTTACTTACAAAAAAGAAATTCCTAAAGTAAAAGCCTCCAGAACATCTTTAACGTAAGGGGAATAGAAAAGTAAGAAAAAACAAAAAAAAAAACAAAAAAGAACCCCTAATTCTGATTTTTTTTTTTTTTTCATCTATTTATAGAGGTTGGGATGCTTAAAAAATAAGCTGAATGAGATTAGATACAAATTGTAATGTGTCCTTATCTCTAAAAATCTTAAAAAGATAGGTTTTATCTTAATTAGGGGGTCCTCGAGCCCGACCGAGCTTTTAGGCCAATCGGCACTTGGGAAGTGCTAATCAGCACTTGCCATGTGCCGATCGGCACTTTCCATGTGCTGATTGGCACTCCAAGGGTCCTGACAAGCCCTCTTGGGTGCCGAACTCGCATTTGATTTTTGGTCCAATTTGAACTCCTTTTTTGAGGATTTTTTAGCCGGAAATTGCACATAGACGCATTTTTAATCCATATTCTAAAAATTAATCCATTTTTCTTGACATTCAGTTCTTTAAAGTGATAATTATCTAGTAGATAAATATTCTGAAATGACTTGATTATCCACAACCTCTTTGTTATCTAATTATCCACTTTATTCCCATGCAAGCAAGCTTACTTTTGACACTAACCAACAACCAATCACAAAATTATTTAATTAATTTTAATTGTCTAACCAATCAGAATTAATTTAAATTAATCATGCGTGATCGGCTCCACTCAAACAAAATGCATGCAGACCGTGAAAACTTGATCATGTGATATTTTTCAATCTGACGGTCCGATTTGGAAATCGAACATACTGTCGTGACCATTTGAATCTCAAGATCATTTTTATGATATTCAATGGATGAATTAATGCATGTAATGCAATTCTAAATTTTGGGGTATATGATTGGTCACTCTAGTCATCTTCCAAGATTAAATTATGGGTGCAAAATCGAGTGTCTACAATATATATATACAACTGTGATATCTTTGAAAAAATGTGGGACCCACATGAATTTGACATGACCTAAACAACACACATATGATATTTCTCTCTCTCTCTCTCTCTCTCTCTCTCTCTTCCCCGAGTTTCTCTCATTACTGTTCTTAACCACTCCTCACAACTTCACCCAATTTGTATCTCTCTTCACCTCCATTGCGACTCCTGAACTAGTCTCGTTATTCTCTTTCTTTATCCAAAGATTTCTTCTTTTTCAAATTTTATATATCTCAAAAATGTCAAAATCAACAAATAAGAGAAACACACTATTGAGTATTGAGACTGTTGTGAGGGAAAATGTGTGTTGGTTTTGTTAACTTAATCCTAACGATTAATTTTTTTTTTTTTTTTTATATATAAAGGTGTACAATGATATTACTTTTTTTCCAGTAACTTATATCAATAATAGTCCCCCTTTAGCTGGAGAGTATATATCATACAATCTTAGCTTGTTACATAATAAAGCCAAATGAGCCTCACATAAAAATTTTGTAAACATATCAATAATTTGGACTCTTGTGGAAACAGATGGAGTAGCAATTACACCATCTTCTATTTTCTCCCAAGTAATATGACAATCTACTTCTATATACTTGGTTCACTTATAGAATACAGGATTGGAGATAATGTGAATTGTTGCTTGATTATCACAATGCATAGTCATAGACACTTTCACAACAAATTTTAATTCCTCAAGTAAATGCTTAATCTACATAAGCTCACATGATGTGTATGCCATGGCTTTATAATCAGCCTCAGCACTAGATTTAGCAACAACGGTTTGTTTCTTACTTTTCCAAGTAATCAGGTTTCCTCCTAGCAAAAAAGTGCAATACCAGCAATGGATTTTCTAATCAACCTTAATATAGGCTTCTATCCGTAGGTGACCGTTTGCTTTATACAAAAGGCTCGTTTGGGTTTATTATGTAACAAGTTAGGATTGTATGATATATACTCTCTAACTTGAAAGGGAGAGTTATGGATATAAGTTAGGGACAAAACAGTAATATCATTGTACTCCTTTATATATAAATAATATTTTACACTCTAATACCATGTTGTGAGGGAAAACGTGTGTTGGGTTTGTTAACTTAACCCTAACACATAAAATATTATTTATATATAAAGGAGTGCAATGATATTACTATTTGCCCCTAACTTATATCCATAACAAAGACCTTGAAATCCATTCAATGCAAAAACAGAGACCTTGAAACCCAACAAATCAATTGCAATTTAACACAATTAGATAGAAAGAAAAACTCGATCATAGAAAAAAAAAAATAGAAAAAGGAAAAAGAGGTGGGTATGATAGATGTGGAAAGGGAGTTGACATGGTTGAAGGCAGCATCACAAAGGTGGGAAGCCCCCAAGTCTTATGGTGGTGTCAATGAAGATGCCTTGGGCTACGGTGCTGCTGCCAAAGTTCTTGAAGAGGAGAGAGTCTAGAGGGATATGAGGAAAAAGAAAGAGAAGAGGAACATAGTGGGTAGGGCTGTAAATGAACCAAGCTATTCATAAACAGTTTGGGATTGATTCGATAAAAAGCTTGTTCATATTTTTTTTGTTTATAAAAGAGCCAAACTTGAGCCTTAATCTTGTTTAAGGAAAAAAAAAAAGCAGTGCTTAGGCTGGTTTATGGGTTTGGTAATAAGATTAATATGATCTTGAAAAATAAACTAATAGCTTATTAAGCCTTTAATTAATTGGAAGTTGGACCACTTGTTAAATCAAATTGGATTGTTAATATGCTTAGCATAGGCTTGATAATGTACTTGTATTATATCTCAAGCTCAAAAGCTTGATATAGAGCTTGAGCTTGACTTGGCTAATGAATTTAGACAAGCCAAGTAGAGCTCAAACTTTTGGACTATCTAACATTCGAGCTTAAACATAGTTTGTTGGCTTGGTTCAAGCTCAAGCCAAAGCCAACCTTGAAAATTCCATATTTGGTGTTAAGGCGAGTTCAGATATTAAATACTTGATAAAGCTCAGGTAGTTTACGGCCCTAAAAAAGTGAATTTTATGAAGAGAAAGAAGAGAGCGTTCAGAGGGATATGAGGAAGAAGAGAGAGAAGTTGAACAAAGTGGATTTATGAACAGGAAGAAGAGAGCATATCGGTCTTGAGAATTCCTCTCTCTTATAATAAATATTGTCAAACAAGTACCCATTTTTTCTTGAAACCACGTATTCATGCCAAACACATAATTGTATTTTTTTAATTTTGAAAAATATGTTATATGGTAACAAACATAGATATATATATATATATATGAACTTTAAACACATATTTTCACAACATTTTTTAAATCATAATTTTCATAGCATTTTGAAAACTAACACTTTGAACGCTGCTACCGAATGGCCTTTAATCTTCATAAATCTTGCACTCTTTGACTTAGAAATGCTCGAAATTCAGATTCAAACTATGAAAATTCTGAACGGTCAAATTAGCCCATTTTCCTTTGGTGTCTAAAAAAGTTCCAAAAAGTGTTTTGGCCTCTTTCCCGTAAAAGGTCAAAATGACTTGAAGTTTTGACTATTTAGGTTGTGAACCAGGACAGCACCGACGCGGCTATAGGGGTGCCACACCAGCATCCAACGTGACCCAATGCGAGCTACGGTGGGCGACGCCGCTGCTTGCGCGTCGGTGCTTTTTTTTTTTTTTTTTTTTTAGATTCGCGCTAACTTGGGCCAATTCGCGCTGATTCAAGTCAAATCAGTTTGTATCGGCCAGTCAAAACCGACCGATTCAAGCCATACCGGCCGATACCAGCTTTGAATCAAGCTGAAATTCAAGTAAGAATTATTAAAAAAAAAAAAAAAAAAAAAAAAAAAAAAAAAAAAAAGTGTGCAAAAACATCTTTAAACCAAAAAAAAAAAAAAAAAAACCCCTAAAACCATCACTGCCTCCTGCCTCTCTGCTCTCTACCTCCCTCCCTATATTCTAATTTCAATGTTTTAGTTTCAAACCTGTGAATTGTATTTAATTTATGAACATTATGTTTTAGTTATCATCTACTATTACTCTTAAATTTAGTATAAGTTTATATAATGTGAAAAAGTATGCTTAGCAATATATAGAAAATATAAATAAAAATATTTTTAATAATTTTTTAATCGCTGCACCCGCACCCTGCTTTTTCAAAAATCACCTAGTCCTGCACCTGTACCCGCACCTAAATTTGGAAACGCATCCGTGCTTCATAGTTGTGAACATTCCACGCTGAGCTGCACTCACAAGACGCGATGAATTCCTCCTTATTTGAATGATTCCAATCCTTCAGTTATCTATGCTTCCCTCTATATAATCAACTGGTCTATAATTGATTTTTCCTATCGTTGAAGGAAAAAAAAAAAGTCTTGGTTTAATTAAAGGATATTGGACTCCTTCCATGTTAATAGTGACTAGTTCTGGTAATGCCATTTTGCAAGTGGCTAAGGCTAAGTCATAAATAAAGTTGGTCAAAAATTCCCAAGGCTGCCTTCAGGGGGGCGACGTTATGTAGAATTCAGGGGTTCAAATGAACCCCTTGAGCTGGCATTTTTTTTATAATATATAATATTTTTTATTTTAATTTTTTATTTGTCCTTCTTAAAATGAAAATTTGAATACCTTAACCCTAAAATTTTTTTTAGTACAATTGAAATAAGCTTAAATATGATCTTCTTAACAATATTTTGGTTTTTTTAAACACACAAAAAAAGCCCAACAACAAAAATAAAAAAAATTTCGTCTCAAACCTAAAAAAAAAAGCCTATTTAGATTTTAACAAATTTGAAATAAACTAATAGAAAATTCTTAGTTTACATTTTATATATAAGATTTACATTGTCTCTAAACAAATGTGTATTGTACATTTTTTGCAAATTTGTATAATATTGCACACATTTGTTTAGTCTACAATTTAAATCTCACATTAATAGTACAATATTAACATATCATTGTCCTAAACTAATAGATAAAAGTATTTTAAATAGTAATAACTAAAGTTCACTTAATGAAAATAATTAATATGTTCATTGTATTAAGAAATAATGTGTTAAATGAACTTATAGTTTATTTTTTATTCTTTTACTCGTGCATACTATGGGCAAATTTGTAATAAGAAATCTTTGTAAAGCGCAAAATTCATCTCTTACCCAAAATACATCTTCTTATTGACCCCCCTAGAAAAAAATTCTGAAGCCGCCACTGGCTGCCTTAATATATCAATCAGAGTCAATTTTGACATACTAACTATAATTGGACTCACCAATAATAATAACTAGCCGCGAACCCGCGCGTTGCGCGTGATAATTATTTTTATGGTAGTTTTATTATTTTTTTTTTTACAATTTAAACTAATCTAATAATGAGTAATCTATTTCGTAATTATTTTTATTTATTATAAGAACAATCATAAATGTAATATAGGAACAATCCAAAACACCAAAAAAACGTAAACTAAAAAAATAATAATAAAACTTAACAATGATTAATTGAACAAATATTAGGATAAAATTTTGTTTTTGATAATCTATTAAGGTTATTTTCTTTGTAGAAATTATAATTTCGGCCGTCCAAAACATATTATCAAATAAACAATTATTAGCAAAATCTAAGAATTAAATTTCTATACATGCATTGTTATAAAATAATAATAATAAAAATAAAATTGCAAAAGTTAAAATTTGTCACCTATCTAATTATTTTCGTTTGGCTAACCTTTACTTTTCTTTAAATAAATGGCATTATAGAGTACTTCTAATATAACTATTAAGAGTACTTTGTCCACCACAAAAGATTAGAAAATAAACAAAAATTAGTAAAGTCTCATAGTTTAACATCTAAATTGAGCACTATAAAAAATCATGCTATGTAACAGAATAAATACCAAATTATCCAAATCATGCTATGTAATGGAATAATATTATATTTTTATATGCTATATTTAATTCTTTAGAACGCAATAGGATAACATTTAACAATCAAAGAGAATAAAAAATAAAAAATAAACAACAACAACAATTTAAAAAACAAAACTAAATCACAATTTTAAAAACAAAACTAAATCGCATTAACCCAAAATAGAGTTTTAAAGAATATAAAAAATTATCAACCTAAAGTAGAGATGCAAGAAAAATAAAAAAATCCACCAAAAAATTTAGAGAGAGAGAGAGAGAGAGAGAGAGAGAGAGAGAGGGGACCTTTTTTTGTGAGGGAAAACTATGCATAGAATAGAAGAGATAGTAGCAAATTTATAGTAAAAGGGTGTGAATAAGAAGAGACAAAAATAAAGGAATGTGAAGAGAAAGAGGAAAAATGATATTAATGTAGAGGGTAGTGGGGAGATGAAAAGGTAAGGGAGGGAGAAAGATTGAAGTAGTGGGGAGATGAAATGGTAAGGGAGAGAGAAAGGTTGGAGAAGTGTAAATATTAAAAAAATAAATGTTAAAAACAATAATAAGAAAATTGGAAAAAAAAAAAAAAAAACCCTAAAGCTTGAAAGGCTTCAACGTTTTGTTTTTGTTTTTGTTTTTTGTTTTTTGTTTTTATTTTTTTATTTTTTTTAAGCTGAAAAGGTTCACACAAAACCCTAAAACTGAACTGAAAAGGTTTTGGGTTGGGCTTGATTGTGGAACTAAATAAATAAGAGATGGGTTGGATTAATTATACAGATTTATTATAGGGTGATAGTAGAAGTAAATAAATAAGTAGTGGGTTAGATTTATTATAGGGTGATAGTGGAAGTAAATAAATAAGTAGTGGGCTACATTTATAGGGCTGAAAATTGTAAAAACCATTTTAAAATTGTAGAAAAAATTATATTTTAAAAAAGAAAAGGAAAAAAAAAATGACATGGCAGCTGATGTGGCGTAATGTGAGAGCAGTAGCATTAAACGCTACGCTTCAGCTTTTAGTAATATATAGATAACAATCATGATAAAGGGGGCTACATATGCGGGAGTCAGGTCAGCTAAGCGGTAACTCATGCAAAGACCACAAAGAACAAGCTACAAAGCCAAAAAGAAATCGTGGTAAAGCAAGGATCAAAGTTTGTTTGATCAACTCTTGAGAGATGTATGTGACAAGGCCTCTTTCATTATATAGAAAGTCTCCTGATGTGCTTTCCTTGCCTCCGCCAGAGGGTCCGAGTTCTGGTATTTTGGTCATCCAAGATGAAGAAGCTGAACCCACTTCATGTTTCGGATTGTTTAGGAGTAATGACATCAAGGACCTTCCTTTTCCCTAGAACAAGAGCCTAGAGCATCGATTCACAACAGGCATCGGGGTCGCGTTTAACACAGTTCATCATTTTCAGAATGTTATCTTCATTCCAGTCCTTAATCAGCCACTATCTTCCAACCTCTACTATGCAATACAACCACACGGGAAGGAAAAAGGGTATGCATTACTTATCACAAACAACACTTATGTCATAGTCTTATTGCTGATTTCTCGTTTCTCCTATAGGTTAGTTTTAGCCGCCGAATATCTTTTTTGTAAAGACAAAATTTAGCTACAAAATTAGTTGTAACCTAATAAGACTACAACTTCCTTTAAAAAAAAATTAATATCACTACATATTTTGAAAGTCTAAACATTGAATTGCATGTTATTTACGCTCTTAATACAAATATCAAATTTTGTGTCAATTAGATATTATTTACTACTCTATACTCTATATAGTCAAGCTTGTATTTTATGCATAATTTTAAACTACAAAAACTTGCAATTTAAACAATTTATTGATGACATAGCTATTGATATTTAATTTTCTAAATATTTTGCAAGGATGGAGGATATAAGAAGAAAATATAATCCAATGATGAATTTGTCAAAATTCACCTACAATAAAAAAATATTGAGTAAGGTTGTAGTCTTAGACTATAATCAATTTTGTAACTAAACTTTATCCTATAATTGATCAGTAATTCTTTTTATCACTTTTTATTAGCCTAATTAGTTGATTACATAATTATTTTGCCATATTAGTTTATCACTTTTTCTTACCAGCAAATTACATACTTTTTCCCTTAAGATTATGACTATCATTACTCATTATTGATATATGTTTATTATTGGTTGAAACTATCTTTGTTTACAATTTAATTACCTATCCTGATGCAAAAGAATTTCCCAAGACTGATGCAACTAGGAGCACTGAACGACCTGAATTGTAGGCTGCCAGGCTACATAAAGTAAGGGAAAAGTTAATTGATCACTAAGAAAATTGGTTTAGGAAATATTTTTAGAAATTTTTTATGAGAAAAAAAAAACAAATTTTTTTTTTTTTTTTTCAATTTCTATGAACCAGAAACGCATCTTAACTTAAACACAAGTACACAACAAAAGGATTTGGCTTAGTCTGCAAAAGAAAAACTAAACTAAACCATACGGTGTCAAAAGCTTTCTAAAATAGTTTATTAATAATTGTTTTAAGGGCAGCTGTTAAGATGACCTAATAAGTAATAATAAGATAGATCTAAGCCTATCATTGATGACATAAATTCTAACTCCAACATTAATTAATTTTGCCTGTTTTGGCAACTTGCATTTTACCATTGATAGGCAATATTATTGGTGACTTGTTTGCCCAAGGATAGGAATTTCTGGCTGCTGAATATACGTAGTGGATGTTTCTGGAGGTGGAGTGCCTAGCAATTTTAAGAAAAATGAAAACAAAAAGTTTAAGAGTGATGAAATGTGGGTGGAAGACTTGGCTAGATGCTTCTCTATCAGCAATGCTTGGGAACTAATTAGATATAGACAACAATTCCCCTTATTGGCGAAATACTTCTCTATTTTTAGAAAGCCATTCCTAGACACTTAACATGGTCATCTTGTTGCTTACTGTACAACAAAGACCGAGTAATTGAGATAAAACTATTATCATATTGACACCGTATGGTTTAGTTTAGTTTTTCTTTTGCAGACTAAGCCAAATCCTTTTGTTGTGTACTTGTGTTTAAGTTAAGATGCGTTTCTGGTTCATAGTCCTCTAGTCAACTAGTGTCAATGCAAGTTTGTTTTCTTCCCTGGGGTATGCCTGGCCCTATATGCCCCAGTGATGTTGTTCTTGGTTTTCTTTAGTTTTAATATAAATTTACTTACCAAGAAGAAGACATGTTTTACTAATTAATTGCTCTTATTTATATTCCAATTGTTTTCTAGGGAGGCATTCACAAATTCAAAGGAGGATCATATGGACGTCTGCTGTTTTAGTAGCAACACATATGATTTACCAACACAACGTTTGGATCCCAATAATGTAAATCAGCAATTTGAAATGTGTCGTCAAGGAGGGACCATGAATAATTGGGGTGGTTTTGTTGCCAAATCCATAGCTCTAGATGGAATTCCTCCATATTTTTTGGGGAAAAAAGGGTGGAAAGTATGTGCCTCAACTTCCCCTGATTTCGAGTTAGGTGAAGCACAAGGCCTAGACACTACCCTCCGTGTGCGCCTACCAGAATTCAACTTACCATTATCCAATATGAGCTCACAACCTGTGGTTGTGGGAAAATGGTATTGTCCCTTCATGTTTATTAACGAAGGAATAAAGACATTGAAGGATAAAATGGGAAACTCAATATATTATGAGATGACACTTAAAGCAAAAATGGGAACAAATATTTTCATGTGAGAATGATAATAGTTATGGCAATACTGTGGTTGTGGATGCTGTTGTTCAAGTAGAAGTGGTTACAGTTTCTGGAAGAGAAGCTCAAATTGATGATAGAAATGTGGCTGACGGGTTGGTGTGGTTTAGGAGTTCTAGTAATGTGGGACAACAAAGCAGTGTGGCTTTGAGTCTAGCCAGGGGCGGCTTGATGTATTTGGAGGTCTAAGGTGAAAATGATTATTTTGTTTTAGATGCAAAATTATTATTAATTAATATGAATTATGTAATTTTTTTTTTTTTTTTAGAAATTTCATAGACAGAAAAAATTTGACAAAATTTTTCTTACTTATTGATGTGGCAGATTGATAGTAGTAAGTAAAAGAGTGGTGTTAGTGGTAAACTTAGATGAGAACTAGTAAAAGTTTGTTAACTCAACTCTTATTATTATTCTTATTTTTTTTAGAAGTGCAACATTCACAATATTTTATACAACAAATCCTAGGTTTTAAGTTGCTTTTTGCTTTCTATTTGAAAATATCACTATAATTATTTTTTTGCCATCAATAACATGTTGTAATAACCTACTACTTAGCATTAGTTGTAAAAATGTTGTGAAAAATATTGTGGACGTTGCATTTTTCTCTCTCTTTTATTTGTTTTTCATCTGAAAAAAAATATTATTTTCTTTATTGATTATAAATAACCCTATTGGTTAAAATTTAGGGGCCTTTTTATTTACTTGGGGCCTTAGGCGACTGCATCTCTTGCTCACCCATTCAGCCAGCCCTGAGTCTAGCAATAGTTGAGAGAATGAAGTTGGAGCAGGAAAGGGCTGGGTGGGTTGGGGGGAATGAAAGGCATGTGACTGTGAAAAGAGTAGAGGAGTTTGGGGGGATAGGTGAGTGGAAGAAATTTGGTTGTTATGTTTTGGTTGAGAGGTTTGTATTGAAGCGACTCCATAGAAGTTTGGTTCTGAACTATGATTTTAAGCACACTGATCAGATTAGATACAAATGGGAATAAGAGTTGCTGTTATTCTTTGGAGCACCCCTAGCAACCCTTTCATCTTCTACATAAATTTGATTGTATTGTTGTTCATTTATAAGAGTTTCGTTTGGTTGAGAGGATAAAAATGTGGGAGGATATAAAATATAGGAAAGATGAAAAAGTGGAAGATAGACAATATTTTAGTTTTTTTGGAAAAAGTGCTAAAAATATCATTTTGACAGAAATGATTTATACAAATAAAAATAAAAATAAACTAGTCGCAAACCCGTGCGATGCACGGGAAAGCTATTGTATATGAATGTAAACTATTCTTATTCTCTTCCTCTTTAATTGTTGATATGAAACATTAAATTACATAATGAAAAATAGAAATCAAACTTAAGTTTAAATTAAATGAAGAATCAAATCTTTAACATCCTCAATTATCTATTAAATGTATGAAACACAAATTCAAAGAACTACTCAATCAATATTTCAAATAAATTGAAAGACAACTTTAAAGTGTTCTTTGTATCTTCTTCCTTTGTTGCTTCGTAGAAGTCACTAAATATGCCCTTTTGTTTTCCTTGATTATAGATATTGGTGTGAGTTGTACATAACTTTGAACATAAACTTTTTGAAACTTTGTAAAATCACCATCTTGTTCACTTGATAATTTGTTGTTACATTCATTTGAAGTATAACTAATGTAAGCCTGGCAATAGAACAGGTTGAGAAATGTATTACAACATATAGAAGTTAAAAATCAAATTTATAATTTTGCTATATTAAATAATACGTACTTTTGTAATTTTATCAAGCTAAATTGCTTTGTCAATTTCTTCAAAAGATTCAAAAACTTTCTTGACGATGAAGAATTCTCATCCATACTTGAGATTATAGTCATTTAGTTGTATTTGGAAAACAAATTCTTTTCCATTTAATTAATGAATATCAATCAACTCATAATTTTATAGTTAAATTTTGTAAAAGCAGGTCTATAGTACATAAAGGAATGTTAAGGACACAATATTATTGTTCAGGGTTTTCTTTTTTCTTACCTTATTATTAGAGTCCCACATAATTTTTGTTATTTCACTAATGGTTCTTTTGTAGACAACATATCCTTCCTTAATGTAATTTCCTTCCGTGGGTATCCACCAAGCATAACAACAATATTGACATCTTTACACGCTTCAACAACGTCTGTGGTAGCAACCACACCTATTGAACCATATTCATGACATGAGTGAAGAAACCTGAGGGAAGAGAATAATTCTACCTACCTAGAATTAGCTCTCAAGATAAGGGACATACCTTTCAGAAGAGGAAAGGCAACATTAGTCATTTCCATTCTTATCCCATTCAAGGATTCAGCTGCCTGTTCAATATCAAGCAAGTGCAAAATCACAGCTTGTGCTACTATTATAATCTTTCTAATTTCTATGGTTAAACTTTCTTCATGTCGTCATCCGTTTATTTAAGCAATTGTCGAACCAAGCAATTGTCGAACCATGCAAACTCTTTTTTATTCTTTAATTTTGTTTTGCGTAATTTATTTTCTTCTTTAATTTGAATCATGAGTGTGCTATTTGCAAAACAATAATTATAATGATGGATATAATCGGAAAAAGCTTGTAAAGGTTACCATGAACTCTGACGGTCCACCTCAATTTGTAATCGATAGGCCACCCATATCAGGTCCCTTCTATGCATCTCTGGGGTTGAACCAAAACCATTGACAAGCAGCCCCACACTCTTAAGGTGATTAAGTGCTGATTCCTACAAGGACATAAGTCTGGAAATTAAGTTAAACGTTTCAGTTGGTAAAATATTGAGTTTTGATGACATACATATCAAACTAAGATTCAATAGTCAGAACCTGCAAACGATTCACTAAGGCTACTTGGAAACCTTTCCATCAGGGTCTAACTCGTATGATCTAATCATGCTTAGAATTGGGACCATAGGCACCTGAAACACCGACTTGTATTGATCATCCACACATCTGAACTTACATAAATTGAATAATTTCCCACAGCCCCATCAACTTTCTTTACTACTCTTCTAGTCCACAGCAATAGCAACCAAGCAGAGGCCCCTAAAGCTCCAAAGTGACACCAGTCCACAGACTAAGAATCAATATGGTAAATCATTGTTACAATAGTGCAGCCAAAAACAAAAAACATTTGTACAATACTATCAACTATTACCAAAACTAACTAAATGTTGTTTTCTATTATATAAATCTATCTCACCATCAATGCCAATAAAACTTTCTAAAAGCTTTGATTCCTTTGAAGTTATTAAGGGTAACAAACTCTAATCTTAATGCACAAACCCGCCATGAAATAAATCATTAAAAAAATCAAACTTACTTCTCAAAGGGAATCATATCAAAATCTCACCATCAATACCAATCCCAATATCAAACATATGACATTGAGAAAATAAGGCCAACAAAACATCTCACCTTGATTAAATCAACAACACAACATCACATTCCCTATTTATCTTCCTCCTTACCACTCTCCATGTATTATGACTTCTAAAACAACAACAAAAAATCACTTAGGAATTTTATCAAACAGCTTGTGTACGTGTAAGAGAAACAACACTTAATGAAAGTGGACATCAATAAGAATGATCTTTTACTCTACTTTAAAATAGTAGGACAATAGTCATGAATTATTGCAAAACTTCCAAAAGACTCTATAAAAGAGAGAATTTTAAAAAGAAAAGAGAGTACCATGTTGCAGCAACACCAGCTTCAATATAACCAAGGGTTGTTTTTTTCTCTCTCAAGGCCTGCGCAAGCTCCTTTGTGCCTAAAAATTGAAAACATGGAATGAGGTTTTTGTAGGTACCTATGTATTTTTTATACCACATAAATAGGTAAGTTTGGTTATGAAGTTAAAATATTTCATGTACATACTCCAAATTAAAAGGATATGTTTCACCTTCTATTTACAATATGGCTCAAAGCTCCTTTGTGCCTAGAAATTGAAAACATGGAATGAGGTTTTTGTAGGTACCTATGTATTTTTGATACCATATAAACAGGTAAGTTTGGTTATTAAATCAACAACACAGCATCACATTCCCTACTTATCTTCCTCCTTACCACTCTCCATGTATTATGACTTCTAGAACAACAACAAAAAATCACATAGGAATTTTATCAAACAACTTGTGTACGTGTAAGAGAAACAACACTTAATGAAAGTGGACATCAATGAGAATGATCTTTTACTCTGCAATTCTTTAACTTTAGCTATCTTCTGCCTTTTACATGGATTTAGATGTATATTATTGTAGTGACTAAAAAAGGGGGGTCTTGCATTCCATGGAATCCCACATTGCCTAGGGAAGCACATGGGAATGTGTTTATAAGGAATGACCTCCCTTCAATGTGTAGAGGCCTTTTCCCCAGCGCAACCTGGGGAAGAACAAAACCATGAGGGGTATGGGCTCCAAAGTGGACAATATCTACACAGTTGGGGTGAGGCCGTTACAGATGGTATCAGAGCCATGCCCTAGCCGGAAGTGTGGGCCCCACACGCGAGGACGCGTGTGCCCGTAAGTGGGGTGGATTGTAGTGACCCAAAAAGGGGGGTCTTGCATTCCATGGAATCCCACATTGCCTAAGGAAGCACATGGGAATGTGTATATAAGGAATGACCTCCCTTCAATGTGTAGAGACCTTTTCCCCAGCGCAACCTGGGGAAGAACAAAACCATGAGGGGTATGGGCTCCAAAGTCGACAATATCTACACAGTTAGGGTGGAGCCGTTACAGATGAAATGTAGTAGTGGTAGAGGCGTGCCTTGCTCTCCGGAGAGGCAACAAAACCGTGCGGGTGCAGAAGGGTGTCAAGCCTCAAAGAGATGAAAATCCCAAACTCGCCCCAAAGTGGACAATATCTACACAGTTGGGGTGGGGCCGTTACAATTATTGCCTACACAACAAAGCAAAAAACCCAACCCTGGTCTGAATATGCTTAATTTCTGTATTCTTTCTAATTAATATATAAAGAAAAAACAAAACAGAAATAAAAGAAACAAAAAACCCAACCCTGATCTGAATATGCTTAATTACAAATTTGCTAATAAATTAAACTTACCTTGGGACTGTGACAATGGTTCAGAGCAATCATCGCTTTCGCTTTGGCTCCTCCTCGGTTTCGAGAGAGACAGCCTCAGCCCCAGCCCCAGCCCCAGCCCCTTCTTCGCACCAACGGACAGTGGCAAAGATTCACAACAATCATCGCCCATTCCGCTCCTCCTTGGCTTATGTTGGATCGGATTTCGGCATTTCGTCTCGATCCTGACCATTCTCGAAATATATTAAGCCAGTCCAATCAATATATTTGAAAACGTTGTAGTAGGAATGCCATAGCTCATAGAGGTTAGAGATTTAGAGTGAGAGAGGGAGTGCTTCTGCATTAGTTCTCTTTATAAATGGAAGAGATTTCGTGCGTGAGGTTAAGGATTTGGGGGAAGGTTAGAGATTTAAAGAGAGAGGGAGTTCTTCTGCATTAGGAAGGGAGTCGGGAGAGATATAGTATAGTCGAGCTAATTCTCTTTTTAAAAAAAATTTAACTTAAATAAATAAAATAAAAAGAATTAAAAAAAATAGTGGTGACGTGGAAAATTGTGAGAGCTTCAAAAGCTTCAGTTTTATATATATATATATATATATATATATATATATATATATATATATATATATATATATATATATATATATATATTGATAAATAAAAGAAGAAGAAGAAGAAGAAAGAAGTTATTCTTATGTTGTTTACATGCATGAGTATGGTCGTCAGGTTATGCTAATAATCTTAACCATCTGCCTAAATTAGTGTTCTCATTTTAATATACAACTAGAATACATTACACATTGCTAGGGTTTCTCTTGCTAGGATTTATTCTTTGCTAGGGTATCTTTTGGTGCCGTGTAGAATTTTGTCCCTAGCCTTGTCTAGGTTTTTGTTCCCTTTAGTTCTCTAGAACGAGTAGGACGGAATGTTATCTCAGTGTAATTCTTTTTCTACATGGCGGGACTTGGCCATATGTGGTCCCATTTTACACTTTTAAAGGAGGAGGCACAGGGTGCAGATGTGCCTCGTAATAGTGAGGTGAGTATCCATTGTCTTGCTAGTAAGTTTTTTACCAAAAGAATCCTGAACGCGAAAGCAGTGGCTCGCACTTTCAAGCTGCTGTGGAAACCCGTGGGAGAACTAAAAATTCGAGACATTGGCGGGAACATCCTATTATTTGAATTTGATGATGCACTGGATCTAGAGAGGGTACTAGAATTTGAGTCCTGGTCCTACGATAAGAGTTTGGTGGTCTTTCAAAAGGCTGTTGATGTTGAGACGGTTCCTAACCTAGCCAATTTCACGGCTTCCTTTTGGGTGCAACTACATAAAAAGAGCTTAACCCATGAAACGAGTGAGGTGATCGGTAATATTATTGGCTCTACTATCATGGTGGCGGATCCTGAGGATGATGGTGTGGGTGGGGAGTTCCTTGGAGTTTGGGTGACTATGGATATCTCGAAACCTCTCCCTCAATGTTGTAAGCTCAGGTATGATGGTAGACAGATCGGCTGGGCTCTCTTGAAGTTTGAACGCCTCCCAAATTTTTGCTATTGGTGTGAAAGGGTTAACCATGTTGAAAAAGATTGTGAGGTTTGGCTCAAGGGCAAGGGTAAGCTCAGGAAAGAGGACCAGTAATATAGAGAGTGGCTTCAAGCAAATCAGCCCAAGTCGTTCAAAAAATTTGTGGTGGTGGTTGCAGGCAGTTCTTGGGCTCCACCTATGTGGAAAAAAGGTCCTCTCATTCCAAAGGATCAGCCAACAGTTCCAAACCCGGTAATTCATGCTACCTTCGAATCAAATTTTGTCTGTGATGGATTTAGAGCCACCTTTGAAGGCGTTTCATATCCCGGACCTAGCTCCCTCCATTTTGATATTTTCTCCTAGCCAAGGTCAACAATGTGACAGTTCTAATCAAATTTTGGACCTTGAGGGGTTGATGGGTGGTGTTGCAAACTTGGGGAGGGATGTACCAATTCAATCGGATGTTACTCGTGTTTTAGATAACCAGACCATTGTGGAAGAGGCCCTCATGGCCAGACAGGTTAATGTTGCTATTCCTATATTAGGCAAAGGACCACTATGTGATATTTCTAATAGGGATAGCTCTTTGCCCACTCCTATATTAACTAAAAAATAGAAGAAAAAAAAATTAGCCCGTGAGGTTAGTAGTACTCCAGAGAGTAACCTTTACTCCATTGATATGGATCGTTAGCCTTTGATGGATTTGGATTAATCACAAGTCTCGAAGAAGAAATGTTTGATGACAAGGGATGGGTCTAAGAAGGATAATTTTCAGGTGGAAGTTGGTTCCTAGCTCTGCTAGTTTCAATGAGTTGCCTTAGTTGGAACTGTCATGAGCTTGGGAACCTACAGATAGAAGATGAACTCATTGCTTTAGTCAGCAATAAAGATCCCAAACTGGCTTTCCTTATGGAAACCAAAGCTAAGAAAAAAGTTCTTGAAAAAATTCGTCAGAAAATACAGTTTGCTCACATGTTTGTTGTTTCTTGTCCAAGTCAGGGTGGCGGTTTGGCCTTGTTTTGGAAGGATGATGTTAGGACATATGTGATTTAATGTTAGGAACATATGTCAATATTGAATTGGCTAATACTTTGACAAAACGCACTTTACTTGTAATTGGGTAGATTTAAGATGTGTTTAATGCTTCAAGGAATAAGGTTTCAAAATTAAGTGTTAAAGCCATGTAAGTCTGTCCAAGAAACAAGTGAAGAAGTGCTGGATTTTAAAGCTCGATAGCTAGTATTTATCGAGGTTTAAAAAGCTGCTGAAGCCCGATGCTCGACAGCTAGCTTGACAGATAAGCTATCTATCGAGGTTTATGAAAATCAGTTTTTCAGAGCTGATTACACTTCAATTCGTGAATACATGTTTGGACTTTCTTTTCTCACAACCCTAAACATATATAAGGATTGTTTTAAAGACCGTTAAAGGTTGCGCAAGTGTGAAGTAAAGTTGTGTTCATGCAAATTGTGACCGGAGATAGAATTTACCCTAGTTCATTTTTCTCTTGAAGAAGCTACTGTGTTTGTGTTGGAAAGTCTAGTTTTGTATCTCATACAAAACACACAGTAGAAGTAACAAACATGGATCTATTTCATTAATGATTGATAACATGCACTATGTAAATTTCAGAATTTAAGAACAGGATAGCGTACCTTGGTGCAGTGAAATTCAAAACAAAAGATTATAAGTACTTGGAAACACTTTTAATCTTCACTCCAATTCCACTTTTCGCTCAAGAAGTTTGGTCTCTCAATTAGTTTGGTCTCTCAATTAGTTTTCTAAGGGAGAATAATTGAGTGGCTTCACTCACACATACACACCATTTCACAATGATGTCTCTCTTAAAATAAAATTCTATATGTTTCTCCCTTTATGACTAACTGATTATCTAATTGGGCTAGCCTATTGGGCCTTTCCAATTGGGCTTTAGTGTATGGCTTGGAGTGGGATCAAAAGGGACCAATAAGACACTAGCTCCAATGGGCCTTGGGCTTTTCTGTCAACTCTTGACAAGTCCATAGTTACCATTAATTATATTTAATACTACTATATAAATATAATTGCACTCTAGGCCTTATTAATAAATTATATCCCAAGACTTTATTATACATGCAACCCCTTCATAAAATATTCGTAGTAATACAAAGTCATGAATATAGACTATCACTTTAAAGATTACTACATCTTAATCCTTGAGTGCCCAGTTTAATCCTTTAAGTTATTCATCATATATTTATGAAATCCAATTTCATAAATATATACTTTAGTAACTCCTTACTAAAGTGGTTAGGTCTAACACTCTGAATAACCAAACCCATTAAACTTATCTTAAGGGAATATTTTATATCTCCATTAAGAGATTATGAATTCCATCTTGAGAATATATGTTCCATCAACAATAAATGTGACTGTCCAACATACTAAGGTTTTGATCGTGACTTTTGACCTCACTCCTAATATGTCAAAGTAACCTACATTTCATGATTAGGTCCATTATCCTCTCAGTATTAAGAGTTCATGCAAATAGAAGTCGTGAGATTTATTATTCATTTGAAAGTCGTTAGGAGAATAATAAATCTCACAGTGGTCCAGTTCAATATGTTTTAACTCTTAAAACATATCAAAATATTAACTAGAAATCTCCACTTCCATGATCAAGACAAATCATCTTAGTTGATATGTTATAGTCTTCACAGATGAAATGCCCAATTTCATCACCAACTACGAATTATAATTCTGAGTTTACAAAGAACTTGTGATTTATATCTTCTGTGACTTTTCACATAAATCACATACTATGCATCTCATGGACTATATGATAATGTCTAAATATTCATGTTATCATTATTTTAGATAATAATAAAACAACTTTATTAATTACAACATTAAGTCATATATAATGTCATACATAGCATCATACAATAGGATTTAAGGGCACTAATCGTAACAGTTTGTACACCGTAGGGTTTTGTAACCAAGGAGCTTCATGATCTTCATCGTGTGATGAACTGAAGAACTTGGTAGCCAACATTTTTCTCGAGTTGGTGATTAAGACGCGTACTAGGATCTACGCATCGAATTGGTTAGTCACGTACTGGGAGCCGTGCATTACAAGGAGAAATTGTCACTATAAAACAAGTCCAATTGGGTATTGGGGTAAGGGTTCAACTGTAAGTTAGTATAAGGTACTGGGATTCCTTTACTTGTAACTGCTTGTTGTGATAATACTGAATTCTCGGTAGTGGTGACCTTAAAATCACCTGGTGGGGTTTTTGCCGTGTAGGTTTTCTCCATTCGTAAACAAATCACCATGTCAATTTATTTTCCACTACATTTTAACTTAGTTGGTGATTTGTTTGTGCTACCACGCGTATTGCATGCTAATTGAATTAATTAATTAACTTGGCCAATTAATTTGTTAATTCATCACAAGGGGTCAATACATTCTTAGCCTATCAAGTGGTATCAGAGCAGGCACACTCTGATTAGGTTTTAATCTTTGCTGCGTGATCCATTGACCTCTGTTTGTCATGGATAGAGGACAGTCTCTTATTATACCTCCATTATTTGATGGCACTAATTATGCATACTGGAAAGTACGCATGAGAGTTTTCTTGCAGTCATTAGATGAGAAGGTATGGCAAGCTGTGGAGATAGGCTGGACCAAGCCGAAGGAAGCGCCGGCCGATTAGGATGATGCTAAGATCAAGGCGGCTAACTTCAACAGCAGGGCATTGTATACTTTATTCAGTGCAGTCACGAATGAGGAGTTCAAGAAGATATCCTCTACTAAAACTACAAAGGAAGCATGGACTATCCTCCAGACAACCTATGAAAGAACCAAGGCTGTCAAAGATTCAAAACTTCAGAGGCTTACCACGAGCTTTGAAGAGATTAAGATGGAGGAGGATGAGTCATTTGATGAATTCTATGCCAAGCTCAAGAACATAGTGAACGCAGCCTTTAATCTTGGGGAAACCATTCCCGAACCCAAGATTGTTAGAAAGGTGCTTAGATCTCTACCTGAGAGTTTTCATGCCAAGATTACCACAATTGAGGAATCGAAGGATATTGACAAAATTCCTTTGACAGATTTGGTTGGCAATTTGCAGACTTATGAGTTGGGTTTGACAAGGATAGGGAAATCTGGTAAGGGAAAGAGCATGGCTTTAAAGGCCAAGAGTAGTGACACTAATGAGTCTTCAGACAATGAAGATTCTAAGATGAAATCCTATATCACTCGATAATTCAAAAAGTTTATGAAGAATGCCAATGCTAAAGGATTTGACAAAGACCGCAAGTAGTCTAGCTCGTCTCAGTTCAAGAACCAGGACAAAGGAAAAAAGGATGCTAAGGATGGCGGTCAGTACATTGTTCCCTTAGGACCAAAATGCTTTGGATGTCAAGGTTTTGGACACATGAAACAAGAGTGCCCTACATATCTTAAGACCATTGGGAAAAGTAAGGCACTTGCTACTACCTTAAGCGACACTAAGCCTAAAGATGATTCCGACAATAAGGATGATGGAATCCTAAATTCCTTCACTGCCACAGTAAATCCTATTGAAGGGATTGTTGAAGATGTGGGCGAAGAAGAGGACTTGGTGGAGTCTAAGTTTGAAAAGATGGATGAGCAAGATAACATCCACACAGCCTATGCAAAGTTATACAAGGTCTCGAAAAAGCATGAGAAGTTGTATAGGTTGGCCACCAGGAAGCTCAGTGATGTGGAGCTTGAACGGGAAGAAATCTCCATGAAGTTTGATGAAGCTAATCAGACTATTGGAGTACTGAGATTTGAGAATAATTTCTTGGTTGAGAAGACCAAGAAACTTGAGGCAGAACTGTTCCAAGTCAGAGCTCAGTTGGAAAAGACTTCAAGTGCAAAGCTTGATAAAATGCTCAGTCTTCAAAAATCTACATCCGATCGAACCGATTTAAGGTATGATTTTTCTTCTCCTAGTATTGCTTCTACTAGTACTACTATTTTTGTTCCTCCTGGTAATAATGTTGAATCTAAAAATAATGATGTGCAAAATGTGTTAGCTAGTGAGAACATAGACAAGGGTAAATCTATCTTAGGAGCACCCCCTAAGCAGGATAAGAAAGAAATCAAAAACCCTAGGGCTAAGAAGGGAAACACTCAAAAGCCTAAACAGAAGAAGCAGCATCTCTATCATCACTGTGGAGCAGCTGGACATACTCGAACAAATTGCTACAAGTGATTAGCCACTCAATAGAGCAACAGTATGATTTCATCAGGAAACCAGAATCAGTTTCCATCCTCCTTTGCTCCTCTTGGAGATCTTCTCAAAGAACTCATGTTCCTTTCGAACTTGAACGGTTTCAATTCTTCCCCCTCGCCGCCAGATCAAAGGTTTACTAAATGGAAAGGTTCTTCCAAGGTGTGGAAGGAAAAAGGCTTCAAGTGATTTAGTCACTTTTTCTCTCTCTCCCCTTCTTGTTTTTGTTTTTGCATTACTTGTGTATTTTGCTTTCATGTTTTGAGTCAGTCTGGTTTTATGCTTTGCTTTGTTTAACATGTTTTTGTTTATTTATTTTTTCAGTTTTGCTTTATTTTGTTCTTCATAAAAATAAAAAATAAAAATTTGAAAATCAGAAAAATACAAAAACAGTATGTGTTTGTGTACCTTGGATGGCCATTGAAACAAAGTTTTCTAAACTTTGTATCTTTTGTAACTTAGATGAGTATCTCTATGCACAACTAAGCAAGTGAGTTTTGTGTCTCGTGTTTGTGATGAGTAAGATTAAGTAATCTAGTCTCTTGTACTTAATACTCGTATCACTCTTTTTGACGGGAAGGACTAGAGAATCATAAGAGAAATGCATAAATAACCATCTCACCACTATTGTCTGCCAATCATAAAATGAAATTTGTATACTTTGGCATAACAAAAGTGGAATGTCAAATGCTTAACATCATTGGGTATTTCGTTTCTATCTCTTATATGCCCATGCATGGTTTGCTTAAAAGAAAAATATGCAAAGAAAAATAAAAAGCAAAAAGAATCAAAATGCTTTATATATGATTGCAAGCGTGTATTCTAAGAGATGTGGGAGTTATAGGATGTACCTCGAAGGTGATAGCCCCCATCAAATAGTTATGATTGTGTGTGAGTTAAAGTGATTTTCTCATATCTCAAATCGTCATAACATGTAGACACTTATGCAATCTTGCGATGTTTTTCACATATAACACGCAGTATTCTTTGCTACTTTTGATACATGTGCAGATACAATGTGATTTGGCCATCACAAGGAATACATGTATTGATGTATGCTCACTAAACTGTCTTAACTTGTTTTTGAAATATAAAATTGGTTAGACTTGTTTAGTGTGTGTGTGTATGTGTGTTTTGGATCTATATGCTTGACATTTTTCTTGTTGAGAGATGATTTTAAGAGTTTTAGATGTTGTTTGGATCTTTGGTTGTATAGCATGCTTGATTGCATTCATGTCTGTGTTTTTCCCTTCTTGAAAAACCATTTTTAAGCAATCTCGATAGCTGTTGGACAACTCTCGACAGCTACTCTCGACAGCTAGGCTATCTATCGAGCCCTTTCAACTTCTTTTTATTGCATTCTCGATAGTTTCTCGACAGCTGCTTGATCCATCGAGAAACTTTCTAGATGCTCGATAGATTCTCGATAGCTTCTTGATCCATCGAGATCCTTTTGCTGTGGACACCTCTAGACAGATCCTCGACAGCTCTTCGACAGCTATTTCACGCGTTTTAAATCTCGACACCTCTCGATCTGTCAAGCTTTATGATTTTCTATATATACATTTCAGCGCGATTTTCTCTCATTCCTCCCCGATTTCTCTTAACAAATCTTGTCTCTTTACCTCCCAAAACCTTTCTCTCTCACTCTAAACTTCATTCCCAAGTGATTTTCAGCCTAGATCTTGTTCTTCTTCACTGGTAAGGGTCCTTAATCCTTCATTCTTCATGCATTTCACACATTAGACCTAGGTTTTTGGGTTTTTGAAAAAATTTTGGGGTTTTTTTAAATTGATGAAGTTTTGGTGAAATTTTTGGGATAGGTTTTGTGTAAATGATCCTAAATGTTCATACATTGCATCACATTTACATTTCAACTATAGGTTCATGCATTTTAGATGTGTGATTACTATGTTAAATTGTTATGTGCTGGTAGGTTTGGATTGAGCTGAGCCCATGATGTTTTTAAGTTTACATGTCACATGTTCATGCATTTTCATGCATACGTACCTTCAATTCTTTATATTCTTTTATATTGATTTGTTTGGTGCTTTTCTGCGTCTCTCTCTCTCTCCCTTTCTCTCTTTCTTGCGTTAGTCTGCTCTATGGTACCTAAATGCAAATCCACTCTGTTCCAGAACCCTCTTCGTTCTGAGGCATCCACTTCTTCTGACTCCACTCCTTCTCACGTACAGTTCCGTGATGATAAAGCCCGTAAGGACTTTTCGGAGAACTTTTCTCAATGAGGCATTCATTCGGAATGCCAAGTCATCCTATTGGATTTTTTCGATACTGACCTTCCCACTGTCATCTACAATCGAGGTTGGGAGTCACTGTGTGGCATCCCGGTCACCTATCCCTCTGTGATTATATAGGAGTTTTACTCCAATATGCACGGATTCGATACTTTAGTACCTCATTTTATCACTCGCGTTCGAGGTATGCGCATAGTAGTCACTCTAGATATTGTGTCTGAGGTACTACATGTTCCTAGGGTAGCGCATCCTAACTACCCTAGCTGCGATCGTCTAAGGACTATGTCCAAAGACGAACTCCCGTCTCTATTTTGTGAGACACCCTCATCCTAGGGTGACCGTCAAAACACCCCTTGCTTGGGCTTTGCAAAAGGTCCAAGATTCCTTAACATGGTGATGACATTCATTCTTCATCCTTTATCTCACTATAACTCTATCACAGAGCCTCGTGCTCGATTTTTGTTATTCCTCTTAAAGGACATTTCTATTGACTTCCCTTCTCATTTTATTCTATCCTTTATAGATGTCTATAGGGATACGGTGACTCGTGATAAGCTCATTTTTCCTTCCACTATCATGAGGCTTCTTCGCCATTTTTCTGTCTCCTTTCCCGAGTCTCCTTATTTTATGGTTATTAGTGCCATAGACACTGCTACCGTTAGACGGAGTGAGGCACAGCTTAGACCGAGGCGGCCCCGGACAGAGACAGTGACTCCTCCATCTTCTTCCGCTTCATCCACCTCCGCTCCTTCGTCTTCTGCAAGTGGAGTGACTCTAGAGGCCATCATGGCACAGCTTGTGCGCATGGATGCTCGCCTTTACACACTCACTGATGAGTTGTGTCAGGTGAACACCCGTGTTGGTCGTATTGCACGACGATAGGCTACCATGGGTGGTTTCACTGCTTATACCTCTCCATCTCCACCGACTTCAGAGGTTGAGAGTGATGATGGCTCCAGTAGTGATGATGCTGATGAGGACGATGGTGCTAGCTTGCCCAGTGATGATGAGATATCTATTTGATGTACTTACCCTTTATCACTCATGACAAAAATGGGGAGTTGTTTTGATATGAGAGTAGTCATAGGAGGAGAGTTAGCATAGGAGATTTTTGTGATAGGGGAGTGTTTATACTATAAGGGATGTAGTGAGGTTTTTATGTATTTTCTTTTCTTTCTTTTACATTTACCTAATGTATATTGGTCTTTGACCATTTGACATACATTGTACTTATATTTGGGTTTATATCTATTGATGTATGTTATTCACTTATCTTTACATGTGTTGTTTCTTTTCTCTCTTTATGCACATGATTCTTATATAGTGTATGCAATCTTTTATTTCTGTTTCACACTAAAATGCAATGATGAGTTTTGTTTAAAGTGTTTCAGAAATACAGGTTGTCAAAGTCTTCTTGCCATAAACTCTCTTCTTGCAAAGGTTTTCAAGAGTTTGTGTTAGGATAGATTTTATTGTATTCAACAAGTGAGTATGAGTTGAGTGATTTATGATTTCTCTCATATGTTCATTTGTTTGGTGTGGTTTTGTCACAGATTGCCAAAGGGGGAGATTGTTAGGACATATGTGATTTAATGTTAGGAATATATGTCAATATTGAATTGGCTAATTCTTTGACAAAACGCACTTTACTTGTAATTTGGTAGATCTAGGATGTGTTTAATACTTCAAGGAACAAGGTATCAAGATTAAGTGTTAAAGCCACGTAAGTCTGTCCAAGAAACAAGTGAAGAAATGTTGGATTTTAAAGTTCAACAGCTAGTATCTATCGAGGTTTAAAAAGCTACTGAAGCTCGATGCTCGACAGATAAGCTATCTATCGAGGTTTATGAAAATCAGTTTTTCAGAGTTAATTTCACTTCAATCCGTGAATAAATGTTGGGGCTTTCTTTTCTCACAACCCTAAACATATATAAAGATTTTTTTAAGGGCCGTCAAAGGTTGCGCAAGTGTGAAGCAAAGTTGTGTTCATGCAAATTGTGACCGAAGATAGAATTTGCCCTAGTTCATCTTTCTCTTAAAGAAGCTGCTGTATTTGTACACCGTAGGGTTTTGTAACCAATGAGTTTCGTGATCTTCATCGTGTAATGAACTGAAGAACTTAGCAGCCAACATCTTTCTCAAGTTGGTGAGTAAGCCACGTACTGGGATCCGCGCATCGAATTGGTTAGTCACGTATTGAGAGCCATGCATTACAAAAAGAGATTGTCACTACAGAACAAGTCCAATTGGATATTGGGGTAAGGGTTCAACTATAGGTTGGTATAAGGTACTGGGTGAAAGTTCAAAAACGTGTAAAAACACCTTTGAACGTTTAGACCCCCAACTTACAACTTAACCAATTCAAGCAATATGTCAAACAACTAGTGTGCGGAAACTTAACATATGCTATAATATGAAATTGGTTAAAAACTATCTAAGCCATAACAAAATAAAATCCACAGCAGATAATAAAAAGGCAAAGATAGAGAGGAAGGAAGATGCAAACACAAAGATAACACGCGATGTGTTATCGAAGAGGAAACCGAAGCCCTCGGCGTAAAACCTCTCCGCCGCCCTCCAAGCGGTCAATAATCCACTAGAAAATGTAGTTGGGATACAAGGACAGCAATAGACCCTCCAAGCCTAATCTACCCAGTGCACCTAAGCCCTCCAAGCTTCTTGCTCCAACGAGGTTGCGCCGAACCTTTTTCTTTTCTAGCTTCCCGGATTCCGCTACTAGACCATAGCATCAACCAATGAAGATTGGTTCCTTCCTAACTGCTTCCCAGAAATCCAAACAACTGTCTCACAGTGATGATGATGGTGAGAACCAGGTCTGGTATAATGCCTCTCAAGGATTTGACAATGGAGAGGAAGAGAGTTGGGGAATTTGGAGAGACTCTAAGGTATAGATTGTGGGTGAATCAATCTTATTTTTCTTTAGGGTTTCTCTCTCAAAATTCTCTCTGGAAGCTCTCTTTCAATCATGGGTAAAAGGGGTATTTATACTGGAGTGGGAGAGGAATGTGAAACGTCAGGTTTTACAAAACAAGGGTGGCTCGCGGCTTGACCTCGCGGCTTGACCAAGTCGCAAGATCCAGTCGCGAGATAACCGTATGGCCAGTTGTCCTGTTTTGTCCTGTAGTGCTCCAGCTGGCATGACTGTTCACCTTCCAGCATGCTTGGCATGTGTGCTGCGTCTGGCGGCTTGAAGCCGCGAGTCACCCGCGAGTCCCAGCCGCGAGTCTCTGTTTTCTTGCACACTCTTGAGCAATCTTCACTCTAACACACTCACTACCCTTACATCAAACCCACCTAAATACAGGGTTACTAAATGCTGAATTACAAGCAAATTTGGCACGGAATAAAGCCAATTAGATGGTTGAATAAATTCAACCTTACAATCTCCCCCTTTGGCTATTCCGTGACAAAACCCTAAAACAGACTCTAGACTTAACATGTGAGTTGGGAACAGTTGAACAAAACTCACTCACACCTAACTCTAGAAGCTGTGAAGCACTTGAATCATATGAACATAATACTCCTGAAACACAACAATACACCATGATCATTGTAAGCAGAAAATTATAAAATGCATATGAAACAGGCAATATGTGATCAAGCAAAGATGGAGTTAAGAAACAAACCATGGCTTGATCAACCAAGTGAACACCACAAGGTAGTGATCACAGTGCTCATTCACACTTGGAATGAACACAAGGACATACAAGTTAACAAGCACAAGGCAAGACACTTGTATGTTCAACACTCAACCAATGCATAACACACAAGGTATATGCATCTAGGAACAATCCTACAAAGGCACAAAAGTGACAGTACATAAACCAAAATGCAGAACATTTAGATCAAAGTACTGATTTCAACATAGCATAAAGGCTGCATTTAGCAAGGTACATACCATAAAGCCTACAAACTATGCATAAAACATTAACCCTAAAAGCTTACAAAAGCATATGGGTACAAACTACAAGACATCCTGAATAACATCAGCAAAACATATTAAAGATTAAGCCAAGAGTATAGGTTAAGAGTTAGAAACAACTATACACCAAAAACACAGTGTATCAAACCCATAAAAGACAAGTTTAGAGAATAAGACTTAAAACAAAAGTATGGCAAAAGTATGTGAGAACTCCCCCTATCACTATATACACTTATGCTCACTTCCCTTTGAACTTTCTCCCCCTTACTGAATGCTCTCCCCCTTTTTGGCACGAATAGCTAAAGGCTCTCGTCCAACCTTTGTTGAATAGCATCTAGCTGATTCTCCATAGTCTCAAGACGCATTTGTACATGGTTGTTTATGGAGTAGAGAATTGCCACAAGCTCATTAATGCGTTTCTGAATATGCTCAAGTACACTGCCCACTCTATCAGTATGAGGAGCAGTCTGTGCTTGTGGAATACTAGCCTGTGAAGCTTCAGGAGCAGCACGCGAAGTAGATGTGGTATGTGCAGGTGTCTCTGATTCAGGGGCAGATGGAGTAACCGGAGAGATGTGAGCACTCCTTGGTGTGTTAGAGGAGTGACTTCTGCTAGCTTGAAGAGTGAACATGGAAATAGGACGCTGACGGGACAACATCTTTCCATCTGCAGGGGGAATATTGCCTTCACGAAGAATGAGCTTCATGATGAGACTGCAAAATGGGATGATTCCTCGAGCTGTAGTTCGACAAGCGGTCTTCCTCAAGGTGTAGTAGATGTGAGCACATATATCAATGGGGGCTCCTGTAATAAGATCACAAAGGAATAGAGCTCTCCCAAGATTGATGAATGTAGTGTTGGACAGTGGGTAGAGATTTGTGAACATGATCAACTTCAGTGTGGTCAGCTCTGGTGCAAACTTTGCAGTGCTGATGGATGTTCCTGCACTGGATACTTCATGATCGGATCCTAGGATTTGTAGGATTTCTCCAACTTCTGGAGTTCGTTCATCGTAAGGAGTTATATTCACATTCTGCGGTCTGGTGATGCCGAGAAGATCTGCAATGGAGTCTGGGGAAACACTAAACTGTGTTCCTCTGACCTAGAAAATGAGTTGAGGTCCAAGATCAGTTGCATTGGAGAAGCATTCTTTGACTAGCTCATCCATTGGATCATCAAAGTTCCTGAACAGGTTTGCCCAATCTCGTTTCTCAAAGATTCGAGGGATGAAAGTGGTCCCTAAGGTGTTAAACTCTACCACCCGTTCCACTATAGTGGTTGACTTGTCAAACACATTTGAGTAGACGTGAGAGTTAAGCGGAAGTCTGAACCTATCCTCATTGGGATCTTGAGATGCCTGAGATGATAGTCGAGTCCTTTTAGCAACTGGTGTTGCTGGTTCGTCAGCAACAATGTCTTTACCCCTGGAAGATCGACGAGACATCTGCAAGATAACAGGCCCACAGCAAAGAACCAACAGCAGTACCACACAAGATAAATGTCAACAAGATTCAGTGCTAATAGAGGAAAAAAAATCCAACACATAAATACAAACTGAAGATAGTGCAGACCCAACCAAACTTCCAATCAAAACAAAGGAGCACAAAATGACAGGTGCCGCAAAATGATGACAGAGCACAAAGCCATAGAAAGACAAAACAACTAACAAAACTTTCAATGAGACAGGTTACCATGACCATGATATGCAAACAGATACAGCATTCGAACATTAAGAACTGAAAACATAAAACACTCCACAAGAGATATGAACAACGGAAAATATTTCAGCAAGAAGAAACAAATCATCCATACTAGGCCACATGGTTGAGAGACACACATTATGATATCATAAAAACTTAGTAACCAATACCGAAATCCAACATCAATACTCAGGCAAGAGAAATGAGTAAATCAAATAGACACCAAACCCATGTAAGAAAAGATTGTCAGACTCAACAATAGGCAAATATCAGAACAATGAAAAACAGATGAGAGCAATATCAAGCAAGACACGCCAAACCCATTACACAAAGAGAGAAGTATTTCAAACACAATATCAATCCAAACTGTAACAAAAATATGCAGGAAAAGGGAAAAATGAGATTGAGAAAGTAAAACCCATACATTTTCTTGATGATTTGGATAAGAAATGAAGCACCAATGAGGTTTGAAAATGGATTCACGGAGTGTTTGGAGTGTTTGGAAAGGAGATATTTTGGAGAGAAAATGAACAGTTACAAATGTTCGAGGGAAAACTGAAAAAGATTTAAAAACTGCTCCTGTTTCTGCCAAACACGCGATTTTCGCGACTTGATTAAGTCGCCATACAGTCGCCAGTTCAAGCCGCCAAAACACTTAAGGACAAAAATTTGAAAAAATTCTTCTAAGTGTTTTTCGCGACTGGAAGGTCTACCCGCGAATGAGTCGCGAGCTGAGCCGCGAAAATCTCTGAATAATCTCGCGACTGGACCTTTCACTCGCGAACAAGTCGCCAAAAATGACCAGCGAAGATGCGACTGAGGCTCGCGACTTGACATACCCGCGACTGAGCCGCCAAAACAGGGCAAAACGGGATTTTTGAAATTTTCAGATTTTTCAAACAAAATACTTTCCAAAAACACCTAAAACACTCAAAAATCTTTTTGTGCTTGATTTAACAAAGATTGAGCATGTGAAAACACATTTTATCAAGTACAATCACACAAATGAATATGACATTTATTGAACATAAACTTGTGTGTGGATATCAACAATGAGATAGTCCTTAGTCTAATGTGAAGCTTCAATGATCAATTCAACCAAGACATACACAATTAGCACTAGATCATGTGACCCATCTCAATTATAGAAGTATGTATATATGACCTCCCACAAAAACTTGATAACATGACTTGGAGCTTTACATTTGACTCCACTTTTAATCAACATTTGATCTTTTTGATCTTTTGAGGCAATCACCTCTCATTGTGAGAGTGATAGTTGACATTTCTTTTTGATGAACAAGCCTTTGGCTTTTTGAATAAACGTTTCTCTTTAATTTTTGGTCGCTTTCCCTTTTTCCTAGTCGAATACTAGTATGTGCGACAGGCTTTTGCAGCTCAATATCTCTTTTCATTTGGAGATTTACATTTGGTGAGCTCTTTTTAGCAAAAACAAAAATAAAGAGTGGGAAGATATATAGACACAAGTCTATGCATGTCTCAAGATCAACAAAACCATTCACTAATCATTCATGACAAGTTTGAAGATCTATTTACAACAATCACAAAGATTTCAAAATTTCTCCCACAGAGATATGAGTGCATGAAGACAAGCAATGCTCGAAAATGCACAAAGCCATTAGCACAAAGGTACAAGGCAAAACAAGTTTTGAGACAAAAACTCAACAAAGTCAATCAAGCTTTTTGATTTTCTAATTTTTATGTGATTTTTGGATTTTTGACACACGAAGCAAAAAGATTGATAAGACAAAACAAATATGCACAAGAAGACAAGCAAACAACCAATAGCAAAAACAGCAAGTAAAACAAACAAACATTGTCACAAAGCATAGGAAGTATTAATGCATAGACATGTTCTAATGCTTATGCATGAGTACCCTTTTTCACCCACACGTCACTTGCGTTTGGGGTGATTTCCTTGTAGGATTGGATACGGGAGTTAGGGCTTTCAAACCTTCGTGAGAAGCTTTCCAAGCAGTTGGTGAATGCACCAATCATCTTCATCACGTTCATCATTCCGGGATCACCATTCTGATCTCTAGATTGATCACCTGCCCAAATTCTTCTATCATTTCTAGGTCCTTCTGACCTTTGAGGAGTTGCACTGTTCTTTGCTCTCAGCTTTTGGCAATTTGGTCGAGTATGCCCTTGAAATCCGCAATAATGACACACATAAGTCGCTCTAGGACCTCTTTGTGGTCATGGACGTGACTTGGCACGCGATTCAGACCTGCCCACATATTGATTACGGGAATTCAGCAACCGTTCGTTCCCCTCATTTCTCTTCTCTTCTATCTTGGGCTTCTCAGCAGTAGGACCAACATCAACTGGATCTTTAGCCTTAACAAACTTTACTTCTTTAGTGACATTTCCAGATGAGCTACTTCCTCCGGTATATCCCAATCCGGATTTGTCTGAAAAGCTCTTTTGAGATGAGATAACATCATCTAGCTTCTTGGTGGTGACCCTCTCTACTTTAGCATTTGCTTGCACAACCTCATTCTCAAGAAATCTTACTTTTGTGTAAGTTTCGGACAACTCACCATTCAAAGTTTCTATCTCGCATTTGGCCTCCCTATATCGGATTAAGAGACTTTTGTAGTCCTCCTCTGCCTTCTTCATTTTTCTCACAGCAGCCTTGGCCACCCTTGTGTACTCACCCGACTTTTCCAAGAGTGAGTTATAATTCTCTTGAAGATTTGCTGTGCTTTCATCTTGTTCAGCATCTGATTCTTCAACAATTCCTAGTGATTCATCATCACTATGTTCTCCAAGGTCTTGTACAAGCAGATTCAACTCATCTGAAGACTCAACATGAGCAATGGTCATAAAAGCTGAATAGTTCCCCTCTTCATCACAGCTCTCTTCAGATTCTAAGTCAGACGAATCCGAGTCACTCAATGTCGTGGCATACACTTTACCTTTCGATTTCAAATAATTCGGACATTCCTTCTTAAAGTGTCCATGCCCGTTACATTCGAAGCAAGTGATACCTTGTATAGGTTGGGATTCTTTTCCATCTTTCTTTTTGAATTCCCTTTTCTCCCTTCCAGAACTTTGGAATTTTCTTCTATCATCAAATTTGCCATTATTCTTGAATTTCAAGAACTTTATAAAATTTTTGACAAGGTATGCAACATCTTTGTCAACCACATCGTCTTCCGATGAGTCATGGACTTCTACCTTCTCATTAATGGTCTTAAGAGCAAGAGATTTACTCTTCCGTTGGTTGGGCAGCGACATCTCATAAGTCTGAAGAGAACCAACTAGCTCTTGGACTTTGATGTCATCTATGTCCTTGCTCTCTTCAATCGCTGTCACTTTAGCACGAAAACTTTCCGGCAATGATCGAAGGATCTTCCTTACGATTTTAGAATCCTCAGTTTTCTCCCCCAAATTGAACTTGCTGACTACCACCTCATTCAGCTTCCCATAGAAAGAGTCGAAGGACTCATCCTCACTCATTTTAAGCTCCTCAAACCGGGTGGTCAGCATTTGTAACTTGGTGTCCTTCACTTTCTTCGTGCCTTCATAGGTAGTTTCCAATATCTCCCATGCTTCTTTGGCAACGGTGATGTGAGAAATCCTATGAAATTCATCTGGAGACACACCACAGAAAATAGCATTTAAAGCTTTACTGTTAGCATTAGATGCAGCGAGTGCTGCCTTATCCCATGTGGATTTGGCTGCCTAAGGTCTAGTCCAACCACTCTCAACTGCATCCCAAACAGATTCATCAATGGAGTACAGAAATGCTCTCATGCGAACCTTCCAAAAAGCATAATTACTACCATCAAAATATGGAGGTGCATTTAGGGATTGAAACCGATCCATCTCAAAAGGGAGTCAAGGATCACACAATGGTAATGAAACCAATAACAGTGTACCCGCTCTGATACCAATTGAAAGTTCAAAAACGTGTAAAAACACCTTTGAACGTTTAGACCCCCAACTTACAACTTAACCAATTCAAGCAATATGTCAAACAACTAGTGTGCGGAAACTTAACATATGCTATAATATGAAATTGGTTAAAAACTATCTAAGCCATAACAAAATAAAATCCACAGCAGATAATAAAAAGGCAAAGATAGAGAGGAAGGAAGATGCAAACACAAAGACAACACGCGATGTGTTATCGAAGAGGAAACCGAAGCCCTCAGCGTAAAACCTCTCCGCCGCCCTCCAAGCGGTCAATAATCCACTAGAAAATGTAGTTGGGATACAAGGACAGCAATAGACCCTCCAAGCCTAATCTACCTAGTGCACCTAAGCCCTCCAAGCTTCTTGCTACAACGAGGTTGCGCCGAACCTTTTTCTTTTCTAGCTTCCCGGATTCCGCTACTAGACCATAGCATCAACCAATGAAGATTGGTTCCTTCCTAACTGCTTCCCAGAAATCCAAACAACTGTCTCACAGTGATGATGATGGTGAGAACCAGGTTTGGTATAATGCCTCTCAAGGATTTGACAATGGAGAGGAAGAGAGTTGGGGAATTTGGAGAGACTCTAAGGTATAGATTGTGGGTGAATCAATCTTGTTTTTCTTTAGGGTTTCTCTCTCAAAATTCTCTCTGGAAGCTCTCTTTCAATCGTGGGTAAAAGGGGTATTTATACTGGAGTGGGAGAGGAATGTGAAACGTCAGGTTTTACAAAACAGGGGTGGCTCGCGACTTGACCTCGCGGCTTGACCAAGTCGCGAGATCCAGTCGCGAGATAACCGTATGGCCAGTTGTCCTGTTTTGTCCTGTAGTGCTCCAGCTGGCATGACTGTTCACCTTCCAGCATGCTTGGCACGTGTGTTGCGTCTGGCGGCTTGAAGCCGCGAGTCACCCGCGAGTCTCTGTTTTCTTGCACACTCTTGAGCAATCTTCACTCTAACACACTCACTACCCTTACATCAAACCCACCTAAATACAGGGTTACTAAATGCTGAATTACAAGCAAATTTGGCACGGAATAAAGCCAATTAGATGGTTGAATAAATTCAACCTTACAATGGGATTCCTTTACTTGTAACCGCTTGTTGTGATAATAGTGAATTCTCGGGAGTGGTGATCTTAAAATTACTGAGTGGGGTTTTTGCCGTGTAGGTTTTCCCCATTCGTAAACAAATCACCGTGTCAATTTATTTTCCGCCACATTTTAACTTAGTTGGTGATTTGTTTGTGCTACCACGCGTATTGCATGCTAATTGAATTAATTAATTAACTTGGCTAATTAATTTGTTAATTCATCACAAGGGGTCAATACATTCTTGGCCTATCAGATGAGATTGTAGTAGATGTTCAGTCCTCTTCAGACAGTCACATTGATGTGGTAGTTGACCAAGGAATGGATGACGCTTGGCGTTTCACAGGTTTCTATGGTAACTTTGATACGGGTAGCCAGGAAGATTCCTGGTCTCTACTTAGAGATTTGAGCCATCAATTTTCTCTTCCATGGGTATGTGTGGGGGATTTTAATAAAATTTTGAGGGCGGAGGAAAAGCAAGGGTGGCTTGGTCGTCTGGAGAGACAATGCAAAGCTTTTGGGATGCATTGGACTTTTATAGGCTTAAGGATCTTGGTTACATGCCTATCCCTTCACTTGGTGCAACCGGTGACTTGGTAATCATAATGTTTGGGTTAGGCTTGACCGAGTTGTAGCTTCAGTTGATTGGATACTCAAATTCCCTACTTCCCGTATACACCATCTAGAGACTTTTCATTCTGATCATAGACCAATTATCTTGATTTCAGACTCGGAGCAAAAGAGATTCTATTGTAAGGGCTGCCCTTTCTGTTTTGAAGTTATGTGCTAAAGGATAAATCTTGTGAGGATCTTGTTAAAGATTTTTGGGTAAGCTCATCAAATTTATCTCCGGCTAGGAATTTCATTGAAAAGATTGATCTTTGCCAAGATAATCTTAAAGTTTGGAACCGAGTTACTTTTAGGCATATCTGTAGTACACTTGTGAAGAAGCTTAAGGAGTTAAACAGGGCAGAAGAGATGGGTTTGTGTCAATCTAACCCAAACTACATCTACCAACTTCGTGATGATATCCAAGCCCTTAAAACGAAAGAAGAAACAATGTGGAAGGAGAGGTCTCGTAACAACTGATTAAAGGATGGAGATAGTAACACAAAAAATTTTCATTACCGAGATAACCAAAGGAACAAGAAGAATTTTATTTTTAGACTTGGAAGATGAAAATGTTGAGTGGGTGGATGATAAGGGCTGAATGGGTGAACTAGTTGAGGAGTATTTTTCCAGCTTGTTGTGAGAGACCGGAACTTTTTGGTGCTCTTAATCAAAAGAGAAAGGCATCTACACCTCTCTTTTTGGGATTGTACGGAGTTGCCACTTATTTTTTATTACAAAAAATAAGAAAAACTATGTAAAATACGTAATTGAATAATTCCAAATTTCATTGATAGAATAAATGAATACAATTTTGATAGAAGATCTTTACAAGGCTTTGGTCCTACATACAATCTATGTAAAAAAAAATACAAAACTTGGGTCCTAGATACAATCTACCAAAATATAAAATAAAGCACTATTTCTACAAACCAAAAACCTAAAGTTCAGGGGCTAGGTTACAGAATGGGAAGGTGTTAGGCACCCATTCTGCCCAGACAAAGTCTGGTCTTCTAGACTCTGCAATGATCATTTTAGTACCCTTGTATGAGATTATTTAAATGTAATAAAGGCCATGTTAAATTCTAGATCTAAGGTTAATCCACTATTTAAGAGTCCTAGGTCTGCAATTTTATTTTGTATGAAAAAGAAAAAGTTTGATGAGATTGCTAGGTGAAAAATCTAGATTTGAGTTTCTATGACGAAAAGAATGGATTTTTTTATGAAAACAAAAAATTTAATCTAGTTTTTATATTTATAAATGGAAAGAAAACAAATCTTTTTATGAAGGTGTAAATTTTTATGAAAAAACACTCATTTGGTTTCATTTTTTTTTAAATTCAGATCTGATTCTAATGAAAAATACAGATCTGGTTTTGTTAAAGAGAAAAAATTCAAATCAGTATTTTAATGAAAAATACAGATTTGGCATTGTTAAAGAAAAAAATTCAGATCTGTATTTTAATGAAAAATACATATTTGGTTTTTGTTAACAAAAAAAATTCAAATCTGTATTTTAATAAAAAATACAAATTAGATTTTTGTTAAAAAATTCAGATCTGTATTTTAATGAAAAATACATATCTGGTTTTTGTTAAAGAGAAAAAAATTCAAATCTGTATTTCAATGAAAAATACAGATCTGGTTTTCTTAAAGAAAAAAATTCAGATCTGTATTTTAATGAAAAAATACAAATCTGATTTTTATTAGAAAGAAAAAGAATGAAGCTTTCATAATAAATTTCTTGTAGATCTGAAAACCTTAAAAAGAAGTTTAACCCTAGATCTATGCATGATAATCAATTAATGTATTAGAACTTAAACTAAGCAAGTGAATTTGAAAGAAAGGATAGAGGGAGAGTATGCAAAAACAATTTAAGGACATGACTAGGTGAATAATGAAAGAAACAAAACACGCATTCATAAAAAAAAAATTCAAAAGAAACAAGAACATGTTTATAAAAAGAGAACAAGAACAAGATAAAATTGTGCAAGAAACAAAGTAAGAAAATACCTGCATGAATGCATTCTACAAGAGGGGAGTATTTTAGAGGTCAAAGAAGATGAACCTCTTTGAGATCTAAAATATTATCACTTATAGAAAAGAAATTCATAAAGCAAAGCTTCTAGAATTTCTTTAATATAAAGGGAGAAAAGGGTCCTAAATTTTAGATTTTCACATCTATTTATAAAAGTGTGTCTGCTTAAGAAATAAGTTAGGGTTGCTTAGAAAATCAGCAGATACAAGTTAGGTCAGGTTTTATCCCTAAAAAATCGAATCTAATAAGTTTAGACTTAAGCTAAACGTTTCTAGGTTGGGCTTAAAATCTGTGCCAATCAGCACTGTGGAAGTGCCGATTGGCAATCCTTCGTGCTCGGCCTAGTTTTCTTTTCTGGTTCGTTTTGGACTCTTTTTTGGGCATTTTTTTGGGCGAAGATTTGTACTTGGACGTTTTTCAAACTTGTAGTCCATTTTAATTTGATAATTAAATCCTTAAAAGAATAATTATCTGAAAGATAATTATTTCTAAAAAACCTAATTATCAATAATTCTCATATTATCAGATTATCCATTTTATTCCTATGCAAACAAACTCATTTTAATCAAATTCAACAACCAATCACATAAATTACTTAATTAATTTAATTATTGACTAGTCAAAATTAATTTCAATTAATCACTCGTGATCGGTTTCACCCAATGAAATGCATGCAAACCGTGAAAACTTGATCTTGTGACATTTTTCAATCCGACGGTCCAATTTGAGAACTGAACATACTGTCATGATCGTTAGAATCTCGAGATCATCTTTATGATATGTGATAAATTATTTAATGCATAAAATACAATTATGATTTTTGAGATACTTAGAATGATCATTTCAATCATCTTCCAAAATTAAATTTTGGGTGCAAAATTGAGTGTCTACAAAATGCCCTTCATTGATAGAGCTTGAAAAGTGAATGTCAATGTAAAACTAAGACACTAATTTCAGCAACCATGATTTAATCAAGGTTGATTTTTCAAAAACTTCCTAGCCCTAGAACCTAAAACCTTGGGACATAGAACTAGTGTTTTATTGCCTTACGAAAAACTAGAAATGTTGACATCTAGTCTGCTTGATGATTGATGAACCTGTGTAGAGGCTTGAATGCCGATGTTTGATAACCATATCTACTTAATTTGAAACTTGGGTGACTGAGAACTCTATCTACTCTACCTGGTAGATGATTGAGAACTCTATCCGCTCAATCTAGAAATCTTGGGATGACCGAGAACTATATTCGTTTGATCTGGTAGGATGATTGAGAACTCTATCCGCTCAATCTGGAAGGATGATTAAGAACTATATCTGCTTAATCTGATGGAATGATTGAGAACTTTATCTGCTCAACTTGGTGGAATGATTGAGAGCTCTATCCATTCAATTTGGAAATTTTGGGATGACTGAGAACTTTATCTGCTCAACCTGGTGGAATGATTGAGAACTCTATCCGCTCAATATGAAAATTTGGGGCAACCGAGAACTATATTCGCTCGATCAAATAGGATGATTGAGAACTCTATCCGCTCAATCCAAAAATCTGGGGCAACCGAGAACTATATTCGCTCGATCAGATAAGATGATTGAGAACTCTATCCGCTCAATCCAAAAATCTGGGGCGACCGAGAACTATATCTACTCGATCTGATAGGATGATTGAGAACTCTATTTGCTTAATCTGAAAATTTGAAGGTGACTGAGAACTATATCCGATCAATTTGATAGGATGATTGAGAACTCTATCCACTCAATCTGGAAATCTGGGGTGACCGAGAACTATATCCACTCGATCTGATAGAATGATTGAGAACTCTATCCGCTCAATCTGAAAATTTGGAGGTGACTAAGAACTATATCCGTTCAATATGGAAATCTAGAGGCGACTGAGAACTATATCCGCTCAATCTGGAAACTTGGAGGTGACTGAGAACTATATTCGCTCAATCTGTAAATTTGAGGCGACTGAGAACTATCTCTGTTCAATCTGGAAATTTGGAGGTGACTAAGAATTATATCCGCTCAATCTAAAAATCTAAAGGCGACTGAGAACTCTTTCTGCTCAATCTAAACATCTAGAGTCGACTGAGAACTATATCTGCTCAATCCGGAAATCTAGAGGTCACTAAAAACTATATTCGCTCAATCTGGAAATATGGAGGTGACTGAGAACTATATCCACCCAATCTAAAAATCTAAAGGCAACTAAGAACTATATCCGCTCAATCTGGAAATCTGAAGGTGAGTGAGAACTATATTCACTCAATCTGGAAATCTGGGGGCAATAGACCAAAATTCCAATTAAAATTTTGATGATTGATGCTTTATTTGTTCAATTGTTTTGGATGGGGAATTTCCCACCCCCTTTTTTTTTTGTTTCACCAAAATAATCAATTTTATCTTTGTAAAATTCTTTTTTCTTTTATTTCCTTTTTTAGCAGAATCTCTCTCTTTTTCTTTTTTATTTGAATTCTTCTTTTGAAATTGGAACAATTAATTTTTGAAAATAGTTGAAAATTTTTTTCTTTTTCTTTTTTTTTCTTTGTTTTTGTAAAATCTTCCTTCCTCTTTTTTTTTATTTTATTTTTTTTTGTTCATTCTTCATTTTTTTTTTTGAAAAATTTCTTTGTTAATGAAACTGAAGCCACTAATTTTGAAAAAATTTAGAAACAATTTTTCCTTTCCCTTTTTTCCTTTTTCTTTCTTTCTTTCATTCTTTTTGCAAAATAAAAAATCTCTTCTCATCGTTCTCTCTCTTTTTTATTTGAAAATCTGAACCATTAAATTTTTTTAAAATCCTTGAGGAATTTTAGAAAAAAATTTTAAAGCAAATTTCCTATATTTTTTTTCCCCCTTTATTTTTTTGGTGAGTTAACTCAAGTTTGACTGAGTCAACTTAGTCAAACTTGAGTTGACTCAACAATTAAAGGGGGAAGAGAGAGGGGGGCCGAAATTTTTGGCCTTCCTCTCTCCTCTTTTTTTTTTTTTTTTTTTTGGCTCCTTTCTTCTTCTCTTCACTCTCCCTCCATTATTACTATTCACAAGCTTCATCTCTCTTAGATTTTCTCTTTTTCAACACCATTTCTTGCTTAGAAAATCACTTCTCTAGACTTCCAAACTTGATTTTTACTATCTTCTTAAAAATTTCCTTGGATCTTTGAGTTTTTGGGCTTCTTTAAAAACCCATTTTTTTGGAACCCCACTTTTCAAATCTCCCTCTTTTCTTTTTCTTTTTATTTTTTAAATCTTCAATAACCCTTCCTCTTGAGCTACCTAGGTTCCTCACATTTCATGGGAAGAGATATGATCCATCAATTGAGTGGAATGATGAGGAGGGACTTCTTTAAGACCCACTTAGGCATGCTCCATACCCTTTCACCAAGGACCTTAAGGTGAGTTCATTTTTTTGTTTTTGTTAGTTAATTTGTTGATTTTTGCTTGGTATTTGAGAAATTTATGATGGACATTGTCATTTTGTTACTAGTTGCTCTTTTTGGAATTCTTGGATGTTGTATGATTTGGGTGAAAAATTATTGTGAGTAGGCATGTTGATTATTTGAGGCATTTTTGAATTGTTGAGTTGTTTGAAATTGTCAAGTTTGGAAAATGTTGATGATTTGTAAAACTTTGCATTGTATGTAGTTTTGGGCATTGTTGGATAAATTTTGATTTTTTGATTTTCAATGAGTATGAAAATTATGGGAATTTGATGTGTAGACATGGTTGAGTAAACTCATTTTTTGATGGGTATGAATTTTTTTTTGATGTTTAGGCTTTATTTTTCATGGGTATGGAAAAAATTTTTTGTTTGAATTGATATTTGGGACGTTGTTGAATGAATTTATTGATATGGAAACTTTTTGAACTATTGATTGGGGTATTGTTATATGAATTCATGGATATGGAAATTTTTGAACTGTTGCTTGGGGCATCATTGAATTTTAATTTGTGAAAGCATTTTATTGGCACAATGGCATTTTGTCATGGGTAAGTTTTTTTGTGAGGGGCATTTTCATTTGGTTGCCAAGATTTTTGAATAAACATTTCTTGTAATGGGGTATTCTTGTGGGTATTATGATGATTGACAAATTTTGTGGCTGGTTATATTTTCATGTGAGGCATTTTTGTTTGTTGTAGAACCTTAAGAGCCGGGGTAGTCTTCAACTGTTAACGCAAAGTTGGTATGTGTTGTCGCCAAGCATTAGAAATGTTATTAATGATGCCAGTTTCAAGACCTTTTTTCAAGCTCTTTGGAATTATGATACCACTGAATATAAAGATCTTCAACTGCTTGTGGCATTATCTGAACGTTTTTTGGATACCACTTGTACTTTCCATTTTCCGGGTGTTGGTGAAGTGATGTTAACACCCTATGATTTTTCAGTCATTACTGGCTTGAAATTGGGTAGCAAAAGGATCGAAGGTCATGATACAATTTCACTAACTAAGGTTAAGAATTACTTAGGTGTAAGCCCTCCTAGAGTTAGTGGTAGCAATGTATCTCTGATGTGTTTATTTTCTAATATTGAAAAGTGTAAGAGTGTGGAAACTAGCACTCAAATGTTCATGCTTCTTTTCATTGGAGTCTTTATGTCTTGACTTGGGGAGTACGGTGAGTCTTCATTATTTGTGGAGCTTGAGGAACATCAACCATATCAAAGATTATGATTAGGGTGGCATGGCTTATGCTACTCTACTACACTTTATGACCTAGTTGTCCAAGCGTAGTCTTTCAAGTCTAGGAGGTGCACCGTTGTTTGGCAGGTAAGACTCAAGCTCTTAATCATGTATATTTTGCAAAGGTTATTTGTGTTGTTGACATTTGTTGATTTTTGTAGGTTTGGATGTATAAGTATTTCAGGGTTGGGCATAACTTTTGGAAGACATTGCTGATGAATTTCCATGGTTCCTTTGTTGGATACCCAAGAACCATCTATTGATGCTTCCAATGCGCTCTTTGAAGGCTCGGCAAATGATGATTGATGGCTTAAATGCTGAGGATGAGTTTCATTTTTTCTTTCATTGGTGGAAGTTTGATTTGATTTATTTCATGTGGGTATGTCATTTTTTTATTTTGGATAATTTTAGATGAACTTGGATCCTTAGGAGGGATGTGAGGGTTATGTTGAATGCCATTGGCTTTGGAGCTGAATGAGTGTCAAGTCCTATTCGAATGTAGTCATGGTAGATGTTGGTATCTTGGAGATCGAGTACTTCCACAAGTTTACCATGTATATCCTTCTGAAGTGATCCCTACCCATCCTTGTCCTTCGGTTTGGTTGGCCAACCTTCTAACTGATGAAGATGTAGCCCATGCAAAGGGTGGTGACACCAATCCTAGAATACCGAGGAACTCTCTCGAGTTCGTCGAGGCACATTTGCAAGGTCGCTTAGTTGATGCCTCTAGAGCATCAATGAGCTTCTTCTTTTCCCAAATTAATTTGCACCATAATTTGCATCATCTTTACCCTTTTTGTCATTTGTGAAAATATCTGAATGTTTCATCTTTAGGCTTTGTCCCATGGAGTTGGAAGTCCTCTACTTAGCAATGTTAGTGGTTCTCATGCTTCTTTTGCAGAAACATATCCCAATTTTCTAGCATGGTAATATGAGATAATGAACCTTGATGGATCTTACAGCTTTGTGAACTTAGACCGGCCTGAATATACTCCGAATGTTCCTTGGAACGGCCCGATATATTTCCAAACTCTTTTGGTCTTTTATCTCGTGCTCTTTGTCCTCTTGGCTGTTTCTGAATTTAGGTCTTATGTTCTAAATTGGTGTCGACCTTGTGGAGTAGAGCATGAGGATGATTGGAGGCTTGTAGCGGGTTGCACACACCCAATCCTCTTAATATGTGCTCAATGAAGTGAACTGGGTAAGAAATGATCTCTTCCTACAAACTTTCTCTTGTAATTTACGAAGATGGACTTAACACTTGTCTTTGATGACTTTTCAGAATAATTGGATGGCAAATGTTGATGCCAACACACGGGCTTTGGAAGAAAGGATCAGGAATCTTGAGTTTTAGCATAGGCAGCAAGAGCCTCAACTTCATACTGACCAAGAGCAACAAGGGAATGCAAAGGGTGGTTCTTCTAGAGGTGGGCGAAGAAGATCTTCCTGCCGGTGGACTCGATGTCCAAATGATGCTTGACTGTACCCTTTATTTTCTAGAAAAAGACAAAATATTCCCTAGCCAAATAATTTGTACTAACTCTTAACATTATCTCCTTGATCTTTGATGACTTTGGTCTTGAAAGGATTTGAATTAGACAAGTTTAGAATTTACCTTTTGTAGTGCAAAAATTTGAGTTTACCTGACCAATCTTGACATAGGTGATCTCACCTGAATGAGGCATAGCCGAATGCCCCTAGTTTGGAAATTCACGCATGATGATTTCTTTTAATTTTGAGAAAAAGATTTCTTTTAGAAGAAAAGATGACTGATTTTTTTAGAAAATGGAGGAGGCATGGCCGAATGCCCCTAGTTTGGAAATGGATGCATGATTTTTGAAAATCTTGATTTGATTGATTTTTTTTTTTCTTTTTTTGAAACAAATGATGATGATGATTTTTTGAAAAATGAATAAGGTGTGGCCGAATTCCCCTAGTTTGACAATCAATGTGAATTTTAAAAAATTTTATTGTACAAAAGCCTTTATTGGAGTAAAATCGGAGCAAAAACAGACCAAAAATGCAGAATTGATCAAAGCTGCATGTGTTGGAGCAGTGTGCCAATTGGCACTTTTAGAATGCCGATTGGGACTTCTAAAGTGTCGATTGGCACTTCTGAGGCGCGAATTGGCATACCCAATTTTGGTTCGTTTTTTGCATTTTTGACGCGTTTTTAGGCCTTTTCAAAAGCTTTTTTTATACGTTTTTACTGTAAAACCTTTTCCTAGTTGATTCCAAACTCTTGACAACTTGAAACCTTATTTAAACATGATTAGAGATCCAAAACTCTATCCTAGCGTCAAGTGGAGGAATCTAAAAGTAAATTTTGCATCAAGTGAAACTAAAGAAGAGATATGACACACAACAATCCATCATGGCAAACAATCAAAATCTTTTCCATTCAATTGCACAAGATATCAATAGATGGGTTCGTAGCTTTGAATTTGCTACCAAGACCAATGTTTCTACCTTCAAATTAGAAGGAATCAAATTTTTGAGGAATATCAAGATCAATTGGGAATTTCTTCATGATGCAATAAAGTTTTGGGATACAAAGATCATGTTTTTTGGTTTGGCACTGCTGAACTTTGTACTACCATTGAAGAATTTTCTGCCATCTTGGGTTATTAGTTTAACAAAAAATCTGTGGCAATTTCTTGTGATCCCAAGCATAAAGAAATTTTATCTAATGCACTAGGTCTTTTAGTTTCAATTACTAGTAGCATGATTAAAGGCCACATGGTGAATCTCCACGCAGTTGCTACAAGGTTTATTCATCAATGTACTCATGGTATCTTTGACAACATGCAGAAGAAATTTGCTTTGGCTCTTTGCTTCATGGGGGAATTATTGCTTTGCTTGGGAAGACTTGGTTTTGTAGATGCCCGAGCCATAGGAATCGTAGATCAAATCAAAAATGGTGATAATCCTACTTCTCTGATCTTGGCGAAAACTCTTTTAGGGTTGGACTCTATATTCCTTGGTGGAGAATCACAGCAATTTCTTGGGAGTCCCTTAACTTTGCAAATGTGGTTGATGGAGAGAATGGACATGATAGCTACACCTACTATTTCTAATTATGGTCCTAATAATTTCCCCAGTAGGGCTATCATCAAGACCAAGTGTCAGACTGAAAAAGATTGGGTCAAATTTTTACAAAAGAAATCTAGCATTTTAATTCGTTAGGACTGTTATTTGTGGAAGTATACACCTCCTCTATTGCAATCTCTTGGATCAGATCATATCTTCTTGGTTGGCTTAAGGAGGGCTACTTTCTACAAGGCTGACAGACTCTTGAGACAATTCCAATATGAGCAAGGAATGCCTAGTGGTAGAGGAAGAAAACATTTTATTCCTGTAGACATAACTCCTACTTCTGTAAGGAACATGCTGATAGGTTTGGACATGGCTGACCAAGTGGATCAAACCTTTGTTAAGGTTCACTTTCACAAGATGACGATGGAATACTCTAACTAGCTAGTGGACAAGATTGTGGATAGAGAAACTAACATGGTTTCTATGTGAGAATGATTTTTTGGGTATGGCAAGGACAAGCAAGAGGATGGCGACTATGAATTCAAGAGAAAGGATAGAGATAGTGGTGTGATTGATGTTGATGAAACAAATAACTGCCAAAGAAAAGGAAACTCAAAAAGATCTAATTCTTTTATTTTGACATTGAACATGTTTATTTAGGACTTTCAGTTTGAAACTATTTTGCTTTGGGAATTATTTAGGACTTTCAGTCTCATTGTCTTGTTTAGGGTTAGTGTCTTGTTCAAGGTTTGTATCTTGTTTAGGGTTTGTGTTTGTGTTGATGGAATGAAATGGTTTAATTTTGCAATTTTCTCTTTTATTTTCTCAAATGCTTGATGAGTGAATAATGGGTTTGGGTAAATTGTGACTGGACCAATTAATGGTTGCCTACGTATCTCCTTAGCGGAAGGATCAAGTCATCACATAATTCATTTTATTTGCTTTAATTTTTGCCTAGGCCGCCCTTCCAGGTTTTCAGCCTAGCAGACTCTCTCACTTTTTTTTTTTACTCTCCTTTTGCGTAAACAACCTTTCAGGTTTTCAATCTACCTTTTTTTTTTTGCCTTAATTTTTGCCTAGGCTACCCTTTCGAAATTTCAACCTAGCAGGCCTTTTTTTTTTTTTTTGGCAAACCTAAGAAAGGAAAAATAAAAACAACTTACAACCACCTCAAATGTGGTATTTCTTCAGCAGTTCCATATTAGTTGGTTCAGTAAAGGGGTTTGCATAGAGGTCCATTAACCTTACTACCCCTCTAGAATATATCTACTTGATGATGTACGGACCTGCCCAATTCTGCTTAAACTTTCCATTTGTCTCTTGGAACGGAGCTCAAATCTCCTTCAACACTAAATCTCCTGTCTTCAAATCTCTAGTTCTTACTTTCTTATCAAAAGTTTTTCTGAGTCTCCTTTGGTAACCTTGAATGTGATATAAGGCTTTAAGCCTTTTCTCATCCATTATGAATACCCATTTCAATGGGAAGAACTGCCTCCATCCTGTACACCAACAAATAAGGGGTGGCTCCTGTGGTTGATCGAATTAATGTCCTATACCCTCAAAGTGCATAGGGTAACTATAAGTGTCAATCCTTGTAGTTCTTCGTGCTCTTCTTCAGAATCTGCCTTATATTCTTATTTGTGGCGTCAACTGCTAAATTTGTCTAAAGGCGATACGGTGATGGTCTGTGATGCTGAATATTGAACTCTCGAAGTAACTTCTCCGTCTCTCCTTTGAAATGCAGCCCGTTATCTGAAATTATTTCATGTGGTACCCATATCGACAAATGATATTAGTCTAAATGAACTGGGCAACTTTCTTTGAGTTCAACATCTTGTATGAGGCAGCTTCAACCTATTTAGTGAAACAATCAATGGCCACCAGTATGAATTCATTATTGTTTGATGTTGTTAGGTGGATTTTCCCAATAATATCTATTCCCCATGTAGAGAACAGCCATGGTGAAGTCATTGTATGTAATGGCATTGGTGGCATCTACTTCCATAGTAGTCCAGTAATTACCCTATCTCATTATCTTCCTGGAAAACATGTGTGCATTCATGTGTGGCCCATAGCTTGACTCATGGACCTCTTTAATAATCTTCTATGCTTCCTTAGTAGTCACACAAAGGAGATGAATTTTGTCGTGTGACCTTCTATACAACCTCTCACTACAAATGATGTTGTTAGGACATATGTGATTCATGTTAGGAACATATGTCAACATTTTATGTAATTAGCTAATCCTTTGACAAAACGCACTTTACTTGTAATTGGGTAGATCTAGGATGTGTTTAATGTTTCAAGAAACAAGGTTTCAAGTTCAAGTGTTAAAGCCATGCAAGTCTGTCCAAGAATCAAGTGAGGAAGTGCTGGATTTTAAAGCTTGACAGCTAGCTCGACAGCTAGCATCTATCGAGGTTTAAAAGCTGCTAAAGCCCGTGCCTTGACAGCTAGCTCGATAGATGGCTATTTATCGAGGTTTATGAAATTCAGTTTTTCAGAGCTGATTTCAATCCAATCCATGGGTGTATGTTTGGGCTTTCTTTTCTCACAACCCTAAACATATATAAGGATTATTTTAAGGGCCGTCAAAGCTACTACAACTGAATGCAAAAGTTTTGCACAAGCATATTGTGAACCGGAGACATATGCCCTAGTTCATCTTTTTCTTGAAGAAGCTGTTGTGTTTGTACACCATAGGGTTTTGTGACCAAGAAACATTTTGATCTTCATCGTGTGATGAACTGAAGAACTTTGCAGCCAACATCCTTCTCAAGTTGGTGATCAAGTCGCGTACTAGGATCCGTGCAATTGGTTAGTCATGTACTGGGAGCCGTGCATTGAAAAGGAGAGATTGTCACTACAGAACAAGTCCAATTGGGTATTGGGGTAAGGGTTCAACTATAGGTTGGTATAAGGTACTAGGATTCCTTTACTTGTAACCGCTTGTTTTGATAATAGTGGATTCTTGGGAGTGGTGACCTTAAAATCACCCAATGGGGTTTTGTCATGTAGGTTTTCCCCATTCGTAAACAAATCACCGTGTCAATTTATTTTCCGCTACATACTTTAGTTAATTGGTGATTTGTTTGTACTACCTCGCATATTGCATGTTAATTTGATTAATTAATAAACTAGGCTAATTAATCAATTAATTCATCACAAGGGGGTCAATACATTTTTGGCCTATTAGATGTTATTAGTGGACAACCTCCGAATGGTCAATTGATCATTCTTATCTGCAGACTTTGGGTATGTCCGATCCTTGAAATACTATAGGATATCTGAATACCATTCACCTTTCCCATTCAGTTCTTCTTCTCCCTCTATCAACATACAGTAAGCCGGCTCTTTCTTTTGTTCTACCACTATTGGCCGAACTTGAACTTCCTTGGGCCTATCCATCATAGAGGCCAATGTTGTTAAAGCATTTGTAATCGGGTTCTACATTCTTGGCATGTACTAGTATCGAATATTCCCAAACTTTGACACTAAATTCAGAAGGCATTCATGATAAGGCATCAACTTCTTTCCTTTATCTTCCACCTATTCTCCATACACTTCCAATTCTTCAACTCCAAGACTAAGGACTGCTTGTAACCCCATAATACAAGCTTCATATTTTGTGGCATTATTAGTGGCGGGAAAATTAAGCATACCAAAAAATGGGATATGTGTCCCTTTTGGAGAAATCAAGAGAACTCTAATGCCACTTCCATTTTGATTAGTAGCCCCATCAAAATACATCTTCCATGGTTTAGGTTCCATCATCATAATATCTTCATCTGGGAAATTTTCTCAAACCTCCTTGGCTTCTTCAGGTGAATAATGGGCTAAGTGATCAGCAATTGCTCTTCCTTTTACAAACTTCTGAATCACATACTTTATATCAAATTCTGACAAAAGCAAAACCCATTTAGCTATCTTCCCATCTTGCACCGGCTTTTCCATAAGAAATTTCAAAGGATCAATTCTGGCTATCAACAGGACTTTGAAAGCAAGCATATAATCTAAGTTTTCTGGTGGCCCAAACAAGTGCAACATAGGTCTTCTCAAGTGCAGAATATTTTTCTTCATAAGCCATGATCTTCTTGCTAATATAGTAAATTGCATTCTCCTTCCTAGACTCCTCTAGATATTGAGCAAGTAAAGCCCCCATTGTTGTATCTGTGGTTGTGAGATAAAGCAATAATGGCTTTTCAGGTACTAGTGGAACCAATATTGGTGGCTTCATCAAGTATTAATTCAACTTTTATTTCCTAAAGGAAGGTATTGTTCCTGAAACTATTAATTCAACTTTTATTTACCTAATTCCTAAAATGAAAAATCCTAAAAAAGTTTTTGATTTTAGACCTATTAGCCTCTGTAATGTATTTTATAAAATTATTGCCAAGGTTTTGGTTAAGTAGTTGAAGATAGTACTGCCACATGTTGTTGCTAACTCCTAGAGTGCCTTCCTTTCTGGAAGGCTCATCACTGATAATGTTCTGGTGGCTTTTGAGACTCTCCATTATTTAAAGCGTAAGACACAAGGAAAATTGGGTTACATGGCCCTCAAACTCGACATGAGTAAAGCCTATGACAGAGTTGAATGGGAATTTCTAGAAAAGGTGATGATCCATTTGGGTTTCTTTGGAGAAATTATTTCTACTATCATGTCTTGCATCAAATTAGTTTCTTATGCCGTGCTCCTCAATGGAGAACCTGTTGGGCATATCAAACCAGGTAAGGACTTATGCCAAGGTTATTTGTTGTCGCCATATATGTTTCTTCTGTGTGCTATTGGGCTTTAAAGGCTCCTCTATAAAGCTAAATCTGATGGTTCAATCAAAGGGGTTTCTATCTACAAAAATGGACCACGAGTCTCCCACCTATTTTTTGTGAAGGAATCAGAATGCTAGGTTATTCTTGATATTTTGGCTATTTATGAGAAAGGTAGTGGGCAAAAAATTAATAAGGATAAAACCAACATCATTTTCAGCTCTAATACTCATCAAGATGTTTAAATCTGCATTCAACATCTTCTTAGTGTCCCTTCAATAAGAAACTTTGAAAAATATTTATTGCTTCTGGCCCTTGTGGGTAAAGCTAGAAAACAAAGTTTCATTTATATCAAAGAGTGGGTTTAGAAAAGCTTCAAGGGTGGAAGGAGAAGTTACTCTCCCAAGCTGGTAGATAGATTCTAAATAAAGTACTGATCCAAGCCATCCCAACTTACTCTATGAGCTTCTTCAAGCTTCCAAAGGGATTGATTAATGAATTGGAGACCATGATCCAAAAGTTTTGGTGGGGTTATAATAGTAAAGGTAGAAAAATACACTGGGTTAAATGGGAATAGTTGTGTGAGGCAAAGGAAAATGGTGGAATGGATTTCAAGGAGATTGAAAAGTTTAATGATGTGTTGCTAGCTAAACAAGTGTTGCGCATGATGCATAACCCGGACTCTCTATGTCACAAGGTGTTTAAAGCAAGATTCTTTCCTAACTGTTCTATTTTAGAGGCCAAAGAATCCACACTTGGTTCTTACGCTTGGAAGAGCATTTTAAGTGTGAGGGATGTCGTTAAAAAAGGCAATTTGGGAAGAAAGTTTAGACTAATGAATGAGAAAATGAAGCTCAAACCTAAGACAAAGTAAAATGCTACAAAGCATAAGGTAAACATGACATGCTAGGATGAAGAAGCAAGGTATAGACCAATGCATGACAAGGGTAGCAAAGGTGTGTGCAAGAGGTGGCTATGTGCAATGCATGACCAATGCATGGAAAATGCACATGTGGGGAAAGGTGTGTTAAATACACAACCAATGAACCAAACATGTTCCTAATGAGGAAACATGAGAAACCCCAAAGTTTGGTACTCATTGGAGTCCAAATAAGCGAGAAAATGCCTAAGAGACATTTTATCAAACACCTAGCATGCACACTATGAATAACAATGTGAAACAATGCATGAACATCATGAAATCCACCCTTAATACATGTTCTTTTTGCCACAAGGGGCCAACAACCAAAGCAAATCATCAAAAGAAACCAATCCCATACAAAATTTTGATAAAAATTAAGTTTTCCCAACCCCTATGATGAAAATCCCAACCAAGAGCACAAAACTCACCAAAACATAATCCAAGGATCCAAATCAATGAAAAGAGTTTAAAATTACCTTAGAGATGTTAATGGAATGAAAAACCATTCAAATTGATTGGGTTTTGATGTAAAAATAGTGAAAGAGGGGCGATTCGCGATTGGCGAGTCGCGAGTGAGTCGCGAAACCCTTCTGTGTGAACTCGCGGCTAGGACTCACGACTTGCAAGTCGCCAAAACGAGTAACCAAAACTGGCAGCTTGCTTGCTACTCGCGCAAGTAGCCAGAATGAGTAGCCAAAAATTCTGACACTTGTTTTTCAACACAGAATATGTTTAAACAACGAAAAACAAAGCACTAAACATGAACACAAAGAGTGATAAAAATCACTTCAAAAAACATATAAAATGATCAAAAATCTTTTTGGATTGATCCATATAAAGTTGAGCACACACACATCACATTTAAACAAGTACAATCGAACAAATGAATAAGACATTCATTGAACATTAGGCATGTGTGTTGTGTGTGTGTGTATCAAGTGTGGAATAGTCCATAGTCTAGAGTGAAACTTCAATGATCAATTCAATCAAGTCATACACAACTAGTACTAAGTCAAGTGGTCTATCTCAATTATAGAAATGAACATATATGACCTCCCACAAGAAAATGATTACATATCTTTGAAGTTTTTCATTTGGCTTCTTTACAAATCATAACATTTGATCATTTTGAATCAATACATCTCATTTTGAGATCGATGCCTGAAATTTTTTATATTTCAATTTAATGAACAAGCCTTTGGCTTTTTGGGCATCATACATATTCATAAAAGTCGCTTTCTCTTTTTCCTAGTCAAATACTACTATGTGCGACGGCTTTTGCAGCTCAGTATCTCTTTTCATTTTGAGATTTACATTGGTTGAGCGCTTTAAGCAAAAAATATATAAAAATGTGGGAAGATATATAGGCACAAGTCTATGCAAGTATCAAACCATCAAGACTATTGACCAATCATTTATGACAAGCTTGAAGATCGATTTACAACAATCACACATAGATTTCAAGATTTTTCCCACAAAGAAATAAGTGCATAAAGAACAAACTAAGCTCGTAAATGCATAAAGCCATTTGTACGAAGGTACAAGGCAAAACTCACATGTGATATGTGCTCAAACATATACGATCAAACTTTTTAAATTTTTCACTTTTTATGTGGTTTTGGACTTTTACACACACAAAACTAAAACAAAAAAAAAATAAGATCAAATGCAAAAACAATCAAAACAATGCATATAAAGAGATGCATGATGCACAAATGCATGACAATGAAGTATCTAATGCATGAAGGGTCCTACAAAGATCGAAAGAATTAGATCAAGGACCAAAAGAGCAAAAGCTCAACTATAGGAACCCTTTCTCATCCAAACACAACAATTGTTTGGAATGAGTGTCTTATGAGAAGTGAGACGAGGGTTGGAAGAATGAGAACCGGAGATGCACATAGTCAAGGAGTTAAGAGCATTAAACACTTTCTTTAACAACATGCTATTTTCACTCAAATCCGATTTACTCTTTTTAGCACAACTTCCAAAAAGCTCAAGTTTCTCTTTTTTTTTTTATTCTTTTAAAAGCATGAAACTTAAAGCATTGAGGTCTTAGTTGACCAAAGGCACCACAATGGTGACAAACAATGCGTTTAGGTCTACTAGGCCTTTTGGGAAGGGATCTAGCAACATGGTTTTGTTCTCTCTTCAATTTGGAGCATTGAGGTCTTATGTGACCGATCATGCCGCAATGTCGGCAAGTTGGAACAAACTTAGATCCATTCAAAACCTTAGGTTGAGACCTAAACGGAGGCTTTGACTTAACAGTCTTTCTCTCCACCTTTTGATTTCTTTTATGTGGAGGAATGTACATCGATTTGTCCTTTAAGGTAGAACACACAATAGGCACAAAATTGGGTACCACAACATGATTGCAACAAATATTATCATCATTTTTAGCAATAGGTTCAGCAATCAAACACTTGGCATGCATCTTAAGAGATTCATTTTCACATTTTAACTCATTAACAAGTTTGTTAAACAAAACAAGTTTAGCATCCAAGTCCATATTCAAACATTCAAACTCTTTTAGCTTTTCAAGAGAATTTTCAGCAAGTTTCTTATATTTTTCAACCAATTTGTTGGATTCATTGAGTTTAGCAATCAAATCATCATTTTCACAAAATAACTTGCTCAAATCCTTATTAAACTTCTTAACCTTTTTCTTCAAGAGTTTGATGTTAGGAATATCAACAACATCCAAAGATTCATGTAACATAGCATCACAATTATGAGGATTATCACTCATAGAGGAATTTTCACAAACACGTGGCATGTTACATTCATCATCAACCAAATCATACAAAGAGACATACAAAGCACTATCCATGGCAAATAAACACAAGGGGTCAAGGATCACACTTAGGTATTTAATCACAACAAGTGTACCCGCTTTGATACCAATTGAAAGTTCAATTAGTGTATAAAACACTATGAACGTTTAGACCCCCAATTAACAAATTACCAATTCAAGCTTAATATCAAACAATTAATGTGCGAAATATGAACATAAGCTTAATACAGAATTGATAAACAATCTAAACCAAATAAAATCACATCCACGGTAGAAATTAATTGGCAAAGATTAAGGGAAGAGAGATGCAAACACAAGAACAACACAACGATGTGTTATCGAAGAGGAAACCGAAGCCTTCGACGTAAAACCTCTCCGCCGCCATCCAAGCGGTAAATAATCCACTAAAGAATGTAGTTGGGAGACATGAACAGCAGAAAACCCTCCAAGCCTAATCTACCTAATGTACCTAAGCCCTCCAAGCTCCTACTCCAACGAGGTTCCGCTGAACCTATTTCTTCTTTAGCTTACCGGATTCTGCTACTTGACCATAGCATCTACCAATATGAAATTGGTCCATTCTTAACTACTTCCTAAAGCACCAAACAGCCTTCTCACAGATATGGGTATGGTGAGAAAAGGTTTTGGTAATGTACCTCTCAAGGATTTAACAATGGAGAGGAAGAGAGTAGAGGAATTTGAAGAGTCTCTATGTGAAAATTGTGGATGAATCAATCTTGTTTTTCTCTAGGGTTTCTCTCTCAAAATTCTCTCTGGAAGCTCTCTACATTTCGTGGGTATAAGGGTCTATATATAGTAGGGTGAGAAGGAATGTGAAAAGTCATTTTTTCCCAAACAGGGTGGTCTGGCGACTTGGCCTCGTGACTGGGCTAAGTCACGAGTTGAAGCCGCGAGCTAACGGCCTGGCCAGCCTAGGACTTTTGTCCTGTAGTGCAACAGCTGGCATGACTCTTCAGCTCTCCTACATGCTCCACACGTGTGCCAACTTTGGCGGCTTGCCAGTCGCAAGTCACCCGCGAGTCCAGCCGCGAGTCTCTGCATCCTTGCACAATCTTGAGCATTTCTTCACACTCTCTCACTCATTACCTTACATGATTCCCACCTAAATACAGGGTTACTAATTGCTAAAATACAAGCAAATTTGGCACGGAATAAAACCAACAAGATGGTTGATAAAATTCAACCTTACATGATCCCTTATTCTTGATTGTAGGTGGTTGTGGGTCCCAAACAAGAAAAATAGGCCCGCCCACATCTTCAGGGACAGGTATCGCGAGCAAATAGCTTCAATGTTGCCAGGCCAAGTATGAAAATGCCTTGTTTTACATGTTTAGGAACAAGATATAGATTTGGTGAACTTTGAAGTATTGTTGCCTAATGTGTTGCCTACTTGTTTTTTGGCTATTGTAGGTGGTGTGGCAGCCGTATGAAGCTGATTTAGATGACCTTCCAACATGATGCATTGCAGGGAGGGCAGTGTAGACGGCAACAGTGCCGCTTGTATGTTTCCACCTAGTAGATAAACATACACCAGATCGTGTTGTTCGTCAATTTGGGATGATCCAAGAAATTCCCCGTGCTGCTAACACTGATACAGTGCTTCACCAAATTGATTTGAGGGGGAAGGTCGATGTCGATTGGATGCGGAGACATGCTGGGTATATCATCAAGTGGGGTAATCGCCTTCAACGGCGTTGTGAAGCAGTGCTTGGTGATATGCCTCCACAGTATGAGTACTTCGATTGGTTCCATAGGATAACTCAGAGGTTCATCGATCCCCACCGCGCGAAATTGATTCTAATGGTAAAAACTTTATTTTAGCAAGTCATATATTGTAGTTGTTGTGGATTGCTACTGGATGTTAGATTATAAATGCTGTGATGGATTTGGAAATTTGTTGTTTTTACTTTAGATCATAAATTAGAGGATGCTTGCATCAATTTAATCCTAGGATGAGTTTTTTAAGAAACTTAAGATACCTTCAGTATAGTTTGTTTAAATTGGTAGGTAGAGATCAATGGAAGCATTTCATTAGCTGATTTGTTCTGGATAAATATTTTAGAATACCCACTTTATGTGTAGGCTTGACCATTTATACAAATACATGGTTTGTGGCTATTGAATATTGTAAGATAGAGAATCATTTCATTTTGATTTATAGCACTTAGAAGTTGGACAAAATAAAAGATTACTTCAAATTCAGCACTATACTCCAACTATATGAAACAAGTTGACTTCCAAACCCAATTGTAATTTCACATTTTTCATTTGTTGATTTGGTATTGCATTACTAATATGATCGTTTTTCCATGTGCAGATTGAAGGATACATCCGTTTGTTAAGGCGTCACCCAGTGGGCACGAAGGACTATAAGGACATTACTGATGTCCTAAAGGTAGTTCAGGAGATTGGCCATGTACAACCTCATATCCCTGAGGCCCCGAATTAGGAGGCAGCTACTCCTGCGGCAGCAGCTACTCAGAGCCTAAGCACTACTGAGAGGCCAAACATGAGCACAGCTCCTGCCGGACGTGGCTTTCGTCCGCCTGTTGCTACCCCTCGGGTTGTCCCTACCCCTGATCCCTCTCCATCCACTCCACATCCATCCCCTAGCCCCACCATCCCTTCACCCACCCCACATCCATCCCCTAGGCCCACCATCCTTTCACCCACCCCACATCCATCTCCAAGCCCCACCATCCCTTCACCCACCCCACGGTCATTTCCTGAGCTATCACCCATTCCATCCTTTGACCTAGGTATTAGTCCAACCCCTCCTGACATGCAGCAGGAGCCACCCTCCCACAGTACGTCTACTAGCCCTTCTTCGGGCATCGACCCACCTCATGTTCAGGTTGAGCAGGCTGTTGGGTTACCTGCAGTGGCAGAAGGTCGACCAAAACTCATATCAAAGGCACCTCCTTGTGGGCCAGGGGGGCACAAGCATGGACACAAAATTGGGCCCGAGGCATCTGACGAAGGACATGCAAGACCTCCTCCTCATTATACGAGACAGCATAAGGTTCAAAAAGGATAACTCAAATGATACCTTATTCCTTTGTAAGAGTAAAGTGGAGGGTGAGGTTATGGGTTTAACATCCACCGGTTGCATGAATAACTTACCAATAATAATAAAATAAAAAATTCTAGTGAAACAACATACAAAGCTTGATGTGAAACATCATACTTTATTCCCAATGCTATTCCTTTTTTCATATTTCAATCTGGTGTTGAATACTTCATGATATTATTTTTGTTTTCAATATGGTTTTAAAGTACATTATTGGAACCAGGTGAATGATACAGTTGGGACATTAGCTAGAGGTAGATGTTCCAACAAGGATATTGTTGCTGCTGTTATCTTAGAGGTAGATATTCATGTGTTTGTTGTTATCTATGGTTCTTTTGTTATTAAGGAATACAAGGTTAATTCCCGCTTCCTTGCTTATGCATTACTACAGCCAATTCCTTGTGGAAATCAATTTCTGGGTTTTCACTTTTCAGATTCACTGGAAGTGCCAACTGGATTTTCTTTCTCAACATTAAAAAAAGCATCTTTTAGAGCCATAATTGCAATTTCTAGCTTATCTAACCACTGGGGCTGCTATCTATTTTCTTTAAGCACCAGCTTGTGAAGAATAAAGGTTTTGATTCCTAAAAAAATGGATGATTTTCAGTGTGAATGGTAAAGTTGGAATCTTTAAGTTCAAAAAATTTTCTTTATGCTTGTCTGATAAATCTGTCAAAGTTGTGGATGGGTCTATAGAACCTGATAAATCTGTGCTTTATCGTAGGTTATAGATGATTGGATTGAATTTGGATGATGCTCTTCCTCAAATGTATGCATTTTTGTGTATATTATATTTATAATTTTTGATGAGTATAAAAGAGAGATTAATCACAAAAGGATAAGCCAACGGTTTGGGGCAAACGGAAACGACTAGGCCGTCAGCCCCCATTTAAAGACTGTCGACTGAAGAGATTTCTGGGGAGCAGCACCGGAAAGGCACGCCCTAAGGCTGACGGGGAGATGAGGCTGGAAGGATCATAAAGCAGAAGGGATCCTGGAGCTGACGGGATTAAGACTGAAGGCACAGTGTAAGCCGACGACATTAGTAAAAGTTGCTTGCCAATCACAGTTGCGTATGTAAAGAAATGACTTGCCCTTCATGCTTTAAGAAACCTAAGAATAATTCCTACATGGAAAGGATCTCGCAAATTACACCCAAGAAGACTCCTATAAGGAAAAGACTTCTACTCCAAGGGAAAGGGGTCAACCCCTACTACTATAAAAACCCAAGCACCCTCACAAACCAAGGTATGCATAATTTACCCTCTCTAGCACTCTAAAGTTGTGAGAATAGTTCTGACTTGACCTTCGGAGGGTATTTGGCCGACACCACACCGGTGCTCTCTGCAAGGTCTTCTCTCTTTGCTGTGCAGGTGCAGTTTTGGGCGTATGAGAACTGTGTAGCTTATTGGTGATTTTTTCAGCATCATCAGTTGGCGCCATCTGTAGGGATCGTAGTGTAAGTCATATTACCGCTTTCCGAACAAAAAGTTGCATGGTGCTCACTCACTCAATGGCAACCACTAACGACGTTCAAGAAGAAGAACCACCCACAATCGCCCTCGAGAGACAAGTTAAAACTCTTGCCGCTGCCGTGGAACGCCTCACCAAACAAAATCGCAACCTGGAAGAGCAGCTGCGCCAGAAAAACGCAGCACCAGACCACCTAGGAGCGGATCAAGAAGGAAACAGCGCTAACAAAAGGAATCAAGAGGGACCCCAGGCCGGTAACGCCCCAAGCAGACCGGAGCGACAAAATGTGAGCCTCCCTTCCCTCGTTGATACGGCTCCGCCACCTATTATGGCGGAGATGCAGGCGATGAAGGAACAGATAGAAGTTATGATGAACGCTCTCAAGGGACGAGTGTCCAGCGATCTTGACGACCTTGTAAACCGAACTGACTCGCCGTTCACCGCCCCTGTCAACTCTTTCCCCCTACCGAGTAAGTTCTGCATGCCGCAGATAGATAGTTATGACGGGGTCAAGGACCCTCTGGACCACTTAGAGACCTTTAAGACCCTGATGCACCTTCAAGGAGTGGCGGACGCGATCATGTGTAAGGCTTTCCCTACAACGCTGAAGGGTGCGGCAAGAATTTGGTTCAGCCGTTTGACACCCAACTCCATCAGCACCTTCAAGGAGCTGAGTGCTCAATTTACTGCGCACTTCATCGGAGGACATCGATATAAGAAGTCTATGGCCTGCTTGATAAGTATCAAGTAGCGAGAGGAGGAAATGTTGAGGGCCTACATATCCCGCTTCAATAAGGAGGCACTCTCGATTGACAAAGCCGATGATAAAATACTTGTAGCAGCATTCATGAATGGGCTGAAGAAGGATAAGTTTTTGTTCTCCCTGTACAAAAATGACCCGAAGACCATGTCAGAAGTGCTTTACAGGGCCACCAAGTACATGAACGCTGAAGACGCGTTATTGGCCCGAGAAGAAAAGCCCAAGAAAAGGGAAAGGCAAGAAGACACCCAGCAGGACCAAGGCCGGAAGAAAGCAAGGACAGGAGACCGAAGGGATGAAAGACGCCCTAAGCCCCTGGGGGGAAGATTCACAAGCTTCACTCCATTGACCGCCCCGATAGATCAAGTCCTGATGCAGATCAAGGACGAGGGGGCTCTGACGTTCCCTGGAAAACTGAAGAGTGATCCCAGCAAACGGTCTAGGGATAAATATTGCCGCTTCCACATAACCATGGTCATGACACGGCCGATTGCTATGACCTAAAGCAGCAAATCGAGGCCCTTATCAGATAAGGAAAACTGCAGAAGTTCGTTAGCAAGGAGAAAATAGATCCACCCCCACAAGACCAACACCCCCGACAGGATAATGAGCAACCAAGACCCCCTATAGGGGACATAAGAATGATCATAGGAGGAACGGCTGCCGCTGGGTCAACCAAAAAGGCCCGCAAAACCTACCTTAGGATGGTAAAAAATGTTCAGCTGACGGGGGCTGTGCCAAAGATAGCACGAAGAGAAGGCCCCATTATCAGGTTCTCAGGAGAAGATACGCGGCGCCTTCACCACCCATATGATGACGCGCTCATCGTCAGCTTACGGGTAGGAGACTACAACATGCACCGAGTGTTGGTCGACAACGGCAGTTCAGCAGATATCCTATACTACCCGGCGTTCCAGCAAATAAGGATCGACAAGGAACGATTGATTCCAACAAATGCCCCACTCGTTGGTTATGGTACACAGGTTGAATGTATCGCCCTCCTTTCCACCCATCCGACAGAAAAAGAGAGTGTTCACCCCTGAACGAGATCGGGCCATAACGGAAGAAGTCCGCAAACTACAGAAGGCGAGCTTCATTAGGGAGGTTTATTACCCCGACTGGCTGGCAAACGTGATGATGGTTAAGAAAGCTAGCGGGAAATGGAGAATGTGTGTGGATTTCACTGACCTGAACAAAGCCTGCCCCAAAGATAGCTATCCCCTCCCACGGGTCAATGTTCTTGTGGACTCTACAGCTCAGCATCAGCTGTTAAGTTTCAAGGACGCTTTCTCAGGTTACAACCAAATCCAAATGCACGAAGATGATCAGGAGAAAACCTCTTTCGTAACCAGCCAAGGCCTCTTCTACTATAAGGTGATGCCCTTCGGCCTAAAAAATGCAGGCGCAACGTATCAGAGGCTTATGAACAAGATGTTCGCGCAACAAATCGGAAGAAATGTCCAAGTCTATGTTCATGACATGCTAGTAAAAAGCCGAAGGGAGGAAGATCACTTGGAAGACCTTAGAGAAACGTTCGACACCCTTCGTTCTTACAACATGAAGCTCAATCCGGGAAAGTGTGCCTTCGGAGTGACGGCGGGAAAATTCCTAGGATTTATGGTGTCCCAAAGGGGGATAGAGGCCAACCCAGACAAGATCCGGGCCATAATGGAGATGGCACCGCCTAGAAATGTGAAGGAGGTACAAAGCCTCAACGGAAAAATAGCAGCACTAAATAGGTTCGTGTCGAGGGCAACGGACAAGTGTTTGCCCTTCTTCCTCACGCTAAAGAGATCATTCGAATGGACTGCCGAATGTCAGCAGGTATTCGAAGAGTTGAAGGCTTATCTCTCCTCCCCGCCACTGCTAAGTCCATCACAGCCAGGAGAAGAACTTTTCCTCTACCTAGCTGTCTCCCCCGCAGCCATCAACGCCGCCTTAGTTAGAGAGGAAGAAAGAGTACAAAGGCCCGTATACTACGCGAGCCGAGCACTCCGCGATACCGAAGAAAGATATCCACCCATGGAGAAACTTGCCTTTGCATTAGTTACGGCAGCTCGCAAGCTCAAGCCATACTTTCAAGCCCATACGGTGAACGTCCTGACCGACAAGCCTTTGCGATGGGCGATGAGCAATCCTGAAGCTGTGGGTCGACTAGCGTTATGGGCTATAAAGTTAAGCGAGTTTGATATCCAGTAACGCCCACAGACCACCATCAAAGGACAGGTCGTTGCAGACTTCATAACAGGATTTACTCACGACGAAGACAAGGGGGCAGAAGAGTCCCCTCATTGGAGCATATATATAGACAGATCATCCAATAGACGAGCCGGGGGGGCTGGCATTGTATTACTGTCACCCGAAAGAGATAGGGTTGAGTGTATGGTTCGTCTAGACTTCCCCACCACCAACAATGAAGTGGAATACAAAGCATTAGTAGCAGGCCTCGACCTTGCCAAAGCAGCAGGAGCCGCGAGCGTAGTCATTTACTGCGACTCTCAAGTCGTGGCTAACCAAGTGAATGGAGACTATGAGTGCAAGGGCGAAAGGATGAAGAGATACCTTGGGCTGGCAAGGACAAGAATAGACGACCTAGAGGCCAAAATCATCCAAATCCCCAGAGGTGAAAATGAGCAAGCCAACCGTCTTGCCAAAGCCGCTTCAACAGAACATATGATCATCCCTGGTAATGTACTCTCCTTTGTTCAACTTTCTCCACTAAAAGATTCCGACAACATACAGGAAATAGGCTCTGAAAGTAATTGGACCACACCGTTAGTTTCATACTTAAAAGACGGGGTCTTACCAGATGGGAAGGAGGCTGCAAGAAAGCTGAAGGTCCAGGCGGCGAGATTCGTCTTGATAAAAGATGTCCTGTACAAAAGAGGTTTCTCCCGTCCATATTTGAGATGCTTGGGTACGGAAGAGGCGGACTACGTCATAAGGGAGATACACGAGGGGATTTGCAGAAACCATTCGGGGTCAAGATCATTAGTACACAAGCTTGTGCGAGCAAGGTACTATTGGCCCACCATGCAGAAGGACGCTGAGGCTTATGTAAAGACCTGCGACAAATGCCAAAGGTTCAGCAATATTGTTAGACAACCAACCGAAGAGTTGACCCCAATAACGGCCCCATGGCCATTTGCTTAGCGGGAGTTAGATATTATGGGGCCATTCCCTATAGCAGTACGACAGCTGAAGTTCCTAGTAGTGGGCATTGACTACTTTACAAAATGGGTGGAAGCTGAAGCACTAGCCACCATCACAGAGAAGAACGTGAGAAGTTTCGTCTGGAGATGCATCATATGCAGGTTTGGCATCCCTAGAGTCTTAGTCTCGGATAACGGGAGGCAATTCGACAACGACCCCTTCCGGGACTTTTGCTCTCAATTAGGGATAAGAAACCACTACTCCTCCCCTGCCCACCCTCAAGCTAACGGACAGGTCGAAGTCACAAACCGATCCTTGCTGAAGATTATCAAGACTCAGCTCGAGGGGGCAAAGGGTATATGGCCTGAAGAGTTGCCAAGCATATTATGGGCATACAGGACGATGGCAAGGACACCCACAGGAGAGACACCGTTCCGACTAACATACGGGAGCGAAGTAGTCATCCCAGCCGAAGTTGGACTCACGAGCTACAGGGTGCACAACCATAACGAGAGCAAGAACGACGAGGCGATGCGACTACAGCTTGACCTAGTAGACGAGATCAGGGCAACGGCAGAACAAAGGCTCGCTAGGTATCAGGACCGCATGGCCAAGCATTACAACTCTCGGGTCCGACACAAAGACTTCTAGGTTGGAGATCTCGTTCTCAGAAAAGTCATGGGCGCCGCTAGAGACCCTACCCAAGGGAAGCTTGGCCCCAATTGGGAAGGACCTTACTGAGTCACGTCATGGCAGAGGAAAGGCACTTACCACCTAGAGACGTTAAACGGACGGAAGCTGCCGCATCCATGGAACACCGAGCACCTACGGAAGTATTACCAATAGAGATGACGGCGTGGAGACCAACACCCCCTTTTTTACTTTCAGTTCAAATTTTAGTTATACTCCTCAGTTCTATCATTTACTTTAGTTTTCGCAACAATACCTCTTTTTCATTTTAAGCCCAAAGGGCAAGATTTGATTTTTGAACTACTTTTTATTTATGAGTGCATGGCAATAAGAGGAGTTTATTCAGACATTACTGAAGTTTCTATTTTACAAATCTACAGTCTGAAGTTCACAAAAGTGGACGATTAAGTTCACCAAAGTGGATGACTAAAGTAAACGTCCAAGTCCACGAGAATGGGCATTTTGAAGTCCATAATATGGACGGAAGCTAAAAAGCTGACAGTTTCACATAATGGATGAGACCATAAAAAGTCCATAATATGGATGGAAGCTAAAAAGCTAACGGTCTCACCAAATGAATGAGACTAAGTCCATAATATGGACGGAAGCTAAAAAGCTGACGGTTTCACCGAATGAATGAAACTAAGTCCATAATATGGACGGAAGCTAAAATGCTAACGGATTCACATAATGAATGAGACCATAAAAAGTCCATAATATGGACGGAAGCTAAAAAGCTGACGGTCTCGCCAAATGAATGAAACTAAGTCCATAATATGAACGGAAGCTAAAAAACTGACGATCTCGCCAAATGAATGAGACTAAGTCCATAATATGGACAGAAGCTAAAAAACTAACAGTTTCACATAATGGATGAGACCATAAAAAGTCCATTAAATGGACGGAAGCTAAAAAGCTGACGGCCTCACCAAATGGATGAGACTATAAAATTAAGTCCAGTCAAATAGGCAACTTCGTCTCAAGTAGATAAAAAATGGTCAAGTCCATAAATTGGACAAACTTGTTAAATATTTAAAAAGTAATCATTAAAGGTGACGGACTCACCAAATGACCGTTTACCAAATGCTCATTAAAGCTGACGGCCTCACTAAGTGACCGTTTGATTAAGTTGTTGTTAAAACTGACGGATTCTAGAAAATACCGTAGTTTAACAATGGACGGGTTCCAACAAGTCCGCATATTAGAAGACCATCAAAGTTGACGAGCTCACCAGTTCTCAAAGAACAAATCATAAAGTCCCTAAAGACAGTGGACGGATCCATATCCAAATAAGCATACATCCATAGTTATGCGCAAAGGTGGACGAATCCGTCACGCAAAGCATACGGGTTAATCTCTAGCTTATAAAAGCATAAGCACACCAACATAAGAAACAGTGCAGACACATTCAAAACGACGGATACCATGTATTCCATAAATGAAAGTAAAACGGCATACAAATAAAAGCCCAAAAAACCAAACGGACACTTAAACAATTGTTTGAAAAGTAATACACCTTAAACGATTGTTTGCAAGATAATTGAAATACATGGTTAGAATACAAATGAAAGAACTAAGGAGCAGGAGCGTCAGCAAGATTCCCGTCAGTTTTTTGATTTTCGACATCCACAATCACAGCCGAAGAGATGGAAGTAGGAGTACGAAGAGGATTTGCAGCAGGCTGGGCAAGAACAACGACACCGTCACCCTTTAGAGGAGGATTGGGCTCAGGGGAGCCGTCACCTTCATCATCCATGGTAATTCCAAACAGGTCTAGCACTGGGAATGCCGACGCAACCTGTTTAAGGCAATCATCAAACCCAGTGCCATAATACTCAGCACAAGAGTCAATGAAAGATTGCGACGCTTTAAAATCTCGGACGGCGTCAGTCCCAGTCGTCTCCACCCGTTTGCCCATATCCGTCACCTCCTGCTGAAGCTTTTCATTCTGACGGACAGCCTCCTCCAACTTCTCCCTGACTTCCTTCAGCTCCTGGTTTAGTGTACGGACAGCATCCTTATACTGACCCTGTTCATTCATCAAATTTGCGTTATGCTTCCGGACCCGGGTGACAACCCCCTCCTTGGCAACGCAACGATCTTGAAGGGCCTGGACGCGCACCAAGGCCTGAGAAGAGAACACAGGCGTCAATCAGAGTTAATCAAAACAAAATAAAACCAATTTAACCAAAAGGTAGCAAGCATACCCTGGTGAGATCAAAAAGGGCTGACACCCCTAAATCCTCCGTCCCTAACAAGTCACAAGGTTCTATGTCCGTCGGTTTTATGAAGGACTTAACCTCCCCGACGGCATAGTCCTTGTGGGTGAGGAGGCAGCAAGGGCCCTTGTTGACGGGACCTGAGGAAGTCATTACCCCCTTGCCCGCACCATGGCTGGCCTTAAGGGGGGATTTCTCCTTTGGAGCATTATCCCCAGGAGTGACGGTGGCCTTTTTGGACGGACAGTCGTCAGTCCCATCAAGCTTCCTCTTTGTAGACTTAGTGACGGTCTTAGGGGTTGACGAGGTTCCCCCCTACCTCCTTTGCCTTCTTTTCCTCCTTCTTACGGGCTACGGCAGCCCTCACCCTCTGTTTAGCAGATTCCATCTCTACACAAAATAACTAACAATTAGGATAATAAACGAAGGAGTAAACTGATGAAAAAAATAAAGAAATTACTCACGTTGGCGAGAGAAATCGTCCAACTTGCGGGCTTCAGCTGACGGTTCTGGGCCCCCACAATATAAATGAATAGTGTCAAGGGTGATCAAGTCCCTACACTTTCGTTCCTCTAAAGGAATTTCGAGAACCCGATGGATAAACTCCTCCTGTTCGTCAGTTATGTGGGGACGGGTATTAGCTGAAGAAAAGAGAGAAAGAATGTTAGTAGCGTCACCTCAAAACAAAAGAAACGGCTGACGGAATTAACCTGAATCCCTGACAAATGCCCAAGTATTGTCAAAATAACCACGAGGCATCGTCGCCCATTCCTCCTGACGGCAAACCCAATCCGTCCCCGCAACAAAGAAATATCTACTCTTCCAGTTCCTATTGGAATCTGGCATATCTGATACTAGCCTCAGACTTTTCTCCCGAGCATTAAAATGGTATGTCCCCTTAGACGAGGCGATGTGATGGGGTCTGTAACAATAAAAGAATTCGTCCAAGGTAAGCTGATAGTTTCCTCCACTAAGACGACCCTACAGGATTTCAGAACCTATGAAAGTTCTCCAGGCATTCGGGGCGATTTGAGTAACGGACAGACCCAAAAAATCAGCTAGCTGACGGTGTAGGGCAGTCAGCGGCAATCTTAGACCCGCAGTAAACATGGCATCATACATGCTAACGTCAACGATTCTCCCTGAGTAACATCTCTCGTCCTCTCTAGGGAGACGGATCAGGATGTGGTCCGGAATTTGGTAATGGGCGCGTAACTCCCTAAAAACCTTATCACTCATCATAGGTAAAAACTTGTTGACGGCCCAATCCTCAGGAAGAATGAAAGGACGGTTATCTCCTGGACCCTCTGAGGCCCCTCCACTAGATTCCTCACTACCGTCACTATCATCCCCGTCAACGTCAACATCGTCCCCGTCACTTCCATCCTCCCCTCTTCCCTCTTCTACTTCATCCTCACCCCCCTCAGTATAACTCTTATTACCAACGGGAGATTGGGCCGACGTCTCTCTCTCTGACGAAGGTGAGAAGTCCTCTAACTCATCACCCGAGCCAAAGGCCTCGTCGTAGCCCGCTCCTTCACGGACTGACAACTTCTCACACAACGCGTCACTTGACATCTAACTACCTACAAGTGACGGATCCAATCTAAGTACCTAAGACTGACGTCCACACTAAAGAATTATTCAGGCATAAAGCAAAAATGAAAGAGAAGGAAATAGAACTTACTGATAAGTTGGCTTTCTTAGAGGAACGGCTTCAAGGGCAGCAATGGACAAGCCGACGGAAGTAAGGATTAAGCTGAGGAAATTAAGAGCGACGGTCTCTCTCTTTCGAAGATTAGCAAGGGTAAAATAAAGGGAATGAGGAGGAGGAGCCACTTATATATAGAGTGGAAGTGCGCGGAAGACAAAGCGACGCCCTCGTCAGAGGTAGAGCCAATGAGAACGTGCCATTTGTCCAAAAGTATTAAATGCACGGCGGCTAGAGGAATCCCTCGTAAATGATTTTCCCGCTTCCTTAAAGAATGTAGCGATAATCAGTCAACAAAAACGTTTACTCCACAACACCGTCAGTATAGAAAATGACGATGATATGGAGTAGGGGGCAACTGATGAGTATAAAAGAGAGATTAATCACAAAAGGATAAGTCGATAGTTTGGGGCAGACGAAAACGACTAGGCCGTCAGCCCCCAATTGAAGACTGTCAACTGAAGGGATTTCTGGGGAGCAGCACCAGAAAGGCACGCCCTAAGGCTGACGGGGAGATGAGGCTGGAAGGATCATAAAGTAGAAGGGATCCTGGAGCTGACGGGATTAAGACTGAAGGCACAGTGTAAGCCGACGGCATTAGTAAAAGATTGCTTGCCAATCACGGTTGCGTATGTAAAGAAATGACTTGCCCTTCACGCTTTAAGAAACCTAAGAATAATTCCTACATGGAAAGGATCCCGCAAAATACGTCCAAGAAGACTCCTATAAGGAAAAGACTTCTACTCCAAGGGAAAGGGGTCAACCCCTACTACTATAAAAACCCAAGCACCCTTACAAACCAAGATACGCATAATTTACCCTCTCTAGCACTCTAGAGTTGTGAGAATAGTTCTGACTTGACATTCGGAGGGTATTTAGCCGACACCACACGGGTGCTTGGCCGACACCACACGGGTGCTCTCTACAAGGTCTTCTCTCTTTGCTGTGCAGGTGCAATTTTGGGCGTACGAGAACTGTGTAGCTTATTGGTGATTTTTTCAGCATCATCAATTTTCATTTAGTGCAGTCTGTGTTTTTGTGATTTTATTTAAGATATGGGTCATGGATATATTTTATATTTGCATCTTTTTTTATTTATATTAGACGCTAGAGCTGTATTAATCCAAATCAATCATATCTAATCGTCTTACAAATTAAAAATTAAATAAAAAAGGTTGTACAAAGTTCACAAAGCTTCCATTTTTTTGGTGTAGTCTAAATAAGAGAGGTGATTGATAGGCAACCTTAAACTTTTTATTTATTTATTCGGGTACAGAGGCATTGTCCTTAAATCTGTATCACCTGTTGAATCGGATTAGTGTATATGATTGGTCATCCATATTGATTACATTCTTATTCAACAACGTGCTTATGATATGAATAGGCTTGGTGTTTTATGAGATGTTAGTAATTAACTTCACTTACATAATTTGTTATATCAATTTGTAACAATAGCCGGTTAAACATGCCTTGTTTTCTCTATTTTTGTACAAACCTTATAAATTCTGAGAAAATATCTTTGTCAAAACTTGTACCTTGTGTTCCAATATGGTATTTGACTATTTGTCAAGTTAGATGGTGCAATTGGAAACCTTGTACTTGGTTTCTATTGGTACTCTGCATTCCAATATGGTATTTGAAGTGTTTGTAACAGCGATAAGCTTTTAACTCTGGCAGTTCAGCAGCAGAGGATTCTTTTAGTCTCTGATTTCACGTGAAGAAGTTATTAGTAGTTTCCGAGACACATTATGTGGAACGGAGCTCAGAATGGAACTCACAGTGTGGGTGAAAGTTCTAGTTCAGCTTCAATGAGCAGTCAGCAGGATATTGAGGATGACCGGATGATTACTGCTATGCTATCTGAGGAGTATGCTAAGTTAGATGGTGCAGTGGGTAGACGCCTTTACAGTTTGGCATCTATTCCTGTAAGAATACTTTTAACATTTTTTCTTTTCTTGTTATATTGTAACTAGGCTTTTAAGTTTAGTTATTTAAGAATAAATTATATTCAGTTATCTTTTTGTGGATATGTATCTAGAGCTTAGTTCAGCATTGAATTCAAAATCTTTTTCATAATTCCTATAGAAATTAAAAAATAAAAAAAAAGAGAGTATGTTGGAGAAGATTTATTTCTAATGTTTTGTCATTTTCAATTCAATGTGCTCTCTTATATTTTTTTGCTTAATTCCCCCCTCCCTTCTAATCTTGTGGACTTTGGTTAGATATAATAATTTAGTCTCAGAAAATTATTATCCTGCATCATGTTTTACACGATCTGATTCTTGTAGAATAAATCCTTGACTTCTCTAATTATTCATTGCTTCTTTGATGTGGAGCACTTCTTATTCAATGAAACAAAATTCCCTTACAAATTTTTCTTTACTTCTAACTTCTTGAAATTCCAGCATGTCCCACGAATAAATACCTTCATCCCTGACTTTAATGATGCAAGTTTGGATCACCAACGGCTTCTCCAGAGGTATGTTTTTTCACTTGACAGTTAAAAAAATGTCTACAGATATCTTGAAGGGGAATCTTGTAAAAGTGTTGAATAGATTTTATTGCTGGAAAATAGTACTAGTAGTAGTATGTAAAATGACACTTTAATATTTATTGGCATGCTTGCTCACTCACATGAATGAGCATTGATTTAAGTGCTTAAACATTAATTAAGTTGCTTGTAAGTCATAACTCATACAGTGTATAAAAAGATTTCAACTTTGAGAAGGATGTATTATGATTAGCACACAAAACAACAAAAGTAGCAACATTACAAGCCACATATTTTTAACAAGGTTCTGCCAATTGCTTACGTCATTTCTTCCATTGTTTGGTGTAGTAAGCATTTAAATTTATGGATGTGTTTATGCTGTGGTCTAGTAGTACTTCATCAAGTTGCTGGTAGAGAAGATTTCTATCTTCAGTTTCTGATATATTGAATTATGCAGATCTGGTGAGTGGGGGAACCATATTACCTTACAAGCAGCAGCTGATAAGGTCTGGTATTTTTTCCTAAAGCATCATAAGCTGTAATTTTTTTTTTGGTAGAAGATTTAGGTAGTATTACTATTTCATGGCTGCACATAATTCATGCCTTTAGTGGGGGGTAGTAATATTTAGTATGGAACAAAGGTAAAATAAAAATGTGTCATTTGGGAGTGCCATATTGAAAAATTGTGTGACCTTGGGGAGGCTATTTATATACTTTCATGAAAGTGTACTTATAGATTATGGGGTTCACCTAGGACTGCCCCTGGTTTCAACAGAATTGACACAATGCACTGTCAAGCTTCTCTTTTCTTTTTTTGGTGCAATGGTGTTAACTTTTATTGTGTACCGTCATTTCATGTACTTCAACATCAGCAGGTAATAAACAGTTGCCTATTAACATGCAGTTTGCAGCAAAGATATGCCTTTTGACATCATTCAGAGATACTTGTTTTATTGAGATCATACCTAGATCACAGGCGCCTAAACAAGGTAAGACATAAAAATACCACCATCACCATATGATTTTATTCTGTTGCTTAAAAATTACATCATGTGAAAACTGTGTGTGTGTGCATGCGTATAAAAGGCTTTGCCTTCAATTTTTTATGGTGTCAGTCAAAGCATGAAGCTTTTAACTTATTGTAGGGAACACCCTTTGTTGGAATCTAATAATGTGTATTATATGTGTTTTTCATAATTCCAGATAAAGCTTGCTGAGCATGAGCATGAGCATGAGCTAATTGAAATGAACTCTAATAGTGAGAAACTTCGACAATCGTATAATGAGCTCCTGGAGTTCAAGATAGTATTGCAAAAGGTGATTTCTTGGCATATACATATACAAGTGCATGCACACAATCACACGTAGACACACGTAAATACTTAGTAATAGTTTCGTGCTAGAAGCATCTTATCCACTATGTTTCTTGCCTTTTTTATTTTTAGTTTCTTTTTATTCTATTTTATTTATTTTTAATTTGGGGGTGGGGGGCGGTGGGGTTATGTTAGCTATAACGTGTCTATGACATTCTATCTCCAACCCCCATTTTTCTTACTTAGACTGATGAAAACCCAATCTTTTGACATCATCTGTTGGGTGCAAAAATATTACTAGGCTACATGGCTGGTGGCTTATCCTGTTGCTTATTATCTTAAAAAAATATTTTCCTTCACAAAGGATATTTATAGTTCAGAGAAATACTTCCATTATTTATTGTCTTTTTTTGGTGCAATGGCTAATGTTTGGATTAGATCTTCACATGATGCACTAGTGCCAAGCATTCTTCTTAAGAGGGAGTAGGTTTTGCATTCAATTTTTTTTTTTTCTATTGGTTGTACTAGTGCCTTTAATTTTGCATTTGCACTTTCTATATTCTGTCCAGTATTCTATATTGTTTACTGGTTTATGTAACTTTTCCCTTCAAGACTTCTATTTTGGGAAAAAGGGGGGGGGGGGGGGGGGGGGGGGAGGAGGAGGGGGAGGGTATAATTTATAACTTTTGCATTTTGAATTCTAATATTGAATGCTTTTTTTCCCACCCCTTTTCATAAATGGATTTTTGGGGGCAATTTTAGGCAGGAGACTTTCTTGTATCAAGTGGTAGTCATGCAGTTTCAGAAAGAGAATTAGATGAGAATGTATACTCAAACAATGACTATGTTGAGACATCATCATTAATTGAACAGGTACTTATTCATTACACCTTATAATGTTTGCTCTGTTCTCTGGTGTACTTTTTTTTGGGGGGGGGGGGGGTGGGGGAGTGGGGGAGTGGTGTTGCTGAAGAAGCTATTACTATGTTTGTGTATATCATAAATTCTTCATTTTACAGGAGATGAGACCTGGAAGATCAGACCAATCTGGTTTGAGATTTATTAGTGGGATTATATGTAAATCCAAAGCTCTTAGATTTGAAAGGATGTTGTTTCGTGCGACGAGCAGGGGCAGAGCTATGTTGAAGGGTTGGGGGCCATGGCCCCTCCCAAAATTTTGAAATTTTTTAAAATATATATATAATTATTTTAATGTTTTCAAAATTTAGTTTACAAAAATAAGAGTTGGCTCCCCCAAGTATTTGAAATGCTCTTAAAAAAAATAATTGGTCTAATAGTTATAGAGACATAACTTCTTCTTTTTTTCACAATTCTATTTTTTATTGTAAAATGTGCTCTTATATCTGTTATATATTTGATAAAGTTTGGCACCAAACATGTTTGAATTTATCTTTTTCAACCCCTTATGTGGAGATTAACAAGTCATTGACTCATTAAAAAAATCTTGTCACTAAAACTATACATGAAATGTCTCTTTAGTTACCACATAATGAGTTAAAGCAAGATAGCTTCAAATATGTTTGGAGCCTAATTTGTTTCTCCAAGTTTTGGATCATTCATGTTTTTGAAAATTTCATTAGTTCAATTGAATAATTTTTTACTTACAATAGTATAAAATTTGATAATTTGTATAGAAAATGAAACTTTTTTATCTTTTTCAACCCGTTATGTGGCGATTGACAAGTCATTGACTCATTAGAAAAATCTTGTCACTAAAACTATACATGAAATGTCTCTTTAGTTACCACATAATGAGTTAAAGCAAGATAGTTTCAAATATGTTTGGAGCCTAATTTGTTTCTCCAAGTTTTGGATCATTCATGTTTTTGAAAATTTCATTAGTTCAATTGAATGATTTTTTACTTACAATAGTATAAAATTTGATAATTTGTATAGAAAATGAAACTTTTTAAGAATTTCACTATGAAAATGGTAAAAATGAATTTTATTAATTTTATGAAAAATCACTATCAAACATAATTTTGATTGAAAATACTCAGCTCTTTTTTTTTTGTTGGGTGTGTGTATATATATAACTTAACAATAAAAAAGTGTGTGTATATATATAATAAAAAAAAGTGTATGTATATATGTGTGTGTGGGGTTGTCTTGATAAATATATTAATGCTATAACTTGGACCCTCCAAACAAAATTTTCTGGCTCCGCCCCTTGTGATGAGGGGCAATATGCTTTTCAATCAGGCACCAGCAGATGAAGATATTGTGGATCCTGTATCACGTGAAACGGTTTTCTTCCATCTCATTACCATTGAGTTTTTTGATAATTTTTTTTGTCATGTTTTGAACTTTATTCCTTCTTAGTACTTGGCTTTCTCCATCCATGTTCCTTCTTGTACTGAACTTGTTGTTCTTGTTTCTTTAAAAGAAACAAGTAATTGAATTATCTTGTTCAGTCTTACTGATTCCAGTGAGTTGGACCTTTGCAGGTTGAGAAAACAGTATTTGTAGTCTTTTTTTTAGGGGAGCAGGCAAGAACAAAGATTCTTAAAATTTGTGAAGCATTTGGGGCAAATTGTTATCCTGTTCCTGAAGATATTACTAAGCAGAGGCAAATAACTAGAGAAGTAAGTACTCAGATGGGGACTCTTTATCTTTCCATATATTGGAATAAAGTTAAAGCTGACAGTGACATTATGGTTTCTTCACTAGTGGTGACTTATCATTCTGCTGCAGTTTCGTTTTAGTATACACTAGTGTTGTAAATGATTTGGTTTTTATACTTTCAGGATATCCAGAGTCATGAGTCTTTATTCAATAATTATAGTAATAATATTCTAGAGTGTTTAGAAGTTAATAACTTCAATTAATTTCAAGTTTGCCTTTCAACAACTATCACCTAATTTTGCTTAATTGGTAGTTATTGAATATAATAATAATGACCACTGTATTGTTTTGGATATAATTTTGGGTTTTTGGTTGCAGGTTTCATTACGTCTTGCTGATTTGGAGACCACTTTGGATGCTGGGATCCGTCATCGAAATAAGGCCCTTACTTCCATAGGCATGCACCTGGTGAAATGGATGAACATGGTAAGATTCAGGTGTTTAGTGACTGTTTTTCTTCTTTACAGTCATTGGTGATTCTATGGAATTTCTGAACTTCATTGTAATGGTTGCTTGAGAGTAATTTAGCATTATCTTGATACTAATAACTACTTCATGCTTCCCACCCTTTCCCAGGTAAGAAGGGAGAAAGCTGTATGTGATACATTGAATATGCTAAATTTTGATGTGATAAAAAAATGTCTTGTTGGAGAGGGCCGGTGTCCTATATTTGCAAAGGCTCAGGTAACTTGTTTTGCTTTCTCGTTAGTATTGATTTTGTTTTGTTTAAAAATATGCTCCACAGTTACGTCAAGTTTTTACTAGCAAATTAATAGGTTTATTTACTTTTTTAATGACTCAACAGATTCAGGCTGCACTGCAACGTGCGACATTTGATAGCAGTTCACAAGTGGGCATTATATTTCACACGATGGATGCTGTAGAATCACCTCCTACATATTTCAGAACTAACAAATTCACAAATGCATTTCAGGAAATTGTTGATGCATATGGGTGAGTCAAATATGCTACTCATCATGGGTAAAAAGGGTTGGAGTGTGCCTCTATCATTTAATATTGGACAGGCCTTTTCCTTTTTGATCAGAGAACTAATAAAGCAATTTTTTTGGCAGTGTTGCAAGATATCAAGAAGCAAATCCTGCAGTTTACACTGTTATTACATTTCCATTTCTTTTTGCTGTGATTTTTGGGGATTGGGGTCATGGAATATGCTTGTTGCTGGGAGCATTTGTTCTCTTAGCTCGTGAAAGTAAGCTTAGTACACAGGTATGTTTTTTTTAGGAGTTTAAACAGGTGTTCTTTCAGAAGAAGCTACTGATGTGATTTAGGTTCCTACTTTAGTAAAAAGGAAAGTTAGTCATGATATCTTGTGTGTTATAAACTTATGATTTTTCCTTATCACAAATAATTGATTACTGGAGGCTGGTACAAAAATAATAGGCATTCTTTTTATAGGTAATGATTTTATTGAGTATATATGTCATTATTTGATTCAGAAGCATCATTAATAGTGCTAGAACCCCAACTATGACAGTCATAGCAACCACAAAACTATCATTACGACTGATCTCCACATCTTTGATGGCAGTCAATAGTATTGTTTCTACTACAATTAGTAGGAGGTTACGTAATAATAGCAATAACATGCATATGGGTATTAATAAGCAGCACAGAGATGATGGCTTTGATGTCTTTTGTTTGAGAGGAACATCAGAAAAAGAATATGCTGCTGAACCATTTTTTTAAATGGACGACATTGATGATCACTACTTATGTGGTGATTTTTCTTACTTTAATACCTGAAGTAAATATGTTATCTAAAAGTATAGTCATTAATGTTTAATGCTTCTGGAATTGCATTTGAAAAAAGGGAATAATGTGTTAACCATGTTAGAGCATCCACATCAATGGATGCAAAATCATGTAAAACACAACTTTTACACATTTTAATCTTATTACCTTTTTGATATTTGCTTCCTGCAGAAAATTGGAAGCTTTATGGAGATGCTATTTGGTGGGCGTTATGTACTTCTTTTGATGTCACTATTTTCAATTTACTGTGGGTTGATTTACAATGAATTCTTCTCGGTTCCTTATCACATATTTGGTGGGTCTGCTTACAAATGCCGAGATACTACGTGCAAGTATGTTTTATCTATTTCTTTCTCAAATTTTTGCATAAACTAAAACTAATGGTGTTAGTTGCAAACATTCTTGTTCTTCAACATATATTATCTAAAGTATTTTTTTTTTATTTGCATCTTGTCTATGCCTTTGGATCGTTTTAGTGGAGATATATGTTGAATCACTCATATTTTGTAGTAATTCTCAGGCAGAACTCTTTAGTTTTTTATAGGCATATATAAAGCAGTGGAGAACTTTCTAAGTTGCACATATATGCTTGATGAGTGGTTGTGATTTAATCATTGTAAGTTACATTATAGTCATTTTTCATTGTTGTTGAGAGACTCATGTTGAGTGCATGTTTAAGCTTTCATTAGATAGCATGTTGGTTCTTTCCATGGTGAATTAGGGGTTTTGCTATTGCTGCAATACTAGGAATCTTAAACTGCACTGCTATTTAACCCTCAACAAGGCTTTTTTATTTATCATGTTGTGACGCAGTGCCCTCAAGCCACATGGTGTTACCAGAGGTTTGCTTTGATATTATTTGTAACAATTTGAGGAAAGCGCTAGCCACATTTATGCTCACACCCCAAAAGAATTAGTCAAATTGCAATTGGGGCTCCTCGTAATCACTTATAAACCCAAGATATATCTAGTAAACACCCGATGCGGGACTCAGCACACACCCGCACAACACACACACTAAAACAACCTAATCCAATCAAATTCGCACAATCTAGGGTGTTTCCATTATAACTCTGCCCTTTGCTTATGTTGTTCAAAAATAGATACTAAACTAAACTACATGCCATTGTTTTCTGTTTTGTTTTTATAAGGTTATGGCTACTAAGGTTGATTGACACTAGAGCATTTCAAGCGGCTTTGGCTTTGTGAGATGTGAGCAGAAAGTGAGGAAATGAGTGGAACTAGTGTAGTCTTATAGTAGCTGACTCCTTTATTTTATTTATAAAATTTTGTAAATTTAATTATGTTGCAGCAAAAGACATAAAAGTGTAGTGAGGTGAGCTTGCTGGAGTGTAACATTTTTCCAAGGCTTGAAAGCAATGCCATTAGATAAATGCATATTATTTGTGTAGACTTTTATTAATGATTGCACACTTACACATCTCTCCTTGTGTGTCTGTTCTCGTGTGTTGGGGCCTCAGTGTTTCTTTATGTACAATATGTGCCGCTATTCGTAATTGTTATTTTAGTTTCTAAGCTTCTGTGATCTGCCAAGTAATAAATGCATGTCCCAACTGTCTAGGTAGTTTGGTTGGTTTTATTTTTAATAAATTGTATTTTAAATCCTATGATTTAAGGTGGTAACGAGTCAAAATAAATCTTACAATTTTAAAATTTTTAAACTAAACTATTTAATTCCAGAAGTTTCAAATTAAACATTGAAGTTTACGATAGATAGGTACAAGTTTCATAGTTTTGTTAGTCTCAAATAGAGTTCTGAAATTGGAAAAAAAAAAAAAAATTCCAGTGGAAATCAAGTTTCATTGTCAGTATAAATCAAGCCTTTGAAACTCGATTTCCATTCAGTATTCAAGTTCACCAGAAGCGAGTATGCCAGGCCGAGAGTTCAAAACTATTTACGGCCAACTGCCACTGGAAAAATTCCCAGTGAAAATCGAGTCTCTAAAACTCGATTTACATTTCAGTGGCTTTTTTGTAAATAAGTCCAGTGGAAATCAAGCCTTTGAAACTCGATTTGTAGTGGTAGTTTTTTTTTTGGATTAAAATACTGGCAAGTTATTTATGAATATGCCACCTAAATGGAAATCAAGTTTCAAAGACTTGATTTCCATTGGGAATTTTTTTTTTTTTTCCTTCCCCCACCTACAGCAGTAAACCAGAATTTTTTTTTTTTTTCCTTCCCCTGTAGCAGTAAACTAGATCCAAAACACATCACATGGGCAGTAGTAAATAACTGGATACAAGCATATGATACCAGTCAAAGGGAGAGTACATCAGATGCAAAAAATTGGATTAAAACAATTACTGTTCATGGGCAATTGCCCTCTTAGCTACAGACCAGACAGATTTAACCACTACATGAGGCACACAAAAAACATTACTAACTATCATTGATTTAAACAAGGCCTCTGTGGTTGAACTTGCCAAAGTACTAGCTACTAATGCCAAAGTAATATCATTGCTGGCATTATAGGCAAAAGCTGCACAACGCAACTAATGTAACGAGTACAATGAATAGTGAATAGTTCAATTACAACAACATTCAGCAATAAACAAAATAACAACTGAGTCGATACAACATAGTCTACATAGTCGCCTATCACTTGTCCATACTAATACAACATAGTCTACATGCCATTCCAAAATCGAGTCTCCGCTCGCCTGACAAACATTAAAATATGGTCATTAGTTCCCGAATGCGAAGAACAAAAAGCAAATGAAATTCTAAGTATATTATATAAAAACAGCAACAGCACTTGCCTAGTTTGTAGCATTGCCGCTTGTCGAAGCCCCACGAGAACCGCTTGTCAAAGCCCTGCGGGAATTGGGACATCTTTTGCGGTTATGCCCCTCTTCATGACACACTTTGCATCGTTACCTCAGTTGAATCTCCCTCAAGTCCGAATCTTCCCTCCGACTTCCCCATTCTCGTCGTACCCTATCCATTTCATTCCTTATTCTTGACTTCACAAGATGACATTTGGCCCACAACAGATTTGGGTCAGGCACCCACCATGGTACGCGAACGTCCCTCCACCATGACTCTGACTTTGGCACCACAAATTTATGTGCATATGTATGAATGGTGTTGTCCAAACTGTAACATGGGTCAATATAGTTGGTCGCATTAAGGTACAGATGCTGAAGAACTTTAATTGTATGTGAATAAGGGATCTTAATGTTTTGCCACTTTCCACAACCACATGTTCTAGCAAATACGTGCACTTCATGACTGTGGTTTCCCCCTCCACCTCTATGGTCGTTGTACAGGGTAACCACCTAATATACACCAGTTTCATGATTAAATGCCCTCAAAGTGTGTCCTGAAGTTTTCTGCACGTTTTTGGTATAGATCCCCATTGCATAATCACTCCACACTTTACCTCGAGAGAGATCAGAAGTAATTTATTTATGTTGATCATGGAAATATGCAACAAGTTTGCACAAAGTGAACTCAACCATTGTAGTAATAGGCAAACTGCGGGTACCTTTAAGTACCCCATTAAAGCACTCAGAGATATTGGTTGTCATTGCCCCGTAATGTCTTCCACCATCATGTGACTAGGTCCATTTGTTTAGATCCTCACTTATTAGATATGTGTATGGCGTATAGCGTTCAAGCTCGTCATCATCAGGGTTTATCCTCTTAAGGGCATTAATCTCGACATCCTTAATGGTTTACATTATGGACTCAAATTTAGCTTCATAAGTTGCATATCCAGCTTTCAAGCCCAATGCCTTTAGAGTCGGGTCATTAAGGCATGTGTTAAAGTTGCTAGCAACATGTCGAAGGCAATATCGGTGAAATACCCGTAAGCTTCCATCATCACCTCTAGGCCACCCTGTAATGGCGCATTTGATACTTTTATGTCGGTCAGAAATAATGCAAATGCCCTTGTCTAGTATCACATGCCCTATCAAAATCCTGAGACGCTCTAAAAACCACCCCTAACAAGGCCTTGACTCCTTGTCCACAACAGCAAAGGCGAGAGGCAAAACCTTTTAGTTAGCATCGATTGCCATTGCAATCGTCAACACCCCTCGATATTTACCATACAAATGAGTCCCATTAATATTGATCACTGGCCTGCAATATCTGAATGCAGCAATGCATGAAGTGAATGCCCAAAATACTTAGTGCAGTAACGTAGTACCAGGTATGCCCCTAGGTATTGTGTAATAGTTGTACTGGGTACCCGAATCCTGATCCAAGTATGCTAACAACAACTTTCGCAACCTTTGGTAAGACTCCTCCCAATCCCTAAGTATCTTAGCAATTGTCTTTTGTTTTGCGTCCCATACCTTATAGTAAGAAAGCTCATGATTATACTTAGTATGTATGATCTCCTAGAGCTCATCAATACGAGCAGTGTGATCCTGTTGCAATTTTCCCACAATTTATGATGCAACAAAATTAGAATCCATCATTTTACCGTCTCTTTGCAGGCCAAAGGGTATACAACTGTGTGGACCCATATAAGACGTGACCATCCACAGACCATTAAGTTTAGCCTTCATGAATGCCCCAACGTACCACTTGCAGTTGGTGTCAATGCATGTGGCGCACAATTTAGTTTTGGTCGACCTCCGAATTGTAAAATTTCTATTGTCCTTTGTTGTGTATATTATCAATGCACGTTTCACCGCCTTTTTATTTGCAAAAGTCAACCCTTTACTAAAATGCATCCCATCTTCTCAAGTAGAAACAAATGGTATTTGAAGACGTAAAGGGTCAACCATATTTTCCCAAGTATTTGCGTAGAATGACTCGGTAGGAGGTGTGTAGGCAGTGGTCGTATTTGTATCATGTTGGATGCCAATATCATCGTCCGCATCGCCTTCATCATGGTACTCCATATTTTCCTCTTCAAAATTGGGAACAAGTTCATGGTCATCCACATCCCTGTCAAAGTCGCCTCGCTCAATCCTCTCTTTGTACTCATCCATATCATCAAGATTTTCACCATTATTCACAGCATGATCTTCGTCTTCGTCTTCCTCCCCTAAACGTGTCTCTTGAGGTTGGAGTGTTTCACCAGTATTGGTAGCATGATCTTGAGATGGGAGTGTATAACCTCCCATTGTATAGCCTTCTATTGTAGTGAATCCATCATCTAGGGCTGTAAATTGTAAAGATGTAGTTGTTTGTTGCACCTCCTCAGTATCAACTTCTGCAAGCGGCTTTAAACTTACGTACAACTCAGCAGCATTTACTTTAGGCATTTTATGGATCCTATTAAATATGATCTTTACATGTTTGTCTTCTTTGATCGCCATATACCCGTAATTTATCCGTTCATGAAGGACTTCTTGTGGATAACGGTAAATAATCTTTATGTCATAACAAGCAGGGTTCAAATTCAATTCTTCCATTATTTTCCTCTTTAAATCATTCAAAGTCTTCAACTTATGACATATCATCATGTAATTGCATTCGATACCCGGCTCTATAAATGGGAATCCGTCAATCTCTTTAGGATTGACAAGGGGTCCACCGTAGTATACATTTATATTAATATTCTTCAGAGATTGTGAACCTATTAGAGTCAAGTGTATTATGTTAGTGACATATTTTATCTCTTCCATTTAACATCAATTACAAAACCTTTTCTATCTACTAAAAGTACAAAAATTACAACTTCTTACATCATATGTATATACAAACACACTCCACATCACATACAAAAACACTCAATCATTACCATTTCATACTCATACAAAAAAAATCTAAAGACAAAACTCACCCTCATTACAAAATTTCAAATCATTTTAACAAAAATATAAAGAAAAATATCAAACCAAACAACAACAAAAATAGTCATGATAAAAAGCCTAACAATACAAATATATCTATAATATTTTTTACTTTTTATAAAAGCCTAGCAAATATATACACTAACTTGTTACATCATATGCATTTACAACCCTCACATTTGCATATACTCACCCTATCACATACAAACACACTCAATCATTATCATTTGTTTCTAAAAAAAATAAATAAATCATTAATCATACTTAAACAAAAAAAGAAAAGAAAAGTAAACACACAACTCATCCCATTACAAACCTTCAAATGATTCTATCAAAAATATAAAGAAAAATATCAAATCAAACAAAAAAAATATTCATGATACATACCCCTAAAAAAACCTAAAAAAAAATAGTCACTAGAGAGAGTGTTATAAAAACCTTACTTGACATGAGGATGTGTAAATGGGGGGTGAGTTTGATTTGAAGTTTTTGTAATTGGGGTGAGTTTTGTATGAGAGTGAGAGTGAGAGTGAATGAGAGAGGAAGAGAGAGCTGCTGGGTTTTTTTGAGGAGGAAACGGAGAGAGCTGCTGAGTGAGGATGTGTGTACATTATGAGGTTTAAGGATAAGCTGCCCTAGCCACGTGGAGGCTTGTGGACCACAGCTTAAAAATCGAGTCTTAGAAACTCGATTATCCTTTTTAAAAACCGAGTCTTTAAGGCTCAATATCTAGCTGGAATCCACGTGGACATAAATTAAGCCATAAATCGAGCTTTAAATTGTCGAGTTATAAATCGAGTCTTAGAGACTCAATTTCCAAGTGGATGCCACGTGGAGAAGGGCCAAGTCAGACTTGATCAGAACATGAAAACCGAGTCTTAAAGACTCGGTTTATAAGCCCAAAATTGAGCCTTTTAGACTCGAGATGTTAGTATGAAATATAGTTTGAAAACAGTACCTACTAATTATATTGTTTGGAAAACAATGTTAATTCCTAATTTTGGCCAACTTAATTGAGTTTAAGTTTGCGTTTGGTTGAAAAAATGTGGGTTTTACGACACTGTTCATGGACCCACAAAAGTCATCTAAACACAAATTTCAATATAAATTTGGGTCCTACAGCATTATTCATAAATTTTTTTTTTGAGAGAGTTTCAACCTATGGCGTCCACTCCTGATGATAGCTTTTTATCATCAGACCAAGACACCAATCAATTTTTGGTGTAGGCAGGGATTGAACCCCAGATTTCTTATACAACCATCAAAGACTTTACCAGTTGAGCTAACTGGAATTTAAAAATTATTTTGTTATAATATTTTCAATTTTTAGTTTTCGGTACACGATATCTAAATAAACCCTTTAAGACAAAAAAAATGAGAGAATGCAGTTAGAAATGGGAAAAATTTTCAAAAGTGCCACTGTTTCAAACAGTACCACTACCTCACCAGACCTCGCCCCATTATATAGTATGTGAGTCCCTTCGTTCCTTAAACCCATTTCCCATTTTCACTACAAAGCGGGAAAACTCTTGAGAGAGAGGGAAAACCAAAAGAAAAAGAGAGCAATAAAATAAAAAACTTTTGCATTAGTAGTTAGGTATTGTTAGGGCATTTTGGTATCTGGCGATGGCGAATGTAATCGATCAAGATCAGCAATGGCTTCTCAACTGTTTGTCCGCCACACTCGACGCTAACCACGAGGTCCGTTCCTTCGCTGAAGCTTCCCTTAATCAGGCCTCTCTTCAACCAGGTTTTACTTCAAATTCCTCTCTCTCTCTCGCTATTTTTCGACTGAGCTCTTAATTTTTCCTGTATTAACACTGATCTGAATCTTCCTTTGTGATTTAATCAAATTAATTTGGTTTTAAAAACCATATTCTCATATTCAATTATACATTTTAGTATTGATTTGAATGCTGTGTTGTCTGGAATAATCATGTGGTTATTATAATTAATTTAGCTTTAATTAGTTGGTTGAGATGGAATGTTAGTGATACAGATACGAGTGAAATGATTGGTTTAAAGCTCTATATTGGAAACTCTCTTCCCTGGGGGTGTTTGTGGAAACCGAAAGTTCCAACAAATGTCATTGTTTTTCCTTTGGACCGTGGTGTTGGGGAGAATTTTAACTGTTGATAATTTGTGGAGGGCGTTCTCACTTTTTGGGGTACATTGGGTGTTAAGGGGCCTCATGTGGGGTATTTGGAGTGAGAGATCGATTCATGACTTGAAGCTTTCTTTTTTCCATACTTTGTTTGAGTGGACAAATGCTTTGGAAGTTTTTACTTTTACTTCATTGCCTGATTTACTTGATAATTGTACTCTCCATACATCATAGTTTTTTTTTTTTTTTGGCTTCTACTCCTTATAGCACATTTGCCTGTGTGCTTTGGGCCTTTGGCTCATTGTATTCACTCGTCTATTTTTTTTGGAATTAAGCGTTCTGTTCTGTGCTATGTAACTTGAGTTTGTGTTGTTTCTTCATTGGAGGCCGAAATCAGGACTGACTGCTAAAAATTAGGGGTTGGATAGGGTTTGGGTTGCCACAGGCAAGAGATTCCAAAGTCACTTAGGATGCGCCTGATGTAAATTCTATTTCCTTTGAATGTTAAGAAAGTTAGTCCATATGTATAGAAAATTTACTATTAAATGGATGATTTGAAACTTTTTGTAATGTGATAGAAAAGCTCTTTGTTTTGAGCCTTAACGAGCATCCTAGTGAACTTATTATGGTCATGAATGACAGAGATACAAGAAGAAGTGCATTCTATAAATGATCATTAATCAGTCACTCGATGTTCCTATTGTTTACCAAAAGAAAGAAAAGAGCTTCAGGTTGAAGCCAGGGATGAGAGGAATGCCGAAAAGCAGGTAGACAGGGAGAGGCTGAATGGAATGTGGATTAATACAGAAACAAAGTCTATGTTAGTGTAGGACTTAATTGAGGATATGTCCTTTGACTTATATAAAAAAAAGAGAGGATATGGTCTTTGTGGATGGAGAAGTTGAACAGCTGTTGCTGACTCCAGATAATTTGGTGTAATTGAAATGCTGTTCTTATATATAAAAGATTCTGTTGTTTGCTAGCCAAAAAAGATTCTGTTGTTGACTTGAGTATAAAATTTATTGTTGATATAATTCCACATCATTGAAAACAAAAAGTTTTTTTCACATAAAAAAAGAAAAAAGGAAAAAAAAGGGAAAACTTATACACATATTTTTCCCCTTTTTTCTTTCAAGGTTTCAAACTGTAAAAGCTTGTATTGCTTCATGGAGAAATAGGGTGGACCATGAAGAGAAAAATATACATATTATGTCTAGGACTCAAGATTCAAATGAAATATACCAGTGTTTCTTTGAAGCTAATCCTCAATGGTATACATTGCAGTTACACCAATATGTTTTGTTGTGGCTGCTGATAAAAATTGTTCCTTATAAGCTAATGTTGTCTTGAGAATCTTATAGTCAAAATTCTGATCATTTACAGAGTAATTCTATGTAATCTTTCTGGTAGTTTTAGCTGATCCATTTTACAATGGGTGCGGCTGTAATTTGTTCTTATTATGTTTTCTGCACATAAATATTGTTGTTTGCCACTTGCCTCACCCTGATTCTAGGTTCTCATAATGGAAGTTGATTGACATGCCCATGGAACAAAGGGATTTACATTCATTATCTTCTTTTCTATTCATTCAAGGATGGTAACTGTGGTACATGTAAACTAATTGATGATTCTATGATTGTCCATGAAGGTTTTGGAAGTGCACTCTCCAAAGTTGCTGCCAATAGGGAGCTTCCACTAGGGTTACGCCAGATATCCTTTTTTCTTTTTTACAATCAAACTCATGCCATTATCTTCTGTTGTTTTTCATCCCCCTTGCTGGTTAAAGAAAAGAATCATTGTTTTGTGCTGGTCAAATATTCTTCTTTATTTAGATAAGAAGACAGAATGCTAGTTTCTTGTTCTCATTATAACGGAAAAGTGTACTGAAGCTAAATTTTGAATCTTGACCCTCTTGAAAATTCTCATATGTTGTATATGTACAGAGTTTTTTTCTCCTGTTGGAAAAGAAGTTACAAACTTCAAAAGTGACCTTTGAATATTGTATTTTTTTGTTTCTTTTCTGTTTTATTTTTAAAGTGGGCCATCTAGAATCCGCAAATTCTGTGGGAGAGCATTTGGTGTAGTAAGGTCCCTCAATGTGTTGTGCGGATTAATATGTTATTGAGATCAATTCTTTTTGTTTTATTTTAATTATTGTACTACAATTAGGGGTATCTTGTAATTCTATAGTAGATTTCATGAATCTCTTAGACCAGATTCTTTCTTTAGGAGACTGCCATTTAGAGTTCTCCTTTATTTAATAAAACCCACTATTACTTATACAAAAAAGTACAGAGAATTTTTATATTGTAAGATTTGACATACTTTCACCTAGCTGCCGTCCTTCTGAAGCAGTTTGTTAAGAAACACTGGCAGGAGGGTGAGGATTCTTTTGAACATCCTGCTGTTTCAAGTGATGAAAAGGTATATATGAAAATTCACCATTGTAGATCACATTTGTGTATCTTTGTTAGCTTTTATACACCTTGCATTTTCATTTATTTAGTTTTTTAATCCTACTTGCACATTTCATAAAAGGTTCCCTATATAATGGAGCATTGAATTTGTTGTGTTCTTTTTACATCATTTCTCTACTTTATTGGTGATTACCTTTTGAGATTTTAATCCTTTTGTTTTATTGTCCCTGAAGTTCTCTATTACTGCATTTCTGCACCACCGATGTTGTTCAATGGACAATTTAAAAGTCATAGGTCCTGAAGATTGTTTCTTGAGTTTAGTCCACAAAAGCAGGAGTAATTTCCAAGTAAAGTAGATTTTGGGTTGCAGTGCCTCTGTAGCATGTCCTCCTTTGCTTGACATGCACTACAAAATATTGTACTTGTATTTTTTTGTTAACATCACAAAATCTATAATTATTTGAAGCCACATTATGGGTAAGTGGAGATTAGATTTTCCACATTGCTTTTGCTTGCGCTATATATTTGCATGGATGAAGACCATGTGATTGTCTTCTTAGTTGGTATCATGTTACTAAGTGCACTAGGGAATGTGAGATATGTTGATTCTATTCTTATTCATACTTATTGTTCTGAATAAAGTTTTTATTTTATTTAAATTTTTATTTTTAAAGAAAGGAAAGCTCAATTAGGAGAGCTTCCTAATTAACTACACACTCAAGTTCACAGGTCATAAAAATTGATATATGTTTACCATTATATGAAAAAAAATGCTTAGCAATATATAGAAAATAGAAGTAAAAATATATTTAATTATTAATTAATAAATGTATCCCGCTGCATGTGTCCTATTTTTTCAAAAATTGCCGTGTCACCACACTCGCACCCGAATCCGTGCAGTTGCTTCCTAGCCCACCAGCCATACTCTTAACTTAATTTTGCCACTGACTGAAAAGAATCAGTTTAGCTCATGCTCTCTAGAACTTTTATCACATATTACTAAATATAATTGTACAGACCAAAAGCCCAAAAGACAACTTCAATTGTGATATATATTCTCAGGGTCTTGGACAAGCTTTAGCGACCTTAGTCATTTGTTTGGTTGTCCATGATGCACAATATATTCTATTATTTTTGTACACAATGCACAAAATATTCTATTAGGATCCTTAATGATTAGATTGACATGCATGATCATGGCTTTGACTGATAACATTTCCGTTAAATGATGTATCAGTGATTAAGTCATACATGTGGTAACTGTTAACCAAATTTTGTTTCTAATTCCTTTTTATGTTGTAATAATTAGTTGTCTATCATTGTAGACCATTCTTATTTACTACTTTTCCAACACAACAGCTCACTCTTGTAAAGAGTCTTAATTTTAATATGCTTTTCTTTTGTATGTCTAATGAAATTATGGTAACATTATCAGGCAGTCATACGCAGACTTCTTTTAATGTCATTGGATGATCCTCAGAGAAAAATTTGCACGGCAATTAGTATGGCTGTGGCATCCATTGCCGTCTATGACTGGCCAGAGGAGTGGCCTGACTTATTGCCTTTCCTACTAAAGTTGATAAGTGATCAAACTGATATGAATGGAGGTGAGTTTTCCATACATTTGTGTAACACTTAACCTAATGCCAATTTATTTATTTTAGCTTTGTATAGGTCTTCATATAATTAGTTTATTAGATTTCCTTCAAGAAACTTTATCCCTTATCCCTTTGTTTACATTTTTGAAACTTTTACTTATCAAATAAATACATTGTTGAAACCTTTCCTGATTAAATGGTATTAATAAAGTCAGATATTATTGTTTAGATTGTTAAAGACCTAAGAGTCACTTGTTATTTTTATATTAGTTTGTTATTTTAGATCAACAGTAAAGGTATTCTTGTAATTATGCCATATCACTCTAAATATTGGCGACGATGAGGGACTGCTTAACATAGCCCTAAACCTAATTGCCTTATATTAAAAAAAAAAGCCCTAAGCCTTTTTATGTATACTCTCTCTCTCTTCTGCCCTTCTCGTCTTTCTCTCCCAAACAATATGATGTTTAATGGGAAGTAAATTAGAGAAGTAAGATAAATACCAGATATATGTTTGTTAGCATTTGAGCCTATGACCTAGGATGGAGGGGAATCAGCCACACATGCAACATTACTTGAATCATCTAATGTAGCAATAGAAGAGGAAGTGCAGTGCACAATTGCTGAACAAGCTTGGTAAGCTGAGTAGTGAGTGCATAATGAGAACCAGAACTAGAAGTGTGCCTAGGCGGAGTAGAAGTTGGTTGTGGCTGTGCACCACCATCAATGATCTGATTCACATAATATGGCTACCCATATTTCACCCAACAGTAGGGTTCAGTATGATTAAACTACAACAATGTTTACACTTGCCACCATGATCGCCGGTATGGCCACCACCATGAAAACCACGGCCTCCACTACCGCCACAGAAACCACTACAAGAATTACCATGACCTTCACTACTTGAGATTAAAGCAGAGGACTTCAAGGAAGTGACAGTGGAGTTTTGTCCCAATGATGAGCGCTATAGTCGAGATTAGGCAAGAACGTACCTTTGAAGGGAATGAAAGATCGATTCATGAGTTGAAGCTTTCCTTATTTTAGACTTTGGATTCATGAGTTGAAGCTTTCCTTCTTTTAGACTTTGTTTGAATGGGAAAATGCTTCGGGTGTTCTTACTTTTAATTCTCTACCTAATTTGCTTCATTTTTTGTACTTTCATTGTTATTTAGTTTATATTTTATGTTGTCTCTATCGAACACTGCCTGTGTGCCTTGTTTTCATTGTATTTTCTTATTTCAACTCTCAATGAAGTTTTTTACTTATAAAATAAAAAAAACTTGGGATTAGGCATTAGCAGTAGTAGGTAAGGTCTCACTAGATAGAAAATAAGCAATCAGTTGTAAGAGGCCGATACTATAATAATTGTTCCCATAAATTTTTAAAAGAACTATAATACTTTAACAACGGCTCCCAGATTGGTTAGTAGTGAAATTTTCATGATTTTAAAAACCGGACCTGACCGACTGGTTCAATTGGGAGGCCTCAATCTAGTCCAATTCTCTTCGAAAGCCGGAAATGCTGAAAAAAGAAAAAGAAAAAACGGAAACAGCAGATTCAACCATCCAAACCAGAAACCAGAACAGTTATTGAGTGGTTTGGTTATGATGCCAAAATGCAGCTGTGTTTGGCAAAAATTTTCTCATTCTGTCCTCTCTCATCTCAAGTCACAATTGTTGAAGTAGTCAGAGGCACTTTTGTTCTTGTTTTATCTTATTTTATTTTTCACTCCTAAAATAATTATTAATAGAAAGAAAAAGAAGTTTTAGTTGCAGCAGTCATAGCAGATCTGCAAATGTGGAGAGAGAGAGAGAGAGAGAGGGGGGGGGGTGGGGGTTAGATTTGGTTTGAGTGACTGGGCTGCACTTAGCACTTGCTTATGGTATATCTTAGCATTTATAGGGGCATTCAATTTAGGGCTGTGGAGGATTTTTAATTTTATTATTTTTAGGGAAACGTTTGTCATGGTCCATGGAGGTCCTGGAGGATTGTTTTGGACCTTTGGTAAAGTAGCAAAAGCAAGTCACTGAGGGGGTGTTTGGATTTTGTGTTTTCTATCACTCATTACTCTAAACTCATCACTCAAAATTGGTGGGTCCCACGCATGCGATGAGTTTTCATTTTTTGTTTCCATCACCCAAAACTCACCAAATTGAGTTATGAGTTAGTGAGAATGAAAAAAAAAAAAAAAGGTGTTTTTGAGTTATGGAAATAGAGTTACGGTGGCACTTTTGTAATTTCACTCAACTAATGGGCCTTATGTTTTGTGTGTTGTCAAATCCATGCCAACGCACTCCTCCACAGCTCTCTTCTCTCTCATTACCAGACTAGAAAGCACGGACGCGGTTGGGAGGGTGCCGCACCTGAGTTCGATGCGGCCCGACGCGGTTGCCCGCACGTCGGTGCCGCGTTTGAGCTTTTTTTTTTTTTTCTTGGATTCGCGCCAACTTGGCTTGATTCGCGCCAAACTGGGTTGATTCGGCCAGAATCGGGCCGTATTGACCGGCGACCGAAACGGTTGAAATAGGCCAGAAACGGCCAAAACAGGCCAAAATCGGCCTTGAATCTAGCTGGAACAGTCGAAATTTCCACCTCAGAGGCATAGTAATGTGTTTCTTGCCTTCTTTCTTTGTTTTGTGAATCAAGGCATAGTAATGTGTTTTTTAAGAATATTTTAATAGTAAAAATATATAGAAAATATAAATAAAAATATTTTTAATAATTTTTTAAATGCCGAGTCCTGCTGCACTCATACCCTACTTTTTCAAAAATTGCCGAGTCCTGCACCCGAGTCCCGAAATGCACCCGTGCTTCATAGTTACCAGACTTCTTCTTTTTTGCTTTGTTCTTTGATTTTCTTTGCTCTTCTTCTTCCCAAGCCACACATCATAACTTCGTCTCTCTTTTTTTTTTTTTTCCATATTGGGTTTTTGGGTTTGGTTTCTATTATTATTATTATTTTCTCTTTTCTTTCCTTTTCACTGGGTTTTTGGGCTTGGTTTTTCTTTTCTTTCCATGGGTGCTGGGTTTGAGTGGATGAGGATGGAGGCGATGAGAGCTTCTGGGTTCGGTGAAAGGCAATGAGAGCTTCTAGTTTTAGTGAGTTGATGAGGATGGAGGCGATTCAAGCTCCACGGTTTGGTGAGTTTGAGGAAGGAGGCGATTCAAGCTCCATGGTTCGATGAGATGATGAGAATGGAGTCGATTCAAGCTCCACGGTTTGGTGATTTTGGGTATTGGGGGTGAAGAAACAAAATGGTAATAACAAAGTAGAGAGAACTGGAGGGGTTCTTTTCCACACGCGGGTAGCCATTCTGTTTTCATTGCACCAAATCAGTTCGTGGGTCCCACAAAAAGTTGAGATTTTTGAGTTTTTAGAATGAAAACTCAACTGGGTTTAAGGGCCAAATAGAGCTGGGGATAAGTTGAGGATTCTCAAGTGATAAAAAATGAGTTATAGGGTGATGAGTTGAGTGATGATTTTTGGGTGATGAGTGATGATATATCATTCACTCACCATCCAAACAAGGCTTGACTCACGTGACTTTAGCTTCTTCTTTTTTTTTTTCCTAAAATGATTATTTTTATATTAATTAAATGAAAAAAAAAAATTTAAAATCCACTTAATTTTTCTTTAAAATGAATTCATTAAAAATCAACTGCTATCTACTTAATTTTTCTTTAAAATGAATTCATAATATAATTTTTTTGAGTTCATTGAGGAGCTTAATTTGATAGATTTGCCATTGGAAGGAGGGAGTTATACTTGGTCTAGTGGCTCGGATCAGCCTTTGATGTCCAGGATAGACAGGGCTCTGGTTTCTCATGATTGGGAGGATCACTATCCGGATGTGATCCAGCGGGTTTTACCTCGTCTTATTTCAGACCACTTCTCCATATTAGTGGAGGCTGGGAGGATGTTGAGGGGGAAGAGTCCTTTTAGGTTTGAGAACATGTGGTTAAAGACAGATGGGTTCACAGAGAGGGATCATTCTTGGTGGAATCAATACTCCTTCTCAGGTACTCCCAATTTTGTGCTTGCCAAGAAGCTGAAGGCTCTGAAAGGAGACATTATTTAGTGGAACCAAAGTGTGTTTGGAAACGTAGGTCGTCAAAAGAAAGAATTGTTGGAAACCTTGAAATTATTGGATGCTAAGGAAGGGGAGTATGGCCTTTCTGAAGTGGAGATAGGTGAGAGGGCTGTGATGAGATCTCAAATACAGAACTTTCTTTCTTTGGTAGAAGTTTCGTGGAGACAGAAATCGAGGATGCTTTGCATTAAGGAAGGAGACAACAATACCAAATTCTTCCATAAGGTGGCTAATTCCTGGAGAAGGTATAATCATATTAGTATGCTGGGGGTGGATGGGGTTATTTATGAGGACGAATTAGAGATGGCGGGCCAAGTAGTTCAGTTTTATAAAAACTTGTACAAGGAGACAAAGGAGTGAAGGCCTTTTGTGGAAGGATCGGAGTTTGATCAGATTGAGGGGTTGGAGAGGGACTGGCTTGAACGGAGGTTTGAAAAGGAGGAAATTCTTCGAGTTGTCAAAGAGTTGGAAGGAGATAAAGCTCCAGGTCCTAATGGTTTTTGTATGGCTTTCTAACATCACTGTTGGGGAGTTGTGGAAAGGGATGTTTTAGCTGTGTTTGAAGAGTTTTATCAACACAATAAGTTTGAAAAATCTCTTAATGCAACTTTTATAGCCCTAATCCCTAAGAAGAATGGTGCCTCCAATATTGGAGATTTTAGACCTATTAGTTTGGTGGGGAGTGTATACAAGATCTTAGCTAAGGCTCTGGCAAATCGCTTGAAAGAGGTTTTAGATAAACTATTATCTAAGGCTTAGAACAGTTTTGTGGGCGGTAGATAGATACTTGACTCAGTTCTTATTGCTAATGAGTGTGTTGATAGTAGGGTGAAGAGTAAAATTTCGGGGGTTATTTGTAAGCTGAACATTGAGAATGCCTATGATCATGTAAATTTGGAGGCTCTTCTAGATTTGTTGAAGAGAATGGGATTTGGGGTGAGGTGGTGTAGGTGGATCTATACATGTATATTTATAGTCCAGTTCTCTATCTTGGTTAATGGGTCTCCAGTTGAGTTTTTTGGGAGTTCGAGGGGATTAAGACAAGGGGACCCGTTATCTTCTATGTTGTTTCTGGTTATGATGGAGGTTTTTAGTAAGATGATGAAAAGAGCTGAAGGTGCTGGTTTACTTCGAGGTTTCAGGGCTGATTGTAGACGAGGTGGAGGCGTATATGTCTCGCATCTTTTGTTTGCGGATGATAAGATTCTATTTTGTGATGCAGATGTGGAGCAGATTCTACATGTTCGGATGCTCCTTTGTTTCCAGGCTATGATAGGATTAAAGGTTAATGTCTTGAAGAGTGGTTCCCATTGGGTAGGTTTCTAATATTCATGTCTTGGCAGAGATTTTGCTGGATTGGGTCTTTGCCTATGACCTATCTTGGTATGCCACTGGGGGCATCCCATAAATCCCCTACTATTTGGAATCCTATCTTGGAGAAAATCGAGTGTAAGTTGGCTGGGTGGAAAAAGATGTATTTGTCAAAAGGTGGAAAACTGACATTTCTTAAAAGCACATTATCTAGTCTTCTGACTTACTTTTTATCTCTTTTTACTATCCCTATGCATGTGGCCAATAAAATTAAGAGGTTGCAAAGGGATTTCTTATGGGGGGATTCCAAGACACATTTGGTGGGATGGGATAAGGTGTGTGCACCTCCGGAAAATGGTGGGTTAGGAGTAAGGAAATTAAGCACTTTTAATAAAGCCTTATTAGGGAAATGGCTATGGCAGTTTGGGGATGAGAAGACAAGGCTTTGGAGAAGGGTTGTAGCTTTAAAGTATGGGGAAGAATGGGGGGGATGGACCTCTAAGCTAGATAGAGGAGTACATGGATGTGGTTTGTGGAGAAGCATTCGAATGGGTTGGGAGGTTTTTAGTAAAAATATTCGGTTTGAGGTAGGGGTGGGGGATAGAGTGAAGCTTTTGGACAGATCAATGGTGTGGGGATTCTCCACTTTAATTGACCTTTCCGGTTGTGTATGGGATTGCCACCAATAAAGAGGCATCAGTGGCCTTTTCTCTTAAACGGTTGGGGATAAGAGAATGGAGAAGCTGGAATGTCCGTCTTAGTCGGAGACCAAATGATTGGGAAATGGGTGTTGTGGAAGAATTTCTCCATACTTTGGGTTCTAATTTACCTCCAACTGAGAATGGAGACTGTATGCGTTGGAAGTTGACGAAGAATGGGGATTTTGATATCCGATCGTTTTATAATAAGTTAAGAGATTCCTTGCCCATTATCTTTCCTTGGAAAGGTGTTTGGAAGGTTAAGGCCCCTCGGCGTGTTTCTTTTTTTGTGTGGACGACTGTATGGGATAAGATACTTATAGGGGACAATTTGAGGGGTAGAGGGATGGACTTTGTTGACTGGTGCATTATGTGTTGTTGTAATGGGGAGACTGTGGATCATTTGCTACTGCATTGTGGTAAGGCTTACCGGTTGTGGAGTTTGGTGTTTAGATCATTTGGGATTGCATGGGTTTTGCCAAGATCAGTTGTGGATACTCTCTTTGGTTGGTGGAATTGGCTTGGAAAGCATTTGTCTAGAATTTGGAATTTAGCTCCGCTTTGCTTAATGTGATGTCTTTGGAGGGAACGAAATTGGAGGATGTTTGAGGATATGGAAAGTTTTGACAACCAGCTATTGGCTTCGTTCAGTGGCTCCCTTTTTGACTGGTTTAGGGTTTGGGGACTCACCTCTAGTAATTCTCTACCTATGTTCCTTAGCTCTCTCCTTTGTAATTAGTATCTTTTCTTTCTTTTTTTTATCTTCTATCTCTTTATTTTTTTAACTCTGCCTTATGACTTTCTGCATGAGGTAGTGTTCTTGAATATACATCTTTATTACTTTAAAAAAAGAAAAAAGAAAATAAAGAATTCTTTACAAGTTTTCAAGATGTTTAGTGGATTCCAACTTTTTTATGGTGATGGCCGTATAATGCACTAAAAAAGAAGGCTAGGCCACCAATTGTTTTGTTTTGTTTTGAGGGTGATATGGTAATAATAATATGTTTAGTTACATTTTCTTTTTAATGTGTGTGTATATATATATATATAAAAGAGATGAAAATCACTTAATTTTCTTAAAAATTATTTAATTAGATATTATTATATATAAACTTATTATATATTTGTATAATTTTAAAATTTTTTATTTATTTATTTATAATGTCACCGGTTCGACAACTAGAAAATTAGTAACCACTCTTTTCCAGTACTTTGATTGGTCCAATTTTCAAAACCATAAAAATTTTTCTCATAAATCTCATACACCAGAGAAACATAGCTTTGATGGGAAAAAGATTCTGCAAGAGTCTTAAATCTTCTTCGAAGAGTCACAAAATTCTTCTGTAGTAGAAATGTGGGGTTCCATACTATGCCATAGCCATCCCAAAGCAATAGAATCCTCACTCACCAATCCTCATAATTTAAAGCCCCAACATTAGGAGGTTTATCGGTCAAATATTTCAATTTCTTTTTCCATTTAAGAAAACTTTCACATGAACCTAAGCTAAATAATTCAAACCATTCAACTTCTTGAGGTAATTGATTTAGACATATCATCCTCTTTAATTAGTGATGGTTTGTCCTTAGTCATGATAACAACTTTTTCTTAATTCATACCAAACTCAAATTAGAATAGTAAGGTAAAAGCAGCTGTTCCCCTCAAAACACCAAAAACAATTCGAATCCTCAACTAATCAACAAAAGAGCCTCATCCAATCTGTGCTAAGGCTTATTCAGCACCTATAGATAGACGCTTGTCAAAAAATGCTGTCAGAAAGCACCAGAAAAACAGATCTGAAAATGGGTGCTAAAATTCAAAATAAAATCCTTGAAAAATACAAAAACCACACCAGATGGCTTCAAAAAGTTATGGAAAAATCATCAAAAAGATCCGGGGAGGTCGATGATTTGAAATATGTGGTTGCCAGATTTTGATTATTGTATCGATGCTCATGTTAGCGCTAATGATGTCGTATAGACATTGACATTAGCGCTGATGTCATCGTACAAATGCTGACATTAGCGCCAGCGTGATTGTACAAATGCTTATGTCATCATACCTCTGTCATTTGAGGATGATCTCTTAGCTGTTCTAGGACATTTTAAGGTCGGATTGGGATATGCTCTGATACCAAGTTGAATGGTAAAATATGAAATTTTAGGATTAGAAATTGAGAGGGAAGAAGAGAAGTAGAAAGAGAGAGAGTGAGACACAGAGAATAGAAGAAAAGGTTTAGAGCTTGATCATTTAAGTCTCGCCTTAGCATATATTTCTAATGTGATTTATAGCATGTTTACAAAAATACCCTTATAAGTATGCTTATATAAAAAATAACTAGAAGTAACTCTAATAGCTATTTTGAATTTTGAATGTGGTTGGTGACTCATTTGTTGAATTTGATTCTTTTTTTTTTGATAAGTAAGAAAGATGTATATTCAAAAGGCTACTTTATGCATGAAAAGCACAAAGCAAACCAAAATTCACAAAGAAAAGAAAGAAATAAAGAAGAAAAGAAAACAAAGAAGAAAGTTAACTACAATAGAGGATAGAGCAAAGGAAAGAAGGGAGAGAATCACTAGATGTGAGTCCCCAAGCCTGAGACCAGTCGAATAGAGATCCACTTAAAGAAGCAAGCAACTAATCTCCGGAGCTATCCAAGTCATCAAAAGTCTGCCTATTACGCTACTTCCACGGACACCACAATTTGATTCTTATTCTGCTTTGAACATGCTGGTATGTTGGGTTGTGTTCTTGTCCTAGTTTGAGCTAGTTTGAGTTGGTTATGTTCATTATGATTGAGGAAAAATGTATTTCATGGTTGGGGAAAAACAATCACTTATTAAGAATGATGATATGCCTAAATTGATTTCCTCTGAGTCGAATGGTTTAAATTATCTAGTTTGGGCATGAGTGAGTCTGTGTGAGAAGTTGAAATTAAAATATTTGACATATAATCCCCTTGATGTGGGGGATCTGTCTTAAAAAGATTGGATAAGTGAGGATTATGTTGTTATGGGATGGTTGTGGCGTAGTGTGGAACCCCACATTTCAGCTACAATTGGATTTATCATACTTCTAAAAAGATTTGGACTGTGATGGACTGTTTTTTGCATCCAAGTTATGTGTCTTGGGTTTATGAGATATATGAGAAGATTTTAACTACCAAGTGAATTGGGTAATCATTGTTAGAGTGCTATAGCACTTTTTCGAATGTGTAATCAATTCCTCTAGTATTGGACTTTTACTAGTGATTTGGAGAAACATAAACAACATTAGGAAAAATTTATGATTGTTAGTTTGTTATCTTGTTTATACTATAATCTATTGGGTTCAAGGATTAGATTCTTGCTAGTGAGACCTTATCTTCAGTTGCTAATGCTTATTATCGTTTATTGTGCTCATCCTTGGGACATGGCTCTAATGTTCTTTCTTTAGAGTTTTCAGCTTTAGTTTCTAAAATGACGCTTGTTGGTTCTTGTGGCGGTCGTGGTTTTCAAGGTATCGGTTGTACGCGTGGATGTTGTAACAAGAAGTGTAATCACGGTTCTTGAAAAACCTATAGTAACATGACTCCCCTTTTTTTGTAGCTCAATTAGCTGGCATCTCTTATTGTTTCCAATGGAGACATCCAGGGTCAAATCCCCCACCTGCAACTATTGAATTATCAAAAACAAGAAGTGTGATCACGGTGGTGATATCAATCATATTGATCCTCTTTGTTGGGTGAAATATGGAAAGCCAAATTATGTTTATTAGGTCATTGATGCTATTAGACAATCAAAACATACTTTTATTTCTTATGATGCACTCCCTACCTACTCAGCTTAATGAGCTCGTTCAAAAAATTGCATATTGCTCTTGTCCTTGGTGTTCTTCATCCCACTAAGTTGTTATATTTACCATCAAGTCTATATGTCCTTCATTGTCTTTTTAATTTTCTTTTTGCTAGTCAACTGATTAAAGCCTTACGCTATTCTATAACTTTAGAACCCACTTGTGTCTTTCAGGACCTCAAGACCAAAAAGTGGGAGTTTTGTGCATTGGTATTACATTGGTTTGAGCCCAATTTTGTGGTGGGTATACTAACTTCTTCAGGTGGGAATTTTGGTAGTGGGAAGAGTTAGCTTGAAAGAGTGTGATCTAGTTCTATATAGAGTATATAGTTGGAGAAGAATTGTAGGGACTTTGGTGACCAGGTCAAAGGGAGTGATCAAACCTATTTTTCATGGACTTCTTTGATTGTGTTTATTCATACTTTGTTTGGCTCATTGATCTCCTATTTTAGTGATGCTCTTAGTTTTGGGGTTTGATTTATATCTTTTTCTTCTCCCTTTTCATTCTTTCTCCCCCTTTGTCAGTGCTAGTTTGCATGCTTGGGTTGCACCCTCGTTGAACCATCTTAATGGATTTTTCACTGATATAAAAAACAGGGTAACATTTATTTTTCAAGACGAAAAGATATCAGCTTTAGAGTGCTGAAATTCCAGTCATTCAGTGAAGTGGACCTATGATAAGGGCTAAGTTTGGAAGGAATGTGTTATTTATCAATGGATATAGGTTGTAAATGCGTAGCTCAACAAAGTTAAAGGTTCTAAAAAGCCAAAGGGGTGAAAAATACTGCAATTGCTTGTTATAGACTAAGGCATACTGGACAAAAAAACGTACTTGCTATCAATAGTGGCATTAGGCTTAAAAGTAAATCAAATTCTATGCGATTTAGTCACTTTTTGTGTAAGCCATAAAAACATTTATAATTATTTTTCATAGGTGTTATTAAAAGAGTTGAAATAATCCTATATGCTCGATTGATTTTAATAGAGATGGAAGTTTGTTAATGAGTAGTAACATTTACATTTCCAATTAAGAATGTTGGGAATGTGAACGTGCTAACTTTTTCCTATGATTATTTTTGTGCGTGTTTTGTGCTGGTGATGGTGGTGATTTTTGCATTTTGCTTCAAATGATCAAATGTGTACAAAACTTTTCTAGTGCATGGAGCTCTAAGGTGCTTAGCTCTTTTGTCGGGAGACTTGGATGATAAGACGGTGCCAGCACTAGTTCCTGTTTTGTTCCCATGTTTGCTTACAATTGTTTCATCTCCGCAGGTTAGTTCTAATTAGTTTTCTTTACAATTTTGTCATGACTTGTAAAAGCTTCACATATTATTTTTTTTTTTCATAAATATATTTTTCCTCCAATATTTTGTTTGATAGATTATTGTTTTTCCTTTTTTGTTTGATAAGAAATAAAACTTTATTGAAAAAAAATCAAGAACACAGAGGATCCTAAGTACATAGGCCTTGTACTAAGGAAACAATGTACTCAAAAGATGCATGAAAAGTAAAATCAAAGTAAATTAGGAAAATAAACAGAAGTAAAAGCACTCGAAGCATTTATCCACTCAAACAAAGTATTGAGGAATAAAAGCTTCAAATCATGAATTAGTCTCTCATTCCCTTTGAAAATCCAAGCATTCCTCTGCTGCCAAATACCCCATATAAGACAATGGGGAATCATATTCCAAATCATCGCATTTCTATGCCTACTAGACATGACTGACCAAGTAGCAATAGTCTCCGCAACCTTTCTTGGCATAACCCAATTAATCTTGAATTGTGAAAAAACCATGTTCCACAACTCACTATTGATAGGGCAGTGAAGGAGTAAATGATTAGTAGTCTCCCCACTCCTCTTACACATACAATACCAGTCAATCACAACAACTCGACACCTCTGCAAGTTATCAATAGTCAAAATTTTCCCAATGCCACCCTCTAGAGGAAGAAACTAACCTTTGTTGGCTCCTTAGGTTTCCACAAATTCTTCCATGGAAAAGGAGGTCGACTATGCAACACCTTATAGTAAGATCTAACTTCAAATACGTCATGATAAGTAACTAAAGATTTTATTAATAGAAACAAAACTAAGTACACCGATTAGTGCAACATGGTAGATAGTAGGCACTAGGCAATTTTGAGAAAGGTTAAATTTTTTTTGACTTATGGGGGTTCCATCTTTATCTTCATTGAATTGAAGGCTTTTGAATTATCAATAGAGGAAGGGGGTTCTGTTTTCATTCTCCAGATTTACAAGCAAGGTAGAGACTCAATATGGTCGGTTTTAATGGGCAAAGAGTGTGCTAAGCGATTGTTGTTGCATGTTGAAGGGTTAATGTCAAATCAGTCACCCGATCCTTTTGTGAGAACATTTAGGGAGGGGATGAGGTCTTCATTTTCCAGCTATGGAGCCTTTTTACGGATTATAGAGCTGATAAATGGCCATCACAGGGGTTCTATAGTTGTTTTGGAGGGTAAGTTGGGTTGTGGCTAGAGAGGTTTTGGATTTCATTTGAGAAAAGTTATCGCATCAGATTTAGTTCAGTTGCAGTCTATACTCACCAAAAGAGGCCTTTTGGTCTCATCAAGAACAGCAAAGATATGTCTTATGCGGCAGTGGTGGTAGAGCTAGAAAGCACGGGCATGACATTTTGCTCGCCGTGCTCGTGTCGGACACATTCCAGACACAGGGTATGCATTGGTGTCCTAGTCGTTATTTATTTTTTTATTTTAAATTGTCAGAGACTGCCTATGCCAAAAAAAGTGATGCAGGGCATTTCAAGTTGTTGCATCCTAATCCTCTTGTGAATAGTTAGTTAGTTAGTTAGTTAGATGATTGCTTAAGCAATAGCCAATAGGATTTAGACACTTGTCAAGCATCTAGAAAGCTCCAATGCCAAACAAATAGTATAAGCACCACATTGTAGTTACTTTGTGATTAGTTTTTGAATGCAATTACAAGATTAGCCTAGTGCTATTTTCAAGAGATGGATTTCTCTTAAGAAGGTTTTGTCACACCTTGTTCATTGTTCTAAGCAACTCTCATTTCCCTTAATCAATTCTAAGCCTAAACAGCAGCCCCCTTAATATCCCTGCATCAAATTGGTATCAGAGCTTGAGATCCTTAGGATTTAAGTTCTTGTATTGTTTCTCATTTTCTGTCATCAAGAACCTGTCAAGATCCTATATTGATTTCATTCCCAGCCTTAATACCTTACCTTTATCAAAATAAAAGCCTTCAATTGTGCTGGCAAGATTCTGCAGTGGTGAAAGATGGTGTTTGAGAAGGAAAGGAAGGACAAAGGGATGAAAGTAGTGGTTCAAGAGGCAGCCTTGGAGACTCATGCAGCAAATAATCCAGAAGTTTTGGAGCAGCACTTTGCCTTAGAACATGAAGTGGAAGCGTTGAGGAGGCAAATCCATGCCTTGACTGAGCATGTTCGAAGAGACGAAATACAGCAGCCAAACAACCACGATTATCATGGAAGTGAGGCATCAAATGAAGAAAGCAAGAGGATCCTTTTGCCTACAACCCAAGGATACGACATGGAAGGCAAATTCCTGTTCTGCAACCAAGGGATCATGAGCAAAAGTGGGAATCCAACTTCAAGATTGAGTTATCTGAGTTCTATGGTAGCTTTAATCTGTAGAATTCATGGACTGGCTCAACCAAGTGGAAAGAATCTTTGATTTCCATGAGGTACCAGACTACAAGAAGGTGAATTTGGTAGCAAATAAACTCAAGGGCAGGGCATTTGTTTGGTGAAGGCAGTTGCAGGTCCAAAGAGTGAGAATGGGAAAAGGAAAGGTGCAAGAATGGTTCAAAATGAAGAGACAATTACAAAAGCAAAAAAAGGTCTGGATTTGTTTGAAATCTTAGGGAAACTTTCTCATTTTTGGAGGTATATATTCTCTTTTTAAACTTAAGTTTTGTGGAAGAGTTGTAATAATTGTGTGTTACAGGGGGAGTGTTGGTTTTTTCATCCTTTCTGCATGGGGGGGGGCGGGGGTGTTCGTAGTTTCTTCATTGAGTCCAAATTTTTTCAATTAGTAGTAGAGGAAGGGGGTCGTTATTTCTTGTTAAGGATTTTTGTGAGGGGTAAATTCTTTATGAGATCTGTTTTTATGGGCAAGAATGCAACACAATGGCTGATGTTTAACATTGAACACCTTGTCGTTGGGGAGAACTCCAAACAGTTTTTTTCTTTTAGAGAAGGTGACACTGCTTTTACTCTTCAATGGAGCTCTAACTCCTCTGGTCAGTTCTTGCTGTTGACTGAACTCAAAGTTGGTGGGCCTAGGAGGTTGCTTATTATACCGGAAGGCAAAGAGAGAAATGGTTGGAGGGCTTTTGGTCTGGAACTAAGAAAATTGTTGAATCCTTCTCATTATGTGGTGGGTGGAAAAGGTCTTCCTAAGTTCATTCCTCAGGTGCGGAGGCATAACTTGGAGGCTCAAAATTCTAGAACTTTTGCTGAAGTTGTGCAAGGTTTTCACGGAAGAACAGAGGATAGAAAGCAGCAAAAGCAACTAGGATTCACAGCCAAGGGGAAGATTACTCAGTTAGGAGAGAAGGTGGGGTTGAATCCGAGAATTGCAGGGGCAAAAGCAGGGGATTTTCCGGTGGGTAAGTCTGATAAGATGGAGGTGGTGGGAGGGGTGAGGAGGGAGCAATGTATTAATGAGGTGGTAGAGGTAGGTGAGCAAAATCTGGCAGATAGGATACGTTTCCCAAGTCCAATTCTGTGTTTGAATTCAAAAGATTATAAAAAGGGGAGGAGAAGTGAAGTTAGGAGATCTTGCTGGACAGGGAGAGGTCTTGTCGTGGAGGTAGATGTGATAGGGAGGAGGCGGGTTTTCTGGGTTAGAAAGAAAAGAGGAGATATGGAGATCAGAGGGGATTCACGGGTAGGAGAATGGGAATGCAATAAAGAAGCTTCTAAGACCCTTAAATGGGTTCCATGGGGAACCAACCAGGCTGGAATTAAGCCAGCTATGGGCCTAGGTACAAGCCCAATGTTGACTGAAGCAGGTGTGGGCCTTTTTCATTCAGTTTTCTCAGGCCCAAGTCTATTTGAAGTGGGTGAGAGTTCTCTGTCTGGAGAAGGAACTTCAGCCCAGACCCCGTTGACACTGGCACACCCCAAGGTCTTCTCCCAGTCTTTCGATCTCGAGCCAGAAGCGCCGGTCCAGTGCGTAGAGTTCTCGTTGGTGGCCGACGGCCCATTCTCCGTCGGTACCAGCTCCGACGAGCCCTGGTTGCCTCCGGGTAAGGTCGATGGCTCCTCCGCTGCCGGAACTAGCGTCGTCGTGCCTTTGTTACCACCGGGTAAGGCCGCCGGTCCCTTCTCTGTCGGAAATAGCTCCGATGATCCCATGGTGTCACTGGGTAAGTCAATTAAGGGGTTTTCGCGGTCACCGGTTGAATGCTTTTTAGCTGATTTCTTCTTGAGTTTATACCGGGCTGGGCTTGTGGTTTTGGGTAACAATGATGGGGATAAAGGTGGCTGGGACATTTGTGCCATTGTTAGGACGGAAATTGTCCTTGAACTTGAGAAACCCAGTCTAGCAGTGATACCCTCGGAGACACTGTGTGTTGTCCCTGGGGTGAGTGCTTTGGCGGAGGAAGGATTGTTTAGTCCTGACATGGGTTTGGGTGGAGAGGAAAGTTTATCTATACCTCTGCTGTCTAACACTCCCTTTGGATTACCTTCGTCAGCCGAATTGAATTGTGGTAATGAGACTGTGGAGTGTGAGAATATGTTGGATATTTCTAGATGGGTAAAGAACAGGCTTCCTAGTTTTAGTAAATTGGTGGGGTTGCCTTTGAGCCGACATGAGGAGTTATGCATTGCTTTGTTACAAAAGATTGAGAGGGAGACGGAAGCTGCCAAAGTGTCGAACAGGAAAGTTACAGCTTCTAGAAAAGTTGTCATCTATAAGGATAAGGGGAAGAGAGAGCTGAAGAATTTGCAATCTTCGGTTAATTATGATGGCAAGTAGTGTGCTGGCTGCTGAGCTAATTTATTAGTTGGGGAATTCATGTCTTGATGAATTTAAAAATTCTTTCTTGGAATGTTAGGGGTCTGAATGATTGTCGGAAACGTTCGATAGTAAAAAATTTATTGCGTGAGTGGAAGTGTGACGTAATCTGCCTTCAAGAAACTAAGCTTACTGGTCTGGACAGACAGATGGTTGGCAGCCTGTGGAGTTGTCCTTTTGTGGATTGGGTGGCTTTAGATGTTGTCCAGACGGCCGGTGGGGTGTTGTTGATGTGGGATAGTAGGGTTTTAGAGAGGTTGGAGTTTTTGGTGGGTTCTTTTTTTGTGTCTGTTTGGTGGCAAGGGTTGGGAGATGGCTTCAGTTGGGCGTGTTCTGGGGTCTATGGCCCAGTTGTTAACAATGCGAAGGGGCTAATGTGGGACGAGTTGGTTGGTGTTCAACATTACTGGAACGTCTCTTGGTGTTGTATCGGGGATTTTAATATTGTTCGTTTCCCTAGTGAACGGTTGGGTAATTCTCGTCTTACTCCGGCTATGGAATTGTTTTCGGAGTTCATTGAGGATCTTAATTTGATAGACTTGCCTTTGGAGGGAGGGAGCTATACTTGGTCTAGCGGATCAAATCAGCCTTTGATGTCTAGGTTAGACAGAGTTTTGGTGTCTCCTGATTGGGAGGAGCATTATCCGGATGTGATTCAACGGATTTTACCTCGCCCTATTTCTGATCATTTCCCAATTCTAGTGGAGGTAGGGGGAATGGCGAGGGGAAAAAGCCCTTTTAGGTTTGAGAATATGTGGCTAAAGACGGATGGGTTTACTGATAGAGTGCATTCTTGGTGGAATCGACATTCTTTCTCTGGTACTCCTAGTTTTGTGTTTGCCAAAAAGCTGAAGGCTTTGAAAGAAGACATCGTTCAGTGGAATCGTTTGGAGTTTGGTCATGTCGGACGCAAAAAGACTCAACTATTAGAGGCTTTGAAGTTATTAGATGCCAAGGAAGGGGAGTTTGGCCTCTCTGATGCAGAGACATGTGAGAGAGTTGCGGTGAGATCTGAAGTAGAGAAACTTCTCTCCTTGGAAGAAATTTCATGGAGACAGAAATCAAGGATGCTATGGATTAAGGAAGGAGATAATAATACTAAATTCTTCCATAAGGTGGCTAATTCCCGTAGAAGGTTTAATCATCTGAGTATTTTGGAGGTGGATGGGGTGATTTATGAGGAGGAATCCGAGGTGGCTACCCAAGTAGTAAATTTTTATAAAAATTTGTATCAGGAGACAGAGGAGTGGAGGCCTTTTGTGGAAGGTTTGGAGTTTGATCAGATAGATGGGTCGGAGAGAGGTTGGCTTGAAAGGAGATCTGAGAAGGAGGAGATTCTTCTAGCTGTTAATGAGCTGGCTGGAGATAAAGCTCCAGGTCCAGATGATTTTTCTATGGCTTTTTTCCATCATTGTTGGAGAGTGGTGGAAAGTGATGTTCTAGCAGTTTTTGAGGAGTTCTATCATCATAGTAAGTTTGAGAAGTCTTTGAACGCTACCTTTTTAGCCCTTATTCCTAAGAAGAATGATGCTTCTAATATTCGAGATTTCAGGCCTATTAGCTTGGTGGGGAGCTTGTACAAGATCTTGTCTAAGGTTTTGGCAAATTGTTTGAAACTGGTTTTAGATCAATTGATTTCTGAGTCTCAGAATAGTTTTGTGGGGGGTAGACAGATTCTTGACTCAGTTCTTATTGCAAATGAGTGTGTTGATAGTCGAGTGAAGAGTAAGATCCCGGGGGTTATTTGTAAGCTAGACATTGAGAAAGCTTACGATCATGTGAATTGGGAGGCCCTTCTAGATCTTTTGAAGTGAGTGGGCTTTAGGGAGAAGTGATGTAGATGGATTCGCACTTGTATTTCTACTGTCTAGTTTTCTATTTTGATTAATGGGGCTCCAACTGATTTTTTTGGGAGTTCGAGGGGTCTGAGACAAGGGAACCCGCTTTCTCCAATGTTGTTTTTGGTTATGATGGAGGTCTTAAGTAGGATGTTGAAAAAAGTTGAAGGTGCTGGCTTGATCAGGGGTTTTAAGGCTGGTGGAAGACGGGGTGAAGGGGAATGTGTCTCGCATCTTCTATTTGCGAATGATACTATTCTGTTCTGTGATGCGGAAATAGAGCAGATCCTTCATGTGCGGATGCTTCTCCTTTGTTTTCAGGCTGTGACAGGTTTGAAGGTTAATGCCTTGAAGAGTGAGATGGTTCCAATAGGGGAGGTTAATAATGTTCATACCTTGGCAGAGATTCTTGGTTGTCGGATTGGGTCTTTGCCTATGACCTATCTTGGTATGCCGTTGGGGGCTTCCCATAAGTCCCCTTCTATTTGGAATCCTATCTTAGAGAAAATTAATAGGAAGTTGGCCGGGTGGAAGAAGTTGTATTTGTCAAAAGGAGGTAGACTGACGCTTCTTAAGAGTACGCTTTCTAGTCTTCCTACTTACTATTTATCTCTTTTTACTATCCCTTCGCATGTGGCTAATAAGATTGAGAAGATTCAGAGGGACTTCCTGTGGGGGGAGTCGAAGGTTCATTTGGTGGGGTGGGATAAGGTGTGTGCTCCTAAGGCTAATGGAGGTTTGGGGATAAGGAAGTTAACTACTTTTAATAGAGCCTTATTAGGAAAATGGTTATGGCGGTTTGGGGTTGAGGAGACTCGTCTTTGGAGGAGGGTCGTAGCTTTGAAGTTTGGGGAAGAGTGGCGGGGATGGTCTTCCAAGCTAGGTAGGGGTGTTCATGGATGTGGTTTATGGAGAAGTATCCGAAAAGGTTGGGAGGTTTTTAGCAAATATATCCGGTTTGAGGTGGGGGTGGGGAATAGAGTGAAGTTTTGGACAGATCAGTGGTGCGGGGACTTACCACTCCACCTATCCTTCCCGGTAGTGTATGGGATTGCCTCTAATAGAGAGGCATCTGTGGCCTCGTCTCTCGAACGGTTGGGGACCAAGGCTCGGAGAAGCTGGAAGGTTCTTTTACTTAGGGATCCTAATGATTGGGAGATGGGAGATGTGGATGATTTCCTTCACACCTTGGGTTCTAATTTACCTCAATTTGAGCAAGGTGACCGTATGATATGGAAATTGTCGAAGAAAGGAGATTTTAAAATCCGCTCGTTCTACGATAGGCTTCGAAGCCCCTTGCCTATTATCTTTCCTTGGAAAGGTATTTGGAAGGTTAAGGCTCCTACGCACGTCTCTTTCTTTGTTTGGACTGCAACTTGGGAGAAGATTCTTACAGGGGACATTCTGCGAAGTAGAGGCTTTGATTTTGCTGACTGGTGCATTATGTGTGGTTGTAATGGGGAGACGGTGAAACATTTGCTTCTCCATTGTGAAAAAGCTTATCAGTTGTGGAGCTTGGTTTTTAGATCTTTTGGGATTTCTTGGGTCTTGCCTAGATTGGTTGCAGATATGCTTTCGGTTGGTGGAATTGGTTTGGAAAGCACTCTTCTAGCATTTGGAATTTAGCTCCGCTGTGCCTAATGTGGTGTATTTGGAGGGAGCGAAATTGGCGGACTTTTGAGGACAGGGACAAATCCGATGACCAATTGCTTGCTTATTTTTGTGGTTCTCTTTTTGATTGGTCTAGGGCTTGGGGACTCACCTCTAGTGACTCTCTCCCTTTGTTCCTTAGTTCTCTCCTTTGTAATTAGCTCTTTGTTGCTTTTGTTTGTTTTCTTGTCTTTTTTCTTTCTTCTTTTGTTTCTTTCTCTGTACTCTTTGTCCTACCTTATGTTTTCATGGGGTAGTTTCTTGAATATACATCTTTCTTAATTATCAAAACAATTACAAAAGCAATTCCTGCCTTTCAACTACTTGCAAACTATCTTCCAAATTTTGCATAGGAAGTCATTGCAATCTGAAGCCTCAAGAAACCAAGTACCAGCAAGTGCAAGTCCTTGGCAGCAATCTTGGCCAACCAAGAATGATTATTGGCAGACCAAGAAGGACAAGGGAAATGCAGCAGAGTGTTTTTCTGTTAATGCAGTACCTGGTCTATCAAAGGCAGCCATTGCATGGAAGCATGGTGCAAGCAATGGAATTTTCAAGTGTTACAATTGTGGAGGACAAATCTATGAAGCCCCTAACAAATGGAAGTCAGCCATGAAGTTGGAAGGAAAATCCTTGATGGCGGAAGGGATTAAAGAAGAAGGTATAACTTTGATCCTTGATAATACCCAAAGAAGATATGCTAATGAATGCACCCATGTAGAAGTCAGTGATAGCATATTGCTGATTGAAAACAATAAAATGAAGGAATGCATTCTAGAACCCTTATATGATCCATTTGTGGAAGAAGTAGATGCTAATATAGAGCAAGAAGGAGGTGAAGTTAGAGTTTCAAGAGGGTGCTTGGGGTTCTTATCAATCAATAGCTTTCAAGATTGTGTTCTTTATGATAAGAAGACCATGAATGTTTGTCATGTTTTACTTGCAAGTGGAAGGCCCTGTCAACATGATAGGAAAACCATCCATGGTAGAACGTGTAGCACACACATTATGTACAAGATGATACACCCCTACTATTTGCAACCAAAGAAGAGGAAAGTGAACCCCAAGCCAATGGTCAAGATGAAGGTTGGTTCAGTTGTGTGGGACTTTGCTGTGCAGAAGCAGCAGCCTTTGGTGTGCTGCCAAGAGTAGAAAACTCATTACACAATGCAACTAAATCATCCTAGAAGGCTAGAAATTCATACAAATCTTGTGGCAATCAAGAGCACTTGAGGTCAAGTGCTTCTTAAGAGGGAGAGTCCTGATGTAGGGCATTTCAAGTTGTTGCATCCTAATCCTCTTGTGAATAGTTAGTTAGTTAGATGATTGCTTAAGCAATAGCCAATAGGATTTAGACACTTGTCAAGCATCTAGAAGGCTCCAATGCCAAACAAATAGTATAAGTACCACATTGTAGTTACTTTGTGATTAGTTTTTGAATGCAATTACATAGATTAGCCTAGTGCTATTTTCAAGAGATGGATTTTTCTTAAGAAGGTTTTGTCACACCTTGTTCACTGTTCTAAGCAACTCTCATTTCCCTTAATCAATTCTAAGCCTAAACAGCAGCCCCCTTAGAATCCCTGCATCAAAAAGAAAGAAAAAATGAGGGAAAAAAGAGAGATCTGTAACCTTGCATTTCCATCTTTAGTCTTCCTCATGCTTTTCAGTTTCTCCCATTCTGTGTCTCTTCATCTTTAACTTTCTCTCTCATTTTTTGTTTTCAAAACTAACTTTTTTTTTTGAGAGTTGTGTGGCTGACTGCCTCCTCTTTTTCAATTTGACTTTTAAGAGGCCAGTTAGCCACTTCCCCTCTCTCATTCACGCCTCCCTTCATTTTTTTTTTCAATTCACATATCAGGATGGCACTCAAATAATGGGCTTTAATATACTTGGGACGTGGACTTAAATATAATTAGTACATAGGCTTAAATTATTAAAGGAAGTAATATTTTAGATCTTCATTATATATATATATATACACACACCCTTAAAACTTTTAAAATGGCCAAAATTTCCTCTAGAACTTCTAAAATAGCAAAAATACCCCTTAAACCTCTAATACGACCACAATACCCTTATGACCTAAATACCCCTTAAAACCTCTAAATTGGACAAAATACCACTGAAAACCTATAAAATGACCATAATACCCCAAAAAACCTCCAAAGTGGCCTCCATAAAACCTTTAAAATAACCAAAATACTCCTCAAAAATTTTAAAATGGCCAAAATACCCCTTCAAATATCTAACCCAAAATGTCCTTTAAAACTTTTAAAATGACCAAAATACCCTTTAGAACTTAGAAAACCTCTAAAACGGCCGTAATACCCCTTAAAACCTCTAAAATGGCCAAAATACACTGTAAAACCTCTAAAATAGCCAAAATATCCTTAATATGTCTAATATGGACATACACCTCTAAAAAATCTTTTTCCAGATCTGTATGCTTGTTCTCGGTCCAAAGGAGCTTGGATTTTTGACTTGATTTTTTCTGCATCCGAAGGGGGAGAGAGGAATTGGAATTTATAGTTCTAGAGAGCTCCTCATGTTTGGGAGTTGGAGGCTGTAGATTCTTTTTTTGAGCTTCTTTACTCCTGTATGCCTAGAGGTGCTCAGGTGAGGGGGGAGGATAAGCTATCTTGGAAGTTGACTCCAAATGGTGTGTTTGATATGTGCTTTTATGATTGGTTGTCTGGTGATCTTCCTGTTGTTTTTCCTTGGAAGAGCATTTGATGTGTAAAGTTGCCTAAAATGGTGTCATTCTTTTTATGGATAGAAGCCAGGGATGGGATACTTGTCATTGATAATCTTGTTACGAGAGGTTTGCCCCTTGTTAATTGGTGTTGCATGTGTTGGTGTGATTAGGGCTGTCCACGGGTCGGATCGGATTGGGTTTTGGATTAACCCGTACTCGACCCGATTGCATCGGGTGAACAAAAAAGGGGCCCGAGACCGACCGAATTTCAGGTTGGACCCGGTGGCTCGGGTTGTCGGTTGATCGGGTCGGAATCGTCGGGTAATTCGGGTCTGAAGTACAGCAAGAACAGAAATTCAAAACCTAGACTCAAAGAACAGAAAAATAAAAACCTAGACCCATGAGAAATCAACTAAAGAACAGAGAAATCAAAACTAACCCAAACCTATGAGAAATCAACCAAAGAATAGAGAAACCAAAACTAACCCATACCCATGAGGAATCAACCCAAAGAACAGAGAAATCAAAACCCAGACCTTATCTCAAAAAAAAAAAAAAAAAAAAAAACCCAGACCCATCATAAATCAACCCAAAGAACACAAAGAAATCAAAACCCAAAACACAAACCACAATCCAAACCTATAGAAATCAAATAGCACAAATAATTCCACAAACCCCAGATTTATGAGACGAAAAGAGAGTACACTAAACCGGCACAAACACCACTCCATCTCCCACTCCATCACAAGGTCAGTAAGAAATTAAAAAAAAAAATACTAACCCACCATCAGATGCACAAGATCAAAGCTTCAGATGGCAAATCAGAAGAAGCTTTAAGGGAGAGGGGTGTGGGCGAGAGAGAGACTACTTGAACTGAACAACGGCAGGTCATTGATGACGGTGACTTAACAACGGCGACGGTAAGAAGCGGCAAGGGTTAGGGATTTGAGAGAGAGAAAGAGAGGGGAACGTGAAACTAAAAGTGGTGCTTGTGGGAGTGGAGTGTTGAGGCTTGAGAGTTAAGAGTCTTGTGATTTGAGACTCTGATGAGAGTGGAGTGGAAGACTGAACGTCTGAAACTCTTATTTGATTTGATTTTGCATTTGCGTGTAAGTTTCAATTATTCAGAACTCAGACTAAAGAGTAGAGCGCAGAGGCTATACGGGTTGTCTTATCACTTCAGACTCAGAGACCCAAAAAAATATTATATTTTTTTTAAACTCTGAAACTATCGGACGGGTCGGGTAATACGGGTTTTTAATACCTTAACCCGTTACCCGAACCGGTAATTCGGTTTTTGTTAGGGGCGGACCCGAATCCGACCAACCATGGGTTTCGGGTCCACCCGTTGGGCTTCGGGTCGGTCGGACCCGGTCGGTTTGGGCGGGTTACTGAATTGCTAGACAGCCCTAGGTGTGATGGGGAAACTGTGGACCATCTCTTACTTCATTGTAAGTTGGCTCATGCTTTATGGTGTGAAGTTTTCAGGTGTTTGTAGTCCATTGGGTAATGCCGAAGACGGTTATATCTCTTTTTTTTGCTGAAGATGATTCTAACTCTAAATCTTGAACTAGTCTAACAAAAATGACATTCCAATGGTACTTGCCCCTTGAAAAGATATTAGCTCTACCATTGAAGCGTCCCTCTTGCGTGCAATACCAAACAGTTTGGGGAAATTCTCTTTCAAAGGAAGCCTCCCACACCATGAATTGTGCTAGAACTTAACAGAAGAGCCATCTCCCACGTTATAACTAACAAATGAATTAAAAGTGTCCCAGCCTTTATTGATATTCTTCCTCAAGCATACCCCATATTTTCCATTGCCCTTCTCCACAAAGCATCCCTCTCAACTACATAATGCCAGTCATTTCCCTAATAAAGCTTGATTAAATAATACCAAGTCTTAAATTCCTATCCCCCCACTTTGGCTTGGTTCACATACATTTTTTCAATTAACCAAGTGATACTTAGCCCTTACTCCCCATCCCACTCGACAGAAAGTCCCTTAGTATTTTTTCAATATGCGGGCAACGCTCCGGGATAGGAAACAAAGAGAGGTATTAGATGAGAAGGCTGGATAAAGTACTCTTTATCAATGTATGACTCCCCCCCTTAGAAAGGGTCATACATTTCCAACCCGCCAAATGCCTCTCCATTCATTCTAGAATACCATTCCAAATAGCAATTGCTTTTGAAAGTGGATCCTAAGGGAAGACCCAAGAACGTCATGGGAAGCCGAGTTACCTTTTATCTCAGGAATACTATCTAGAGCTTCAACATCCAACACCTCACCAACAGGGACTAGCTCGAATTTCCCTAAATTTACCTTCAGGTCAGAAATAGCTTGAAACCACATGAAAACTGCCTTCAAATGCCACACTTGCTCTGGATCTGCCCCACAAAAATATCAATGTATCATCTGCGAATAGAAGAAGTGAAATCATTTACTGATTAGTGGCTGGACCACCGACCGAGAACCCTGAAATATAATTGCATTCCTCGTCCTCTCCAACATCCCACCAAGAGCCTCCATCACAAGAAAGAACAATAAAGAGGACAAAGGATTTCCTTGTCGCAGTCCTCTTGAGCTCTGAAAAAAGCCTCACATGTTGCCATTTACTAGCAAATACATGAGCAAATCCACTTACTCCATCTATAGGACCAAACCCACATCTTCACATAGGAAAACAATCCATTTTTTTGGCAGAATTTTTCCCTTTTCAGTTCATCTTGTGCATATGTAATTGTACATTTATTTTAATGATGATATTTTCCCTTTGCATTTTTGATCTTGTATTTAAAGGATCATATTTCTCTTGTTTACGCTGCTTATGCAATTATTTCTGGGTCTTTTATGTTCAGGTATATGAAAAATACATACGCACTAAAGCACTTTCGATAGTTTATTATTGCACCTCTATGCTGGTGGCAATGAGTGGTGTATATAAGGTATGTTCTTGACACTAGATCTTCGTTGTGCATATTTTTGGAGTGTGGTCGGATTTAGCTTGTTTTATTATGATTAACAGATCAAGATGTTTATGTCCAGACAGAAACCGCTGCATTAATAGGACCTATGCTTAAACCATGGATGGATCAATTCTCTATTATATTAGAACATCCAGTGCAATCTGAAGATCCTAATGATTGGAGCATCAGAATGGAGGTTGGTGTGGTGCTTTTATCAAAATCTGCATCAAAATGTGAGTACTCGTTGTACATCAGTAAGAATTAGTAATTGAATATCTCTCGTTGCCATTAGGTTTTGAAGTGTTTGAATCAGTTTGTTCAGAATCTCCCTGGTCTTACTGAAAGTGAATTTATGGGTAAGTCAGCTGCTGTGTATTAGTCGATGTTGAAACTAATAATTTACTTATTTTATTTTTAAGTTCTTCTCATTATATTTGTGAAAGGTATGTATGTATGTATGTATGTATGTATCTAACACACTTTCTCTTGCCAGTAATTATCAGACCATTGTGGGAAACATTTGTATCATCTCTTGGAGTGTATGTGAGATCATCTATTGAAGGTACAGAAGATTCATTTGAGGGAAGATATGACTCTGATGGTGCGGAGAAGAGCCTTGATTCATATGTTATCCAGGTGACAATAATGACGCATCTTGCAGGCAGCAACTTCTATAGATATTTCATATTAAGTAATAAATCTTTTTAAGAAGTGCTTCATAGGAGGGTGGAAGCCAGATACATAGTGACTATATGAAAGGGCATAGGAAAAAAAAAATGAAAGCTATAGTGAATATATGATAGGGCATAGGAAAAAAATGAAAGCTATTAAAGCAAGAGAAAGTAGTAACAAATCAAATCCTAAAATTTAAATGTCAATAAAAGCTGAAAAAGAACTTGAATATCCTAAAGTTCGATGAATAGCAACCAATCATACAAGACCATAAAAAAGCCCATTTTGATCCCTCCTATGGACTTCTCCTTGCCTTAAAAAGCCATATATTTCTTCTCCAACCTCTTTAAGCAATTAAGCCTTTTCCACTGCTGACAGTCCAACTTTCTGCTCCAACACTCCAAAATATTGATTACTGAGCTCAGCTTACCCAAGTAATTTATTTTTTTGATAGGTAAGAAAAATATATTAAAGACACTACAATATGCTGGAAAAGCACAAAGTAGTCAAAAAGTACATGAAGAAGAAGGGAAAAAAAAGAAGAAAGAAAACTAGTTAAAAAAAAAAGAACAAAGGGATGGAGTGACAAGATGTGAGTCTCCAAGCCTAGGAACAATCAAAACAAATACCATTGAATGAAGCAAGCAACCACATCCTCAAACATATGACGATTACGCTCCCTCCATATTTACCACATCAAACACAATGGTCCTAAATTCTAAATGTTTGACGAGTGTTTCCTCAGCCAATTCCTCCAACCAAAAAGAAGATCAAACACTGTTTTTGCTTTTTTGGTAAGACCCAGGAAACCCCAAAAGATCGAAAGGCAAAACACCATAACTGTCGAGCCCTCTCACAATGAATCAACAAATGATCCATAGTCTCCCCAAAACAGCGACACATGCAACACCAATCAACAAAATCAAATCCCAACTATTCTCCAGAGAAAGATATTTTTAGCTGAACAATACAGCCTCTGTTGGAATTTGTTTTTGGGCAATGATCTCTAGCTGAAATGGCACTTCCTTCAACAAGGATGGGTGGGGTGAGATTGTGGGTTCAAAACCACTGGCCTATTGTAATTCCCATGCATGATTTCTTCACCAACGCTACAATTTGCACCTCATATAGCAGTCAAGAAAGAGCATGTAGCTCCAGATCCCATGTAGCTCCAGATCCCAATATTGAACTGGCTGAATAAGAATCAACTTCCAATGTGACACATTTCCTAAAAAGCTATGTAACTGGCCTTGTTTCTCACTTTTTGGAGCAGCAGAGAATATTTGGAAATTGTGTACTGTGCAATGCAACATTGCATCTCCATAACATAGGATAAAGGAGAACACAGTCAATTCAGATTTAGAATTCCTAGGTCAGGTCTGGAAGTTCTTGGATAGTTGATATTTTGAGTAATTTAGGGTCATTTCAGATTTAAAATTCCTAGGTCAGGTCTGGTAGTTCTTGGGCAGTTATATTTTGAGTAATTTAGGTTTAGGTTTTGGTGGGAACAAAGGCTGGAAAAGAATAAGGTATATAGGGCTTTAATGTTGAAAAGGAATTGTAGGATTTGGGGTTAAAATAAAGGGGAAATGGCAAAGTCCGGGTTGCTGTTCCTGGGCAATAACTGTGAACAGTGTTTTGGCTTTTATGGGGTATTTATAGCTATTTGATGGATGAGTGGTTTAGGGTTTTTAACTTTTATATTTTAGGGTTTAAAAGGCGACAAACTTATGTGTGTTTGCATGGTTTTAAGTTGCTAGGGAATCTAAGAACGAAAAAGAAAAATAATAAACTTCTAGGCATCACACTTTAGATTTTTGGCACACACATCTGAGAAGTTCTATCACACAAACCTCAAACAAAGCTTCATAGCCGCCGAAAATTTAGAGAACTTATTCTTATCCTCAATAGAAAACATTGCTTCCGTATAAATATATTTTATATATGACTGATAACTTACCCTAGTAGGACTTGGATTCCTTGATATTTGATAACTTAGTTCAAGCTAAATAACTAAACTCACAAATGAAACCCAATAAAACAAACAAATCCCAAAATACGACCCAATGGACCAATAGTACATGCCTTGCCCAGAAACAGTGGAAGCTTCCTTGGTTAAGCCCCTTAGGAGAGTGGCTTTCTTTTTGTGGACAGAAGTGTGGGGTAAAATTCTCACTATTGCCAACTCCAGTAAGAGGGGTTTCTCTTTAGTGGGCTGGTGTCGTTTATGTCGCTATAGCAGGGAAATAATGGACCATTTATTGCTCCATTGTGATGTTGTTTTTCTGTTGTGGAGTAAAGTCTTTCAGATGTTTGGGGTTCACTAGGTGATGATCCAACAGTTGTGTCACTACTTAGTAGTTGGAGGAATTGGTTTGGAAAATACTATTCGGGCGTTTGGAATATGGTGCCGTTTTGTTTGATGTGGCTAGTGTGGAAGGCATGAAATTCTCGCACGTTTGAAGACACCGACAAAATCACTAGAGCAATTGAAATCCTCTTTCCTATGCACCTTGTTTGAGTGGGCTTGGGTTTGGGGATTCACTCATTATACTTCCATTTTTGAATTCAGAATTCTCTTTTTTTTTTTTTGGTTTGATTTTTTGTAATTTCTAGGTAACTTTGTGTTCTTTCATTGTGAACATGAAGTAGATCTTTTTCTCAATAAAGTTATCACTTATCAAAAAAAAAAAAAAAAAAAAAAAAAAACCCATGCCCAGAAACTAGAAAATTACAAAATTTCCACACTTAAAAAATAAATAAACTAAAATTAAAATGAAATTGGCTTCTTGCAGCCTGCGTCAATCTCCAACTGCATATTAATCCATTACAAGTGATGCATTTGGTTTTCATGCCATATTGATTATTTTGTATTAGTTCAAAAGATTGATTTCTTATGCATGTACTACTGCATGTACAGCTGTTTGAGTTTCTGTTGACCATCATGGGTAGTGCAAAATTGGCAAAGGTATGGTTATGGTTTGAAACCTGATTGTGCTTCATCTTTATTTCTCTTTCTCTATTATAAATCAAACATTGCTGATGTAGGTTGTTGCAAATAATATCACGGAGTTGGTGTATTATACCATTGCCTTTCTGCAAATGACTGAACAGCAGGTAATTCTGTGTATTATACTAGTAAACCACATTTCCATAGGCATAATTGTTTTGAATTGCAGCAATGTTTACATTTGTTAAGGTTCATAAAAAAATATTCAATGAACTCCCATCATAATTTGCTCGTAAACAGAATATGACAGTATATGACTTTCCCAAACCATTATTACCTTATGCACATTGGTTAGGCTTTACCTGAAAAATACTAACAAATTGTTTGATTTGCCACAAACCTAATGTCCGGGGGGTTAATTGTTCAAGTCAAAAGTCAATGGGCCAAATTGACACTGACTTCAAAGTCTAAGGGTGATATTTGTAAAATTTTGAGCTTACAGTGCAACTGACCTCATAGGATAGGGGACTGCTCATTTTTAATGTTTAGGATAGGATTGCAATTGACTTTATAGCTTGTGATGAGAGCAATTTAAACAACCCCCCCCCCCCCCCCCCCCCCCCCCCCCCTTCACACACACACACACACAACCAAAAAAGAAAAGAAGAAAAAATAGAACCCACACACCAAAACACACTCCTTTTTTTCATAGGTTTTGAGTGTTCTGGCCCTTGCTGCAAATTGTGGAAAAATAGTCTGTTTTGTTCAGAATGTTTTTAAATTGTAATTTAAGGATTTCTGTTTAGTGACTACCGTTACAAAATAAAAACATACAGGGGTGGTAAACGGTCTGGTCCGGTCCGGTTTTTGCATTTTTTTGGTACCAGACTGATCTGTCTAGTTCCATAATAGCCTGGACCAAATCTGACCGGACAAGTGACTGGTCTCAGCAGGTCCGGATCCAATTGGTCCTGGTCAGTCTGGTCTGGATTTCGGTTCTGGGCTTGCACTGTTGGTCTTCAAATTTTTTGGGCTTTTGCTAATAATTTTGGTTTTTTTTAAATTAAAAAAAAAACTAATTGATTCAAAAGGCTCAAATATATTTTCCATTGTATTAGAATAGAATGAGAGGAGAGAATGGGAGAGGTAGGTTATAGAGTTTCCAATAAATAAAAGATAAAGATAAACAATTAAATAAAAGATAAAGATAAACAACTAATCCTAGTTGAACTCAAATACTAATCCAAATAATAAACTAATCCTTATCTAAGAACATGAAATTTAGTCCCTATCATAACTCAAACTAAACAAATAAAAACTTAAAATATAAAATTATCCAATGAAAATCCAAAATTAGATATTGAAATAATTTCTGGTTGCACTCCTGCATCAATTGGTTTATTGTAATATATATATATATATATATTTTAAAAATGATGATCTGAATGTGTGCTTCTCTATTTATTTATTTTTTTGTTTTGATAATTCAATAATTACGACAAGGTAGGAGGGATTTGAACCTAGATGTGTCTGTTGGTTGGAAATACTAGGAGGTGCCAACTAGCTACAAGGCTCTTGGCAACGTTTAAATGCAAAAATGAAAAAATAGTCTATTTTGTTCACAATTTGGGTGCTTCTCTATGTTGTTATGAAAAACTGAACAAATTTTTCATTTTTTATTTATTTTATAAGTAATAAGATTTATTAATATAAAAAAGGAGACACCTAAGTACACAGGATGTGTATAGGGGGTAAACAAATCAAGTATGAAAATTACATAAATTAGGTAAATCTATAATAGACGATAGGAATTGGTTTTGCAAAGTTGACAACCAATCCAATAAGGATCTAAAGAAAAATAACTTGAGGTCTGGCATGGATTTCACGTTATCTTTAAAGCACCTACTATTTCTTTCCTCCAAAGACACCCTAGCAAACCATGGGGAACAACTATCCATATATGTCCATTTTGAGGACGACTAAACCAACCTTGCCAACAAGTTAGGAGCTCAACAACAAAATTAGACATAACCCAACTTGCTCTAAATAAACCCAAAACTGTAGACCATAGATCCATAGCAACCGGACAATGAAAGAAAAGATAGTCAACCTATTCACCATTACACTTGCACATATAACACCAATCCAAAATCCAAACCCTCTTTTTTCTTAAATTGTCAAACGTCGGACATTTTCCCAAAGTAGCAGTCCATAAAAAAAAAGCCACTTGAGAAGGGATCTTCAACTTCCATATGCTTTTCTGAGGAAAAAAAGATCACTTGGGCCAACTAAAATACGATAATAAGCACTAACCATAAACCCCTTATTTCTATTTGGGTTCTAGCACATTTTATCCACCCTAATCCCCCTTACAGAAGATCCTTAAATGATATCCATGAAGCTTGACAAAGCCTCCAATTCCCAATCATGAACAACCCTAAAAAAAACTTACATCCTAATAAAGGACCCCATTGTGAACTTCATAAGCTTTGCCACACTTACCTCCTTGTCTCGGAAAATTCTGAATAATTCAGGATAACTAACAGCCAAAGATGTCTCCCCACACCATTGGTCTTGCAAAAATTCACCCTCGACCCATCGCCAATATCATACAGAATATAATGAGACAAAGAAGGCCAACCCCGGCTAATATGTTTCCACAAACTAACACCAGAGGGACCAAAAACTGAACTAGTACACTAGTCACCCTGTACACATCCATACTTCACCTTTATCACTTGCCACGAAAGAGCATCCCTTTCAAGTCCAAATCTCTGCAACCTCCTTAGCAAAGCTTCATTAAAAAGTCTCAAATTCCTTATTCCCGAACCACCTGAAGAAAGAGGGGCACAAATAGTGGCCCATTTAACTAGGTGAAATTTAGGTTTATTCCCCAGACTACCCCATAAAAAGTTCTACTGAAGTTTTGCAGTTTTGCAATTCGATTAGCCACAAAAGCAAGGATAGGGAATAAGGATAGAAAATAAGTAGTTAGATTTGATAGAGTACTTTTAATTAAAGTGAATCTACTTCCCTTGGATAAGTACTAACATTTCCATCCCGCTAATCTCCTTTCCACCTTTTCCATATTTTCTTATCCTTGAATTTTGCACCCAAAGGAATACCCAAATATTTCATTGCAAGAGTACCTCGCTTACAGCTAAGGACATTCACCAGTAACTCAATGTTATGAACCGCTCCCACAGGTACCAATTTGGACTTACCCAAATTTATTTTTAGACCAGAAGCTGCCTCAAACCAAATGAGCACCATGTGGAGAATCAAATTCTGATCAAGGTCGGCATCACAAAAAAGTAGAGTGTCGTCAGCAAAGAGAAGATGAGAAACCACCAAAGATCTTCCCTCTAAATCACCCACTCGAAAACCTAACAAGTGAACCTTCATGGATAGCTTTATCCAACATTCTACCAACGGCTTCCATGACCAAAGCTAATAACAAGGGAGACAAATGATCGCCTTGTCTCAACCCTCTAGAGCCTTTGAAAAAGCCATAGGGAGAACCATTCATAAGAATAGAAAAGCGAATAGTAGAAAAAAGAAAAAGAAAATCCACCTCCTCCTAACAAGGTTGATAGGACGGAAATCCTTGAATTCCACTTTTGCAATTTTTTTTTTTTTTTTTTTTTTTTTGGGAATGAGAGGAATGAAGGTTGCATTCAAACTTTTTTAAAATTGACTTTTAGCATAAAAATGGTGGAGCACAGCCAAAAGAGCTGATTTGAGAACCTTCTAGCAGATTGGAAAATTGCCATGGGAAAATCATTTGGCCCAGGTGATTTATCATCATTAAAATCCTTGATTACTTCAAAGATCTCTATCTCTTTAAAAGGTCTCTCTAACCAGTCCGCTTTAGCTCCTGATATCCTTGGAAATTCCAACACATCTAGGAAAGGCTGATCAACTCACTACTCAGTGTATAAGTTCATGTAGAATTAAGTTATACAATTAGCAATCATATCTTGATTGGAAGACAAAATCCCATTAACCATAAGATTCCTCAATATTGTTATTTCTTCTATTATAATTGGCCATCTTGTGAAAAAATCTTATATTGGAATCCCCCTCCCTCAAGTATAGCACTCTAGACTTTTGTCTCCAACTAATCTCTTCTAATAAAATGGTCTTCTTTATTTCTATATGGAGTTTTACTTGTTCTAAATTTTCCTTAGTTGTTAGAGGGTGAGTCTCCCTTCTAACATCTAAAGCATTCAAATTACTCCTTGGATGCTGCTTCTTAACCGTGACATTACCAAACTCCATTTCATTCCATTTTTTTAAATCCAATTTTAAAGCGGCTAACTTCTTTGACAATATGTAACTAGGAGTTCCCTGAAAATGATAAGCTGCCCACCAAGCCTTCACTTTGTCTACAAACCTCTACCTGCCTTCAACCCCATATTTTCAAAACGAAAAGGAATTCAACCTCTATGTTGACTCCCACCCTCCAACAGAATTTGAAAGTAATTTGATAAAACTCTAGGCAACCGTTTTTGGGTGAAGTGTGTGAAATAATCTGCCAAAATCGGAGAGAATAGAAACTGATTTATTCTAGATGCTGAGGAAGAATTAGGCCAAGTGTAAAGGTCCCCCTCCAAAGGGATATCCATCAACTCATGAAGAGAGATAAAGTCAGAAAATTCATACCTAGAACGAGTATAACTTTCAGCCCCTAACCTCTCTTTGATGGAAAGCGGATTACATTAAAGTCTCCTCCCAAACACCATGTCAAATTCCACCAATGATAAGTTCTGCCAGTTCCTCCCACATTGTTTCACGCTTCTTGTAAAGAATGGATAGATATTTTATGAAAATTTTTCCAATCAAATCATTTGCTTTCTCATTGTCTCATTTTAAATAACTGGCTAATCATACCCTTCTATAGATGCCAATAGCAATAATAATGAAATTAATAGTAAGAGGAAAATCCATTACTTTTGAATATTCTACCAGTTTGGAGTGGATGTTTTTATGAAATCTACTATTTTCTAGATGTATCTAATCGAATCTGAGTCAATATTTAAATGTTCAATTTGAGTTTGCTTTTTATAGAATTTTTCTTTCTTTTTTTTTTCCAAATAACTTGTCATTAGGTACATACTTGGTCAGTGGATGCTAACCAATTTGTCGCTGATGAGGATGATGTCACTTATAGCTGTCGTGTTTCGGGTAAGAATTGTCGTGATATTTAATTGTTCTATATATATATAAGTCTGTGTAGACTGAAATAAGGGTTTTAATATATTGATCTAATTGGATATGTTAATTATTATTTTGTTAAGACTGTTGTGATCATTTTGGGTATGGAGACAAGATGAACACAAATTTGGGAAGCTATAAAATCTATTATAAATTGTTGAAATCATGGACAATGTAGAATTATCATGAAAGTGACGCATGATGTTCTTCTGAACAATCTCATGGACATATACATCTTCTGAAGGTTGCCAAGAGCCTTGTAGCTCAGTTGGCACTTCAAAGATGTCCAAGATTCAAATTCCCCCTCCCTTTAACTATCAAATTATAAATAAAATTCTACAGAAGGGTTAATAATATGATTATTTGCTGGTCTTTTTTGTCATGCTATACATATAGTTGTATCAATATTTGTGGTAGATTTTAACAGCATAAAGCTTTTCATTTGTTTGGTCTCATAATTAACTTTATTTTTTGGGGCTACATGATAACACAAAACAAAGAATGCTCTGAACCAAGTTGCACAAATTTTCCAAGGGATTTTTCTGGAAAATAAATTGAATTATAAAATAAACCTTGGAATTAACACTTAGGGTTGCTTGGAGTCCTTACTAGGCAAGGTGGAAGACCTACCTAGATAGACTGGAATCAGCACCAAGCCATTGAAGAAAATTCCAATTGGATTTTTAATCATTGAAGTACAATAACACATTTATATAGATTACTAGGACTAAACTCTAACTATAATTTTTTGGATCCAAAGTCCAATTATTGAATTTCGAAAATAAACTTGACTCTAAGACATTAAATAAGAAACTAATAACCTCACTATCTAAATAACACCTAAAATAATATCCATTGGAATAAATGTAATAATACAATTTACTTCTAAAATTAAATAAACCTAAACTAGAATAAAATTGTCTTCATGCTCCCTTATGGCATGAGCTTTCGTGGAAGTTTTTTTGTATAAGATATTGCTTCTTACAGGTGCACTTTTACTGGAAGAGGTTGTCAATGCTTATGGTAGAGAAGGAATTGATGCCATCATGAATGGTGCAAAACAACACTTCAGGGAGTCTCAACAAGAAAAAGTTTCTGGCTCCACAGTTTGGTGGAGGGTAAGTGAAATGTATTTGTCTGTGTATATGTTAACAGTTAGGAAATTATCCTGTACTAGGGCATTGCCAAAGACCTCTAATAGGATTCATAAGTAGACTATGCTGATATGCACTATTTTGATATCAATATTGGGTCGTTAATCAAGATTTTGCATAGTAATTAAGAAACGCTGCCACCAGATCTGCTTAATAAAGTTTAGTAACCAAGGATCTATTTCCACCTTATGTTGGCAGAGCTTTATTAGAATATGGTTTCTTGATTTCACTGGCCCTTTATCCCCTCTGTGCAATCTTCTTAAAGGTTTAAATTCCATTAAAATAGATGCTGTATTGAGTCTTTTCCAGTCTATTATGCTTATGATTCTCTTGGAAGAATGTGCTTTCCAAGGTATTAATGGCAGAGCCTGTATTCTCTTGTAATACTTATGGACTTTAGAGAACTTTTGAATATTTCATTATAAAGATAAAATGGTATAGTCCAACTGCCAAGTTCAAAACAGTATGCAGAATTTAAAAAACAAAAAGAATAAAACTAAAATTTGAAATTACAAATATCCAAACACTTAAAGACATATAAGCTCATGAATTTGGAATCCCTGTAACTACAGCAAAGGGTCAAAAGGGTAACGCCTGCATTTGTGCCTTTGTCAAGCCCCTTCCCCTTATTTCCCTTCTCAAAGGGGGATGCTAATAAAAGATAAAAAATGCTATCCAACTTCTTGTGATTTGAGACTTGGGGGAATATATACCAATCAAACTGGTTGATGAAAGAGGCAAATTGCGGTATTAGCTCCGCCTTATTCTTTTGCAAACCTTTAATCTGAATTTGGAATTTCATTTCCTTCAAACGTCCCAGTGTTCCTCTCATTTCAAATACCCTACATGAGGGATGAAGCTATGGCTTTCCACGTGATATTACTCTGACTTTGGCCTAACACAGGGTATCCCAAATAAATACTAGCAATTATAGCCATATAAATCTGTGTATGTATTTATATGTATATGTATGTATTATATTTTAATGTGTTAATTTTAGCCTTCTCTCTTTAACTCAATTTTGCTTGGTATATTGCTCAGACGAGGGAAGCTACTCTATTTGCATTAGCATCTCTTTCAGAACAATTGGTTGATTTAGAGGTTTGTGCCTTTTACTTTATACCTCTAACATAAGGTAGGTTTTGTAATGTGGTTGGGTTCTAATGTGTGTAGCTACTACCATCTTTCACTTTTGATAATATGATTTTTTGTTCTTGGTGGGATCTGCTTCATATATTTTATTGATATATTTATTTAATATACTTGTCAGGTATCAGGACCAAGCAGAATTGATGTTGGAAAGCTTGTGGAGCAAATAATCACTGAAGACATTGGAATTGGTGAACTCTCTTGTCTCCCCCCGCCTCTTCTCCCTCTTTCAGTACTGGATTCAAATTGTGCATCAGTGAACACAATTAGTTGTTATTGTTCTGTTGTGCAGGGGTACATGAATATCCCTTTCTTTATGCCCGTATATTTACATCAGTTGCTAAGTTCTCCCCTCTGGTAAATATTAAAATACTTCCTTCCCTTCTTGAAGCTCATATATTCTAGAATATTCCTATGAAATTATGATCTTGTATAGATTAGCCATGGAGTTCTTGAGCACATCCTGTACGCTGCTATCAAGGCAATTGGCATGGATGTGTAAGCATTCAGAGCTCCTTTTTAATATGTTAATTATTGAGAGAGAGAGAAATTAAGCTATGGTGATGGTATTCTTTTCACAGGCCCCCACCTGTTAAAGTAGGTGCCTGCAGGGCACTTTCCCAGCTCCTACCTGAAGCAAACAAAGAACTTATTCGATCCCAAATGATGGGTTTATTTTCATCACTTACAGATCTTCTTAACCAAGTAATGTACCTCCATTATATCCTTGTTTGATTTGGTTGAAGTGCCATTTACTATTAGTTCTAATGCTGCTTTTTAGGCATCTGATGAAACCTTACACCTAGTGCTTGAAACACTGCAAGCTGCGATTAAGGCAGGTGGGTTTAAGTATATGGCAAATCTTTTAATTTCATGGCGAATATGGCAATTTTGTTTTAGGCTGGTATAACAAATTTCATATTCTTTCTGGTTAAGTACCGATTTCTTTCATTTTAAGTATGAGTAGTGTCATGTTTTCTTAATTCCATGGCAAATATGGTAATCTAGTTTTAGGCTGGTGTAACAAATTTCATTTTCTTTCTGATTAACTATACCCTTTTTTTTTTGTTGTTGTTTCTCATGTAGGCAGTGAAACATCGACATCTGTGGAGCCCATCATCTCTCCCATAATTCTTAATGTGTGGGCATTGCATATTTCAGATCCTTTTATCAGCATTGATGCACTTGAGGTTCTTGAGGTAAAAATTTTGAGTGTTATTGATGATTGTCATAGTATGATGGGATGCCTACATGCATCTTGTCTGCATGTGCTTGATATGTTTTTAATATACTTCTTTCAGTTTGTTACCGATTGGGGGTATAAGGTTCTGTTAGTGGATGTATTAAAGATTCATATAAGCACCTCCTTTGTACTGGAAATCTATCTCAGCTTTCTATTCATTCCTTATATAAAAAAGGGTAAACACAATAGGACAGGAATATTCATGAAAGGGACAGCTGGTAGGGACAGCTCAGCCCTTATGAAACTTCCGAGCAACTTCCTAGCCCTTTCTTGAAGGGTTCCACATATACAACAGAAAGTACAAGCATATGTATTCCTAATTCAATAAAACTATTGCCTTCAAGTGGGGCTCAAATCCCCCCTCTCCCAACCTTTGAATTATCAACAACAAAATGTGACCTGAAATAATTAACATAATTTTATTACTTAAAAAAAAAAAAAACACTTCCCCTCAAGCTGGGGAATGTTTGTCATATACACCCAGCTTGGAATATATCAACTCTAGATGACTTCTACATGATGCCTTAGTAAAGATATTAGCAAGTTGATCTCCAGAGTTCACATATGTAGTTATATCCTCACTTAGAATCTTGTCTCGGACAAAGTGACATTCTACTTCAATGTGCTTGGTCCTTTCATTGAATTCCGGATTGGATGCAATGCATATAGCAGTTTAGAAAACTACAAATTTGGGTATCTTCAACTCTCCAATCAATATATTTGGGATCGATTGAGGTAGGGGGATTTGACACCAAGTACTGGAATTTTTTTTACCTAAAAAGAAAGCTTCTACTGACTTTGTCAATTGAGCATAATTGCTATTATTTATTTAATTGAGGTCATTAACAACAATTCAGTTGAAAACAATTAATTGCGGTTCAATTTTATCTTTGTTTCCATGATAACAAATAATTAGAGGATCATAAATAGAACCAAACTTTACAAACTGCTTAATCGACAACTCACAACTCCATAACTCGATTGACCAATTCAAGAAACAAATGAAACCAACATACAGACGCACTTGCTATTGGAATAACACTATTCAATCAGGGGACAAACAGAAGGAAAAGCACTTGAGAAGGTCAACATGTAATCATCTTGGTCAATCCATAAAGAACCTGACCCGTAACAGTGACAGATTCGAGTGGCGACGGGTTTCAGTCGAGAAACAATTGGACAATGAACAAGTCTTGCGCTTCTTATTGTGTGATTTATCTTGGGTCCGATGAGGTCAACAGCAGTCGATTTGGGTTTATGGGTCGTCGATTTATGGTCAGTGATGGTTGAACGGAAGGTATTCAACGGTAGTTGACTATGACTGGCGGCAATTCGTAGCTTACATCGGTGGTTCTAATACTAATTACCATGTAAACTAAAATTTCATGTTATGTATTTTGAGTTAAATCAAAATTAACCCTAATACGCATGTAATATTTTTAAGTTCACCTCCATAATACAAATGACCCAATTTACCTTACAACTAAAACAATTTTACATGCAACAATTGATATAGGTTAACTAAAGCGAAGATTAGCAAGTTGGAAGCGTTTGTATCTATCAAAAGGTGGTAAGGTAGCTTTACTTAAAAGCACTCTCTCAACCTTGCCTACTTATTACCTATCTCTCTTTCCTATCCCGGTGGATATTGCAAATCGCATTGAGAAACTCCAACGGGATTTTTTTTGGGGTGGTATTGATGAGTCTCATAAATTGAATCGGGTCAATTGGGCTTTAGATGTGTAGCCCTCTTAAGTCTGGTGGGTTGGGTGTGCGGAATTTGAGAAAATTTATCCAAGCTTTGCTTAGTAAATGGTTGTGGAGGTACGGTATGGAGACGAGCCATCTTTGGCGGCGGGTTATTGAGATCAAGTATGGGAATATTTGGGGTGGGTGGTGTACAAAAGAAGTGACAACCACTTATGGTGTTAGTTTTTGGAGATCAATAAGACAAGGCTGGCCAGCTTTCTTTAAATCCACCATCTTCAAAGTTGGCAATGGTAATAGAATTAAACTTTGGCATCACTTGTGGTGTTAGGGTTTTACTCTTCGGGAGGCATTTCCAGAACTCTATAGCTTTAGTTGTAACAATGATTCTTTTCTTGCGGATGTCATGTCCTTTCCTAATTAGAGGCTTTATTGGGATCTTCGATTCTATAGAGAGCCCCAAGATTGGGAGATGAAACAATTTGATATCTTTTGGAAGCTTATACACTCTATGACCTTTACTGGTGAGGGGCATGACAAACTTTGCTGGATGTCAACAAAGAATAAGGGCTTTAAGGTTAGTGAATACTACTTATCCCTCTTCTCGGCCCCTGACAACTTTTTTCCGTGGAAAGCTGTGTGGTGCTCAAAGATCCCTCCTAGAGTTGCTTTCTTTTCTTGAACTGCTACCTTAGGCAAGATTTTGACCCTTGATAGGCTATGGAATAAGGGTGTCCCCGTTATGGATTGGTGTTTTATGTGTAAAAGAAGTGGGGAATCGGTAAACGATCTTCTTCTTCATTGTCCCATTGCATTTGAGCTATGGTCTATGGTTTTGATTCTTTTTGGTGTGATTTGGGTGATGCCTCAAAGTGTTGCAGATTTATTTATTACATCCTGGCAGGGTCCATTTGGTAGACAGTGCAATATAGACCTATGGTGGGCTGTCCCACATTCTGTGTTATGGTGTCTTTGGCGGGAAAGGAACAGTAGGTGCTTTGAGGGAACGGAACGATCGATTCTTGAGATTAAATCTCTCCTCCTCCACTCTTTGTTTGCTTGGTGTTCTGTTTTCTCTTCTTTTTCTTGCTCAACACCTAAAATTAAATAAAGTACGAGAAATTTGACTAGAATTATTCAATTTTTAAAAGCATAATAAAATAAAATTTGTAATCTACTAACAAGCCTAATCAAGTTTCTAAGCACCCTTGGCATCATCCGACCTGCCAAATTAATGTTGGGCATTAGTAGTAGCCATGGGATGCCTTTGATATACCTTAATGGCTGCTGCTGTGGTCTTCTATCAGTTTTGCTGCTCGATGCATCCAATTTTGGTTCTAATGGAACTTGTTTTGTTATTTCCACCTTTTCCAAATGTTCGTGGTGGCATCCACTGCCCTTGAGACTTGAGTTGTGGTGACATTTATGTATAATGTGGAATCTATTTTATTTTTCCTTGTGCCATTTTGCGTTTATAACTTTAGAAAGTTGATGATTTTAAGATTTTAAGATTTTGTTCTATTAACTGTTTATTTCATTTTTTATCCCAGGCAATAAAAAATTCTCCTGGTTGTATACATCCACTGACATCCCGGGTTTTACCATATATTGGACCAATCTTAAACAAGGTACAATTTATAAGAGTTATCTCAATGTGAATAATGTCTGGATGTACAACAATCACGAAGGTATGTGTTTCTGATGCATTATGATGGTTATTACCAGCCCCAACAACAGCCTGATGGATTAGTAGCAGGATCATTGGATCTGGTGACTATGCTATTGAAGGCAAGTTATATTTGGCAAGATGGTTTCTTTTATTTTTCTTTTGCTATTGGTTTTCCATCTTTTCAAAATTTATGTGGAATCATAAATTTATATCATAATAGTATCCACAATTTGCTAACTATTCTTTGTGATAGCATTTTACAGAATGCTCCAATTGATGTAGTAAAAGCAGTACATGATGTCTGTTTTGATGCTGTTATCTGGATAGTCCTTCAAAGTGACGATCATAGTGAGATGCAGGTTATCTAAAATGTTTCAACGCCTTTTCAATTTCCTATTGCTTGTTTTGTATCCAAATGTTGAAACAACTCCTTTGCTTCCTCAATATTGACCAGAATGCAACAGAATGTTTAGCTGCTTTTGTATCTGGTGGAAGAGAAGAAGTGCTAACTTGGAGTGGTGATTCTAGGTTTACTATGCGAAGTTTACTTGATGCTGCTTCAAGGTTAGTTTTTAGTAGTTTACTTTGTTTTACAGTCCCATTGGGAAGCTTGAAAGCTCTTACTTAATTGAGTAAAAATTTGAAAACGTTGTACTGGCCTATTAATTTGGGCTAGTAGAAACTAGATTCTTTTGTTGATTATTAATTACTTGCATGAAGAGATTTATGTTTATTTTTTAAAAATTATTGTGATGCTAGGTTCAATAATTTACTCAAAACCACTTGTGATTAGGGGCTTAAAAATAGTCAAAACTTTGGTACTAGCTCTATTTATTTAACCACTGCTACGTTTATATCATTTTGTGGGATATAGATTTTCTGTGTTCTTTATTTTGGGAGCATTTGAATTACAAGTGAAATCTCCATTTTTTTTTTTTGGTTAATTTTGTAAGTGTACAAGGTCCTGATTGATTTTGATAATTGACATGGAAGAATGTATTGAATTGTCTCTACTTTTTATCCTTCAATTTGGTTTCTTATTTGCTGAGTGAGAAATATAGACTTTTCTTTTCCATTTGTAGTTCATGTCTTTTGCCAAATGCTGACCTTTCTAGCAAGCAGGCCTTATCATCATTGCCACTTTGTATGGTTGAGGATGAGGTTCAACCGGAAGCTTAAGGTGTTCAACTGTGGAAGATGACACAACATTCATGCAACTTCCCCTATCAATAATAAGCTTGTTTGCTTGGTTTCCACAACGAACCAACATTTGAAATATTGAAGTTCGCCTCCAATCCTCTTTCTCTAGTTTAGGGGCTGCTAAAATACGTCTCACTACAGATAAAAGAGAAGTATCCACTTCATCCTCCTCCAAGTCATCCATAGCAAAATCTCCATAATCAAATGCACGACCTTCATCTTGCTCACAATCACTCAATATCCCCCTAAACAATCTCCCTAATCGTGTAGACATTATGCAAAATCCCTGCTCTGATACCAAACTGACGTAGGACAAGTGGGAACAACAAAATCTGGTTTAGAAAACCAGGGGCAGATCTGGTATAGCTTGGGCTTTGAAGAATTAGGGTTTGGTTTTGGTGGGGAACAGGCTAGAAAATAAGAGGGATAATAGGGTTTCCAAAGGGGACAAGGATTAGTAGAGTTTGGGGATGAAACAAAGGAAAACAATCAAGGTTTGGGTGGCTGTGAACAGTGATCCGTGAATAGTAAAATTGAAAAAAAAATAGATAAATTGGAGGAATCACACCTAGATTTCCTAAGCATCACACCTAGGGTTCCTTGGCATTACAACGTAGCTCTCTTAAATTCTGAAAACATTCATCATTAATCAACTCAATAGAAAACCAGGGGCAGATCTGGTATAGCTCTTAAATTCTGAAAACATTCATCATTAATCAACTCAATAGAAAGTACTACAACTCTTTAAATAGAAAACTAATACCTAATCCTAGTTGAACTAGGATTTCTTAAAACCCTAATAAGACTTGGACTTGGACTTAGGTTTTTACTACTAAGCCCAACTAAATAACCAAACTTAAAGTAAAGCCCAAAAGAAGATCTAATGGACTGTTAGAACAGCCCATTCCAGAACATTATGAAATTACAAAACTGCCCTTGATACATAAAATCAAATAAATATAATAAATCGGTCTTCCCATTGCCTCCTGTGTGCTTTGGGATGATATTTATTCTTTCTAAAATGAAATTGTTGCTTGTGGCTTTTCTAGTTGTTCATCCAATTCCTGTTAGTTTTCCATGATCAATATTATATTATAATTTTGACATAGGTTTCTGGATGCTGATATTTGCACAATTTGAATGCAGACTTCTTGACCCTAAATTGGAAAGCTCTGGTTCTCTTTTTGTTGGGAGTTATATCCTGCAGCTTATATTGAATCTGCCATCACAAATGTCACTGCATATACGAGACCTGGTTGCTGCTCTTGTTAGACGGATGCAATCTGTTCAAATAGTGGGATTGAAAAGCTCATTGCTACTTATTTTTGCCAGATTAGTAATGTCCTCTAACTTTTTAACTTCATCTAAGTTATGACAGTGTAAACTTTAGAAGGTTTTATTTTTTTTTTTTATTTTTTTATTTTTTAAAGTTGCAAATTGTTTTATTTTATAGTATTCTTGAAAAAATGTGTATATCTCAAAGTGCATGGGAAAATGTTGCATGAGAGAAGTTCTATGCTGCAACTTCCTGGTTGTTTGCGCTCAATTCATTCAACATTGGTTCTCTTGGAAAAAGGACTTTTTAAATTGCCTAAATATGATTATATGTTTCATCTTTTTGTGGTTCATACCTTACCTATGGAGTTCCTTGTCAAATTTCTCCAACATTTCCTGATTGTTGGCATGGTCAAGTAGTCAGGCAACCCCACATATTTTTTATGGATAAAGTTTTGAAAGTTTTTCCCCCTTCAAAATGCAGGTTCATATGAGTTCCCCAAATGTTGAACAATTTATTGATTTACTGACCAGCATCCCAGCCGAAGGCTATGATAATTCCTTCTCTTATGTAATGTCAGAATGGACTAAGCAACAAAGTAAGCATCCCTCATGCGCTTGTTTTCTTTTAGCAAGGTATCCAAATGTATTTCAAGTGGTGATATGAGTAATCACACATATCATATTTCATTCAGATTGAGTTTCATAATGGCTTTATTGTATTGCGAACTTACATAATAAAGAATAATTACCTTTTTGCATGGTAGTAAAAGCGCAAACACGGATGAGGTAATTAGAAGATATGTTACTTACCCGTTGGACAAAAGTAACTGTTGTTAAAGTAAAAGTGTTTAACTGTTGTTAAAGTAAAAGTGTTTAGTGTTTGATGAGTTTGACCCTAACACATAAAATTTTATTTATATATAAAGGAGTACAGTGACATTACTGTTTTTCCCCTAGTTTAAATCCATAATACTCCCCCTCAAGCTGGAGAGTATGTATATCATATAATCCTAGCTTGTTACAAAATAAACCCAAACGAGTCTTACATAAAGTTTTGGTAAACATATCAGCAATTTGGACTCTTGTTGAAATATATGGAGTAGCAATTACACCATCTTCTACTTTCTCCCAAGTAATATGACAATCTAGTTCTATATGCTTGGTTTTCTCATGGAACACAGGATTGGAGGTAATGCGAATTGCTGCTTGATTATCACAATGCATAGTCATAGGCACCTTCACAACAAATTTTAATTCCTCAAGTAAATGCTTAATTCACATACGCTCACATGATGTGTGTGCCATAGCTCTATACTCAGTCTCTACACTAGATCTAGCAACAACAATTTGTTTCTTACTTTTTCAAGTAATCAGGTGTCCTCTTAGAGAAGTGCAATACCCAATAGTGGATTTTCTATCTGACGGGTGATCTTGTCCAACCAATATTAGTATAGGCTTCTACCCGTAGGTGACCGTTAGCTTTATACAAAACACCACGGTCTGGATGTGCTTTAAGATACCTCACAATCTGAAGGCGAGGATCTTTCATATATTTGCTCAAAACTCTAATTGCAAATGATATATCTGGGCGAGTAATTGTGATATGATTAGTTTACCAATCAAATAACGATATCTTTCAGGATTAGATAATAGTCTCCACTGTTTTAGATCCTAACAAGCTAGTTTCTTCCAAAATCTTTCATCTTGCGGAGGTATGAGAAAACACAAAGTGATCAAAATGGCAATGTTGCAATCCAAACTATAACACTACTTCACTGAATTTACCAAACCAAGCTTTGGGAGATTGTTTAAGATCACAGATGGCCTTATGCAACTTGCACACATTTCCAGACTCCCTTTGGGCAACAAACCCAGGTGGTTGCTCCATATACACCTCTTCTTTCAGATCGCCATTCAAGAAGGAATTTTTAAAGTCTAATTGAAACAGTTAGCAACCGAGATCAAAATCCTAATAGAAGAAATTTTAGCAACAGGTGAAAATATCTTTGCATAGTCAACACCATATGTCTAGGCATACCCTTTGGCAACCAAGTGAGCCTTTAAAGGCTCAAAAGAACCATCAGGCAAGTACTTCATAGTATACACCCAACGACAATCAACGGTAGTTTTCTCTTGAGATCTTGAAAGATACAATGAGTGGATAAAAACATAAAAAAAATGGTAGTGCAATTCAAAAGTTTAGTAAGCATGCTAATCGACAAAAGATTAAAATGATTTTTTTTTTTTTTTTATTAGTAAGAAAGATGAATATTCAAAAGGCTACTTATGCAGAAAAAAAGCATAAAGCAAACCAAAAATTACAAAGGAAAACAAAAAGAAAAGAAAAAAAAAATTTAATTACAAAAGAGGAAAGAACAAAGGAAAGAAGGGAGAGAATCACCAACTGTGAGTCCCCAAGCTCGAGACTAGTCGAATAGTGAACCACTAAGGAAAGCAAGCAATTGATCTTCGAAACTATCCAAATCCTCCAAAGTCCGCTGATTGCATTTCTTCCAAAGAGACCATGATAAGTACAATGGAACTAAATTCCAAATGTCAAACTAGTGCTTTTCCAACCAATTTTACCATTCAAAAAGTAGATTTGGAACTGTTTTTGGTAGGACCCACAAAATACCAAAAGATTTAAAAACAAAACTTCACCTCCGATGAGCCTTCTCACAATGAAGTAATAAGTGGTCCACAATGCCCAAAATAGAAACTGTAGTGGCTGAGCCATCTGCCAAAGTAAGATTGGGAAGACTACTAGAGTGCTTAAGGTCAGAGTATAGTCATATGATCAATTGCACTTGTGTCAATGACCAAAAGGGTCCGGAGTGGCAAGACAAGCAATGGAAGTACCTTGTTGAGCCAAAGTAATTGTAAAACCAAACCAAATAGTTTGAATGCATAGACAAGAGACGGTTGTACTCTTGCTTAGGAATAGAGACTACTTTGGATGTTGGTAGAAGTGACTGTAAAGGCAGTTCCTCAACTTGAATACTAGCTTGGTGAGCTGAGGGTGTACCATACAACTCCCAACAAAAGTCTACTGTATGATTCTCACCATAATAATAAATGCACTTACGAAGGCCACATCCTCTACCACGACCCCCTCCCCCTTGGTCACGACCTCCACGGCCTTGACCCCCATAGCCTGACCACCTCTATTACTCCCCATAGAAGTGGCAAAGACAAATTTATGTAATGCATCAGTATTAGAGTTAGATAATGTGGCCTATCTAAGTCTACCAAAAACTTCACAAGGGAGGTATTGACTAGCTAAAATTTGTGATTTTATTGGATCCAAAATTTTAGGTAATCTAGAGGAAGTGAGCAACATGCATAGAATCTCATTGTTTCTTCATAGTTTTAACATCAAAGGTGATGGGCTAATAACTATTGAGTTCGTCACATATGCCCTTAAACTTGTTTTAATAATCTTCCAAAGAAAAATCACTGAGAGTCAAGGAGAGATAAGTTTGATGAAGACCATAAATTTGCTTCAAATTGTTAACACTAGAGTAAAGTTCCTTGGCCTGTTTCTAAACAAGTTTAGCAGTTGGTAACAAAACCAAACCACAACTGATCTTAGATTCCATGCTATTCCGCAATCAATTCCTAATTTGTGCATCTTTGGCTCTCCAATCGGCATATTTAGAGTCCGTAGATACATGGAGTTCACTAATCATTTAATCAAACTTCTTTCTACCAAGAAGAAACACTTCAACTACCCGGGCCCATTGAGTATAATTACTTCCATTAAGACGAATGGAAGGAATACATAACATATCAGGAGACAATAATTAATTAGGAGATTTGTGTGATATTCCTTGTCATTGTATGAATAGAAACATAATCGCAATTAATCAAAATAATCTCCTTTTGGTAGGAGTACAATCACATCACATCACAATCATATGAAAAGGGGGAATCTCTTTGGTTACCTGAAACAGGGTACCTTAGATTCCTTGGGATGCTCTAATGCCTACTCCTCCCCACCCCCTTCCTCCACCCCACCCTTGCCCCCAACTGCCACCATCTTTTTTCCCCTTTTTACCACCTTTACACATTCCTCCTTCGTCTCCTCTTCCTTTTTGCTTTCCTCCACTGTATGGGTTTTTCCCATATCCTTATCCCCCTCCTCCAACATTGCCTACTCCATCCCCACCTCCTCAAGGGCCCAACCATGCTTTGCCTAAATAGTCTAACCTTGTACCTGCACCACTAGCCATACCAAATATTCCCACCATAGAAACCTCACAAAATATCTCTCCTACATCTCGTTTCTTTGATCATGGGGTCAGTAAGAGTTGTTTCGTATTGTTGCAAAACTTTTTTCTTTCTCTTTTGATGGGGGGTGGTCTAATTTGTATGCCTTACATGAGACATTTTTGGGATTTAGTTGTGAGGCTTTCAATCCGGCTATGTTTGCTTTCTCGGATTTCATTGAGGCTAATTGCCTTGTTGATTTACCTCTTGAAGGGGCTTTGTTCACTTGGTTTAGAGATTCGGGGACAAATTGTATGTCAAGAATTGACAGGACCTTGGCATTGGTGGATTGGGTAGATCATTTTGGGAATGTGTCTCAAAGGGTATTCCCTCGAGTAGTTTTTGATCACTGCTCGCTTTTGGTGGTAGCTGGTAGTGTCAATAAAGGTCGAAATGCCTTTAAGTTTGAGAATATGTGGTTGAAAGATGAGGATTTTCTGGAGAGAGTTCAGCAATGGTGGAATGGGTATTGCTTTTTGGGTTCTTTAAGCTTTATTTTGGCTTGTAATTAAAAGCTCTTAAAAATGATTTGAAAAAGTGGAATAAGGAGGAATTTGGGGATTTGGCGTTTAGGAAGAAAAGCCTTTTATTTGAATTGTTGGGTTTGGATGCTAGAGAGGACTTATTGGGTCTTTCGCATGAGGAACAAACTCGTCGCACTCATATTAAAGGTGATATTGCACATTTAGCTTCTTTGAAGGAGATTTCTTGGAGACAAAAGTCTTGGGTATTGTTTGTGAAGGAGGGTGACAATAATACTCACTTCTTTCACCGCGTAGAAAATTCCCATAGAAGAACTAATCATATTAGAGGTATAGAGGTGGGTGGTGTCCTTTATGAGGATAAGGAAGAGGTGTTTTCTAAGGTGGTTCATTTTTATTAGGGCTTGTACATGGAGTCAAATACATGGCGTCCTACTATGGATGGTTTGGAGTTTGCTAGTATTGAGGAGGATGAGCGGCTTTCTCTTGAGAGGGATTTTTCTGAGGAGGAGGTGGTATAGGTCCTCCAAGAGATGGAAGGTGATAAAGCCCCAGGTCCTAACGGCTTCATTATGGCCTTTTTTCATAAATGCTGGAATGTAGTAGAAAAGGATGTTATGGCCTTCTTCGATCATTTTCATAGGAGCTCAGAGTTTGAACGGTCTCTGAATGCTTCTTTCCTATCTTTGATTCCCAAGAAAAATAATGCATTGAATGTTAAAGATTTTCGGCCTATTAGCTTAGTGGGCAGTTTGTATAAGCTGTTATCTAAGGTGTTGGCTAACAGATTGAGGATGGTGTTGGACAAACTCATTTCAGAGTTGCAAAATTCTTTTGTTGATGGTAGATAGATTTTGGATTCAGTGCTTATTGCTAATGATTGTCTAGATAGTAGACTGAAGCGTCGTACTCTAGGGGTGGTGTTTAAGTTAGACATCAGAAAAGCCCATGATCATGTGAATTGAGACACTTTGTTCTATCTATTGGAGAGGATGGGTTTTGGGGTTTGATGGAGGAGATGGTTAAAGGCTTGTGTCACTACTATCCACTTCTCAATTTTGGTTAATGGATTTCCTGCTTGTTTCTTTGGTAACTCTCGAGGTCTAAGACAAGGTGATCTGTTGTCTCCTCTACTCTTCCTTTTGATCATGGAGGTTTTAAGTCGGATTCTAAAGAAAATTGAGGAAGGTTGTCTCGTTCAGGGTTTTCATGAGGGACCTATTAATACTACTGGTATTCGTACTTCCCATCAATTATTTGCTGATAATACCATTCTTTTCAGCGATGCTTCTAGGGAGCAATTGCTTTCCATTAGGTTGGCTTTGACTTGTTTTCAAGCTTTTACCGATTTGAAGGTGAATGTGGGGAAAAGTGAGATTGTCCCTATTGGGGAGCTTAGTAACATTCAAACATTGGCTAACATTTTTCAATGCAAGGTGGACAGTTTGCTTATGATTTATTTGGGAATGCCATTGGGTACTTAGTATAAGACAACCTTTATCTGGAATCCGATTCTGGAGAGGATGGAGAAGCAGCTTTCGGGTTGGAAGCATCTTTATTTGTCAAAGGGTGGCAGACTCACTTTGTTGAAAAGTACCCTTTCAAACCTTCCAACTTATTATCTCTCCCTTTTTACTATTCCTAAAGCGGTGGCTAGTAGATTAGAATGTATTCAGAGGAATTTTTTGTGGGGTTTCTTAGAGGAGGGCTTCAAATATCCCTTGGTGGCTTGGGAAAAAGTTTGCTTACCGCGTGAGTTGGGTGGTTTGAGAATTCAGAATTTTGTGTCTTTTAATCAGGCTTTATTAGGAAAATGGCTTTGGAAGAATGACCATGAAACTACCCATCTGTGATGGAGGGTTATTGCCATGAAATATGGGGAAGGGAAATGGGGGTGGAGCACTAGAGTTTGTTGAAGGGCTCATGGGTGTGGTTTATGGCGAAGCATTAGTGAAGGGAGGGAGAGCTTTTCTAAGCACTTGTCTTTTTGTGGTGGGAGATGGATCTCATATACTTTTTTGGCATGATAAGTGGATTGAGGGTAATTCTCTTAAAACTCTTCATCCTTAGTTATTTGTGTGTTCAGTCAGTAAGGAAACTTGTATTTCTAATGTGTTAAGTCTTCCGGTGGGTGAAAATGATAGAGTGTGCTACTTCGGATTTTATAGGGAATTCAATGATTGGGAGTTAGCAGCTTCTTTCTCCTTTCTTCACTTCATCCAATCTCAGATTCCTAGGGTTGGGGGTTGTGACAGTCTTTGTTGGTGCCTCAATGGAAGCGGGAAGTTTGACATTCAATCTTTTTATCATAAGATTTGAGATGTTACTCATTTTACTTTCCCTTGGAAGGGCATTTGGAAAGTAAAGGTTCTTAAAAGGGTGGCATTCTTTATGTGGACAGTAGCTCATGGCCAGATTCTAACTTTGGATAACCTTATGCTTTGTGGTTGCCCTTTGGCGTATCGTTGTTGTATGTGCTGTTGTAATGAGAAATCTATGAATCACTTGCTAATTCTCTGTCCGGTAGCTCATTCTATGTGGATGTATATGCTTCAGTTGTTTGGGATTGATTGGGTCATGTTAGGTTCAATTGCAGACTTATTATTTTGTTGGTATCATTGGCTTGGGAAACATATTTCTGATTAGGGGTGTTCACCAAACTGTATAAACCGCCTATAAAATGGCATAACCGCACTGCACTCCCTCTACATATTAATATGTTTATTTTTTTTAATATTATATATATTATTAATAGTTTAATAACCCTAGTTTTCCAAAAAAAAAAAGAAAAGAAAAAAGTTTAACAACCTTAGCAAGTATTGATTAGGAAAGCTAACCCAAAATAAAGAAAAACTAGTTCAATAGTTTAAAACTTGACCCAAAACAAAGGGAAAAATCAGTCTTGGACTGGGCAGGAAAAGTCCGAAATTTGAAAAATATATCCGTTTCAAATCATTCAAACTGTATCTTATACATCGCACTGCTCATGTGACCTCAAGAATTAGGTGCGGTGCGGTTATGGTTTTGGCTAAACTCAAAATTGCACCAAATTGCACTGCACCGCACATGTGACTGCAAAAATGAGATGTGTGGTTATGGTTTTGGGTAAATCGCACCGCAAAGTGCGGTGATAAAAATGGCCCAAAACCGCACCGTGAACACCTTTAACTCCGATATTTGGAATTTAGTTCTAGGCTGTTTGATGTGGACTATTTGGACTAAACGTAATCGGTGTTCTTTTGAAGATATTGAGAAATCTCTGGCTCAGTTTGGTAGAATTTTCAAATATAAATGCAATATTATTGAAGCCCATTCCATTTGAACAAATAGCTTACCTGAAAAAAACACCTTTTAATTTATTTTTACATGCATTTTTGAAGAGAAATTTCATGTACTTGTTATTATTAAATATTGTTTTTCTCCGTATATATATACATTCATATATTTAAATTTATACATACATATATATTTAAATTTATACATATATATATATATATATATATATATATATATATATATATATATATATATATATATATATATATATATATATATATAAATTTAACAAAGATAGGTAAAATTGTTATTTTGTATGGTTGATGGAGGAAAAATGGTGAAAAGGAAAGATGTTTTAGAAAGTTAAGTTGCTTAGAGAAAAGAAAGAATGAACTAGCTCTCAATAGTCACACTCTTGGAATAATACCTCATAGGTAGATTTCTTGGATTCAAATTCAGCTAGTTACAATGAGAGCAGCCTTGCTTATTTATAGTTACATAAGCAAGATGCTGAGTTAGTTACAAGAATCCGCCATGTGATTGACCAAAGCCTAACTAACTTCTCTAACTAACTAATAGGTTATTGCACTTATCACTAACAACCTATTAGCTAACTAACTTTTTGTTACAAGTGATAGAGGCTATTATAAGTAAAAGGAAATTACTTATTATACAATAGAAGCTAATAACAGATAGATTTAAAAATGAACTGCATCAAGATTGTCTCTCTTTGGAACACACTTGTCCTCAAGTGTGGCTTGTTGTAAGTTGATTTGGTTCATGATAGGGCAGCAAGTGATGTACATTGAACTATTAGAAATGCGTAGATGATTAGGTAGCTTGACTTGGTAGGCATTGTCATTGATCTTATGTAGTATAGGACAAGGACCAATCTTCTTTTGTTGCAACTTTGTATAAGGTCCAGCAGGGTTCCTCTCCTTGGTCAAGATCACCCATACTAGGTCACCATCCTTGAAAATCACTTGCCTTTTCTTCTTGTAAGCTTGTGCCTTGTACTTAGCATTGTTGGCCTCTATTTTCTTCTTAATATCTGCATATTGCTGTTGTATGACGTCAGCTAATTCAGTGGCTTTTGGATGCTCCTTCTTGGGTAATGGTAAGCTTGACAAGTCAAGAACACTAGCTGGTTGTAGGACTGATATTGGGTTGGGTCGGGTCGGTTTTATTGTGACCCGAAACCCGACCCGACCTGAAAAATCGGGTCTATAATCGGGTCGGTTTTTCGGGTCTCGGGTTGGACTGGCATGGGATCACCCAAATGGGCTTGCTACTGCTGAGTCCACTATTGATGTCTGATCTCTCTAAGGGCCAAACTCCATTTGTTAAGGTTTGGGCCTTGGTCCCATTCATCTGGGAAAAAACCCAAAACCCAAAAAAAAAAACCATATAGCCTCTCCGAAGCGCATCATACAAAACCCTAAAGAAAGCACATCTCTCACCTTGTAGCCGCATTTGCTCCACTCAAATGGACTGTCCATGATTTCAATTTTAAGCTTCGCTTCCTCTTTTTGTGTCATCTTCATTTACAGTCGCATCTGCTCCACTCCGCCCCATTCTCTCACATCCAACACGAAGGTCCTGTGTAGGAGCAGAGTATCATTGACGGCACTGGTGAAATCTTCTAAGTATACGAAGGAATCGGAGTCGAAACTGAGAGAGGGAAGGGAGGTCCTATTGATAGCGTTGTTAATGGGCAAGAAGCAAAGGATGCTGAGGAGGATTGAGTCAGGTAAGGCGCTGATTTGATCTTCTTCTTCTAAGATGGTTGCGTGTTTGCTTCGTTTGGTTCGATGATCATGGCTCGATTCTTTTTCTTCTTCTTCTTCATCATAATATATATGAGAACTTCAAACAGATTCAGAAGTAGAGATTGAATTGGGAGAGTAGCTGAGGGAGGCGGAGAGAAACCAACATAGAGTAGGGTTTTTTTCAAAAAAAAAATCGGGTTCAGAATTTGCATATATAAGAGACCCGACGCCGACCCGAAACCGAAAATAACCTGAAATTTAGACCCGAAACCCGATCTGAATATTTTCAGACCTGCCCAAAACCTCTCGGTCCGGGTCGGGTCCCTTGCTCAGTCCTAGCTGGTTGCATCCCATAAACAATCTCAAAGGGAGAGTGTTGAGTTGTTCTATTAGTAGATGAGTTGTAGGCAAACTTTGCTATATGTTATAGGTAAAACATTCTCCCATTCCTTAGGTTTGTCCCTTACAAAACACCTTAGGAGGTTGCCGAAGCTCCTATTGACCACCTCAGTCTATCCATCCATTTGAGGATGGAAATTGGTGCTGTACTGTAAGTTAGTACCAATTTTCCTCCACAAAGTCCTCCAGAAATGGGCAAGAAACTTGGCTTCCCTATCAGACAATGCTGGTTGGAACTCCATGTAACTTATAAATCTCCCTGAAAAATAAACTAGCAATATTGGAGGCATCATTAGTCTTTTTGCAAGCCACAAAATGGGCCATCTTGGAGAATCTGTCCACTATCACTAGAATATAGTCTAATCTTCTAGTAGTAGGGGGTAATCCAAGCACAAAGTCCATGCTAATGCTAGTCCAAGGCTTGTTAGGCACTGGAAGGGGTAGATACAATCTAGCATTGGCGGCTGTCCCTTTGCTTTGCTGACATATCATGCATCTTTGAACTAGTCTTCCCACATCCTTAAGCATGCCTGGTCAATAGAATTGTTGTTGTAGGAGCTACAGTGTCTTCTCTCTGCCAAAATGGCCTTGGTTATGCACTTCAAGCAGAATCTTGTGCCTGAGAGAACATTTTGGAATACAAAGGAGCAGGCCTTTGAACAAGTTGCCATCTTGTAGGTTGAATCCAGGATAGGCAGCTCTGTTGCCTTGTTGCAAATTCTGCACAATCTGAAACAACTTGGAATCTTCTTTATAATGCTCCCTAAATGCCTCAAAGTCCTCAACTGTGTTGTGCATCTGCACTAGTAAGGAAGATCTCCTGCTAAGACGATTCTACCACTCTATTAAGGACTCCAACTTTGTGCCTTTAGCTAAAGTTGAACTATTGTAAGTAGACAGCCCATTTGGCATGCTGTTTGTTGACCTTAAGTTCAGTTGGAGTATAAATTCTTTGTAAGCCAAATAGTACTCCCAATGTTTTATTGCTTGTACTATGGCATAGAATTCCACATCATTGGTGTAGTAGTTGAGCTTGGCTGAATTGAGTTTTTCACTGAAGTAGGCCACTGGTTTGCCCTCTTGATTGAGAACACCCCCTATGCCAACTCCAGAAGCATCACAATCCAATTCAAAGATCTTTTCAAAGTCAAGAGCTTGCAATATTGGTGCTACAGTAAGGGCAGCTCTCAAGGACTCAAAACTCTGCTGCTTAGCCTCATCCCACACAATAGTAGACAGCTTGAGACAGTCAGTGAGTGGTGCTGCAATTGTGCTAAACCCTTTAATAAATCTCTTGTAAAATGTTGCTAACCCATGGAAGCTTCCTACTTCAGCCACATATCTTGGAACAGGCTAATCTAGAATGGCCTTAACCTTCCCCTCAGCCATTGCAATTCCCTTATCAATCACCACATCCCAAGAAAACCTACCTTACTTACTACAAAGGTACATTTCCTGGTATTTGCATAGAACTTATCCCTTCTTAGTAACTCAAAAACAGATTGCAAATGATTCACATGATCATTCAAAGTCTTGCTATATACCAATATATCATCAAAGTAAACTACAACACATACACCAAGCAAAGGTTGCAACATTTGAGTCATTACCCTCATGAAAGTAGTGGGTGCATTAGTAAGACCAAAGGGCATGACAAACCACTCATATAGCCCACTATGGGTCTTAAAGGCAGTCTTCCACTCATCCCCTGGCTTAATTCGAATTTGATGATAGCCACTTCTAAGATCTATCTTGGAAAAGATTTTAGAACCAGCTAGACAGTCAAGCATATCATCTAGCCTAAGTATAGGAAACCGATATTTGATTGTGATTTTGTTAATGGCTCTATTGTCAACACACATTCTCCAACTGCCATCCTTCTTAGGGGTTAAGAGGGTTGGTACAACATATGGACTAATACTTGGCCTAATATATCCCTTGTTCTATAGTTCTTGCACTTGCCTATCAAGTTCATCATTTTCCATTGGTGTCATCCTATAGGCAGCCCTATTAGGTAATGCAGAACCTGGAATGAAATCAATGGCATGTTGTATGTCTCTCATAGGAGGCAATTCAGTAGGTAATTCATTAGGGAAGACATCCTCAAATGACTTGATCAACTCTTTTATAGATTGAGGCACTATCATAGCATCTAACTCTAATGCAGTCAATAACATGTAAACCACACCAGTTGCTAGAGTTTCTTGTGCAAATTTCTTGACAATAAGCAAAGAATTAGGCTGTGCAGTAGTAGGAGTTTTAAGAATCAACTTTTCTTTCATGGGCAGTAGGGTGTAATGCTGTCTATCGTTGTATAGGTTGTAGGTGTTCTTCCTTCCATCATGGTTGGTGTGCTTATCATATTGCCAAGGCCTTCCCAACAACAAATGGCATGCATCCATCTTCACTACATCACAAAAAACTGAATCTTGGAACTTCTTCCTGATTGAAAAGGTTACCATGCATATCTTGGAAGCTCTTATATCATTGCTTGTCTTAAGCCATGTCAATTTGTAGGGGCGAGGATGATCTTTAGTCTTTAAGCCAAGTTATTAAACAACTTCTTCAGAAAACACATTTTCACCACTTTCTCCATCAGTAAATAAGCTGCAAATCCTGCCACCAATATTACAAGTGGTGTGAAAAATGTTGCTCCTCAACCAATCCTCCTGCTCCTCATGTTTTGGTGCTAACAAGGTCTTTTTCATTACCAAAGCCAAGCCTTCTTCCTCATCTGATTCACCTATAACAATATCTTCTTCATACATTGGAAATTCTCCATCTTCCTAGTCTTCACAACCTTCAATCATCAAAGCTTTACCCTTGCCTTGAGCTTTAACTCCCCCTTTCTTGCAATCTGTGGCCTTGTGCCCAACTTCTCCACACTTGTAACACTTAAATGTAAAACTTTGTGCTACTTTAGGGATTGGTTTGCCTGCACCAGAAGTTTAAGGCAGACCTACACTATCAATCTTGAAAGGTTGTGCACTGTTAGTAGTTGGCCTTCCTTGAGCACTGACTTGGGTACTTCTACAATCACCATAAGCTTGAAACTGCATAAAAGCTCTTCTTGCAAGTTGCTTCTCAAACATCAAGGCTCTATTGTAAGCTTCAAATACAGTCCACGGTGTAAAGATAAGGCATCTTGAATTGGTGGTTTAAGACCACTCAAGAACCTTGCAACTATATGCTCTTCACTCTCATTCAGGTCTATTTGAGCTACCAGTTGATAAAATGCCTCTATATACTCTTCCGCACTGCTATGTTGCTTCAAATTATGCAGTTGTTTGTACAAGGACTGCATATAATTGAAAGGCAGAAATTGGTTTCTCATTCTCTGCTTCATCTTGCACCAATTTTGGAACTTTCTTTTACCCCTCCTAACTCTTTGAACTTGGAGCTGTTCCCACCAGGCTGAAGCTCTCCTTCTCAGCTTGATAAAGATCAATTTCACCTCCTTGGAATCTGGTACCTAATGGAAATCAAAGATTCTTTCCACTTGTTTAAGCCAATCCATGAATTCTTCATGATTCAATCTACCATAGAACTTAAGTAACTCAATCTTGAAGTTTGATTCCCATTTTGGTTTTCCCCTTGGAGGACCAAGCACTTCCTGTGGAACACCTCCTCTAGGCTGACCATTTGGGTTACTAAAGTTGTTGTGACTGTCAGTTTCAGCATCTTCAGCAAGTTCATCATCATTTCTAGGATGATAACACCAGATTCTTCTCACTTCCTCAGTCAAGGCAGCAAGCTGCCCCTGTAGCAGCTCCACAGTTTGCTTCAATGTCACTTGGGGTTCTCCTTCTTGGTGTGGTTGCGGCTGCTGCTTGGGATGAACCCGCACCTCAGGTTCATGTGCTGCAAAAGCTTTCTTGTTCCTTCTATTGTAAACTATTGGTGTCATCTTCACAATTCTTAGGCTCGCAAGTAAAGGATAAGAAAATGAAATCAAGATAGGATCTTGATGACAGAAAATGAAGAAACAAATTGCAAACGAACTTGAATCCTAAGGATCTCAAGCTCTGATACCAAATTATGATGGAGGAAAAATGGTGAAAATGAAAGATGTGTTAGAAAGCTAAGTTGCTTAATGAAAATAAAGAATAAACTAGCTCTTCAAGAGACACACTCTTGGAATAATACCTTATAGTTAGATTTCTTGGATTCAAATTAAAACTAGTTACAATGAGAGCAGCAACATTGCTTATTTATAGTTACATAAGCAAGATGCTGAGTTAGTTACAAGAACCCACCATGTGGCTGCCATGTGATTGGCCAAAGCCTAACTAACTTCTCTAACTAACTAATAGGCTATTGCACTTATCACTAACAACCTATCAGCTAACTAACTTTCTGTTACAAGTGATAAAGGCTATTAAAAGTAAAAGGAAATTACTTATTATAAAACAGAAGCTAGTAACAGATAGATTTAAAAATGAACTACATCAATGGTCCTGTATAATTTCCTCTCCTTTTTTACTTTGCAATCAAACAAGAACTTACTTCCATTTATTTGTTAAAACATCTGTTCAAAAGAAAAGGATTACTCCCCTCTTTCCATGCTCCCTCCAAACTTCAAGTGATAGTGTAAATGATGACTAGGATAGTTAATTTTTCACGATTAATTGCCTTGTTGATTAACAAAAGACTTGCAAGAGAGGATATTAGCTGACTAAAGTGATGATTTATTCCAATACTTACTTGCATGCAGGTGAAATTCAGGGGGCCTATCAAATTAAAGTCACTACCAGTGCTTTGGCGTTGTTGCTTTCCACAAGGCACGCTGAATTGACAAAAACCAACGTCCAAGGTCATCTAGTTAAGGTCTGCATATAATCTTAGATGCATTTTCTTTTTGATGTGCATCTACTTAAGATCTGCATATATATATATATATATATATATATATATATTTATTTATTTTTTTGGTCGGTAAAAGTTTTCTGCAGGGATAACCACCCGCTCAAAAGCCAAATTAGCTCCAGATCAGTGGACAATGGTGTCGCTTCCTGCAAAGGTATTTCAACATTGCATTTTATCACTTTTAAAATAGGGTAAATTATATATTTGGTCCTTAACCTTTAGGCTGTGTATCAATTTGGTCCCTAACATTTTAACTATATCAATTTGGTCTCTAACCTTATGGTATTGTGTCAAAATGGTCCTTGCTGTTAAGTGTTGGATGGAAAATGCTGACATGGCTAATAGTGATATTAAAATATTGTTTTTGTGCCACCTAAGTTGCCACATGGGCTGCCACGCAGAATTTTAAAAACATTATAACCAAAAAGAGCAAAAGCTTTATGAAAATTAAAATCACAAACATATTTAGGATTTAAAATTTTAACAGATGAAAATTCTTCAGATTTAATCTTAACATCTTTGGAGCTGATGGAACTCTTTGGTTGGATTTTCTTTGCAGCTTCCTGATAAAGTTCTTTTGATTTAATTTGCCTATCATCTCCACAGATAATGGAAGACCCAAAACAGTTATTAATCCCACCTAAAGGCTTCATGAGTTCTCAGAATAAAACAAAAGCGAATCTGAATGTAACGTGTACTGAAACTCATCTAACATATAGTCTATCTCTTCTTGAGTTAAGCAGCTGTATTAGTCCTGAGTTGAAACTTTCCACAAACACCTTATGTGCGCCCATGAATAATCATCATTTCTCAAACATCTCTGCTAAAAATCATAGCTTGAAGTACCACAGCAGCACTTCACACACCCATAAATAATTACCCTGGTCATGTTTTTGTTTGCATTTGGAGGCAATAGCTTCTCCATTACTGTGTATCAATCATAATAGCCACAGAAGAGTTCTTCAAAGCAATAGCTTGTCCATTACTGCACTGCCATGAATTTCTTTTGTCAAACTCTTGCAGTGGAATTACCCAATGAGACAATGACGGTCTCTTGCCACATCACCCTTTGAGAAAGATCTGGAACATCCAGATCCAAGGAACTCTGACAATCCCCATGTCCTCCACTGTCCGATCTCTCCCTCATTTCCTTTCTCTTTCTCTTCCTCTCCGCATTTTCCTGGGGCAGGGACTTCGGTTACGTTGTGTTTTGTTGTCCAATTAGATTTTTCAGATCTACCAGTTTTATATTTGGGTTTCTTTGGTCCAATAATTTGAATTTTATTCGTGTGTATTTGTGATTTATTTTTGCTAATTAATACATTTGATTAGCTCAAATAAATTCAATATGGATGAATTAAAAAAAAAATTAAGGCCACATGCAACTTAAATGGCATAAAAAATAATATTTTAATATCACTGTTAGCCATATCAGCATTTTCCATCTATCACTTAACAGCAGAGATCATTTCATTTTGTTTCAGTCCATCAGGATCACTAGTGCACAATTGTGCTCTTGAGAAGCTTGATATACAGTGCATTATACATGAAACTTCTTGATTTTTTTTTTCTGCTTTTTAATAAACCACAGTATGAACAAAGCTGAAAGCCTGTTCTGTGCCTCTGGAACATTTTTCTTTTTTTAAATTGGAAATTGTATGTTTGAATTGAAACAAATTGAATTACCTGGGTGGTGCAGATACTGGCACTGTTGGCCGATGCATTAATTGAAATCCGAGAACAAGATTTGGCTGATGATGATGAGGTAGGTAGTTTATGATTTGCTTTCCAGTCCAGATCACCCATTTGTAATCAGATCTTTAAGCTTTGAATGAATTGTGTATCAGGATAGTGACTGGGAAGAAATTCAAGCTGGGGATGCAGAGATGGATAAAGATTTGCTTCATTCACTTTCTGCTACATCATCAGGCAGACCCACATATGAACATCTTGAAGCAATGGAAAAAGTATTTAACAAGGTTTGAAAGGAATATGACAATTTTCCTGTCTACCAATTTATGAGTACACTTTTTCTTTTTCTCTTTCTTTGCAATACCTTTTCCTTATTTCTAGTTAAACTTGCTTGAGCATTTCAAGGATCACGAAGATGACTATGAAGCTGACCAACTATGTGCTGCCGATCCACTTAATCAGGTGTTGTCTGGATGCCAAATTTTTGTATTTCCAAGAATGGCCGTGGTCAAGAATTTTTTATATTGTTAACTAAACATGATTGCACCTGACAGATTAATCTGGCTCGCTATCTTCGAGATTTCTTAGTGAATTTTTGCCAGAGCAACAGACCACTGTTTGAGAATCTTTGCCAGGTACTTTAAATTCAATCAAGCAGATGAAAGCTTCTATCAATATGAAGTTCATTTCCTCCCTTTATCGTGTATATGACTAACTTACAATATGTGATGTTTTGTTTTGCTTTTGTTACCAGAGTTTGACGGAGTCTGAACAGGATGCTATCCAGATGGTACTAGATCACTAACAACTTGTATTTGGGTCGAGAATGAATTTTGGGTGCTGTTCCATCCATTGTTGATTGAAAAGGAAATTTCCATCTCTCTAGAGCTGTGAGATGCAAGCCAAAAGCTGAGTTTGTAAAGCGGAAGGTTTTATTATTATTTTATATATATATATTGTTAACAGTTAAGACATCAAGCTTTGATGTAATGGCGAGTCTTACACCAAAAGCGATAGGTTGCAGATTTGAGTATGAGAATCAGCCTCTCAAGCTGGCTGTTATGACCTTACCTAGACCCTGTAAAAGTAAGAGTTTTGTGCACTAGGTATGGCCGTCTTAACGGTTAGAAGCATTGAGACTAGAAATTTTGGATTTATGTTTGATTATTGAATGCTCTGATTGACCAATTTGCTTTCTGGCGTGTAATACTCTTATTAAAATTTTGTTGTAATTTATTAAAAACGTTGATACAAACAAGATGAAAGAAAATAGTTCATATATTCATTGCATAGAAACCTTCCTGATGAGCTTCATCAACCCATGCTATAGAGTAGTGTTGGTCATGGAGGTAAGAGTGTATGCGCTCATGCCTACGCTTTTGTACGCATCATTCGGCTGTCTGATTTATCACCTTAGATTATCCAGGGTATCTTGCCAGGCGGGTGACTGCTCTGCGATGGAGAAAATTTTTTTATTGGTAACAGATTGTATGTATATATTATTATTCATTATTTGCTTTTTTTTTTTTCTTTAATATATAACTATTATTGTGATACAAAAATCATGATCATTATTATTACTAGTCGCCAAGGTTGTCAAAATCGGGATCCTATGTAGGATTGTGAGAGGTAGGTAGGATCGTGGATCGTAAGATCGAATCGTGGATCGTAAGATCCTACCTATTTTTAGATTTTAAACAAAAAATCTATTAATAGTGACTTTGTATGTTATATAATCACTTAAAATATGAATATATCTATTAAAAAAAAAAAATTGCATCATAAAATGTAATTTGCACACACTACATTGTTCTTATGTTATTCTAACGAAACAAAATATATTGAACTTTTGACATAATATATTTAAAAAGTTTAGTACATGTTTAATTAGCAACTAAGTACCAAAATATTATCTACACATATGGAATGTTTTCCAAATTCTAAGTTCCAAATCCAAAATAAGTTAGATTAGTTAGCATATAAAAACTAGTTAACTACAAATTTACAATATGTAATCCAAAAAGAAAATTCTTAATCTAAGGTAAACTAGCTAATTACAAATATGAAATCCAAAAGAGAATTCCCATTCTAAAGTTCTTCTAATCTAGTCACTATCATTGTCATATCTCATTTCATTATCTATATCCTTCCTAGTATCAACATCCATGGCGTAATCATCGAAATCCCTAACTCTCTCAAATCCAGGTGGGGGTCGATCACTATCATCATCATTAGAACCATCATCATTCTCATGATATTCATCACTAACATCATGAACTAGCACACTTTTTCCTTTGGTAGCAACTCTTGAAACCTCATCATCACCTAATATTAATAACCAAAATATACAAACTTTTTTGATAAGTAAAGTATACAAATATAAATTAGTGATTAGTGGTCACACATTCAAACTATACATAGGTAACTTGTATAAATATTAGTTATAAAGTAAGGCTTTAAAGTTATAAATTAATACCTTCATTGTCTTCATCAAAATCTGCACTATCACCTTCTGAATCTACATAATCTGTTGCTAACCACTCATCATCAGAAGACAAATTCTCTAAACCAATTTCTTCTTTTGTACTCAATGGTTTAGCTCTTTTCTCTTTTATCTTCAAGTTGTACATAACGAAGACCAAGTCATTCATTTTTTTCTGGTGTAAGCGATTTCTCCTTTTTGAATATACCTATAGTTGTAATAATTTTAATTGAGAATTCTCAAACAGAGGGGAGTGGGGAAGAAACAAACTTTTACTAAGAAAGAAAATGGAAAACCATTTTGTCATAATATACCAAAGTCATTTGGTCTTACCATTTCAAACGCACTCCAATTTCTTTCACAACCAGATGAGCTACATGTTAAGTTCAATATTCTTATAGCAAATTTTTTCAATTCAGGACAGTCATCTCCATATGAGTCCCACCACTCAGTTGATACATATATGAATTATAATATCTTAGTCTTAAGAATATAATCTACAACTAATAAAGATGAATTTGAATGTAAAACAAAAAATGAAAAACAAAATTGTTACCTGGCTGTTTAGTATTTTTGGCTAGTATGGCAGCTTCAATACCAAAGAGTCCCTTTGCTTGTTTGATTTTTTCAAGTTGCACATCTATCTTTTTCCTATCACTAACTTCTGGAACCATTTGTTGAAGACACGTATACAATCCTAATTTAATATCTGAACTTGGATCAAAAGAAGGATCATAATGAATAGAAGGGTTCAAATAGTATCCCGCAGCATGCAAAGGCCTATGAAGTTGCATTTCCTATCGATCATCAATAATATCCCATATCTCTTGTAACTACAATTTAAAATAGTGGATATTATATTAAAAAAAAAGACTATATATTTAATAAGCTAATGAATTAAAAACAAATGTAAATTTAAGGAAGATATAAATAAAATGGTTACCTCTTTTTAACATTATTGAAATTTTTCTGTATTTCTTCTTTTGCCTTTTCCATTTCTTGATAAATGAATCCCATTGGAGGTGTATCAGAGTCAACCATGCAAAGTACCTTTAAAAGGGGTATTGCAGCCTTCAAGCATTTGACAACAAGTCGCCAAAAGCCATTGTTATCCATAACTATGGCATGAATTCTTTTCCCTTCTTTTGTTTTTGCAAATTTACTACACCTCCATTGTTCAGAAGAAAACATTGTCATCAATTCTCCTTTGAACTCATTAAGGCATGACAATGTCAAATATGATGTTGCAAATCTAGTGGCAGCAGGTCTAATCAATTCCCTTCCTTTAGTGAAATCCCTCAACCAATTTAAAAGCATAGCTCTAGAATATATGTACGTTGTAATCTTCTTCCCCTTTGCAATTGTGTACTTATGGTCCTTAATCTTTTTTTCAAAATCCTCAAGCATCAAATCCAAGCAATGGGCAGCACATGGAGTCCAAAACAAGCACTTTCTCTTCTACGTCAACATCTCTCCAGCTAGTTTGTAGTTTGCAGCATTGTCAGTCATCAATTGCACAACATTCTCCTCTCCAACCCTATCCACAACTTCATCTAACATTTGACAAACTTTTTCAGCTATTTTAGATATGTCAGATGTGTCTATAGAGTATAGGAAAATGTTTCCTTTGGGACTATTCACCAAAAAATTACAGATGGATCTCCTTTTCTTATCAGACCAGCCATCAGACATAATTGAACAACTTGTTTTTTTCCATTCAACCTTATATTCTTCAAGCATTTGTTGTGTAAAATCTACCTCTTTCTTCAAGCATGTCTCCCTAATCTCATGATAGGAAGGAGGCTTGAGGCCAATTCCAAATCTTGAAATCATATCAATCATTCGCAGAAACTCCGGATTTTTGACACAATTAAAAGGGATGGCACTAGTGTAGAAGAATCTAGCAATTTGTTGGATCACTAGATCACGTTCTCCTTTTTTAAACACATGATTCATTGTTACTTGCTTTTTTTTTTTGTAACAAACTTATCCATGGAGCCTATGTGTCTGCCCCTCCCTTTTGATGAATGTAGTTGTTGTACTTCAACTAATTCATCATCACTACCATCATCCTCTTCTTCTATAGTGTACCACCTTTTCTTTTTTATAGATGCTTCAGCTTGGGCATACAAAAGAGCCACAAATTTTTCCCTCACCTTTTCTGGCACACTAGGACAAGCTGAAACATTTTTCCTAGTCCCAGCTAAATGATGCTTCAACCTATATATACCCTCACTATGAATTTCTTTGCAATAATTACATTGAACTTGCCTTGAACCTACTTCAACACCATGTTCCCATCCCAGGTTAGACCTATTTCCTGGTGCATTTTTTCGCTTAATTTTCTTTCTAGCCAAAGTAGACATTGTATATTTGTACTAGAGCTGCAAAAAAAGACACCAAGATACAAAGCATGCTCAAAAAAATCACACAGAAAATTCATCAAACAGGTTGTGTGCAATTCTAAACTACTAATTGTGTTTACTAATATTTCTCAAAGAATTAAATACTAAAGATCCTGTTTCATAATTTTTCAAATTTTACTTAATTTAGTTAACAAAATAGAAAAATAAAAACCTTAAAAGCTTTGTCAAAATCATAAACACAACACAACAATCTTGAATCAAGCTATCAAAGTACAAATAAATGATAAACTACTAACTACCAAAACAAATTACCAGAAAGCTTAAAGGCAGCAATGGCTCACGGCAACATCATTGAGAGGGCTGAGAGGTGCTGGGTTTTTGACAGAGGATTGAGGAGGCGTGGGACTGAGGTGCTGGCGCTGAATGTTTCTAAATGTTTCTAAATACTTAAGAAAGCTTGAAAGCAGCGATGGCTCACCATTGAGAGGGCTAAGAGTTGCTGGGTTTTTGACAGAGGACTGTGGAGGCGCGGGACAGAGCTGCTGCGTGCTAGAGCTTAGTATTTCTAAAATATTTAGGTTTTGTTTTTGAAAACTTAACTTAAGTAGTATAGGTTTTTTTGAGATTTTATTTTGAGAGAGGGGTAAATTTGGGGCTTCAATTCATTGGGCTTGTGGGTTTAGGACCTTTAAGTGGACTGGGGATTATCTTACTGGACTTACCCAAATGACCCAAATGAATCCCACTTAAAAAAAAAAAAAAAAAAAAAAAAAAAAAAAAAAAAAAAAAAAAGAAGGCCAAAAAAGTCAAATGGTAGGATCGGTAGGATCCCATACGATCTTACGATCCTATACAATCCTACACGATCCTACAAATGATCCTAACATTTTTGTGATCCTGCTACGATTTTAATCTTTTTAGTGAGATGGGATCGTAAAATCATGCGATTTTACGATCCGGATCGCGATTTTGACAACCTTGCTAGTCGCTAATCTGTGCTATGCACGAGAATCAACTTATTTGTGAGGTAGATTAAAATAATTTTATAAAATTTTAAATTGATTAAGAAACTATACCATTGCATGATTTACTCGTATATGACTTCAATTTGTGTTACAATTTGATGAAAAAGCCATTGCTTGAATGTGCAATGGCTTACAAAAAATTTGTCAAACAATTTCAGATACTGCAAAAAAATAACTCAAAAATTTAGATATTAAAATTTCTGAAAGATCGAAAAAAATTAAAAAATCAGATGATTCACTACTTAGAAATTATTGAAACAAAACAAAATATATATAACAAACAATAGAGAAATATAAAAGAAAGATGGGTTACATTCAAAAGAATAATTTCAATTATTGCAAACTTTTTTATCTTGTAAAAAGCGGTTAAAGAGAGTCTGGTGGTTCATGTACGAAAATTACTTTTTAAAAAATACATGAAAAATCATAAAATAAATTATTATTATTATTATTATTATTATTATTATTATTATTATTATTATTATTATTTTAACGAAGTAGAGGAGAAAAAAAAAATAAAATAAGAAGAGCTTATATCTCTACTCGGCTTCAAAAAAAAAAAAATTAGGTTTTGCATTACTTTTATGGTGTTCATGATTAATCTCACAAATTTGGAGATAAATTATCAACGTTTGAGTTTGAGTTTGAGTTTAAGTTGGACTTGTTAAAGAGATAAGAGTTTCACTCATTATTAAGTTTGGATTAAACAAGAATAATTTTGTTTAAAAGTAATGATGAGTTTGAGTTTAAGTTGGACTTGTTAGAGAGATAGAGTTTCACTTCTTGTTAAGTTTGGACTAAACAAAATAATTTTATTTAAATATTGTGCTAACGTGGAAAATTGTGAGAGTTTCAGAGGTTTTGGTTTTATATATATACTAGTTGCTAACCCGTGCGATACACGGGAAAATCTTATGAAAGTATAGTTTATACATTAAAACATTTTAATTTTACATGAACTATAATAGTTTTAATAATATTTGAAAAATAAAATAAAAAGTGAAAACTCAAGCCAATTCAAGATGAACCACTGCAATAACAAAGGCAGTCCTCCCGTTCATTCTTGCAAGCCAATAGCAACTGCAAGAGCTATCATAAGAGCATTCCATCAGATAGTTTTGAACCAAGTATGCTCCTCCTTTATTTTAATCCTATACATCAGCAATTTGAAGTGAGTTTTCAGCAAGTGGTATCAAGTAAAAATCATGTTTGCACAAAACCTAAATAGACATCAACAATTTTACCAAGTTTTTTCTCACTTCATAATAATTATGGAACACCTTGCAAGCTTTAATCACCGCTGGCACATCATTGATGTTGAAGTTTATACATGTTCTGCATGTGGTATTAAGTTTTAGGGTTTTATAGATGTGGCAGCCAAATGATACATGGAAAGACTTTTATCACATAATAATGGTGCAGCAATCAATATATAAATATATTGTGTGTAACAACATTTAAAAGGAACAAATAAAAAATAAGTGTAATTGTTTTGAATTATCCATTCATCCTAATCAGAATTTAACAAACTAAATTTGATAAAATAGTTTTCATATGAATAAAGCTTGAGTATAGTTTCCTCTTATTTCCAAAAGTTTCCACATATTTCATCCAACAAAGTCTACAACTCTTCCCAGACCTTTTTTGGAAAAGTGAACGACTCTTCCCAAACCTTCCCAAACCTAGAAGAAAAGAATGAAAGAAAACTTCAAATCAAATAATCATTTAGAGGAACAACTGCAAACAAACATGAAAAATTTATGACTTGAGTTTTTATTCATTGAAATTGAACATTTACATGTTTCCTACCATAAGGTTTTGGAATCCATCACCTCTTCTCAAAGGCATTATCCTAGCACGCTGAGCCTTCACCATCCTTGTTAAACTCTATCCCAAACAACTATATAAAGATGCTTGAATCCCAAACATACTAAATAAAAATCCAAAACTTATCCCTACACTTTCTTATTAACCAAACCAAAATTGTTATTAAAACAAAAAATACAAACATGCACATAATGATACAAAAAGAAAAAGAGTGTTTATAAGAAAACTCAGATAATACCCAATTGTGATAATCAGAGTCCACTGGCAGCCCATGTAAAAAATACTTGTAGTCAATAACAATGCAATGCAATCTGCTACATAGATTAAGATCATTCACCCAAAAAAAAGAAAGAAAAAAAAAAAGCGAAATGGGAAAGGGCATAGATAATAAATTTGAACATCTTGATAAATCCTATGAAAATTTCAAAGTAATCTGAATTTCAAATGAAAATTTGCTAGAGCACACATCAAGGAATTTAGGATTTTGAACAATATTGAGTTAAGATCTATAACAATGCACAGAATAGTCCATTAGATTTGTGTAGACAAATCATCAAATTTAAAAAAATATAATTTGGGTATCCCCAAATTCATCAAAAACACGAAGTTTAAACCACTATTTGCCTATTAGATTCAATAATCAATATATCAGCTTGGATCATAGTGAAGTCTCTCAAAATATGCTTCAAAGATAGATATGGAAGAAAAAATAACACAGCTCTACCTTTTCAATTTGCTATTGCTGGAATTTGTAGACAGCTTCTAAACTTTATAGGTTCAATCCTTCGCTGTGCATGGCAGAAAGTAGAAAATAAAAGTCAGTAGTAGGAACGAATCTTAGCTTCCATGGTTATACCAAAATTTAAAATACAAACCTTACCATAACTAACAAATAAAAGTTGTAGATAAACAGCGAAGCCAAGGTTGCAGAAGGAGGACATTGGAAAAGAAGCTAGGGTATGCAACCAAACAAAGAATCAATCAAAGCCCCTCAAAAATCTAGATGTTGCTCTTAAGGAAGATTCTTATCAAATTTATTATAAAAAAAAAAAAATAGCATGATTCTTTGATAAAGTACAAATTCTACATACCCATAAAAATTAGATAAAGAAGTAATAAAAACAATGGTAAACTTGAGATGAAATAATAATTAAACTAAACATAAAACATACACGGGTAAACAATTAGTTTTTATTTCTTTGAAATTGAACCAAAAAATAGAACCGATATTTATTTCACAACATTATATTGAATGATTAAAACCCTTAGAAATGAGTGAGGAAGACAAAAAGTTCTGTAGATCAAGAACTAAAAGTAATTTGGTAGAATTGTAGAGTAACGCCTTCTTTCGTACAAAACTAAACATTTTATTAAAAAAAAAAGGGCATTAACAAATTAGAAATTCAAAGCATGAAATCAACTACCAAATACCAATTATTATTCAACATCATGAAAGCTATGATGAATTGATAACAGATTTTAAAACTCCTAATAATGAAGAATGGCAACCCCCCAACACAACAAATTTTTTGCCAAAAAAATGCATATTGCACATCAAATGGTGTATTATAACTACCACATTGAAATCTGCTGTCAATTCATTAAGTAAGAAAAAAAAAGGGTAAACTCTCTAAACTGTTAATTTTTTTAATTTCAAAAACCTCCAAATATAAGAAAGACATTTAATGAAATTAATCATTCACAATGGAGACAATGCATAACCCACATATAAATTTAGGGCAGTACAAACATTAAATGGGTTTTTGAGCTAACCATAACATCACTCTCAAAATAAACTTAAAAATCTTTTGCTAATGTCCATATCATAGTAAAACAGAAAACCTTCAAAACCCAAAACCACTGTCACATTCACTTCACAATAAAAACATTCTAGTTGACCATGAATTAGCAGTTTATGAAAACAATACATGAGGTAGTATAAAATATAGCCCAATCATGAAACCATAAATCCTAGATAGGCAAAAAAAAAAAAAAAAAAAAAAGCCATGAAATTGAAACACATGAAAGCAAAACCTATAGGATTGGGAGGCTAAGATCAAAACTGAATACTGCCACCAAGAATATATAATTAACCACAAATCCACATGAGGCTAAAATAATTCAATAATCTACAACAGAAAGTTAATTATTCAATAACTAAATTAATATACTTGCATTTGTATATAAACCCAGAAACTCAAATTAAATCCAAACACAAACAAATGACTCACAAAAACATCAAGGGCATGCCAAGGATGCTCGTCTAATAAAAGGACAGGAAATATCATTACACAAAACATAACAAAATTATTAACAATGAAACAGAATAACAACTCTAAAATCCCAGATGGATTTTCTCGCTGCCAATAATTGAAATTAATAAAACCCACTATGGGCTCCAAACCCATCAATCTAAACTAATCATTCAGAAGAAACACTCCCAAACGAAACCCTAAATCAAATTTAACAACCAAAAACGAAACCCTAAATCATATTTAACAACCAAAAACGAAACCCTAAATCATATTTAACAACCAAAATTATAGAACAAAATAAAAAACTTACCAGTAATGTTTGCGAAGAGAATCTGGTCTGAAAAAAAAAAACAGAGTATTAAGGATGAAACCCAGATTGTGCGAAGGGTTTGGTTAAGTTGAATCCACCATTAGAAACTTATGAGAGAAACGAATTAGTGAGAGGTTAAAGGGGAAGGTCTGTGTTTAGATGAGAACGAAGAGACAGAGGAGGAATTCTCGAATGGGTAGGAAGGAAGAGACGTTGTGAGAAGAGAGAGTTATAGAAGATGTATTATAGGGTTTTGTTTTAAGTGGCAGAGAATTTTTTTTCCGGTTTTATAGTAAAATTAGATTTTTTGTTTATTTATTTATTTAAGTAATGCTGACGTGGAAAATTGTGGGAGCTTCAAAAGTTTCGGTTTTACATATATATATATATATATATATATATAGAATATAGAGACTAGTCACTAACTCGTGCTATATATGGGAACCTATCTATTTGTGAGGCAGACTAAAATATTTTTATAAAAAATTAAAGAAATTATACAATTGCATGATTTTCTCTTTTATAACTTAATTTGTGTTACAATTTGATGAAGAAGTCATTGCAGGGTATTTGCCCAATAATCTTCATGATTTCAAATTGGGCCAAGAATCAGAGGTTTCAACTTTCAAGTACAATTCGTGAAATGGAGAAGATCTGGGCTATTGAGCCAATTCTGTGAAGTGAAGAAGAATAGTTGGGGTTTTAGAGCCCATTTCATGAAGTGAAAATTTGGGCTTTACAAATTGCCTTAAAAAACACACGGGTTTGTTGTCTTGTTCTGCATATGACACATCACTCATACACACACTAACTCTGTTTCAGGCCAAACTATTGTTATTATTTTTTCATGTCAAACTTCTTCTAAAAAATTAAAAAAAGTTTCAGGTCAAACTATATATATATTTTTTAAGATAATGATTTTTTCCAATGCAAAGTAGATGAAACCTAACCTAACTAGATTGATATAGGTTTTTAAGATAGAGAAACGGTACAAATTTTGAGTTTGAGTTTAAGTTGGACTTGTTAGAGAGATAGAGTTTCACTCCTTGTTAAGTTTGGACTAAACAAAAATAATTTTGTTTAAATAAAAAAATGATAATGATGAGTTTGAATTTGAGTTTAAATTGGACTTGTTAGAGAGATAGAGTTTCACTCCTTGTTAAGTTTGGACTAAACAAAAATAATTTTATTTAAATAAAATAATAATTTTATTTAAATATTGTGTTGACGTGGAAAATTGTGAGAGATTTAGAGGCTTTGGTTATATATATATATATATATATATATATATATATATATATATATATATATAAACTAGTATTATTCCATTTTGAGAATATGTGTTCCTTCAACATTATGTGTGATTGCCCAACATATTGAGGTTTTGACCGTTTGTCTAGATCTCACTTCTGATATATTAAAGCAACTCACGTTTCATGATCGGGTTCATTATTCCCTCAAGATTGAGAGTTTATGTAAATGAGAAGTCATGAAATTTATTATTCGTTTGACAGTTGTTGATAGAATAATAAATTTCACAGCTGTCCTGTTCAATATGTTTTATACACTTAAAACATATTAACATATCAACTAGAAGTTTTCATTTCCATATTCAAGACAAATCGTCTTAATTAATATGTTATAGTCTTCACAAATGAAATGCCCAATTTCATCACCGACTATGAACTAAGATTTTGAGTTTACAAAGAACTTGTGATTTATATCTTCTGTGACTAAATCACATAAATCACATACTATGCATCTCAAAGACTATATGATAACGTCCAAACGTTCATGCTACCATTATTTTAAATAATAATAAAACAAGTTTATTACATACAACATAATGTCAAACATGGCATACAATAGGATTTTAGGGCACCAATCCTAACAACTTCCTAGCCCTTCAGAACCTTTAAAACCATACACTACTACACTGAATGGGAAATTTGTTAAAGCCGGAGATAGCCAGCATTATTGGGGATTTCCTAAATCGAGATATGATCCTGAGTCAAAAAGAGTGTTGCCTGGATTTGAATTATTCCTTTATTGTGACACGAAGCTTCTAGAAGTGAAGGAGGAAGATATAGATTGGGTCCCGACTGATGGGGTAGATTACATGGATCCTGATGAAATGACTACATTGTTGGGAGGCTTGCCAACACGCATTGAAGAATCCTTATGAAGCAAGAACAGATGATGAAAATCATGAAGGGGGTGAAGCCCCTAGTGATGATGATGAAGGCAATGGCAACGAAGATAATAATAGTGATAGTGAAGATAGCGATAGTGATGATAGTAGGGATGGTGATGGTGGAGACAATAGCAGTGATGACAGTGATAGTGAAGGAAGTAACAGTGAAGACTATGGTAGCCGAGATAGCGGTGATGATAGGGGTGAACCCCCTAGTGATAAAGAGGATGAAGATGCGGGAGCCTTCTATGAAGACAACTCTTATGACTGGGTGGACTATTATGATGAAAACATAGAAGATGATGCATAAGCTGTAGGGGGAGATTATGATGAAGACCTTTATGGGCGACCTTTGGATTGGAGTTGCATTATGGATGTCAGTCCAAAATTAGGCCCACGATATGATAAGTATGGTAGGGAGATTCCTGAGCTCGATTTATTTCATAATTCAAAGTTTGGCTCATTGACTATATACACTGATGAAGAAGATGATATAGATGCAAGATTGGCGTTGCTTTATAGAAATATAATGATCCACAGCTTCAAAAACTTAACCTTGGAGAATCTTGAAGATGAAGATGAGAGAAGGGAAGGAAGCGAATCAGAGTACTTCCCCCAATATGTCTGCCCAAGCAACAAAGGGAGACAAGCTTTATTTGGGGAGCGGATAAACAGCATAGAGCGCCTGGATGGAGACCCTAAAGTATTGATGTTGAAGGAAGAAAGAACTCACTAGGAGCCAACTACCATCGTCGAGGCCACGACTGAGTTGAAGAACATGGCATGGGAAGTAGCTTCCCACCCCATGGAAGACCTACTAGAGAAGACCAAGAGCACCAAGCCATTTACTACTGCTACAAAATTGTTTCTATCCCCTTGAGTCTGTTTCTACTTTTATTGCTATTCTTGTTGAGTTTGTTAAAAACTCTACCCCCTATAGTATAATTTTTGATTCTACTTATTTGTTGGCTTTGAATGTTTTTATTTTGAAAATTAGTAAAAAAACATTTAATATTGAGGAATTAAAACAAGGACATGTAGAACCTATAAAAGAAGAAACCCAATCTGTTAATCTAGGAACTAATGATGAACCTAAGATGGTCCAAATTGGTAACACCTTAACTTCCTTTGAGAAGGATGCATTAGTCACACTACTAAAGGAATTCAAAGAGGTGTTTGCATGGTCATACGAGGATATGCTTGGGATTGATATAGATATAGTGTAACATTGCATTCCTACAGACCCAACCATAAAGCCAGTCAAGCAGAAGCTGAGAAGGACGAAGCCAGAGTGGACTATCAAAATCAAGGAAGAAGTTGAGAAAGAGTACAATGCGGGATTCTTGAGGGTGGTAAACTACCTAGTGTTGGGGTTTATGCCCTAAAATCCAATTTATTGGCATGTCATAAATAATTAAATTGTTTAATTATATGAAACTATTTATTAATGAACTAATGAGACATTATCTTAGTCCATGAGATGCATAGTATGTGATTTATGTGAAAAGTCACAGAAGATATAAATCACAAGTTCTTTGTAAACTCAGAATTTTAGTTTGTAGTCAGTGATGAAATTGGGCATTTCATCTGCGAAGACTATAACATATCAACGAAGATGATTTGTCTTGAATCATGGAAGTGGAAACTTCTAGTTAATATGTTGATATGTTTTAAGAGTTAAGACATATTGAATTGGACCACTGTGAGATTTATTATTCTCCTAACGACTGTCAAATGAATAATAAATCTCACGACTTCTATTTACATCAACTCTAAATCCTGAGAGAATAATGGACCTGATCATGAGGTGTAAGTTGCTTTGATATATCAGGAGTGAGATCTATTAGTTACGGTCAAAACCTCAGTATGTTGGGCAGTTGCATTTAGTGTTGATGGAACATATATTCTCAAGATAGAATTCATAATCTCTTAACGGAGATATAAAATATTCCATTGAGATAAGTTTAATGGGTTTAGTTATTCAGAGTGTTGGGCCCAACCACTTTAGTAAGGAGTTACTAAAGTATATATTTATGAAATTGGATTTCATAAATATATGATGAATAACATAAAGGATTAAACTGGGTACTCAAGGATTAAGATGTAGTAATCTTTAAAGTGACAGTCTATTTCATGACTTTGTATTACTACGAATATTTTAATGAAGGGGTTGCTTGTATAATAAAGTCTTGGGATATAATTTATTAATAAGGCCTAGAGTGCAATTATATTCTTATAGTGGTATTGAATATAATTGATGGTAACTTTAGACTTGTCAAGAATTGACAGAAAAGCCCAAGACCCATTGGATCTAGAGTCTTATTTGTTCCCTTTTAGTTCCACTCCAAGCCACATACTAGAGCCTAATTGGAATGGCCCAAAAGGCTAGCCCAATTAGATAATTAGTTATATATAAGGAGAGAAAAATACAGAATTATACAAGTGGTTTTCATTAAGATCATATAAGAAACGAAATGGTGTATGTGAGTGTTGGACACTCTTTTATTTTTTCCTTGGAAACCGATTGAGAGACCACACTCTTGGGCATCAAGTGGAATTGGAGTGAAGATTAAAAGTTTTCCCAAGTAATTCTCAAGTCTTGGTTTTGAATTTCATCGCACCAAGGTACACTTTCTATTCTTTGTTCTATAATTCAAGGTTACATGTTATCTTTCATGAATGAAGTAGATCCGTGTTTGTTGCTTCCGCTGTGTGTTTTGTATGAGATACAAAACCAGATTTTCCAACACCTAGAATAGTTAGCTAATGTGGTTCTAGTGTCGAAGAAGGACGGGAAGGTGAGGATGTGTGTGGACTTTAGAGACCTTAATAAGGCCAGCCCAAAGGATGATTTTCCTTTGCCTCATGTTGATATTCTAGTTGATAATATGGCGGGACTTGCATTGCCATCATTCATGGATTGCTTTTCGAGATACAATTAGATAAAGATGGTTCCAAAAGATATGGTAAAGACATCCTTCATTACTCCATAGGGTACCTATTGCAATAGGTCATGCCATTCGACCTTAAGAATGCTGGTGCCACTTACCAGCAGGCAGCCATTACTCTGTTGCATGATTTAATACACAAATAAGTAGAACTTTATGTGGATGACATGATTGTGAATTCCAAAGACGGTGAAGGGCACATATCGGCTTTACGGAAGTTCTTTGAGAGAATCTGATTTTATAAGTTGCGGTTGAATTCGAAGAAGTGCACTTTCGGTGTGGCATTGGAAAAATTGTTGGGGTTTATGGTAAGTCAGAGAGGAATTGAGGTAGATCCCGAGAAGATCAGGGAAATTATAGAAATGAAGCCTCCAAGGACTGAAAAAGATATTCGGGTTTTTAGGGAGGATACAATACATAAGGAGGTTCATAGCCCAGCTCACCATAACATGTGAACCACTTTTTCGATTGCTCAAGAAGGAAGTTCCCACAGTACGGAATGAACAATGCCAAGAAGCCTTTGAAGAGATTAAGAGTTATTTGATGAAGCCATCGATATTGGTTCCACCGGTACCCGAAAAGCCATTATTGCTATATCTCACAACCACAGATACAACAATGGAGGCTTTGCTTGCTCAATATCTAGAGGAGTCTAGAAAGAAAATTGCAATTTATTATATTGGCAAGAAGATGATGGATTATGAAGAAAAGTATTCACCATTTGAGATGCAAACCCTTTTACTGAGCCCACCAATATGGATCAATTGAAGAAATACCACGTCTGAGGTGGTAGTCCGAAGAATGGCCATGTCTGAAGTGGTTGTAGATTATTTAATTTTTCTTTCTTAGGTTCATCCAAAAAAAGAAAAAGAAAAAGAAAAAAAAAATTGATTGAAAACCTGAAAGGGTGATCTACGCAAAAGGAGAGTAAAAAAGAAGAAGAGTGAGAAAGCCTGCTAGGTTGAAAACCTGAAAAGGAGGCCTAGGCAAAAATTAAGGCAAATAAAGTGAACTATGTGATGACCTGATCCTTCTACCAAGACGGTATGTAGGCAACCATATATTGGTCTGGTTACAACTTACCCAAACCCACCATTCACCCATCAAGTATTTAAGAAAAAATTTGCCAGATCAAACAATTCCATCAACACAAACCATGCCATTTCATAAACCAAACCTTAAACAAAGCATAAACCCTAAACAAAACCATGAAGCTGAAAGCCCTAAATAATTCCTAAAGCTAAAAGTTTCAAACTAAGTGTGCGTTAGGGAAGCAATGAAAATTATAATTTATTTCACTATTCAGCTTATTTTTGGTACTATTCATGGACCCCACTGAACTTTTTGGTACTATTCATGGGCCCCATTGTACTATTTCAACTAAATTTTACTTTTATCTACAGTACTTTCAACAATAAGTTTTCAGTTTCAGCAAAATAAACGGTATCCAAACAGACCCTAACTTCTTAAATAAACATGTTCAAAGCTAAAAATAAAAGAATCAGGCCATCTTCAGCCTTTTCTCCTTTGATTGCTCATTAGTTCCATTTGTAGCAACATCTCTATCTATTCTTTTGAACTCATAGTTGTTATCCTTTTGCTTGCCTTTGATATCTTCAAGAAACTATTTTCTCATAGAAGCCATGTTGGTCTCTTTATCCCTAATCTTGCCCACCAGCCAGTTGGAGTATTCCACGGTCATCTTGTAAAAGTAAACTTTAACAAAAGATTGATCTACTCAGTCAGCCATGTCCAAGCCCAACAGCATGTCCCTTACAGAAGTAGGAGTTGTGTCCACAGGGGTAAAAGGTTTTCTTCCACTACCGCCAAGCATCCCATGCTCATACTGGAATTGGAGTATTCCACGGTCATCTTGTAAAAGTAAACTTTAACAAAAGATTGATCTACTCAGTCAGCCATGTCCAAGCCCAACAGCATGTCCCTTACAGAAGTAGGAGTTGCGTCCACAGGGGTAAAAGGTTTTATTCCTCTACCGCCAAGCATCCCATGCTCATACTGGAATTGTCTCAAGAGTCTATCAGCCTTATAGAAAGTCGCCCTCCTTAAGCCAACCAAGAAGATATGATCTGATCCCAGAGATCGCAATAAACGAGGTGGGCACTTCCACCAATAACAATTCCAATGAATTGAGATATTGGATTTCTTGTCCAAAAATTTCACCCAATTACTTTCAATCTGACACTTGGTCTTGAGGACAGCCCTGCTAGGGAAATTACTAGGACCATAATTGGCATCAGTGGGTGTAGCTATCATGTCTAGTCTTTCCATCAACCATATTTGAAAAGTCAAGGGACTCCCGAGGAATTGTTGTGATTCTCCACCAAGAAATACAAAGTTCAACCCTAAAAGAGTTTCTGCCATGGTCAAAGAAGTAGGATTATCACCATCCCTAACTTGACCCACAATTCCTATGGCTCGAGCATCTACAAAGCCAGGTCTTCCAGAGCAAAGCAAGAACACTCCCATGAAGCAAAAAGCTAAACCAAAATTTTTCTATATGTTGTCAGACAGAACATGAGTACGTCAATCAATAATCCTTGTAACAACTACATGAAGATTCACCATGTGATCTTCAATCATGCTATTTGGAATCCTAGAACTTGACAGTGGCACAGAGAAAATCCCACTTAATCTTGACATTTCTTAGAGACTTGATCCCTTCTAGCTTGAAGGCAATGAAATTGGTCTTGGTAACAAAATCAAAGCTACGAACCCATCTATTGATATTGTGTGTGATTGAATGAGAAGGATTTTGATTGTTGGCGATGAATAATTCTTGTATACGATTGTTGTTTCTTGATTGTTTTGATGCAGAGATTGTTTGTAGATTTAATGCTAAGATAGGTTTTTCTAATCTCGAACCATGTTTAAATAAGTTTAGAAAGTTTGAAGTTGATTGGGAAAGTGTTTCATAGTCTAGAACACATAAAATTTCTTTGAAAAAAGAAAAAAAAATGCGTCAAAAAATGCGAAAAGTCGTGGTAAAATTGGGTGAGCTAATTAGCACCTTAAAGTGCCAATTGGCACTCTTAAGAGTGCCGATCGGCACTCCTATCGGCACTTCTTGAGTGCCGATTGGCACTCCACAAGTGCTGATTAGCACTCAATCCTATCATGGATGGATCAACTTATTTCGCATTTCGAGGCACGTTTTTGGTCCATTTTGGCTCCATTTTCACTCCAATAAAGGTAGTTATGCAATAAAATTTCTTAAAAATTCACATTGATTATCAAACTGGGGCATTTGGCCATGCCAAATTCATTTTTCAAAAAGAAAAACATCATCATCATCATTTGCTTCAAAAAAAAAGGAGGGAAAGTCAACAAAATCAAGATTTTTCGAAATCATGCATCCATGTTCTAAACGAGGGGCACTTAGCCATGCCTCATCCCCTTTTCTGAAAATCCCAAAGTCAATCATCTTTCTTCAAAAAGGATTTTTTTTTTTTTTTTTTTTTTTTTTTTTTTTTTTTTAAAGAAGAAATCACCATGCATAAACTTCCAAACTAGGGGCATTCGATTGTGCCTCAACCAGGTGAGCATAATCATGTTAAGAATGGTTAGATAAGTCCAAATTGTGCACTACAAAGCTTCATCAGGTAAATTCTAAACTTGTCTCATCTAAATCCTAGCAAGACTAAAGTCATCTAAGGATAAGGAGCTAATGGTGAAAATTAGTACAAATTATTTGACTAGAGAGTATTTTGTCTCTTGTAGGAAAATCAAAATACAAGTCAAGCATCATTTGGACTTTGAGTCTATCGGTTTGAAGATCTTCTAGGCCCACCTCTAGAAGAACCACCCTTCGTGTCCCCTTGCTGCTCTTGACTTGTATAAAACTAAGGTTCTTGCCGCCTATTTTGAAATTCAAGGTTCCTGATTCTTTCTTCCAAAACTCTTGTATTGGCTTTAGCATTCACCATTCGATTGCTCTTAAAAATCATCAAAGATAGGCGTTAAGTCCATTACTATGAATCTCAAGCAAAAGTCTGTAGGGGAGTGTCATCTTTTACCTAGTTCACTTTGTTGAGCACATATTGGGAAGGTTGTGTGCGTGCTACTAGCTGTAATCCCCCAATCATTCGCATGCTTTCCTCCACCAGGTTGATGACAACCTGGAACACAAAGCCTCAAATTTTGTAACAGCTGAATAGAAAAAGAACATGAGACAAAAGTCCAAAGGGTTTGGAAATGTACCGGGCTAGTCCAAGGGATATTCGGGGTATATTCCAGCCATTTTAGATCCACAAAGCTATAAGATTCATCAAAATTCATTATTTCATATTGCCTTGTTGGAAAATTGGGATGTCTCCACGAAAGAAGCAGAAGGACCACCAGCATTGCTAGGAGGAGGACTCTTAGCTCCAGAAGACGAACCCTAAAGATGCAACATTTAGACATTTTCACAAAGGGAAAAATTACAAAAAAAAAAAAAAAATGATGCAAGTCGTGATGCAAATTAATTTGAAAAGAAAGAAGTTCACTGATGCTCCTGAGGTATCAATTAAACAACCTTGAGGTATTCGCCAAGCTTGTAAAGAATGCTTAGGGGGCGTCAATAGACAGTACTTAGCCATCCAATGAAGGAACCTCCAAAATACATCATCAACATCTTCCAAAAGTTGTGGACTAACCCCAAAATATTCGTACATCCAAACCTGGAAAAAAAGAAAAAAAGAAAAAAAAGGAAGTCAACAAACATCAACAACATCACAAATAACCTTTGCAAAATAAACCCAACAAAAAATTTAAATTTTACTTGTCAAACGAATGGTTCACCTCTTAAGCTTGAAAGACTACTTCGAGAAAGCTGAGTCATAAAGTGTAAGAGAATCGCATAAGCCATACCGCCCCAATCATAATATTTGATCCGATTGATGTCCCTCAAACTCCACAGGTAACGTAAACTCACCGTGCTCGCTAAGTCTGGACACAAGAGGGTCCCAATGAAAAGGAGCATAAACATCCGGGTGCCAGTTGCCACAGTCTTACACTTATCAATGTTAGAATACAGCCACATCAAGGATACATTTTTACTATTGACTTGTGGAGTGTTCACACCCAAATAACTCTTAACTTCTGCTGGTGAAATGGAGTCATCACCTTCAATTTTCTCATTGCCCAATTTTAAACCAGTAATGGCTGAGAGGTCATATGGTGTCAACATCACCTTGCCAATGCTTGGATAATGAAAGGTACAAATGGTATGCCAGAATCACTTAGACAACGCGACAAGTAATTAAAGATCCTTTTACTCAGTGGTGTCGTGATCCAAAAGAGCTTGGAAAAAGGTTTTGAAGCCAGCTTCGTTGATGACATTTCTAATGTCTGGGATAGCACTGCCCACCTTTGTCTCAATAGCTGAAGACTACCCCGGCTCTTTAGATTCTACAATGAACAAGAATACCCCACATGAAAATACCAAACAACAAAAAAAAAGAAACAAAAAAACAAAACTTTGTCAATCATCATGATATCCACAAAAATACCCTGTTCCAAAAATACTTACTCAAAATCCCAACAAACAAATAAAGATGCCCCTCAATAATTAGCCGCGCCCAAATGCCATTTTACAAATTAAAATTCAAAAACATCCGAACAATATCCCAATCAACAAAAAAAACCCTTCATCTTAATAAATTCATTCAACAATGCCCCAAAAATATATCCAACCCAAAGGAAAAAATTTTCCATACCCACGAAACATAATGCCTAAACATCTACCCCAAAGATTTCCCTGCCCATCAAAAATGAACTTACTCAATCTTGCCTACACACCGAATTCCCATAATCAATCAAAATTCGTCCAACAATGTCCAAACCACATCCAACACAAAGCTCAACCAATGACCAACATTATCCAAACTTGACAATACCAAACAACTTAACAATCCAAAAATGCCCAAACAAAAGAGATCAACACGCCCACACATTAATTTCCATCCAAATCATACAACATCCAAGAACTCCCACAAGAGCAAATGACAACAAACAATAACAATGCCTCACTATAAATTTCCCAATCAACCAAGAAATCAACAATTTAACCAACAAAAGAAATGAGCTCACCTTGAAGTCTTTGTTGGATGGGTGTGGAGCATGAGTGTTTGGATCTTGAAGAAGTCCCTCCTCATCATTCCATTCTATGGATGGGTTGTACTTCTTCCCATGAAATGTAAGGAACTTAGGTGGTCCAAGGGGAAATGTCATAGAAGTTGGAGGATGAAGAATAGAAAATGGGTTTCAAAAAATGGGGTTTTCAAAGGTGCTCAAGAACTCAAAGATCTGAAGAAATATTCAAGGGGATGATAGAAATCAAGTTTAGAAGCTTGAAGAAGTGATTTTCCAAGCAAGAAATGGTGTGGAAGAAGAGGAAATGCAAGGGGAAGAAAGCTTGGAATAGTAGCAATGGAGGAAGAGGAAGAAAGAAGAAGAAGAAGTGAAAAAAAAAAAAAGAGATGAAGTGGAAGAAAAGGGCGAAAAAATTCGGCCCCCCTTGTTGTGGTCACATGAGTTGTTGAGTCAACTCAGGTTTGACCGAGTTGACTTGGTCAAACTTGAGTTAACTCACACATAAAAAAAGAAAAAAAAAAAGAAAAGAAAAGAAAAGAAAGAAAAGATGAGCAGAATTTTTTTGATTTAAAGAATGAAAGGAAGAAAGAATAAAAAGGGAGAAGAAAAATGTTTTTTTATTTATTTAAATTTTTCAGAAATATTTCTAAAATCTGTGGCATCAATTTTGTTAAAAAAAAGAAAAAGAAAAAGAAAGAGAAAATTTTCAAAAAAAAAAAAAAGACTCAAATTTCAAAGTAAAAAAAAAGAGATAAAAAGAAAGAGATTTTACAAGAATTTTTTTTTTTTTCCTTTTTTCACAAGGATAAAATTGATTATTTTGGTGAAACAAAAAGGAATGGAAAATTGCCTAAATTGAGCGGATAAAGTCTCAATCATCAAAATTCTAATTTGAATTTTTTTTACAGGGAGGTTAGATTGGGCGAATAGAGTTCTTAGTCGACTTCAAGATTGGGCGAATACAGTTCCTGGTCACCTTATTTCAAATTGGGCGTATAAAGTTCTCAATCATTCTAAGTCAGATTAGGTGAATAAAGTTCTCAATCAACTTCCAGATCAGGTAAATACAGTTCCTGATCACCTTTTTCCAGATTAGGCGTATAAAGTTCTCAATCATTCCAAGTCAGATTCGGCGAATAGAGTTCTCAGTTGACTTTTAGATCGGGCGAATATAGTTCCTGGCCATATTATTCTAGATTGGGTTTATAAAGTTCTCAATCATTCCAAGATAGATTGGGCGAATAGAGTTCTCAGTCGGCTTCCAGATTGGGCAAATACAGTTCTTAGTCACCTTATTCAAGATTGGGCGTATAAAGTTATTAATCATTCCAAGTCAGATTGGGCGAATAGATTTTTTAGTCAGCTTCCAGTTCGGGCAGATACAGTTCCTGGTCAATTTATTCTAGATTGAGTGTATAAAGTTCTCAATCATTTCAAGTTAGATTGGGCGAATAGAGTTTTCAGTCGGCTTCCAGATCGGGCGGATACAATTCCTAGTCACCTTATTCCAAATTGAGCGTATAAAGTTCTCAATCATTCCAAGTTAGATTGGGCGTATAGAGTTCTTTGTCAGCTTCCAAATCGGGCGGATACAGTTCTCAGTTACCTCATTTCAAATCGGGCGAATACAGTTCTCGATTACCTCATCAGCATTCAAGATTTTACCCAGGTTCATCAATTATCAAGTAGATTAGATGTCCATATTTCTCATTTTTTGTAAGACAATAAAACACCAGTTCTATGTCCCAAGGTTTTAGGTTCTAGGTTTAGGAAATCATTGAAAAATAAACCTCAATTAAATCATAGTTGCTAAAATTAGTGTCTTTGTTTTACATTGACATTCGCTTTTCAAGCTTTGTCAATGAGGGGCATTCTGTAGATTCTCAATTTTGCACCCATAATTTAATCTTGGAAGTTGATTGAAATGATCATTTCAAGTACCCAAAAAATTATAGTTGCATTAAATCATTCATCACATATCATAAAAATGATCTTGAGATTCTAACAGTCACAACGATATGCCCATTCCCAAATCAGACCGTTGGATTGAAAGATATCACAAGATCAAGTTTTCACGGTTTGTATGCATCATGTGGGTGAAGCTAATCGCATGTGATTAATTGAAATTAGGGAAAATTATAGTAAACCCACTTGTGGTTAGGCCCATTTTCACTTTGCCTACTCGTGGTTCAAAACTTAACACTTTGCCCACCTAAGGTAACTTTCGTTAGGGATCTGTTACCCACCTCTCCCTTTGCCATTAGAAAAACATATTTTTAGGGAAAAACAAACATAACAAAAATAAAAAAGTTAGAGTTTTTGATTGCTTAAGAACTTTATCCAAAGACTTTTCATTATCTATTAAATCCACCTTATTGAAGGACTTTTCATCATCTATTAAATCCACTTCATCCAAAGACTTACCATGGCTACTCTCTTCCACATGTTCATCAACAAAATTTTGTTAATTAGAAACCCCCTGAGATCGTCTATGCCCTACAACTTCTTCAACATACCATTCAATTTTGAAGCCTCCCTCGACCCAGAACTCAAATTCCCACTATTACTTAACCAAACTTTAGATTTCCTTGTTTGCATAAAAACCCATCTAATCAAGACCTCGGCCTTAGCATACCACCGAAGAGCAATGCCAATGTTTCTAAGGGATTGTGTGTAAGAGACATAAGTAGCTACTAGAGCATACCTTGAATCAATGGCCTTCTTGATTAATCTCTTCCGTTCTTTACAGAGACGCAGAGCTTCATTTTTATCAGTTTTGGAGTTAGCACAACCCATTTTCTCAAAATCCAAACACTACCCCCACCACAATTGAACAAAAATCACTACATCAATAAGACCACCAAAAGCCATGGAAATCTAGTCCTTTAAACAAACCCCATTATCAGAGACTTCATAGTGAAATGAATCATTCAAAAAAAAAAAAGGGATAATTACAGTAAACCCACCTGAGGTTTGGCCCATTTTCACGTTGCCTACCTGTGGTTCAAAACTTATCACTTTGCCCACCTGTACATCAATTCGTTACCCTCCCGTTACCCACCTCACTCTCAGACGTTAGAAAAACACCCTTTTATGCCAAATTAGAACATTACACAGATCAAACAACACGAACTCACTCTCTTTTCCTCACAAGCCCTACAAACACGAAAAATCCATTCTGCATCTGATATTGACATACTGCTGCAAGTGTAAGCCTAGACGAGCAACGGGTTGTTCGAGTGACTAAAATCCTGGTACGAAATCAGTCACTGTTTGGGTTTTTACTTTGGGCTTGTGGTTGTTTTATTTTTTTTTAGTAATCAATCAATGGTCAATATTACATGTAATGGAATGAGAATATTGGTTGTGTTTGTTGATGTTTATGAAAAATGTGACCACCTGTTCTTTGGATTTGTGTTTGTTTATGGGCATTTTGTCTATCGTGGTCATTGTGTCTTACAGTGAACCCAAGTTTCTATTGGGTTGAAATTTTTAGTGTTTGCATGTGCTATTTAGTAAAATAGAATCAAAATCAAAAGAAAAGCAGAAAATGTGGTCCCTCTGTGTGCGTTGCATCCCAAAAGCAAAACTGAAACATGCAACTGTTTACTCTTTTGCCTCTTTTGTTGTTTACAATTCTTTAATTGTTAATTGTATACATGTCAACTGGTAATTTGTTATTGCAAATGGATGTTGAAGTGAAATTTGAGGTACATTATGGGGGTGCTTTTCTGTGGAACCCTAGTTTAGAGTACTTTGGTGGGAAAGTTGAAATAGTGTATAAGGATGCTGATTTGCTTAGTTATTTTGAAATAAAAGGTATATGTGAGGAATTGGGGATTGATGAACCGTGTAGGGTTCATTATTTAGGTCCTGGGGGCAACTTGGAGCAAGACTTAAGGCTCATAGAAGATGATCAAGATGTGGAACCCATGTGGAAGCCTAATGAGGGAGGGCCAAGAGACACCATCATACTGTATGTGGAGAGTGGTAATGCTCCACTTGCGGTTGAAGTTCTTGATGGTGCAGGGGCTGCTGTAGGAGCTGCATGGGCTGGTGTAGGGGGTGGTGCAGGAGCTGCCACAGGGGGTGATGGTGTGGAGGAGGAGTTTGATTGGTTGAATGAAGGCCTGGAAGGAGAAGACTTTACTGATGACATTTTTGGTGAGTCTTCTCCACCTCACACAGTGCCACATGAGCCTAACACTGTTCCAACCACTGATACACCTCATCCAAACACTGATACACCTCAGCCAAACGCAGATGCACCTGGCCCAAGCAATGTTCCTCCTCCAAACATAGATTTAGATGAAGAGTGGGCTGAACCAGCTTTAGAGGATGATATTGCAAGTGTGGATAGTTCTGATGATGAGCAGGGGCCTGGCAATTTGGAGTTCAATGAGAGGACTGATATGGAAAATGTTAGGTTGGCAAAAGGGATGAAGTTCCCAAACTCCCAGGTGTTTAGGAAGGCTTTGAGGGAGTATGTGATTTAGAATCACATTGATGTCAAGTGGAAGTTGAATGAGAAGAAGAAGATTTCTGTACATTGTAAGAACAATTGTGGATGGAGGTGTTATGCCTCAATGGTGACTGGAGAGTGCACATTTGAGATCAAGACACTTTATCCTGAGTGTACCTGCCCCCTATCATTTAAAAATGAGCAAGTTACATCAGCCTATGTGGCAAAGAGGTATTTGGAGGATTTTGGTAAGAATCCTAATTGGGAGGTCTCAGGTGTTAAGCACCATGTGATGCAGAAGATTTCAATTGATTTAAGTCTTAGTCAGGTGTATAGATCAAGGAAGGCAGCTAGGGGGCTGATTACTGGGAATGAAGAGGCTCAGTATGGCCTACTTAGAGATTATGCAGAAATGATATTAAGGACAGGTGTAGGAAGTAGGGTGATTCTACAAACAGAGATGGAAAATGAGAATGTAGAGCCCAAGTTTAAAAGGATGTACATTAGGTACAATGCTCAGAAGGTTGTCTTTCTAGGTGGTTGTAGACCCTTTGTTGGGCTGGATGGATGCCACTTGAAGGGTAGGTTTGGTGGGCAATTATTATCTGCCACTGCCAAGGATGGAAATGACAATATATTCCCAGTGGCAATGGCTGTGGTTGAGCAAGAGAACAAGGATAGCTGGACCTGGTTCTTGGAGTAGTTTGCTGATGACATTGGCAAGCCAGATGAGCTCAATTTGGTATTCATCAGTGATAGGCAGAAGGTATTATCATCTAGCTCATGTTCATGACTTCATTACATGCTTACCTTTTTACATGCTTACTTGCTAACATTGAATGCTTACTTGATTGCAGGGCCTTTGACCTGCAATGGAGACTCTATTCCCAACTGTGGAGCACAGGTATTGTGTGAAGCACATATACAACAACTTCAAGGTTAACCACAAGGGCATGGAGTTGAAGAGTGTACTGTGGAGGTGTGCTGACACAACATCAGCTAGGGAATTTGAGAGAGGGATGGACCATCTTAAGAGTTTGGATGAAGAAGCTTGGAAGTACCTGGCTGATATAGAGCCTGCACAGTGGACCAGATCCCACTTTTCTTCAAGAGCTTTGACAGATTGTATGGTAAACAATTTGAGTGAGAGTTTTAACTCTATGATTGTGAAGGCTAGAGACAAGCCCATCTTATCAATGCTGGAGTGGATCAGAGTTAGGGTTATGAGCAGGCTGTATATAAAGAAGACTGGCATAGAAAAGTATGGTGGCAATTTGTGTCCAAGCATACAAAAAAAGTTGGAGCAGTTAAAATTAGAGTGTAAGAGTTTCTGTGCAGTTCCTTCTGGGAGGTTTGTGTATGAGGTTGACAATGAGAGGGAAAGGCATGTGGTGGACTTGGTAAATAGGACATGCAGTTGTAGAGTATGGGACTTGACAGGAATCCCTTGCAAGCATGGAGTTGTAGCCATTTTTGTGAATCGTGAGAAACCAGAAGACTACACCCATCCATGCTACTACAAGGATGCTTATGTGGAGACATACAAGACACCCATACCTCCCATGCTTGGCCAGTCTGAGTGGATGTCAAGTGGCCAACCCAAGCCTGTTGCACCTACTGTCTATAAGCCACCAGGCAGGCCACCCATGAAGAGGAAGAGAGATGCTGATGAGCCGAACCCTTATAAGGTGTCTAGAGGAAACAGGCCAGTAAGGTGTGGAAGGTGTCAACAGGAAGGGCACAATGCAAGGGGATGCAAGGCCAATGTCACTGGTGAGACAGCATGGGAGAGGAGGCAGAGATTGCAGAAAAGGAAATCTGTAAGTTTTTACAAATTTTTTTATTCAAATGCAAAATTCCAATAACTGACACTGTAAAAACATGCTCATATTTGGTTGCAGGGAAGTGGAAGGCCTTCTACACACAGACAAGGATCCTAGGCCCCATCTTCATCACAGACCCAATCCTCAGCTCAGCCCCCACCAACACATCAGCCTTACACTATGGCCTCATCCAACTAGGCAGCAGGGTCATAGCCACAAGCTTCAGCTCCATAGCCACAAGCTCCATGGTCACAGAACCCAAGTCAATGGTACTCTTCAGACTTTAGGTACACAGTTAGAGGAGCTCCTTGGTTCTCTTCAAGCCAGCCAACACCACACACCCCTGCAGAAACATGGGACAGTAGAGCACTATCATCACAGGTACTGTAGTGTTAGGTTTGATGTTTTACTCATAAAACTATGATACTGGTAGCTAACATGTGAATTCTTGTACTTTGTAGCCTACAAGACCACCTGCTACCAAAGGAGCTGCTTTGAGAGGAAGGGGTGATGCAGCTAGAGCTCAGAAATGTAGAACAAGAGGTGGAAAGGCCAACTGTAGTGGGAGAGGCAGGGGCAGAGGCAGGGGTAGGGGCAGTAAATGAAGACTAAGTCAAGATACTTTTGTTGCTATGTATATTGTATTAGGGTTATGTAGTGTTAGGGTTTTATGTAGTTTGTAGACAATGGCAGGGCAGACAATGGCAAGACACTTTTTTATATAGCTATTCAAACACTTTTTGTATTTTTGTAAGTTTTGTAAACATTGGGCAGCTGCAACTGTTTTGGTTGTTGTACCAAATGCCTTATATTTACTGGTGGTTGATGAAAGACTATTCAATGCCACCTTAAAATATGTATACAATTTCCCAACTTAATGACAAGTGTTCAGAATTATTGTTCTGATTATTGTAGTTTGTCATATGAGTTATTATTATATGAGTTTAATTATGTATGTAGGGTGTATGTGTTGAATAGCAGGTGTATGTGTTGAATTTGTTGTCTTTTCTTGCAAGTTGACAGATTGTCATGCATTTTAAATTCACTTTCAACACAATTGTCTTCACACAATGCACTTTATGCACAAACCAACACAGCTCACAACATCCAACAAAACACCAACACCAACACCAACACCAACAGCTCACAGCTCACAAGTAGCCAATTCACTTTAAACAAAAATACCAACAGCATCTAACATAAATAACACTTTATCTTAAAAAGGCTTATATTATTAAGTGTCTTCAAGCCAATAGCATCTACCACCTTACATAGTTCTCATGTTCAAAAAATTCTTTCATAGTTCTATTACAATACAATTGAGGACCAGCTTATATTACAACCCATCAGGCAGACTCAATCTCATCATTCCAACATTTTCACTTGAGCCAAAACATGAAAACAACATAACCAAAACAAAAAAAAACCATGACAGAATTAGTGCAATTCTGCACTTTCTCTCTTGCTTTAAAGCTCTCACTGCTATCTCCTTGGCTTGAACAGAGGAAGCTCGAAACTTTCTCTCCCTCTCAATGGCTTTTGCTGACCTGTCTTGAGCAATTTCTGCCATTTGGGTAGCTTCTGCTGCTGCCTGGGTAGCTTCTCTTTCCCTTTCATGTGCAAGTTGCAGCTCACTCCGCAGTAAATCCAGCTTTTGTTGCACCAAATGGGCAGCTTCATTCCCACGCATACAAGTGGGATTATCAATCCATCTAAAGAAAGGGCACTTGGGACCAATCTGTTCATAAATTGAATTGAATACATCACATTCCAATCTCATGTGAATCAGCTAGATTAAGTAAAAAGTATACTTACCTTATATCGGCTACAACCCAGAAACCTTCTCCTAAAATTATCCACTGTCAGACTTGTTCTCAACACACAAGTCTCATATGTACACAAATGCCCACATGAACTTGAGTAATTTCCACTCGAAGAAGACATCGATTATCAACTTCCTGTGAATCAACGCTATCATCAAAACTTGAAACCCTATCTCAGAACCATAAAGCAGAAATGTCGTACCTGGTGATGATCTATCTTTGAATATTCAACGACTCAAGACAACCCAAAGTCAGAACCTCACCCTCACACGAAAGCACGATCAGAAAAAATCAAAACCCCAGCGTTACAGGGATTTTCGCGTTTGTAAGGCTCGTAAGGAAAAGAGAGTGAGTTCGTGTTGTTTGATCCGTGTAATGTTCTAATTTGGCATAAAAGGGTGTTTTTCTAACGTCTGAGGTGAGGTGGGTAACGGGGGGGTAACAGATTGATGTACAGGTGGGCAAAGTGATAAGTTTTGAACCACAGGTAGGCAACATGAAAACGGGCCAAACCTCAGGTGGGTTTACTGTAATTATCCCAAAAAAATATTAAAAACCCACTTGAACAATAGCTACTGAAACTAAAAATATGGACAATGAATATGTTAAATCTGAAATTTCACTGCAATAGAACCACCAAGAGGCTTAAAAAACCCAACTTTCCTCCCACTTCATGAAACTGATAAAAATGAAGCTCTGCATCTTTGTTCAGATGGGATTTTTTGTGTTTCTAGGGCTCGTGAGGAAAAGTTTCAATCGTTCGTGTTTTTGATCCATGTTATGTTTTGATTTGTATTAAAAAGGTGTTTTTCTAATGTCTGAGGGTGAGATGGGTAATGGAGAGCAAACAAGTTGAAGTTCAGGTGGGCACAGTGTTAAGTTTTAAACCACAGGTAGGCAAAGTAAAAATGGACCAAACCACAGGTGGGTTTACTGTAATTTCCCCTTGAAATTAATTCTAATTGGTCAATAATTAAAATTGATTAAGTAATTTATGTGATTGGCTGTTGCTTTTTATCATAATTAAGCTTGGTTGCATAGGAATAAAATGGATAATCAGATAACAAGGGAATTACTGATAATTAAGTGTTTTTAGAATATTTATCTATCAAATAATTATTATATTAAGGACTTGATTATCAAAATAAAAGGGATTTATATTGGAATATAAGTTGAAAATATGTCAAAGTGCAAATCCCGACTCAGAAAACCCCTAAAAAAAGAGTTCAGATTGAACCAAAAGAGGAGATTGGGATTGGCACATGGCAAGTGCCGATCTGCACTTCTATAGTGCCGATTGGCATAACTCTGAGGCTTGGCTCAGAAACGACTAGATCAAGCCAAGGCACATTAGATTCATTTTTTAGGGATAAAAATTTGACCTAATTCGTATCTGATCAAACCTAGCTTATTTTCTAAGCACCAAACCTCTATAAATAGGGAATAAAAATCAGAAATCAAGTTCTCTCTCCCTTACAATAAAGAAATCCTGGAAGCTTTGTTCTAGGAATTTCTTTTCTGTCAAGTGACTTTATCTTAGATCTCTAAAAAATTCATTCTCCTTGATTTTTGAAATAATACTCTCTTTATGGAATACGTTCATGTAGGTATGTTCTAATTTTACTTTACATAACATGATTTTGTTTTTATTTTAGTTTCGAAAACATGCTCTCATCTATGCTTTATTTTCTATGAATGTGACTTAGCTTCTTGTGTTTATATAACCGTGTTTGTAATATGTTATGGCATGCTTGTTGATACCATATTTTATCCACCCTTGATTTGCGTGCCAGACCCCGGAAAATCCCAAAATATTATTTTCTCTTCATGGGGCCGTGAGAACATATAGAATGATCCGGTGCAACTCGTTCGGGCATTGGAGCACCCAAAGTGCATCTTTTAGCTAAAATGACCAAAATACTCCTGGTCAAAACCCTTACAAAATAAAATTTTATATAGTTTTATATCAAACCCAAGCTTCTCAGAGATTTTTAATAACTTTGACCAAGTTTGACCCGAAGTCGATCCCGAGTGGCCCAAAAACCCTAATTTTGATCCAGCTGTCAGAACTTGGTTGAGACCAATGCCTTTGCAAAGATTATCAAATTCTCATTCCAATGACTATTCATGGGTTGGAATCGGAGTTAGAACGGTCAAGATGTCACGAAAACCGGGATAACGCATCGATCGATGCACCGCTAATTTCCGAGAGCCATAACTTTCGATTTAACTGTTGGATTTTCAAGATCCATACCTTTTCAGAAACAGGAAGTCAAGACCTTTCCAGACATGTCAAGATCAACCCTATTAGAGGAGGTTTGAGGCTGGCGGCCCTTAAAAGGCCGTCGGCGGCCGCCTCGAAATTCATGTCGGGGCTATAAAAAGTCCCAGGCACCCTTCATACCGGGGGAGGATCATTTTTTTTTTCTTTCCTGAGTTTTGCTCTCTGCCTGGTTTTCTACACGTTTTTCCCCTCTCTCAAACATAAAAAACACACAAAAAACACCTAAAAAACACCCAAAAAACACATCAAAACCTCTTGATTCTTCTCTCTTCACCAAAAACACAAAATATTGTTCTTATACCCAATCTTCTTTTCCTTGGTTCTACACTTTGGATTTGGGGTTTAGGAGTGTGGATGTAGCTTTTTAGCTACCAACCACACCCTTAACCTTCTAAATCTTTTTCTAGCATTTATTTTGCTCTTTGCCTTAATAACATGATTTATTGCTTTCTCAAGCATATTTCTTGCTTTATTTGTGTTTTTTTTAGCTTAAATCTCTTTGCTTTTATGCTTTTTACCATGTTATATGTTTAGATCTATATCCTTACATGCTTATATGTTCAGATCTACATGCTTTAGGCTTTATGCCATGTTTTCCTATGTTTTGCGCCTCTTTTTGTTCTAGGTTGACATTAGGGTTACATGCTCATATGCTTGTATGATGTTGGTGGCTATGCCTTGCTTGGATCTGTGCATTTCATGTGTTTATTTCCATGCTATATGGTTAGATCCTTGTCATCACATGCTTATATGCTTGGATCCATGTTCTTCCATGTCTATGTGTTAAGTTTCTACATGTTCACATGCGTGTTTCTATGCCTATATGTTCAGATCTATGTTTCGACATGCTTGTGTGCTTGGATCTATGTTCTCTACATGTTTTATGTTATCTTCCATGTGCTTGCGTGCTTCATGCCATGTTTATGTGCTTAGGCCTAGACCTTGTTTGTCATGCCATGTACTATTGTAGCCCTTTTGTTCATTTTATCGCATTTTCTCACGTTTTGGCCTAATGGTTTGGATCCAATCTAGACCCCATGGTCTTTGTTATTGTTCGTACACCTTGGCCCACATCAATGGGTTTGGATCATCCTTATTTGCATGTCTATGCTTTCTTGCTTCTATGCTTTATGCTTGTAGTAGCCTTTCTTGTTCTAGGCTTTGCCACGCTTGATGCCCTTAGCGGGTTTGGTGGTTGTGTGGTTATATCCAATGCCCATGAGGCCTTGTTTGGATGTGACCATTTGGGATGCATCGCCATGATGCTGATTGCTTCGTGCATACCTTTCCCCTTCTCTGCTCCGTGCGATGATATGCTTGCCATGCTTGTTTGTGATACCCATTAGCTTTCTATGCATCTTTACACGCTTGCTTACATGTTCATGCATGAGTCTTGCTTGCTAGTGTGTCATCCATACTTCAACATAATGAAGCTATGGACACCCGATCCAAACCTACATCCATCCCTCACGGACACCACCTTTTGCTTGCTTTCTTGCTTCTTTGCTTGCCATGCCTATCATGTTTATCCGCTTTATGCCTTTTCATATGCTTTGCATCTTTTCCTTCCATGGCTTGTCTGCTGGTTTCTTGTCTTTGCCTTTGCATGTACACATATGGAGCGGACGCTTGGAGCTAGGGCACAATCTCCCATGCGCAAGCAAAAAAGGCACGGATGCAAGCTTGTCAATATAAGCCACGCGACATGTTTAGTAGATTTAGGAGTTTAGCCTTTCCTTTTTGGTTATGTACTCTTTTAAACCCCCTTCCTCCTCCCTCCTTTCTCTCTTAGATGGGTTGTATTAGGTATATCATGCCATGTACCATTCGTCCTCATCTCTAGAGTATGGCGACCCCTGTTTACTTTCTTGCACCTATATTTTGGGCCATGCTCTAGGGATGTAGGCACTTACTTTCCTACTCTGTGTGCTTGTACTGTGCATGATGTATGTATATATATACCTACTCCCCCTTTCCGGTGTGATTGTCACTCTCCATGTCACATAAGGCAAAGTGATGCCTAATTTTCGCCGCGAAAGTAAGGTGACGTCTTGCCAGATTTTCGCTATGGAAATCTGGCACTTTGCTTGAATGCCTTAGAAAAGTATAGATTAGGACCACACCTATTCAAAAGCCAAACCTCAAAGCTCCCATGCATGCTAAGCCCCGAAAGCCAATGCCAAAGTCATGTTTTTTACTGCCAATCTCCGAAAATTAAGGTTTTATCAAAACAGAGGATTGTCCTTGGATAGGCGTTGTGGGGTGCTTAACACCTTCTTCACACATAACCAAATTTCCGGACCTAAGAATCAAGATTTTTTTTTCCATCCACATTAGATTAGGAAAAATTCCTTTTTTCTTAGCCTAGGATTGGTAATAAAATCAACTAGAAACAGGTGACCAATCATACCTTAGAAAAACCCAATGATTGGTGGCAACTCCACTTACCTTTGGTAATCCCTTAAAATTTGGCTCAGATTCCTGCCATAACACCAAAGGTAGGCCTACCTTCCTTCACCGAGAGAGAGAGAGAGAGCACTCGAATCCCCGCGCAAACCATGCCACACACCACACACGCACACACTTGCATCATCATTCACTCGGGAGGGGCCTCCAGTGGGCTCCCGTGTGCACCAGAGCGTTGCCACGGCGGGTGGTCGAATGAAGGCCCACGACGGCGGCAGTGGTTTTTCCGCTACTATTTTTCGAGGTTAGGCGTTGACATACTAGCGACTCCACTGGGGATCGATGAGATTTTAGCCTTTAAAGCTTATGATAAAACCATAATCTTTGGACATTGGCTTTCAAAACACAAAAATTGGTATTGGCCTTCGGGGCTTTCCTTTTGAAAAAGGCTTTTACTATATCCTAGTAGACCATTTTCAAAAGAGCAAAAAAAAAAAAAAAAAAAAAAACTTTTTCCAAAATCCTTCTCTCGAAAAAGAAGGCTTTGAGGTATTTTTACATGGGGCTTTTCCGCTTTCCTCACATGCTTTACGGCTTTCCTTCACATGTAAACATTGGGTAGAAAAATTTAATTTCTGCTACACCGTTATCTGCTTTCATATATATATATATATATATATATCTGCAATGCTTTGAAAAGTCTTTCCCCTTCATTAAGGATTGCATGACATATACACCCTTTTTTAGTCGAACCCGGGCTCCGCACTGCTAGCATAGTCACATCTCTTTGGGGATTTCATGGCCCCATTTGTAGATGCCCAGACACAGTCATCAATAGTGTTGCCTATAGTTAGATCTGAGGCTGACTTTGTAGGCACTTCTGGGTCCATGGGTGGACAAGAGTAGCTGAAAAGGCCCTCTCGATGCTTCCCACCCCACAACTTCCATGAAGGGAAGGGTATGGCGATTGAGTCCCCCTAAGATAGGAACAACCTACCAACTAAGCCTTTGCATACAGTTGGCCTAGTTATGTCAAACCCGTGAGGACTAGATCAAGCCTAGAGCCCATCAGGAATAGGTGAAGCCCAAAGAGTGAACATCCGAGCCTAGGAAAGGGTACCCTCATAGGACTAGAGGTCAGGGGAAAGTGTCTTGTAATAGGTGCGCCCTTTTTGCTTGCGCCAAAGAAATTGTGCTCTACTCTAGGTTCTTTCTATCTTGTTTGCACAATATCCATGATTAAACCCCTAGGGAAAGCAACCCCATTGCTTGTACATGCTAGATCATACCCTATCCCTAAGGCTTTACAACCCTACAAGGGCATTCATGCATACACTAAATGGTCCTGTAACCTAATTGTGCAAAGATAAAATTGGTGGCAAGTAGCCGAAACTCCGTTTAGGAGGGGATGTTGCCGAAAAATTGTCAAGAATCCCATGATATCATGAGTCCAAGCATTCCTTTAAGGAAGATCCAAGAAAGATTTCCCAGAAGCTTAAATCATCAAAGAGATCACAAGATGTCAAAGTGGCCAAGAGGGTCCAAGATCCAAATTGCCAAGATGGCAAGATTGCCAAAGGTCCTAGATGTCAAGAATCCAAGAGCTCCCTCAAGTGATCCAAAGGTCCAAGAGATCCATGTTGTCCAAGTTACTTGATAGGCCAAGAATGTATTGACCCCTTGTGATAAATTAGCCAATTAATTAGCCAAGCGAATTAATTAAGTTAATTTACATGCAATATGCGTGGTAGCACAAAAAAATCACCAACTAAGTTAATATGCAGCGGAAAATAAAGTTGACATGGTGATTTGTTTACGAATGAGGAAAACCTCTAAGGCAAAAACCCCACTGAGTGATTTTATGGTCACCATTCCCGAGAATCCACTATTATCACAACAAGCAGTTACAAGTAAAGGAATCCTAGTACCTTATACCAACCTACAGTTGAACCCTTACCCCAATACCGAATTGGACTTGTTTTGTAGTGACAATCTCTCCTTTTAATGCACGACTCCCAGTACGTGACTAACCAATTAATGCACGGATCCAAGTACGTGACTAACCACTAACTTGAGAAGGATGTTGGCTGCAAAGTTCTACAGTTCATCAACAGGATGAAGATCACGAAGCTCCTTGGTTACAAAACCCTATGACGCACAAACGCAGCAGCTTCTTGAAGAGGAAGATGAACTAGGGAAAAATATCTCCGGTCAGAATATGCTTGTGAAAAACCTTTGCATCAAGTTGCACTTACTTGCATCAACTGTGATAGCTCATAAAATATTCCTTATATATATTTGGGGTTGTGAGAAACGAAAGCCTAAACATGTATACAAATTGGAGTGAAATCAGATCTGAAAAACTGATTTTCTTAAATCTCGATAGATAGGGTACCTATCGAGCAGCTGTCGAGTATCGGGCAAAAGCTGCCTTTTAAACCTCGATAGATGCTATCTATCGAGCTAGCTATCTAGTTTTAAAATCCAGCACTTCTTCACTTGATTTTCTTGATAGATTTGCATGGTTTTAACACTTGGACTTGAAACCATGTTCCTTGAAGTATTAAACACATCCCAGATCTACCCAATTACAAGTAAAGTGCATTTTGTCTAAAGATTAGCCACTTCTACATTGACATATGTTCCTAACATGATTCATATATGTCCCAACAATCTCCCCCTTTGGCAATCTAGGACAAAACCACAACAAACAAATGAACATATGAGAGAAGTTATAAATCACTCAACTCATACTCACTTTTTGAATACAATAAAATCTATCCTAACTTAAACTCTTGAAAAACTTTTCAAGAAGGGAGTTCATGGTAGGAAAGATTTTGACAACTTGTATTTCCAAAACACTTTAAATAAAACTCATCACGGCATCTTAGGTTGATACAGAAATAAAAGATTGCATACAATATATAAGAAGCATGTGCATAAAGAGAGAAAAGAACAACCTCAATAAATATAAACATCAATAATGAGTACAAGGTTTGCTATCACAATGTAAGAACAATGTATCTGAAAAGTAAAGAAAAGAAAAGATACAAAAAGTCCTCACTACATCCCTTATAAACAAAAATACTCCCCTAACAAAAATATCTATCTCTTATACTAACTTTCCCCCTAAGACTATGACTACTCTCATACCCAAAACTACTCCCCCTTTTTGTCACGAATGACAAAGGGTAAGTAACTCAAGCAGTCATTATGTCGTCACCAGAAGAGCTAGCATCCTCATCCTTATCATCATCATCGTCCTTGTCCTTAGATGCCTCTGGAGAAGGAGAGGGAGAAGCCGCAAATCCACCAAGGCGAGCTTGCCGTCGGGCAATACGGCTGACATGGGTGTTCACCTGACACAACTTATCACTGAGTGTGTCAAGGTGAGTATCCATGCACTGAAGCTGTGCCATGACTGCTTCGAGGGTCACACCACTCAGAGCGGATGTAGAAGGAGCGGAAGAAGTTGGAGGAGTTACTGTCTCGGTTTATGGCCACTTTAGTCGAAGCTGGGCCTCTCTCCATCTAATAGTAGCAGCGTCTATGGCACACAAAGTAGAGAAGTGTGTAGACTCAGGATAGGAGACAGAAAAATGGTGGAGAATCTGTGTGATAGCCGAAGGAAATATGAACTTATCACGGGTCGCCATATCCCTATAGACATCTATAAGGGAGAGAATGAAGTGAGAGGGAAAATCTATAGTGAGTCCCTCAAGAAGGGATAAAAAAAAAAATTGAGCATGAGGCATAGTTGTGGAGTTATAGTGAGACAAAGGATGAAGAAAGAATGTAATCACCATATTAAGGAACCTTTGACCTTTTGCAATGCCCGAGCAAGGGGTGTTTTGACAGTCACCCTAAGATGAAGGTGTCTCACAGAAGCGAGATAAGAGTTCTTCTTTGGACACAGTCCTAATACGCTCACAGTTGGGTGTAGCACCTTGGATGCGCATACCTTAAATGCGAGTGATAAACTGAGGTACATAATAGTCAAATCCATGCATGTTGGAGTAAAACTGCTGTATGATCATGGAAGGACGAGTGACCGGGATGCCACACAATGACTCCCAACCCCTACTATAAATGACAGTAGGAAGGTTAGTATTGGAAAAGTCTGATAGTACGACTTGGTGTTCCAAATGAATGCTATGTCGTGAAAAGTTTTCCAAAATGTCCTTACGGGCATTATCATCATGAAACCAGACGTGAGATGGAGTAGGGTCAGTAGAAGGAAAAGAAAAAGATGCCCTGGAACAAAAAGGGTTTCGAGATGGAGTGGATTTCCGTTTAGGTGCCATAAAGCAACTAACGAAAGAGAGAGAGAGAGAGAGAAAAATGCAGAAAAGAACCAATACAGTTTAATATCAATATGATAGAAACAAAATTGGTACGTATGCATGAAAAATGCATGAACATGTGACATGCAAAAGTAAAAATATCATGGGCTCAGCCCAATCCAAACCTATCAGCACACTTCATTTTAACATAGCAAGCACACATCTAAAATGCATGAATTATTGTTAAAAATGCAAATGTGATGCAATGTATGAACATATAGGATCATTTAAACATAAAACAACCTTAAAATTTCACAAAAACTTCATCAATTTTGAAAAACCCAATTTTTTTTTAATAAAAGCCAAAAACCTAGGTCTAATGCATGAAGAATGAAGGATTGAGGACCCTTACCAGAGAAGAAAAGCTTGATCTAGGCTGAAATCCAAGTGGGGAAGGTGAAGAGGTTGAGTGAGAAGTGTTTGGGAGAGAATTGAGAGAGCTATATATAGACAAATACGTAGCTCGATGGATCGGTAGGTATCAAGAGGTATCGAAAATTAAAAATAACTAGATGGAGCTATCGGGGAGCTATCGAGAGGTGTCCACAGCAATTTGACCTTGATAGATCGAGAAGCTATCAAGAATCTATCGAGCATACAGAAACTTTCTTGATGGATCGAGTAGCTGTCGAGAAGCTATCGAGATTGATTCTGCGATAACAGCTATCGAGAAAAGAAGCTCAAGAGGCTCAATAAATAGCCTAGCTATCGAGAAGTGTTGAGAAGCTGTTGATATTGCTCAAAAATAATTTTTCGAAGAAGAAAAAAACACAGACATGAATGCAATCAAACATGCTACTCAACCAAAGATCCAAACAACATTTTGAACTCTCAAAAACATCTCTCAACTAGAAAAATGTCAAGCATTTAGATCTAAAACACACATACACACACACACACACTAAACTGGTCTAACCAATTTTATATTTCAAAAACAAGTCAAAACAGTTTAGTGAGTATACATTAACGTATTTCTTAAGATGGCTAAATCACATTGTACCTGCACATGTATCAAGAGTAGCAAAGAATATTGCATGTTGTGTGTGAAAAACATCGCAAGATTGCATAAGTGTCTACATGTTATGACGATTTGAGATATGAGAAAATCACTTTAACTCACACACAAACATAACTGTTTGATGGGGACTATCACCTTTGATGTACATCTTATAACTCCCAAATCTCTTAGAAGACATGCTTGCAATTATACATAAAGCATTTTGATTCTTTTTGCTTTTATTTTTTCTTTGCATATTTTTCTTTTAAGCAAACCATGCATGGGCATATAAGAGAGAGAAAAGAAATACCCAATTATGTTAAGCTTTTGACATTGTACTTTTGCTATGCCGAAGCATACAGATGTCATTTCATGATTGGCGAGCAAAAGTGGTGAGATGGTTATTTATGCCTTTCTCTTAGGATATTCTAGTCCTTCCCATCAAAAAGAGTGATATGAGTATTAAGTACAAGGGATTACTTAATCTTACTCATCACAAACACGAGCCACAAAGCTCACTTGCTTAGTTGTGCATAAAGATGCTTATCTAAGCTACAAAAGACACAAACATTAGAAAACTTTGTCTCAATGGCCATCCAACGTACACAAGTACCAATGTACACAAAACACACACTATTTTTGTATTTTTATGATATTTTATTTTTTTTAATTTTTTATGAAAAGAATAAAGAAAAACTGAAAATAATCAAACAAAAACATGTTAAACAAAGCAAAGCATAAGACTAGATGCAAATGCATGAGGGAGGAGGAGGAGAAGAGGAGATCAATCCATGGAGATAACACCAATGTTTTGGAGAAGGAATTCAAACCGTTTGCTATCAAGAGGTTTGGTGAATAAATCAGCCTTCTGATCATTAGTGTGAATGAACTCAAGAGTGAGAGTACCATCTTCGACAAGCTCCCGAATGAAGTGATGTCAAATCTCTATGTGTTTAGTTCGAGAATGTTGAACAAGATTCTTAGAGATGTTGATGGCACTGGTATTATCACAGTAGATGGTAAGATGCTCTTGACAAATACCATAATCAAGGAGGAGTTTTTGCATCCATGGAAGTTGGGTGCAACAGCTACTAGCAGTGATGTATTCATCCTCTGCAATGGATAATGAGATGGAATTTTGCTTTTTGTTCATCCAGGAGACAAGATTATTACCCACATAAAAACAACCCCCCGATGTACTCTTTCTATCATTAGCATTCCCAGCCTAGTCTGCATCAGAATACCCAGCTAGGACATCATTTGTGTCCTTGCTGTACCACAAACCAAAGTCGGTAGTGGTTTTGACATATTTTATGATCCTTTTCAAAGAAATCATATGAGACTCTTTGGGATTAGCCTGATATCTAGCATACACTACCACATTGTAACTAATGTCTGGTCTACTAGCAGTAAGGTAAAGAAGACTACCTATCATGCTTCTATATAGAGATAAATCAACACTTTTACCCAACAAATCAATAGTGAATTTAACATTTGGGCTCATAGGGGTTCTAACAGAAATAGCAGATTCCAATCCAAACTTTTTCACAAGATTTCTAGCATATTTAGATTGAGATAGGAATATACCTGACTCTTACTGACGGATCTGTAACTCAAGAAAGTGATTTAACTCTCCAATCATGCTCATCTTGCACTCGGCCTGCATTAGTTTGGAGAAACTGTGAGCAAGTTCATCCTTAGTTGACCCGAAGATGATATCAACAACATAGACTTAAGCAACTATCAACTTGTCGTCTTCCCTTTTGATGAAAAGAGTTTGATTAGCTTTTCCTCTTGTGAACCTGTGTGACACCCAGTATTGTGTGAGCCGATCATACCAAGCTCTAGGGGCTTGCTTTAAACCATAGAGTGCCTTCTTGAGGTATAACACATGATCTGGAAAGTGTGGATCAATGAACCCTTTCGGTTGAGCCACATAGACATCTTCTTTCAGGAACCCATTTTAGAAAGCAGTCTTTACATATATTTGGTAAAGCTTGAACTTCAAGTGATATGCCAAGGCTAGGAGAATCCTGATGGACTCCATACGGGCTAATTGAGCAAATGTCTCATCATAGTCTACTCCTTCCATTTGTGAGTATCCTTGAGCCACAAGATGAGCCTTATTGCGGATTACATTACCTTTCTCGTCATTCTTGTTGCGGAAGATCCACTTTGTGCCAATGATGTGCTTACCTTTTGGTCTAGGTACAACAGTTCAAACATCATTCCTTTGAAACTGAAGCAGTTCATCATGCATAGCCTCAACCCAGCTTTCGTCCTGAAGAACTTCTTCAACCTTGGTGGGTTCAACTTGTGACAAATAACAAGAATATGACACAAAGTTAGCGACACATTTATCAACTGTACACTTCCTTAGTGTAAGTTCATTCATGTTTCCCACAATAATTTCAGGAGGATGATTCAATTTAATCCTGGAGGAAGGTCCTTTCTCTTCATGGGATTCAGAATTAGGTGAAGTAGGTATGTCTACTGAACCTTCTACAACACTTGGAGTGTTGGGAGTACTTGGAGATGCGGTCTCTTGATCAACAATTTCTTGAACATCCTTGGGCTCGGGAGGAAGAATTTCTTTCGGAGTTTCCTCACTAATTTTCTCAGAATCGGACTCTGAGGCTTCATCAATCACAACATTCATGATTTCCATCACCTTCTTGGTTCTTTCGTTGTAAGCTTGATAAGCCTTTCTGGTAGAGGAGTATCCAAGAAATATTCCATCATCGCTTCGGGAGTCAAATTTACCCACATTCTCTCTATCCTTGAGAATGAAACAAGTACTTCCGAAGATTTTGAAATACTTAACGTTTGGCTTCTTTCCTTTCCATAACTCATAGTGAGTCTTCTTGGTATCGGGTTTGAAGTACACTCTATTAACCGTATGACATGCAGTGTTGACAGCTTCTCCCCACAAGTTTCTAGCCACATCCTTGTTGTGCAGCATGGCTCTAGCCATCTCTTGAATAACCCTGTTCTTTCTTTTTACTACACCATTCTGCTGAGGAGTAATAGGAGCAAAGAATTGTTGAGATATACCCGATCTAGTGCAAAAGGACTCCATGTATGAGTTCTCAAATTCTTTACCATGATTACTTCGAATTCGATCAATCTTTAAGCTCTTCTCATTTTGTAGTCTTGTGCACAAGGCTTCAATGTGCCCAGGAGCTTCTGACTTGGATCTTAGAAGAATGACCCAAGTGTACCTAGTGAAGTCATCTACCACAACCATGATGTATCTCTTTCCACCAAGAGACTTGTATCTAGTTGGACCCATGAGATCCAGATGTAGTAGCTCCAATGGTCTAGATGTAACTGATGTTTGAGTGCCAGGATGTTTGGCTTTCGTCTGTTTTCCAAGCTGACAAGGTCCACACACCACATTGTTCACTCTACTGAGCTTTGGTATCCCCAAGACTGATTCATGCTTAGATACAATTGAAAGATGTTTGTAACTAGCATGTCCCATCCTTTGGTGCCATAGATCTTCATTCGGCAAACAAATGCTATTGCACACAATATCAGCATCAGGGACCAAACCATAACAATTGTCTAGAGTGCGAACACCACTTATGAGTTTCTTTCCTGACTCATCCAAGACGAGGTATTTCCCTTTTGAGAATAGCACCATAAAATCTTGATCACATAACTAACTTATGCTCAATAGGTTCACTCTCAGACCTTCTACATATAGAACATTTGCAATGTCTGGCAATCCAGGTAGAGAGATGGTTCCCTTTCCTTTAATTTGTGATTTACTCTTATCACTGAAAGTGACATTACCACCTTTCTTAGACTCGAAAACCTTAAAGAGAGATCGGTCTCCAGTCATGTGTCTTGAGCAACCGTTATCAAGGTACTATAAACACGTGTCCATATCCTTAAATGCATACTTCATCATAAAGCACACCTTATGCTTAAATGACAAATCAGTAAGAATAGTGTTTTCTCTCATCTGCCATTTATGAACAAAGCTTTTAACTTTCACTCATTTTAGACAAACTCCTCTGCATATTTTCATTCTGAGAAAGTCTAGTTTCTTCTTTGTTATGCTAAGATCTTTTCCAATGATCATCATGATGGACTTCAAATAACTTTTAGACTTGCATTTTCTGATACACTCAATCAAGTAGAGATTAGAAAAAAAGATGTATTTGAAGACAAAGATCTTTTCATGTCGGTGGCAGCCATGACAACAGGGGTCAATGGATCACACAACAAAGATTAACACCTAGTTAGAGTGTGCTTACTCCGATACCACTTGACTGGCAAGAATGTATTGACCCATTGTGATAAATAAACCAATTAATTAGCCAAGTGAATTAATTAAGTTAATTTACATGAAATACGTGTGGTAGTACAAACAAATCACCAACTAAGTTAATATGCAGCAAAAAATAAAGTTGACATGGTGATTTGTTTACGAATGGGGAAAACCTCCAAGGCAAAAACCCCACCGAGTGATTTTAAGGTCACCACTCTCGAGAATCCACTATTATTACAACAAGCGGTTACAAGTAAAGAAATCCTAGTACCTTATACCAACCAACAGTTGAACCCTTACCCCAATACCCAATTGGACTTGTTCTGTAGTGATAATCTCTCTTTTTAATGCACGGCTCCTAGTACATGACTAACCAATTGATGCACAGATCCAAGTACGTGACTAACCACTAACTTGAGAAGGATGTTGGCTGCAAAGTTCTTCAGTTCATCAACATGATGAAAATCATGAAGCTCCTTGGTTACAAAACCCTACGGCGCACAAACACAGTAGCTTCTTGAAGAGGAAGAAGAACTAGGGCAAAATGTCTCCGGTCACAATATGCTTGTGAAAAACCTTTGCATCAAGTCGCACTCACTTGCATTAGCTGTGACGGCCCTTAAAATAATCCTTATATATTTTTAGGGTTGTGAGAAAAGAAAGCCTAAATATGTATACATGGATTGGAGTGAAATCAAATCTGAAAAACTGGTTTTCTTAAATCTTGATGGATAAGGTATCTATCGAACAACTGTCGAGCATCGGGAAAAAGTTTCCTTTTAAACCTCGATAGATGCTATCTGTCGAGCTAGCTGTCGAGTTTTAAAATCCTGCACTTCTTTACTTGATTCTTGGACAGATTTGCATGGGTTTAACACTTGGACTTGAAACCTTGTTTCTTGAAGTATTAAACACATCCTAGATCTACCCAATTACAAGAAAAGTGCATTTTGTCAAAGGATTTGCCAATTCTACATTGACATATGTTCCTAACATGATTCACATATGTCCCAACATTACCAAGAGATCCAAGTGTCCAAAAGCTCCCCTGAGAAGTCCATATTATCAAAGGATTTGCCAATTCTACATTAACATATGTTCCTCACAATGCCTATCATTGGAGCCGATGAACCCAGCGTTGTAAAAGCAAATCTTGTACAAGTATGTTATCAAAAGGTAGGTTTGACCCACATTACCAAGCATATCATGAAAGTTTCGGTTACTTGCCAATCTTGTGCATTAATCTGGCATCATAGTAGAAACTCGCCATAATAAATACCCGATTAAGGGTGCAAAGCCAAATTTTTCTGAAAATGATAGGTGCATGTTAAATATCAAGGGCATAAACTAACTTGTTTTTGGTGCTGTGCTTCCACATTGTCAATGCACCCCGTTTCTTTCACCTTCCATTCTTTCTCAAGGGTTAGAAGATTGTTGAAAGGAAATAGTCTAAGCTATCGCCACGCCATGATCCCATCGTCACTAGGTCTTATGCAAGAGAAATGTCTACTAGTGGTACTTCTCCCCATGAGGAAAATTCTTAGGAAATTGCTCTTCTAAAGGAGCAAATGGCAGAAATGATGTGTATGATGCAGCAATTGGTTGTAGGAGGACATAACTTTTCTAGTCATAGTCAAGGAGGACCCTAAACCGAGAATGAAAATCAGCCCCCAACAGTACAGAATCAAGGCCACAATGTATCGTCCCAGGGCAATGACCAAGAAAAAAAATCCTTCTAAGGAAAAGAACCCTGAATCTGGGATTGGCCAACTCAAGAGCCAGGTGGAAACTCTAGTTGAGAAGCTTTGTATCATAAAGGGCTCCAACACCCATGGAAGCGTTGATCTAGACAGTCTGACCAACTTCCCTCAGGTCATTATGTCTTCTAAGTTCAAGGCACCAGAGTTCATCAAGTATGACGGTACGAGAGACCTTTGCATGCACTTGTGCATATTCTGTAGGAAGATGGCTCCCTATAGGGAAAATCACCCTCTGCTTTGCCAGATTTCCCTGATAGTTTGATCGGCCCCATGGCCACATGGTATGCGAGATTAGAGAAGACCGCACGGTCCTTATGAGAACAGAGAAGAAGAGTGGGGAGTCTTTTTGAGAATATGCCCAGAGGTGGCGTGAGCTAGCCACACAGGTGCAACCCCCCATGATGGAAAATGAGATGATCAAATGGTTCATTGACAACCTCAAGCCTCCTTACTATGAGAAGATGATTAGCACCCAAGTCACTCATTTTACTAGCCTCATCCTTTTTGGGGAGCGCATTGATGAGGGTATTAAGAGCAAGAAGATCATGGATACCGAGTCTTTGAGTTCCATGGTTGAACAACAAGTTAAGAAAATGACCGGCCACAAAACTAAGGAAGCCAATGTTCATATGGTCGATAATGCATCATAAAGGCCTAGGTGTGTTACTTCTGCTTACCTAACCCCAGCTGCTAGACCTTATCAACAACAGGTTCAGTTCACTCAAGCACATAACTAAGCTTTCAATCAGAGAGGGAGGCCAGACCCCCTTCCTCCCTTTAAGAGGGAAAACTGGAAGTACACTCCGTTACTCATGCCTATGGCAGATCTTTACGCTTACTTGTTGGAAAGGAAGTTGGTGACCCCGATGTTTGCAAAGCCCATAGAAGACCCTTTTGATGGATAAATACATGTTTGTATTGCATACAAAACATACATAGCAGAAAAATTAACGAATCTACTTTATTCGCAATTGATTACATGTACTATTTAAATTTCAGAATTTAAGAATAAGAGTGTACCTTGGTGTGGTGAATTTCAAAACAAAAGATCAAGAGTTCTTGAGAACACTTTTAATCTTCACTCCAATTCCACTTGTGCCCAAGAAGTGTGGTCTCTCAATCAATTATATGTGTATGTTCAAGAGAGAATGAAAGAGTGTCTTACACTCACATACATACCATTTCATGTTCTTACAAAATTCTGTATGTTTTTCTCCTTATAACTGATTATCTAATTGGGCTAGCCTTTTGGGCCTTTCCAATTAGGCTTTAGTGTGTGGCTTGGAGTGGGACTAAAAGGGAACAAATAAGACTCTAGATCCAATGGGCCTTGGGTTTTGTCAACTCTTGACAAGTCCAAAGTTACCATTAATTATATTTAATACCACTATATAAATATAATTGCACTCTAGGCCTTATTAATAAATTATATCCCAAGACTTTATTGTACATGCAACCCCTTCATAAAATATTTATAGTAATATAAAGTCATAAATGTAGATTGCCATTTTGTAGATTACTACATCTTAATCCTTGAGTACCCGGTTTAATCCTTTTTAAGTTATTCATCATATATTTATGAAAACCAATTTCATAAATATATACTTTAGTAATTCCTTACTAAAGTGGTAAGGCCGAACTTTTTGAATAACCAAACCCATTAAACTTATCTCAAGGGAATATTTTATATCTCCGTTAAGAAACTATGAATTCCATCTTGAGAATATATGTTCCATCAACACTAAATATGACTGCCTAACATACTGAGGTTTTGACTGTTACTTTAGATCTCACTCCTGATATATCAAAACAACTTACATTCCATGATCAGGTCCATTATTCTCTCAGGATTAAGAGTTCATGTAAATATAAGTCGTGAGATTTATTATTCATTTGAGAGTCGTTAGGAGAATAATAAATCTCACAGTGGTCCAGTTCAATATGTTTTAACTCTTAAGACATATCAACACATCAACTAGAAGTTTTCACTTCCATGATCAAGACAAATCATCTTAGTTGATATGTTATAGTCTTCGCAGATGAAATGCCTAATTTCATCACTGACTACGTGTTGGAAAATCTGGTTTTGCATCTCATACAAAACACACAGCGGAAGCAACAATCACGGATCTACTTCATTCTTGAGAGATAACATGTAACCTTGAATTCTAGAACAAAGAATAGGAAGTGTACCTTGATGCAGTGAAATTCAAAACCAATACTTGAGAATACTTTTAATCTTCATCTCAATTCCACATGGTGCCCAAGATGTGTGGTCTCTCAATCAGTCTTTTTGTACATTGATTCTCAAAGAAAAGACCTTCTTCTTCTCCTTGTAGAGAAAAACTGATTTCTTTTCTTTTTATCATACGTACGTACAAAACTACACTAATAGTTCCTTTTTTTAATAACTCTTATTAAATAAAGATTGATTATCTAATTGGGTTAGCCTTTTGGGCCTACCCAATTGGGCTTTAGTTTGTGGCTTGAGATGGGACCAAAGGGAACGAATAAGTCTCTAGCTCCAATGGGCCTTGGGCTTTTCTGTCAACTCTTGACAAGTCCAAAGTTATCATTAATTATATTCAATACCACTATAAGAATATAATTGCACTCTAGGCCTTATTAATAAATTATATCCCAAGACTTTATTATACATACAACCCCTTCATTAAAATATTCGTAGTAATACAAAGTCATGAATGTAGACTGCCACTTTGAAGATTATTACATCTTAATCCTTGAGTACCCGGTTTAATCTTTTATGTTATTCATCATATATTTATGAAATCCAATTTCATAAATATATACTTTAGTAACTCCTTACTAAAATGGTACTCTGAATAACTAAACCCATTAAACTTATCTCAAGGGAATATTTTATATCTCCGTTAAGAGATTATGAATTCCATCTTGAGAATATATGTTCCATCAACATTAAATGCGGCTGCCTAACATACTAAGGTTTTGACCATGACTTATAGATCTCACTCCTGATATATCAAAGTAACCTACATCTCATGATCAAGTCCATTATTCTCTTAGGATTATTCATTTGACAGTTGTTCGGAGAATAATAAATCTCACAGCGATCCAGTTCAATATGTCTTAACTCTTAAAACATATCAAAATATCAATTAGAAGTCTCCACTTCCATGATCAAGACAAATCATCTTAGTTGATATGTTATAGTCTTTGCAGATGAAATGCCCAATTTCATCACCGATTATGAACTAAAATTCTGAGTTTACAAAGAACTTGTGATTTATATCTTTCTATGACTTTTCACATAAATCACATACTATGCATCTCATGGACTAAGATAATGTCCCATTAGTTCATTTATAGATAGTCTCATATAATTAAACAATTTAATTATTTATGACATGCCAATAAATTGGATTTTTAGGGCATAAACCCCAACACTACGAACTAAAATTATGAGTTTACAAAGAACTTGTGATTTATATTTTCTGTGGCTTTTCACATAAATCACATACTATGCATCTCATGGACTATATGATAATGTCCAAATATTCATGTTATCATTATTTTAGATAATAGTAAAGCAACATTATTAATCACAACATTAACTCATACATCATGTCATACATAATAACATACATAGCATCATACAATAGGATTTAAGGGCACTAATCCTAACACCTTCATTACCTAGTTTTTATCCGTCCAAGAAGTGTGAACACCATTTTGGGGCCGAGGGACATACTATGGAAGAATGCTACCAGTTGAGAGACCATGTCTAGGATCTCATTGACAACAAGTTGATATAATTCGATAATGCAGCCGCTTTGAATATCATCACCAACCCTTTGCCTCCCCATCAGGAAGTGAATGTGAATGCCATCATCACAGTGGAAGAAAGGGTTTTGGAATTCTCCTTACCGTCATTCCCATGGAAGGCAATGCTCCAAGCCTTGGTCCAAGAAAGCCACCTTAATCTTAATGGTGTAGAAACCCCGGGATTTGATTGGGGAATCTACTCATTCTGTGACAGTGAAGACAGTCATGCCTTGTTTGATTGTAAAGTGCTCCAAGCACAGGTGTAGAGTCTAGCTGAATGTGGTATTATCTTGATTGAAAGGGAAATTGTGCGAAAAGATGATTGCATGCCAACCAGCCTATGTCCTCTAGCTACCCAGTCAGGAGCCAACTGTAATGCTATATCAATGAGGTCGAGGAAGGATTGGGACGAATATCTACAGAAATGCCTCGGTAAGGTTACTTCAGCACCTCTCTCTTCAGTAGTCATTGAGGAGATTGTAGAATCACCTACGGATTCGAGGTCATCAAATCTAGGAAAAGGGCAAGCCCCGCAAGCCATTAAAGGATTCATCCCTCTAGTTCTTACGTTGCCTACAGTCGCAGAGCCAGCTTTATCATCAGTACAAGAAGGAACCACCATTGTTCCCGCTATCCGAGGTTTCGATCCTCCTATTCTGCCGAAACTACTTGAAGCCATTCTACCAAGTCTCGTGGTCATTAATTCAAAGACGTTCTTTATAGCGCCCAATTTGCAAACTCAGGAGGGTGTTATCATTCTCATGTCGAAGCCTTTCCCTTACGAGGATAGCCATCATATCCCCTGGAAATACGATGTGTCCTTGATCTCCACTCGAACTGGAAAAGAGGAGGTCTACTCCAATATCTCTTCAGGTCTGTCTGGGCTTACTAGGAGTGGCCGTTGCTATACTTCCTAGGAGTTAGAAAAGAGAAGGAAAGAGATTGGCAAGGGTACAGCCAAACCTGTTAGGAATAGGGTCATAACCGAAGAAGCCGAGGAATTCTTGAAAATTATCTGAAACTCAGAGTACAGCGTGATTTAGCAGCTAAACAAGTCACCAGCTCAGATCTCCATCTTGGCGCTATTGTTATCCTCTGATGTCCACCGCAAGGCTCTCTTGAAGGTCTTGAAAGAGACATGTGTTCCTACAAGTGCCATAGAATCTTCCTTTGAGGATATGGTCTTGACGGTGTTGACTACCAACTAGATTTCCTTTACAGATGATGAGCTACCACTAGAAGGTAGAGAGCATACTTTTCCCATGCACATTATGGTAAAGTGTGAAGATATGATTGTCGCCAGAGTACTAATTGACAATGGATCGGCCCTGAATGTTTGCCCGATGTCTACTATAGAACGTTTGAATGTGGATACCTCTCTTATCCACCCTGCCACCATGATCATTAGAGCCTTTGATGGCACTCTCCGAGAGGTGCATGGCTAGATTGAATTGGCAATTGGAATTGGCCCCATGTTTTTGATGGTCAACTTCCAAGTCATCAAGGTGGATTCCTCGTATAATATGCTCCTAGGGAGGTGTTGGCTACATACGGTAGGCGCTGTTGCTTCTACCCTTCACCGGAGGCTCAAGTTCCCCTCCAAGGATCTATTCATCACCATTATGGTTGAAAAACCCTTGACTTTCTTCAAGGAGACTTCTATCCCCTATATTGGTGCTAATGCCTTTCTGGAGGCAACTGTTCATAGTTTCGAGCTAGTCTCTATGATTTCCAAAGCTTCAAAACTCGATTCGGCATGGCCTTCTGCTACTTTAATGGCTGCCAAGGAGATGCTTAAATTTGGCTATTAGTTAGGCCAAGGCCTCACTGCTGTAGGACATGGGAAGGCTTCTTTGATTGAACTCTCGAACAACAAAGGAGGTTTCATTTTGGGCTACGACCCCTCCAATGAAGAACTTTTCCAGGCTTCTAGAGGAAAGAAAAGGAAGTGCATTAGCTAAGGGATGTTTATTCCCCACATCAGGGTTACTTTTTCAGCCCTGGCCGAGGTCATCAGATTAGAAGTGGCACAGGAATCATGCGAGGAGGAATCAGATCTAGCTTGTCTCATTTGCTTATGCCCGAAAGAATTCTCAGTGAATGCCATCATATCCCCAGGGGATGATCTGACTGCTACCATTAGGCCCTATGTGCCAGGCGAGACAGTAGGCCCTTAGACCGTCAAGCCCTACTTTGTGGTTACACTGGCTGAGTAAGGAGTATTCCATCATCGTGTGGTTAGATCCTCCAATTGCCTGAAAGAGTTGGAATAGCATATATAGTTTGTCTTGCATGTTTATTTCCTATTTCCTACATTCCTTGTTTGCATTTTCCCAGTTTATTTTCCAAAAAAAAAATTTGTGTTTCCCTTTTATCATTATCAGGCCTGAACTTTGTTATGCCCCTATCTATAATCCATTAATGAAATTATCCAGTGTATTATTTAAGAAATCCTTGCATTTATCTCTTTATTTGCTTTCCTATGAATATATGTGTGCAAATTGTCTTATGTTTCCTTGTATATGTTCCGTTCTATAGGATCTATTCTGATTCCCAAGCGGGTACATCATCCTATTGCCATAACGAGGATATAGATGACATGAATGAGACAATAGAGTTGGAGCATGAAATTGAAGGATTAGAGGAAATTTCGAGTTTGCCTCGTGATATTTTGGAGGCTTTAAACAAAGAAAGCGAAGGGTCCAAGCCCAACATAGAAGAGACAGAAATGGTTAACCTTGCCAACAAAGGTGAGAATGAAGAACCCGTCAAGATTGGGGTAAACTTCCTAAAGACATGAAACATGAGCTTATAGCATGAAACATTAGCTTATAGTGCTACTCAAGGAATTCAAAGAGATTTTTGCTTAGTCCTACCAAGATATGCCAAGGTTAGATACTGAGATTGGTAAGGTGTCTGGGTTGGCAGATCCTGTTATTGATAAGGCTGGGCATTTGGGGCTATATAAACAAAAACGACACCCTTTGCTTGGTCCTTTAGGTGTTTTATCGATCACATGAATATCAGCTTCCTTCCCTTTGCAGCTGATTGCCCTTTTTACTAGTTGTTCTACCATAGAATTTAGAGCCTCAGGATCAACTATTTTCTTGCTCCTAATACCCTCATCAATGCACTTCCCAATAGAAATTAGGCTTGCGAAGTGAGTGACTTGGGCATTGATCATCTTTTCATAGTAAAGAGGCTTAAGGTTATCGATAAACCACTTGATCATTTCGTCTTCCATCATGGGAGGAAGCACTTGTGTGGTTAGCTTGCACCACCATTGGATTCTCACAGAAAGATTCCCCACTTTTCTTTTCTATCCTCTAAAGAATTGTGTGGTTGGGAGCTATCTCAGTGTTGAATTGATAATACTCCAAGAATGCATTGGCCATCTCTCTCCAGCTAGAGCTCTTTTCCAGTTTCTCATACCATGTGGCTGCAGGGCCAGTTATGCTATCAGGTAAAATCTGGTAGAGCAAAGGATGATTGTCTCCATAGGGTGAAATCTTTCTACAGAACATGCACGATGGGTGCAAGGATCTTTAGTGCCATCATACTTGACAAAATCGGGTGCCTTAAACTTTAGAGGCATAATGACCTATGGGAAATTGGTAAAATTGTCTAGATCGACACTTCCTCAAGCACCAGAGCCCTCTATGATACAAAATGGGTTTGGCCCTAATTTGGATCTGGTGGAGGCCGGTTCTTATTTTCAGAATGGGGTGTAGAGCCCTCTGGAGTGGGACCAGATGAATCTCGCTTCCCTCTAACAACCAGCTATTGTTGTTGGGAAAACATATGGAAAACACAGTTTTGTATCTCATACAAAAACACGCAGCGGAATATAAATGGATCTACTTCATTCATGTGAGACAGCATGTAACATTTAAGTTTTAGAAACAAAAAATGAGAAAGCGTACCTTGATGCAGTGGTCTCTCAATCAGTTCTATATGTAATTGTATAAGAGAAAAATAACTAAGTGTCTCCCTTGAGAAGAACTCTTAATCTTTCTCCTTTTTAATCACACACATTTTTCTACACACGGCAGTTACTTTATTCAATAATTGATTATCTAATGGGTTAGCCTTTTAGGCCAGCCTAATTGGACTTTAGTGTGTGGCTTGTAGTGGGGCCAAAAGGGACAAATAAAGCTCTAGGTCCAATGGGCTTTGGACTTATCTGTCAACTCTTGAGAAGCCCAAAGTTACGATTAATTATATTTTATACCACTATATAAATATACTTGCACTCTAGGCCTTATTAATAAAATATATCCCAAGACTTTATTAAACATTTAACCCCTTCATGAAAATATTCGTGGTAATACAAAGTCATAATGTGTAATTGTTACTTTGTAAATTACTACCTCTTGATCCTTGAGTACCCGGTTTAATCCTTTAAGTTATTCATATACATTTTATGTAATCTAATTTCATAAAATATAAACTTTAGCATCTCTTTACTAAAGTGGTTAGGCCTAACACTCTGAATAACCAAACCCATTAAACTTATCTCAAGGGAATATTTTATATCTCTATAAAGAGACTATGAATTCCATCTTCAAAATATGTGTTCCTTCAACGTTATGTGTGGTTGCCCAACATACTGAGGTTTTGACCGTTTGTCTAGATCTCACTCCTGATATATTAAAGCAGACTACATTTCATGATCGGGTTCACTATTCCCTCAGGATTGAGAGTTTATATAAATGAGAAGTCGTGAGATTTATTATTTGTTTGACAGTTGTTGATAGAATAATAAATCTCACAGCGGTCCAGTTCAATATGTTTTATACACTTAGAACATATCAACTAGAAATATCCACTTTTATGATCAAGACAAATCATCTTAATTGACATGTTATAGTCTTCGCAGATGAAATGCCCAATTTCATCACCAACTATGAACTAAGATTTTGAGTTTACAGAGAACTTGTGATTTATATCTTCTGTGAATAAATCACATAAATAACATACTATGCATCTCAAGGACTATATGATAATGTCCAAATATTCATGCTACCATTATTTTAGATAATAATAAAACAAGTTTATTACATAGAACATAACATCATACATAATGTTATACATGGCATACAATAGGATTTTAGGGTACTAATCCGAACAATTGCATCATGGGCATCATTTCTGCCATCTACTCTTTCAGGAGAGAGATCTCATGAGTGTTTTCCTCAATGGGGGAAGGGCCACTAGTAGACATCTCTTTAGCATGAGACCTAGTGATGATAGGATCACGATATGATGGTAACTTGGACTGTTTCCTTTGAGTAATATTTTCTCTTTATGATCCTAAAAGAATGGGATGGGAGAGAAATGGGATACATTTGAAAATTTGATAGTGTGGAAACACAAAACAAACACGAAGTTAGTTTAGGTTCTTGCTTATTTAAAATGCACCTATCATTTTTGAAAATATTGGGTCAAACCCTTGATCGGGTATTTGTCATGGTGAGTTTCTATAGTGATGCGGATTAATGCACAAGCTTGGCAAGTAACCGAAACTTTCATATTATGCTTGAATTTGTGGGATGGACCCTTCTCTTTAGATTACAAAGAAAGCAATGCTTTTACAAAACTTTGGCTTTTTACAATGACCTTATAACATGGGCTATAGACAATGGCTTCAACAGTGGGCCTTTTTCAATACAAGGAAATTCAAATTTGCAATGAAAAGTCTTCATTCTAAATGGTCTTGCCTTCTCGAAGAAGATCTTGAACTCTTGACGATGTCCTCCTTGGTGTAGAGTTCTGGCTAATTGCCACAAATTTTATCTGTACACATTTGCATGACGGAGCCATTAGTGTATGCATGCATGCCCTTGTAGGGTTGGAAACCCTTAGGGATTGGGTATTATCTAATGTGCAAGCAATGGGGTTGGAAACTCTTGGCCAGCATTTGCCTTCAATGCTGAGTCCGAGTTCGACCCAATATAAGGGGTGATGTCATGCATTTTGAAATGAAAGGGGAAAGGCTTTCCAAGCAAAATAGATATATGCAAAGATAAAGGTGTAGCAGAAATTAAATCTTACTACCCTAGGTTCGCACATGTGAAGGAAAGTTGTAAAGCATACTTTAGGAAAGCAGTAAAGCTTCACCCATACAAAAATACCTCAAATTCGGATTTTGGAAAACCATTTGAAAAGCATTTTTGGAAAATATTTTTGAGTTTTGAAAATAGTTTACTAGGATATAATAAAAGCAATTTTCAAAAAGGAAAGCCCTAGAGGCTAATGCTAATTTCAATGTTTTTGAAAGCCAATGTCCAAAGATTAGGGTATTATCAAAAGCTCTAAAGGCTAAACTCTCTAAGTGTCCCTAGTGGAGTTGCCAGTCTGTCAACGCCTCGCAGCTGCTTGACCACCCATCGCAGCGACACTCGTGCACCTCTCTATCACGGTACGAGAAATATGATATGGTGTGGAGGTGTGTCGTACCTCAGGTGTGTGACTCGAATATGAGTCAATTTTAAGAAAATTACCAAGGGTAAGTGAAGTCACCACCAATCATTGGGTTTTTACAATGGTGTGATTGGTCACCTGACTTTATTTGATTTTTTTACTAATCCTAGGCTAAGAAAAAGGTTGTTTTTCCTAATCTAATATGGATGGATACAAAATTTTGATTCTTGAGTTCGGAAGTTTGGTTACGTGTGGGGAAGGTGTTAGGCACCCTACAATACCTGTTCATAGATAGTCCTTTATTTTAGTAAAATCATAATTTTTGGACATTGACAGTTGAAAACGAGCTATTGGCACTAGCTTTTAGGGGCTTTAAACGTATTGGGCTTTAAGGTTTGGTTTCAGAATGGGTGTGGTCTCGATCGATGCTTTCCAAGTGTGTTTGGAATCGTTGCCAAATTTCCACAGAAAAAATCCGGTAGCATTTTACATTGTTTTCGTGGCGGAAATTTGGCAGTGCTTTGCCTTAGATGCGTCACACAAAATGCTATTCTCACCAAGCTTTTAACGTGAGAATATGGCAATGGGGACGCCTTGTTTTCATGGTGAAAATTCGGTAAAGTTTCGCGCTTAGTGCGCTATGGTGCACCAGCAAGGTTTCGTGCTTGTGCATACGGCGAGTGCCAATGTGCTCGTGCTAGGATGAGCCGGAGCCCCTCAAAGCATTTAAACATGCTGATACGTGATGCATACATGGGGAAACCAATGTCACTTGGTGACATGGATCAGGATGATCAAACCGCAGTGACTATGAACACAATATGATACGAATATGCACCTAAAACAATTGCCTTGAGCACAAACTCATGCCACAAGGTCAAGAGCATACATGTCCAAAGAGGGTCACTCATGTAACCATGAGAATCCATCATACAAAGTGCACAATCACCCACACACTTTTGGCGTATATATATATATATACACATACATCATGCACAATGCTAATACATGCTTTAGATAAGAGGCTTAGAGAAAGAGAAAGAGAAGACCAATCAAGAAGGGCTAGGCCCCTTAATGTAATGAACATTGCCCTTTATGGGCTTGCATCTTTTTGCTTGCATCCTTGCCCTTTTTGCTTGCACCTAGGAGGTCGCACCCTTGCTCCAAGTGTCCATGATTTATGCGTGTACATGCAAAGACAAAAGAAACAAGCCAGCAGACAAACAAAGAAAGAAACTAAGGAAAAAGAATGAGCATGCAAAGAACACACTAACAAAGAGAGGCAAATGGGGGAAATCAAGCATGCTAAGCATACAAAAGAGGGTGTCCTAGGAGGACAAATGTAGGATGACACACAGAGTCATGCATAAACATATAGGCAAGCATGCAAAGATGCGAAGAAGCAAAGAAAGCCAAATGAGTGGCACAAAGCAAGCAAGGAAAGCATATCAACATTGCGTGGATCGGATAGAGGTGTGTATTAAGCACACCAACACCACAGAGGTGTATCTCACAAGTTGTTACATCCAAACACGCCCTAGGAAGGACGGATGCAACCACACAAGCAAGTGGCCCCAAGGACTGACAAGCATAAGCCCACAGATGGTGCAAAGCATGAAAAAGCCTAGATCTAGACAGGCAAACATAGACATAAAGAATAGAAACAAGCAAGCAAACATAGATATGCATAAAGGAAATGATCCAAACCCTTTAATATAGGCCTAGGTGTTCAGGTGTAGGCTTAGACCATAGGAAGGATTTGACCTAGCTATCCTCAAGGTAAAGCAAATCCACTATAAGAGAATTGAGTTTTTACAATAAGATTTAACCCTAAATCTATTGCTACCTCATGTAGTAACTTACTAACACAATCACGTGTAAGCTCCGAATCCACAGACTTCTACTCTTCTTAGATTTACAGCAACATAAGCACCCTTGCTTGTGACTTTGAGATCCCACTCAAAGGTTTCAGATCACCAGCAATAACAATCTTGTTACAACAACTAGGTTCTACCACTGCTTGATCATAGATCTTACTCTAGTAGATTCTTGTGTAGTTAGAAGGTATAAAACCTCTCAGATCTCATAAGGAGTAACATACAAGTCTATTAAAAGTCTAAAAAATGTAGCTAGGGTTTCCTGTTTATATGTGGACAAGTTGGAATGAAACCCTGAGCATTTTCGCGTTCTTGGGCCTTGTTTAAACATTATGCAAAATCTGATTTCTGTGATTCTCGATCGGTTGAATCTAATTTCTCGATCGGTCGAGCTTGGCAGAATGTGACTCCCTTTTTCTACAGTCAGCTTGAAGTTGAAGCTTGAAACTTACACCTTTAAGCATTGCTTAACACATAGACTTGACATGTTTTGTTCTCGGTTTACCAACCAAGAAAAAGACAAAAAGATTTTGAGTGATAAGGGATCGAGAGAAGAATCGAAGAGAGAGACAAAAGAAATGATGAAAAAACTGATCTAATTCCTATTTGTTTTAAAAAAATAAAAATTCGATCAGTTGGGAGGAATCGGGACAGGAATCAAAAAGCATTTAAAACAAGCCCGACTGATCGAAAGGAATCGGAAGGAATCGAGCAGACCTGAGAGTGTTAGCTTAAAACTAGAATTTTCTTTTTCCTTTTTGATCGTCAAAAAATAGACTTGATCGATCGAATCCTGAAGAAATAGAATTTTTTGAAAAATCTGGAAAAAATTTCTGCAGAAACATTTTTAAATTAGTATTTATGATATGAAATGCATGTTCATGATTTCAAATGTTTTACAAAACCAAACTTTTCTAAGAAAATTTCAAACCATAGCAAATTTCATCAAACGTTTCTTTCCTCACACCCCCAAAATGCATTAAACACATCAAGAAGTTAAATTTAGGATGGCCACAAAACCTAACATACAATCATATGTACTGAGTTTAACAAAGACTTGCTTGTGGTGTGTGCAACTAGTGAGTGTATGAGATACTCACAAGTGATATGTAGATAGAAAATAAGCACAATTTCTACATTATCAATCACATAAGTTTTGAAAGTGACTATCACCTAAAGAGTTACATCATATAACTCCCACATCTCCTAGAAAATGTGCTTGCAACCATGCATTTTTTTTTTCTTTTGCTTTTTCTTTTTCTTTTGAAGCATATTTTTCTTTGTTTTTCATTTTGGCTTTTGCTTCATTTATTTATTTTCATAGAAACACCTTAAATATCTTGCTATGCAAGTGCTACACCTTACCAAGCATAGCTTTTATGATTTGCACACAAGTGTTCATGATTGGTGAGTAACAGTGGTGAGATGGTTATTTATGCCTTTCTTCTAGGATTTTTTAGTCCTTGAAATCAAAATAATGTGACTTCAAAATCATGAGCATGTGTTTAAAAACCATAAACAACTCTCACAATATAAGCACTACATAGCACAAACTAGCAAAGTGCAGAAAAATAAAGCTCATCAAACCTAAACAAGGTACATAGTCATGAAATGAAAATTTCATAGGCCAACCTTAATTACACATCTTGAAGATGTATAATACAAAAACCTTCCCTTTATTTTTTGTTTTCTGATTTTTTATTCCTTTAAAAAAAAAAAAAAACTGAAAAACATAAAAAACAAACCTAGAATGAAATGTATGAATGTAATGCAAATGCAAACCCTAATGAAAAACAGTTTTGGTCACAAGAGATTGAAAGAATTAACACACGGACCATGTCAAACAGACTCACTAAGGCTAAGTCTTTTGCATCCAGACTCTTTTAGATGCAAACTTGGAGTTGGGATTTCTATTAGAATTGGCCCTAATTTCAGCTCTGGTATTGGCATAAAGGTTAAGAACCTTTACCAATTCATGGATAAGTACCACAGGATCTTGTGCTTTTGACACAGGCACTTTTTGTTTGAATCCTTGCTTTGAAGCTTGCAACTTAAAGCAATTTGGCCTGGTATGCCTAGCTCCACCACAAAAATGAAAAAAACTATTGAGTGGTATTTCTAGCTTCCAGATTGATTGGGATTTTTAGGTTTTGACTCACTTAGATCTACCCTAGATCTTCTAGAAGCTAGAACTTCTTCCCTATGTACCTTAACTTCAGACACAGATGTAGTAGGTACAAACTTGGGAGGATGTAGTAGGTACAAAATTGGGAGGATGAACAATAGAAGAAGATCCACTCTTAACAAACCCTAATCCTGTCTTATCAAAAACAGATTTTTGAACATTTAACATTTCATCCAGTTTAGAAGTAGAAGTCCTATCTATTTGTTCTCTAGCAATAGATAATTCTAATTCTAAACTTTTAACCTTTTCAAGCAAAGACATGTTCTCAATCTTAACAGAATTCAAGAGTTCATTAACATCAAACAATTTAACAGCAGATTTTTCTTTTCTTGTTCAAGAGTGTTTATCTTTTTCAGCCTTAGATCAACACTCATGGCATCTTTGGCTGCAATCTTGCATAGCTTGTTATAAGCCTCTTGCAAGTCAGCATTCTCAAAGAGTTCCCCATCAGAAGGGTTCTCATCAGCAATCTCAATTTCACTTACTATAGTAGTAGCAGTGAAACCCATAAAGTTTCCTTCTTGATCACTTTCAGACTCATGATCAGAAACTTCATCATCACTCAGAGTAACAGCCATAGCTTTACCTTTAGATCTCAAAAATGTTGGACACTCAGATTTTAGATGACCATATCCCTGACAACCATAACATTGTTGTCTTAAAGAACTGTTAGAAGATTGACCTACTTTATCTTTTGATTTTTCAGAGTTGTTGTTTTTGGTTGTATCATTCTTCTTCACATTCTTAGAGCCAACATTGTTTCTATTTCTTGCCCCTCTATTATTATTTCTTAGAAAATTTCTAAAGTTCTTGGCAAGGTAAGCAATCTTAGTAGATGAGAATTCATCATCAAATCCACAATCATCAACAGATTTCAAAGACATTGATTTGGATTTGTTATTTTTTGGTAAGTCAGATCCATAGGACTTAAGAGATCCTACAAGTTCATCTACAGGAACGGAATCAATGTCTTTACTTTCAATTATGGTAGTCACTTTAGGTCTAAAGTCTTCAGTTAATGATCTTTGAATTTTCCTAACAATTTTAAGTTGATCATAAACTTCACCCAAATTCAATGCAGAATTGACAATATCATTCAACTTAGTATATAATTCATCAAAAGACTCATCATTAGACATTCTAATGCTTTCAAATCTAGATGTCAATTGCTGCAGTTTATTAATTTTTACTGCCTTAGTGCCTTCATGCATTGTTTGCAAGATGTTCCAAGTAGTGTAAGCAATCTCCACATGTGAGATTCTCTTAAATTCTTCCATAGAAACAGCATTGAAAATCACATTCATAGCCTTACTATTAAAGCTTGCTACTTCCTTTTGGGCAGTGGTCCATTCACCTATAGCTGTGGTTGGTCTTTCCCAACCGTTTTCTACATATAACCACACTCTCTCATTAATAGATTTCAAGAATTCTTTCATCCTAACCTTCCAATAAGCACAGTTATTCCCATCAAAGTGTGGAGGGATCACAAGAGAGTGACCGTGTTCCATGACAGCAGGGGTCAAAGATCAACTCTAGGTTAAGAAACCTATAAACAAGAGCTAACCTGCTCTGATACCACTTGTTTGTTTGTTTAGACCTCTTAGATTAGATTTTTTAACCTAATTAATTAACCAAGTTGATTATAAGGTTATTATTTAGATCTAGGTTAAACAAGCATATATCATATCATGCACAAATGAGGAAAAGTAAATAACATCACGACATGATGACCCAAGAAAACTGATGAAATGAACCGTTTCAAGGTAAAAACCTGGGGAGTATTTGACCTAGCTATCCTCAAGGTAAAGCAAATCCATTATAAGAGAATTGAAGTTTTTACAATCAGATTTAACCCTAAATCTATTGCTATCTCATGTAGTAACTTACTGATAAGACCACGTGCAAGCTCCGAATCCACGGGCTTCGAATCCACGGACTCCTTCTCTTTCTGGATTTACAGTAACACAAGCACCCTTGCTTGTGACTTTGAGATCCCACTCTAAGGTTTCAGATCACCAGCATTAATGATCTTGTTGAAGCAACTAGGTTCTACCACCGCTTGATTGTAGATCTTACTCCGGTAGATTCATGTGTAGTTAGAAGGTACAAAACCTCTCAGATCTCACAAAGAGTAACACACAAGTCTTTTAAAAGTCTGAAAAACATAGCTAGGGTTTTCCTTTTATATGTGGACAAGTTGGAATGAAACCCTAAACGTTTTCGCAGGCTTGGGCCTTGTTTAAACATTCTATAGAATCTGATTTCTGCGATTCTCGATCGGTCGAGTCTACTTTCTCGATCAGTCGAGCTTGATGTGACTCCCTTTTTCTGCAGTAGGCTCGAACTTGAAGCTTGAAACTTATACCTTTAAGCATTGCCTAACACATAGACTAGACATGTTTTGTTCTTGATTTGCCAACACTAATAAAATATGATTCTATTTAATCCTAAATATTCAAAACCTAACAGCGTTCTTCTGAGGAGCACGAGAAATTGACATGGGCGTGAATTTCATATCATTGAAATTAGAAGTGAAATTATTTTTTTCTTCCTAAACTGTGATAGAAGTTTGTTAAAAAAACTTTTGAAATAATTCCGAGGGTGATATTTTGTCTTAAGTTTCAGGCGAATTTTCTCTAAAATGGAGTCATTATATTGTATGGGGAAAAGTCAAGTTGGTTTATCACGTATTCATATTTCATACATAAAACCAAAAAAACAAAAAAAAGTAGATCCGTGCTTTGGCGAGGAATGATTGAGTAATTAACATGGGCCATGAACTTGACATCATTGATTTTAGAAGCTTCTTCTTTTTTTTTTTCTTTTTTTCTTTTTTTTTTTCCCCTTAAAATGTGGGTTTTGAAATTTTTAAGCTCATGAATTGATACTTATATTGCGGACATTTTCAGTCCATGCTAGGCAGGATTTGTTCCGGGTCGCTGAACAAGCGACAACATTATTATTGTCCAATAAATTATTCGTACGATGGTCAGAAAGTTTGGACCCAAGGGACACGTGGCTCTCAAACTTGATCCTGAAAAAGCATATGACTATCTTGAATGGTCGTTTATTCAGAAAACGCTTGAATTTTTCCAAATTCCCCCTAAACTTATTCAACTTATTATGAATATGCTTTCCTCAACTCGTTTTAATATTATGTGGAGTGGTACACCTTTATCAACTGTTATTCCATCTAGGGGGGGTACGTCAAGGAGATCCTTTATCTCCTTACCTGTTTATTCTATGTTTGGAAATATTATCCATCCTTCTGGAAGAGGCAGTTTGAGACAGAGCTATTCATCCTATTACATTTAGGGGTCAAATTAAAAATTCCCATCCTTTCTTTGCCGATGATATCTTTCTTTTCTCGAAAGAGAAAATCATGGAGTGCCAGAATCTTAAAAACATTCTCCAAAAATTCTGTTAGTGTTTTGGACAAATTATTAGCACACAAAGTTCATGTCTTTGGTTTTCACCAAACACGTCTAGGTGAACAAAAGAACTGATTGCTGACATCTTTGACATCCCCACTATGACTCAACTCGGAACTTATTTAGTAACTCCTATTTTCACTACCCGTCAAAAGGCATCTGCTTATCAATATATAGTGGATAATATCCAGAAAAAGATCGAAGGCTAGCGAGCTAAATACCTTTCTGTTGCGGGCCGGGTAACTTTAATCAATTACACCTCGACACTTATCCCTATTCATGCCATGCAAACCACCCTTCTCCCGCAAAAAATTAGTCAGCAACTGGATAAATTAAATTGCAAATTTCTATGGGGAGACACCGCCAACCATAGACATTGCCATTCGTTGAGTTGGGAAACCATCACTTCTCCTAAAGATGTGGGCGGGTTGGGTCCAAAAACTGCACGTCATATGAATGTGGCTTTGCTTACGAATCAGGCCTGGAGGCTTCAACAGAAGTCATCCATGCTATGGGCTCAGGTCTTAAAAGCCAAATACTTTCCTCATACAAACTTGTAATATAGTGGCATAAACCCTAGAGCATCTCATATTTGGAAAGCATTACTAGTAGGAATAAGATGGCCTTAACAAGGTATGAAATGGGTATTAGGGGACAGACAGAACATTCGTGTTTGGGAGGATCACTGGATAATTGGAGGGCCGCTACGAAGTTATATTCATAGCCCTTTTCTGCTCAATGAAGAACAAAGGTTAGTAAGTTCCTTACGGGACAATAATAATTGGAGGTTAGAAAGGTTACAATTTCCCATCCCAGAAATAAATAACCGATGTCCTAGGTGTAATAATCATGAAACTACTATTCATATATTAAGAGATTGTCCTTGGGCTAAGAGGATATTTTATTATTCTCCAGGTATTTTGCCCCTATCTTTTTTTCACCTTCCACTTCAAAACTGGCTAGATACCAATGCTACATCATATTCTTTTATCTTCCACTATCAACTGCCTTGGAAAATTTACTTTCCCTTCCTATGTTGGCACTTATGGCTGGCAAGGAATGAATGTATATTTAAAAATCAATCTTGCTTTCAAAATCGGATAATACACAAAGTGGTTCAGTGCGCTACTGAATTCTTCTTTTTACTATGCCCAGCAAAGAATATTAAAATTAGAATTCCTAGGATTATTAAATGGATTGCTCTGCCAGAACCTTTTATAAAATTAAACACAGATGGCAACTCATTCGGTAATCTTGGTTTAGCTGGTGCAGGTAGATTGTTGTGCAATAGCTCGGGAGATTGGATTTTAGGTTTTTCACTATATATGGGTATTACTTCCAATAATATCGTTGAACTTGGGTGCAGTTCGCCAGGGCCTCCTTCTTGCATGGAACTTGGGTTTCAGATTTATTCATCTTGAAATAAACTCTATGACAGTTCTTTCCTGGTTAACCAATAATAAAGATAACTCACCAGTTATTAACTCACTATTACGTGATTGCAGGAACCTTATGGAGCGAGATTGAACTGTCCAAGTATACCACATATTCCGTGAAGCTAATGGCTGCGCAGATATTCTAGCAAAGAGGAGAAATCAACAGCAGTGTTTTTTGGAAACCTATAATACCTGTCCCACTTTTGTATATACGACTTTTGTTTGGGATATGGAAAATATTAGAACCAAGGTTTTTAAACCCGGACCAGACTGTACGGTCCGACCGAGTTAATCGTGAACCGTTGATAAAACGGTTTTTTATATACAAGAACCGGGCATTTAAATAATATGAAAGAACCGCTTGATCCGAGGTCTAACCTGAAAAACCGTTCAAACCGTAAGCCAGTTGAACTGCATGTCTGTGAAGAAATTTGCTTTCTGATCTGAAATTCTGGCATGGATCTAAAGTGAGAAAAAAAAATAATAAAAAGAGAAAATGATGAAGAAGATGAAGAAGATCCGAAAATGAAGCAAAAAATATAAGAAGCACCGATGGTATGGTGAGATTTTTTTAAAAAAAAGAAGAAGAAGAAGAAGAAGGAGATGAGATGAGTTGCAGACGTGAGGAGGAAGAAGAAGATGGTGCTAGGAAACTGTGTGAACTGTGAAGGAAGTAAAGCATCACAAAAGAAAAGTAATAATGTGAGATAAATCTGAAATGACATTGGTGGGTGGGTAGGTGGGAGTCAAAATGCAAATGGTCAAATACCCATTGTACTAGTACACTAGTAGTACTACTTTATTTACTAAAAGTCCTGAGTTTTTACCTTTTTTTTTTTTTTTAAATTCTCATCATCTCTACTCTTATTTGGATTTTAAAAAAAAAAAAAAAAAAAAAACTTTATAGGTAATTAATCAATTTATATCATTTAGGTATAATAAGAATAAGTAATTATCTTTTATTTGAAAGTTTATTTCAATTTTTAAAGATATTTTAGTCAAATTTGCTAATATTTACAAATTTAATATCTTTATATTTATTTTATTTAATTATTAAATTAATTATGATATCATCACGGTTTGACCTTAGTCGAACCTCAGTTGAACCTTTAAAATCTTGAACCTCTCCCTTTAACGGTTCTTTGAAGGGTCCAGGTCTGAAAACTTTGATTAGAACTACTAGAATGTGTAATGTAAATGCTGTAATGGCTACTATTGTTTGACATTATATATAATTAAATAATACTCCCCTTTTATCAAAAAAAAAAAAAAAAGTTTAAAGTTTAAATTTTTCCTCTCATAATTAACGAATTATATATAATAAAAAAATAGTTTTTATTTTTCAAAAAAAAAAAAAAAAGGAAAGAAAAACATTAAAGGCACTAATCTATGTGAATGCTTGAAAATGTATGAAAACACAAGAGCAATTTAGACCCCTAAATTAAAGTTACGGCTCGATTGATTTTATTCTAACTTAATACTAAATGCGGAATAGAGTAAATGTGAGCGGATAAACAAACAAGCTACTCTAATCCATAATCATTATAACACAACAATAAAATGAAAGGTAAAAGAGTAGGGAAGAAGAATGCAAACACAAGATAACACGCCGATGTGTTATCGAAGAGGAAACCGAAGAACTCAGTGAAAAACCTTTCTGCCGCCTTCCAAGCGGTAATCGATTCACTAAACAATCAGTTGGGATACATGGGTTAGCAAGAGACCCTCCAAGCCCAATCTACCCGATGTACCTAAACTCTCCAAGCTCCTACTCCAACAAGACTTCTCGGAATCATGTCATGTCTAGCTCTCCGGATCCCGTAACAAGCTCCATGTTGCATCTGCCATCCTTGGCTTCTTCCAATGCTTCCCAATAGCACCAAAACCTCACGGAACACTCTAAAAGGGTGTGGTAAGTGTTTGGACTATCAACCTCTCAAGGATATGAAAATGAAGAGGTAGGAGTTGAGGAAAATCCACAAGCAATTGTGTAGAAGATTGTGGGTATAGCAATCTCTAACTCTCAAGGTTTGTGGCTAGGGTTTTCTCTCTGAAGCACTCCTCAACTTTTGTGGGTAATGTGGGTATATATAGTGTGGGTACAGAAAGTGTGTATTAGATAGCACAGTTTGGCAAAACAGAATGTTTCGCGAGTGTCTCGCGGGAAGGCTTTACCCGCGAGCTACTCACGAAACAAAGCTGTCTCCATCTGTCTTGATTCTTCGCATTTCAACCATGTGCAGGGTACATGCATCATTTCGCGGGATGCTTAGTCGCGAGCTATCTACGAAAACTCTTTTGTCTTCAATTGCTTGAGTCTTCACACTCTCTCTCTCTCTATCACACAACCCTTACAATTAGATCACACAATAAATACAGGATACAAAAGATTTAATAAAATTGCAATCAAATTTGGCACGGAATTAAATCCAACAAAACATATAGTTTTAAATTCTCTACACTATGCACTTGGCAAGTAGGGGTAAATAAGTCTAAAATTTAAATTTGCATGGACTAATCCACCAAATACAAAGTGAAACATTGTACTATTGTCCGGGGCGTTGTCCTGTGCTAGCCAGCCGGGTCCGTGACATATGCATGAATTGGCCTTTATATTAACCAAACATTTTATATCACTAATTTTGTAAATAAAGATCTTGCAACAAGTGAGGGGAAATTAGAACAGAGAGAGAGAGTTCTTAACACTTAATTGACAGTGACTGAAAAGAACTCATACAGAATGAGAATCACATTATATACATACATATATATATATATATATATATATAGCTTAGTTTTAGCATAGTTTGCTTGGTGAACCCATTAATAATTTACCGTAGCCACCAGATCTCGCGGTCACGGGAGCTGAAAGAACAAAACTTGAATAAAAGTAGCTCTATCTCGGACTCACCGTTACCAACAGTAGTAAAGCGTGGAAGTAGAGAGCCCCGACAGAGGGGACAGATTGAGTGCTTGTAATCGACCCATCTGTCTAAGCAAACTCTATGAAAAATATGGTTGCATCTTAACTCTCTAACTTCCTCACCATCTTCAACATTACATAGACAGACAGCACATTCTACTTCTTCTTCTTCACACGAAGACCCTTGCATCAACTCGTACCGGACTATGTTTAACTCTTCACTCATATCTGGCAACTCATGTTCACAACAATGCTTGGGGAAAGAGAAAGAATGGTAAAGCAACAAATCGCATACCCGTTTGAATTGGGTAGCTATGATTGTTGGACAACCTAGCTTGGAATAGTGGTGACATAAAATGTAGAAGATGATTAGAATTAGAAGAGACACAAGTGCGATAGTTGAGAAACCTACCAAAATACTCATGTTTGTTTGGTATATTTCGTTTGGGGAAAAGGAAGGTATATAGACTTGCGCATGGAACACTATAAGTCAAGTAATTGGAGTCCAAAATCAAATTACTTAAATTTGATGTGATTGGAAAGTCTAGACCTACCACAAACTAAAGATAACAATCTACGACCACACAATCAAAAATAGTAAGTTTGGATACTTGCAGTTTCTACTTTCTATTGCAATTTTGCTTGCGACAACTTTTTGTTTGTTGAAAGTTATAAGAGATCATTTTTACATGACCTCACATTAATAACACTTTTATTTTTTACCACTAAACCAATCAATTTACTAAGTTATGCAAAAAGTTTAATTATTTTAAGTTATATTATATTTACATTATACATGTATATATTCACACACATCACAATTCACACAAATTATTTTATAACAAAAAAAAAAAAAAAATGCATATATCAAACACATATGCACAAGTGCACAACTAACAAACACTCACTCTTTACTCTTAGAATCAAAGATATTGAGATAGTCAAATAGAGAAGAGAGGTGAGATAAGATTCATGAGAGAGATTCAAGCATTTGATTAATTAAGTATACTCTGAGTGTATTCTTAATGTATGGATGTGTGTGGCTATATGTGAGTCAATAATTCATACAGTGCAAGTAGGTTGAGTTTTGCCATTTAGTTTAAAAGGTTTTCTATAAAACAATGACAAACAGATAGTAACAACTACATAAAAATAAAAATTATGTCAACTTAACAAAATAAAATGGTCATATATACCCACATTGACAATAGATAATAACAATTGATAATGAACTATCTTTTAATGATTCCAAAATATGAAAACTTGTAGAAGGAAAATGTAACATTTTTTGTATTTGTGACTTTTTTTTTTTTTTTTTTTTTTTTTTTTTGTGTCGATAAATCAATATATTCATTTTTTAAATTAAATTTTGTTTAATTTAAATTTCTAAATAACCCCCCTAAAAAAATTCCTAGAGCCACCATTGAATCTAAGTATATGTGTGTGAAGCTCCTTCTGACCTAGAGACTTAAACTCCGTCACTTACTACTTCTACATCCAAAAAGTATTTATACTTGTTAAGTAACCATCAAAGCAAAGATATACTATGGTAATAATAAAGTAATATTAGTATTAGGTTCATATATGAAAATTAATAATAATCTCACGGATGTGAAATTTGTTATAAAAACTATTGCATATATAATATAGCTCATCCACATAAACCGGTTAGATTATCGTGGCATGAAAAACGTGATGTGCTGACATGAAAAACGTGATGTGCGTTCTTCCGAGGAGCACGAGAAATTGACGTAGGCGTGAATTTCATATCATCGAAATTAAAAGTCAAATTATTTTTTTCTTCCTAAACTGTGATAGAAGTTTTTTTTTTTTGAGAAAAAAACTGTGATAGAAGTTTATTAAGAAACTTTTGAAATAATTCCAAGGATGATATTTTGTCTCAAGTTTCAGGCGAATTTTCTCTATAATGTAGTCATTATATTGTATGGCGAAAAGTCAAGTTGGTTTATCACGTATTCATATTTCCAGTGGCGGCTCCACTTGCACGTAAGGGTGGTCCCAGGACGACCCTCACTTGCCAAATTTTTATTTTTATTTTTTATACTTAGCAAAAAATATTATATAAATGATTAGTTTAAATTAATTTGTTTTGTGACTACCGGACTTGGAAAAAAAAAGTCTATATATACTTAAAAAAAATATATTATATACTAAATTAACCTATTTTGACTATCCGAATAAAAATATTAAAAACTTCGACATGAGAATCACAAAAATTTGAGTTCAACCAAAATAAGAGTAATGTTACATCTATAATAATTTCACAATAAATATTATGTGGTAAGTTGTTACTAATTCTAATTTGGGCTCAACATTGACATGTTTTACCTACCAATAACAGTTTGTTGCATAAGATTTGTTATGAAAATATTGTGGTCACTTTATTGTTCTCATTTCAGCATTTTCAATTTTCAATTTCCACTTTATTTCTTATTAGTCTATTTTTTTTTTTCTTTCACCTTGTTTGTACAAAAAAATTCTAACATTTCGTGTATTTGTGTGATTTTTTTGTGATGTTTTTTTTTTTTTTTTGAGGGGGATTTTTTTTATGATGTTGATATATTCAAGGTGACTCTTTATTAGATTTTATATAATTTAAATATTTTAGTGACCACCATTAAAAAAAAAAAAAAAAAAAAACCCTTCTAGGGCCGCCGTTGCATATTTCATACATAGTTAGATTTCTCGATACATACGGAAAAAAAAAAAAAAAAAAAGTAGATCCGTGCTTTGGCGAGGAATGATTGGGTAATAAACATGGGCCATGAACTTGATATCATTGATTTTAGAAGCTTCTTTATTTTTTTTCTTTTTTTTCCTTAAAATGTGGGTTTCCGAAAATTTTAAGCTCATGGACTGATTCTTTTTTTTTTTTTTTTTTGTAATCCTAACAAAAATGTTTAATGTTTAAATTTTTCCTCTCATAATTAACGAATTATGTATAATAAAAAAATAGTCTTTTATCAATATATATATATATATATAACCAAAACCTCTAAAGCACCTACAATTTTCCACGTCAGCATTAATTAATTAAATATTTTAATTAATTAATATTATAATTACAAGATACAGTAATTATTCAGCATTATCTAAATATCATTCTTCTCCCACCAAATATACCCGATACTTCTTTAAAAAAAAAAAAAAAATCTCTCTCTCATTTGTCACGCTAAACTCTCCATCCCCCAAAAATCAAAACCCAAAACTCAGTTCCTCCCACCACCGTCACCGCCGTCGCTATTGCCACCATAGATCATCGCCACCGCATCGATTTCTCTCTGCATCTCCATTGTCTATTTTCTAATATCTGTGTTCGTAGTTTTTTTTTTTTTTTTTTTTTTTTTTTTTTTTTTTCTGGGGTTTTGATTTGGAAAATCGGTTTTGTTGTTGATTCACCACCAATCTCCTCTTTCACAGGTAACTTCTTTTCTCTTTTTTCTCTCTTTGGAGCACTGGGCATTTAGGTTTTTCTCTCTCACTCTTTGGGTTTTCAGTTTTGGTAGATATTTGGATTCTAATTGGTTCTTAATTTTTCCACTCCTACATAGAATTTTGATTTTTAGGTTTTTGAATGTTTTCGTAGATATTTAGATTCCAATTGGTTCTTAATTTTTCCACTCCTACTTAGAATTTTGATTTTAGGTTTTTGAATTTCTTGATTTTAGCTAATTAGAGAATGCTTTTAAATTTTCTCAATCTTTGCAAGTACCTTAGTGCTGGTGATTATAAGGGAAAACTTCATATCTATTACCTACAAACTTCTGATTATTCATGCTTTCAGGTAATGCATTCACCTACATGCAGTTTTGAAATATTCCTTTCAGGTCATGCTTTCTGACAAGTGTTTAGGTCCTATGTATCTTAGAATATTAAAATTTTGGAAGAATGCTTTTAAATTTTCTCAATTTTTGCAACTACCTCAGTGCTGGTGATTGTAAGGGAAAACTTCTTATCTATTACCGACAAACTTTTGATTATTCATGCTTTTAGGTAATGCATTCACCTATATGTAGTTTTGAAATATTCCTTTCAGGTTATGCTTTCTGACAAGCGTTTAGGTCCTATGCATCTTAGAATATTAAAATTTTGGAAATTTTGGCACGGTGCTCATGACTTAAGTAAAAAGGAGGCTAATTCTGAAGAAGTCGCAGATAACCAGTCCTTCCTTGCATCAGGGGGCCGTGATTGAATGATCCATCATTATGATGTCAGTAGGTTTGCTACTTTCCTCTATTTTTTATTTTTATTTTCTTAATCTCTGCCCACTCACTGGGGTTTTTGTATTGCTATTTATCTCTGTGAGTTGTGGACTTCTTTCATTGTAATTTTGGATGGTTCTTGCTTCATTTTGAACGAAATTTCCTGAATTTGCTGCAATCCTTGATGGGTATTGCTTAATGAAAAGTTATCTATCTCATATATGTGACTTCAACATTTTTTTTTATCTAAATTTTATATCAAGGTTAGCAATTTGACACTGACCCAAAAAGCAAATGAAATAAATATGACTCTAGGCTTACTTTGTCTTGAAGATTTTCTGTTTTTTATTTTTTATTTTTATTATTTTTAAGTGTATACGATATATGCTTACATTAATTTTTTTTTTCATATAACGGGTAAATTTTTGTGTACTTTAAAGACATTTTAATGGGTAATATAATATTTTTGTCTTGGTTTGTGTCAAATTGTAATTTATAGGTCTTAATTTTATGTTTTAAGTTAGGCTATAACTATTGCTTTGCAGATAGCTTTTGTTTGTAGCATATATTTTTTAAAATTCATGCATATATTTTTAGGACATGAACTTTCTACTAAGAAGACATATGCTAGGTACATGGAACTTTTCTTCCTTCTAATTTCAATTGGGTATTTGTTCTTGTGCTCCTTATTTTGAATTATGGCAGGGCAATTGATGTTTGTCTGGATTTTTGCTGCCCAAAATGTTACTTTTATGTGGATGAAATATCTTAAAGTGCATATTGGGTTTTCATTATTGGATATTTTGTTGCTCTTATTACTGGAAGGCTGAATAGAGTCTTCCTTGATTGCATATACAAACATAGATGATTTTGAAAGAATTGGAAACAACATTTATTTTTTGGCTTTGGAATATATTTTTGACTGCAGGCAAAATGTCTTATCTCAATTGGGAGAGGTTGAGGAAGAATAGGGTCAAAGTCGAAGTCCGACATGGAGATATTATCTCATTTGGTAAGAATATCATTCCATATTTTTATATATGATATGTTGGAAAATCTGGTTTTTTGTCTCATACAAAACACACACAGCGGAAGCAACAAATATGGATCTATTTCATTCATGATTGATAACATGCACTATGTAAATTTCAGAATTTAAGAACAAGATAGCATACCTTGGTGTCGTGAAATTCAAAACAAAAGATTAGAAGTACTTGGGAACACTTTTAATCTTCACTCCAATACCACTTTACACCCAAGAAGTGTGGTCTCTCAATCAGTTTCTAAGGGAGAATAATCGAGTGGCTTCACTTACACATATACACCATTTCACAATGATATCTCTCTTAAAATAAAATTTTGTATGTTTCTCCCTTTATAGCTAACTGATTATCTAATTGGGTTGGCCTATTGGGCCTTTCCAATTAAGCTTTAGTGTGTGGCTTGGAGTGGGACCAAAAGGGACCAATAAGACACTAGCTCCAATGGGCCTTGGGCTTTTCTGTCAACTCTTGACAAGTTCAAAGTTACCATTAATTATATTTAATACCACTATATAAATATAATTGCACTCTAGGCCTTATTAATAAATTATATCCCAAGACTTTATTATACATGCAACCCCTTCATAAAATATTCGTAGTAATACAAAGTCATGAATGTAAACTGCCACTTTGAAGATTACTACATCTTAATCCTTGAGTGCCCGGTTTAATCCTTTAAGTTATTCATCATATATTTATGAAATCCAATTTCATAAATATATACTTTAGTAACTCCTTACTAAAGTGGTTAGGCCTAACACTCTAAATAACCAAACTCATTAAACTTATTTCAAGAGAATATTTTATATCTCCGTTAAGAGATTATGAATTCCATCTTGAGAATATATGTTCCATCAACACTAAATGTGGCTGCCCAACAAACTAAAGTTTTGATCGTGACTTTAGATCTCATTTCTGATATATTAAAGCAACCTACACCTCATGATCAAGTCCATTATTCTCTCAGGATTAAGAGTTCATACAAATAGAAGTCATGAGATTTATTATTCATTTGACAGTCGTTAGGAGAATAATAAATCTCACAACGGTCCAGTTCAATATGTCTTTACTTTCAAAACATATCAACATACCAACTAGAAGTCTCCACTTTCATGATCAAGACAAATCATCTTAGTTGATATGTTATAGTTTTCGCAGATGAAATGCCCAATTTCATTACTGACTACGAACTATAATTCTGAGTTTACAAAGAACTTGTAATTTATATCTTCTATGACTTTTCACATGAATCACATACTATGCATCTCACAAACTATATGATAATGTCCAGATATTCATGTCATCATTATTTTAGATAATAATAAAACAACTTTATTAATTACAACATTAAGTCATACATAATGTCATACATAGCATCATACAATAGGATTTAAGGGCACTAATCCTAACATGATAAATGTTACTGATGTGGTAGATATTTACTATCTAAATTTTTTTTTTTTAAAAAAAAAAGCTTTGGGAGAGGTGGGTTAGGCTGATTTCAAGACTCAAACTTGGAATACATTGCTTGATGTAGACATAACTTGCCATCACAATGTCTTTTATTTTAATTTTCTCTATAATCTGTAGGATTGGTCTTTGATTCTATAGGTTCCTTGAACAAATTGAATTTGAGGAATTGTTACCCTTAAAACATATATTCTAATGCTTTCAAGTGATCATGTTTGACAACCTACATAGTTATTAACCTTTTTGTCTCCATCAACTTATAACTTGCATTTGCATTTGCATTTGTTTACAAAGAAGTTCTTGTGTCTACACCGATGCTAGATGGTGCAGTTTTAATAAGAAAAGAAGGTATATTCTTGATTATGTGTTATTCAGTTTAATGGTATTTTGTTGTATATTTGCTTCTCATAATGCTTATTAAAAGTGGCTGTATTGGATATTGCATGATAGTGGTAATGTTTTTTAGAGACTTTTAATTATTGATTTTGTCCTTTATAATGTTGGGCTTTTATGGGTTTTGCATGAAATGCTTTTCTTAAAATTTTAGTTGATAATCTGTTTGAGTGATGAGGGGAAAAATTCAAATGTCTTGATTTGAATTATATGGAGTAGCAAGTATGGTTAAGCTATATATAGGTAAATCATTCCAAATTTTTGCAACATTCCCTATTATAATGTTTTGAAGATTAAATGTTAAGGATAGTCTTTTCTTAAAAAAATTATTATGTGGAGAGTTGTAATTTAGTGTTGGAGTTTTTTAATCACATTTATGATGAGTATTTTTGCTATATGTTATGTATATTAAGCAAGTTTAGGGGTGATATTGTCAAATTTACATCTTAAGAACTTAGAAATCTTTGTGAACATGTAATTTTTTTTGTTCTACCTCCTATCCATGGCTAAGGCATGTTCTTTTTGATTTTAGGGTAAGGGTTCTACAAATTTCTTAGAGTAATGCAGGATGGAGGTTGTCTAATCTTAGATTTTGAGTAAAATTTGATGGCCAAAATTTCACCATATTTGTCACAAATAAAAAGATATATGTTGCAACTAACAATGGCAAAACTGCTGATTGATGTGCAATCATTAAAATGTTAAATTTTGGTTAAATTTTGGTTCAAAGGTTGATATCAACCTAATTTTTAGCATTTGTTACAATTTTAAGTGAATACATGTAAATTTGTTCAAATGTTAATTTTCATACCTTACAGGGCTTTGAGGAGTACTTAAATTTGATTCTGGATGATGCTGGAAAAGTCAACATCAAGAGGAAGAGAAAAAAACTTTACGTGGGTTAATTTTCTCATGTTCCCTTCCTTTTTATCTCCCAAATGTGCATACTCTAAATGTGGTACATCTATTTTGTTATGGGTCAATTACATAAAAAAAAAAATGTAAAGGGTAGATTCTTCTTAAGACATGCAACACAACAACCACCTCTCACTCTCTCTCTCTCTTTCTCTCTCTCACTCTCAATAGTGGAAAGTGATGATTTCAGCAATTATGTAAATTGGCATTATATTTCCTTTTCAATCCCATTAAGGTCTAGCGTCTTTGTTTACTGGCAATGTTATAATTTAGATACATCTTGGATATCAAGAATGATTAATGTAATTATGAAAGATATTTGATTAAATGAGTATGGAATTAACTATATTTGCGTAATTAATTGTATTGGAGTGTACTTATATCAGTTATATATTTTCTAAATATGTTTTCAAGCTCTTGGTTATCACGATATCTCATTGTATGCGATAGATTTTATTGGTTTGGTATATAATTTATACCATGATCTTTATTTATTTATTTATTTTTTTTTTTTTCATATTGGGAAAGTTATCAATAGTTTTCCCATGCATCGCACAGGTTAGCGACTAGTATTTCATAAAATAGAAAGAAAAACATTAAAGACACTAATCTATGCACTTGGCAAGTAGGGGTAAATAAGTCTAAAATTTAACTTGGCATAGATTGATCCACCAAATACAAAGTGAAACATTGTACTGTTGTCTGGCGTTGTCCTGTGCTAGCCAGCCAGGTCCGTGACATATGCATGAATTGGCCTTTATATTAACCAAGCATTTTATATCAATAATTTTGTAAATAAAGATTTTGCAACAAGAGAGAGAGAGAGAGAGCTCTTGACACTTAATTGACAGTGACTGAAAGGAACTCATACAGAATGAGAATCACATCATATATATATATATATATATAGATATATTTATTTATTTATAGCTTAGTTTTAGCATAGTTTGCTTGCGGAACCCACTAATAATTGAGATTTACTAATGTGTGCCCTTCGAATATATATTAGTAATCCATTTTAGAAATTTTTTTTATAGAAAAACGAAAAGGTAATTCACTGCTTTGACAGTTTTTTCAATTTTCCATAAAAAACTTTTCCAAAATAGATTATTAATATATAGCTTAGTTTTATCATAGTTTGCTTGTGGAACCCATTAATAATTAGGATTTACTAACGTGTGCCCTTAGGACATATATTAGTAATCCATTTTCGAATTTTTTTTTTATAGAAAAACGAAAAAGTAATTCACTGCTTTGACAGTATTTTCAATTTTTCATAAAAAACTTTTCCAAAATAGATGATTAATGTGTGCCCTAAGGGCACACATTAACCGGACTCTTAATAAATTTACTGTAGCCACCAGATCTCACGGTCACAGGGGTTGAAAGAACAAAACTTGAATAAAAGTAGCTCTATCTCGAACTCACCATTACCAATAGAACGTGGAAGTAGAGAACCCCAACAGAGGGGACAAACTGAGTGCTTGTAATCGACCCATCTTTTTAAGCAAACTCTGATAGGCCAAGAATGTATTGACCCCTTGTGATAAATTAACCAATTAATTAGCCAAGTAAATTAATTAAGTTAATTAACATACAATACATGTGGTAGTACAAACAAATCACCAACTAAGTTGATATGCAGCGGAAAATAAAGTTGACACGGTGATTTGTTTTCGAATGGGGAAAACCTACATGGCAAAAACCCCATCGGGTGATTTTAAGGTTATCACTCTCGAGAATCCACTATTATCACAACAAGCAGTTACAAGTAAAGGAATCCCAGTACCTTATATTGACCTACAGTTGAACCCTTACCCCAATACCCAATTGGACTTGTTCTGTAGTGAGAATCTCTCCTTTCAATGCACGGCTCCCAGTACGTGACTAACCAATCAATGCGCGGATCCCAGTACACGGCTTACACACCAACTTGAGAAGGATGTTGGCTGCAAAGTTCTTCAGTTCATTAACATGATGAATATCATGAAGCTTCTTGGTTACAAAACCCTATATCGTACAAACGTAGCAACTTCTTCAAGAGAAAGATGAACTAGAGCATATGTCTCTAGTTCACAATATGCTTGTGAAAAACTTTTGCATTGATGTGCATTAGCTGTGACAGCCCTTAAAACAATCCTTGTATATGTTTAAGGTTGTAAGAAAAGAAAGTTCAAACATCTATACACGGATTGGAGTGAAAATCAGACCTGAAAAAAAGCTGATTTTCTTAAATCTCGATAGATAGGGTATCTATTGAGCAGTTGTCGAGCCTTGGGCTAAACTGCCATTTAAACCTCAATAGATGCTATCTGTCAAGCTAGTTGTCGAGCTTTAAAATCCAGCACTTCTTCACTTGATTCTTGGACAGACTTACATGGCTTTAACACTTGGCCTTGAAACCTTGTTCCTTGAAGCATTAAACATATCCTAGATCTACCTAATTACAAGTAAAGTGCATTTTGTCAAAGGATTAGCCAATTCTATATTGACATATGTTCCTAACATGATTCACATGTCCTAACAAACTCTATGAAAAATATGGTTACATCTTAACTCTCTAACTTCCTCTCCATCTTTAACCTTACATATACAGACAACACATTCTACTTCTTCTTCTTCACATGAGGACCATTGCATCAACTCATACCAGACTATGTTTAATTCTTCACTCATATTTGGCAACTCATGCTCACAACAATGCTTGGGGAAAGAGAAAGAATGGTAAAGCAACAAATCCCATGCCCATTTCAATTGCGTAGCTATGATTGTTGGACAAACTAGCTTGGAATAGTGATCACATAAAATGTAGAAGATGATTATAATTAGAAGAGACACAGGTGCGATAATTGAGAAACCTACCAAAACACTCATGTTTGTTTGGTATATTTCGTTTGGGGAAAAGGAAGGTATATAGACTTGCGCATGAAACACTGGAAGTCAAGTAATTAGAGTCCAAAATCAAATTTCTTAAATTTGATGTGATTTGAGAGTCCAAACCTACCACAAGCTAAAGAAAACAATCTAGGACCACACAATCTAAAATAGTAAGTTTGGATACTTTGTAGTCTCTACTTTCTACATCAATTTTGCTAGAGACAACTTTTTGTTTGTTGAAAGTTATAAGTGATCATTTTTACATGAATTCACATTATTAACACTTTTTTTTATTTACCACTCAACCAATCAATTACTAAGTTATGCAAAAAGTTGTGTCATTTGATTTATTATTTTTTGAGTAACTTTTTAAAATTTTATGGCTGAATTAGATCCTTTCATTGGAAGAAAAAGGCGAAAATACCATTTTCGTCTCTACATTTTCACTATATTCCCACTTCGGTCCCTACTTTTTATTTTTACCGCTTTTTGTCTTTATTTTGAAAAACGTGTTCCATTTTGGTCCCTACTATCATCTCAATAATGGAAATATCTTATGTGGTTGACGGCGAAATAAAAAATTAATTAAGTAATCCTACATATCACTGTTGCCCTAACCATGTTAGCTTCCCACCTCAATTGGAGTCACGTGAGCCTCACATGACTGAGTCACACGTGCGGTTTACACCTAAACAAAGGCTCCCAACGGATTTAGGAATTATAATCCCTAACCCCCAAAATTGATGATCTCAGCTCCTTTCCCACATCACTTCCTAAACCTCCTCTCAATTTGAGCTCATGGAATCAAGCTTTGTATCAACTAGTGGAAGCCTGAGGAGAAGAGCCCCATCCACATGCTTCTGATCTGAAAAACCTATGCTAGTGGTATCGTGGACAGCTAACAACTCTGGCAGAAGGTTTTACGAGTGTCCCAATTTCTGGGTAATTTCTTATATTTAAGTAATGTCTAGGTAATTTCTAGTTAATTTCTATGATTTTGGGTTGAAGACCTTATGGGTTCTATCTGGATTTTGAATTTTAGGTTGGACGTAAGTGTAAATTTTTCTAATGGTGTGATGATGAAATCTATGAGCGTGGCAAGGTGCTGATCCCAGAGCAGAGGCAATGGTTTTTAACACTCGCGGCTCAGATTGCAAGCTACAAGAAGAGAGAGAAGTATTTGACCATGTGTTTGGCACTGTCTTTGGTGATTAGTGGGATCTACATGCGTATGATCCTATCTTTGGTTGGATAGATAGGTGGGGTGAAAATGGTTAGATAGGTGGGGAGGAAATAGTGATGGTATGTAGTGAAAAGCCAGAATTTTTGTGAATGTTTGTAGTTTTTGGTAGTTTGGTAGGAAGTGGTATGTTTTGGTAATGTGTTTCCAATTAGCATTGGAACACCTAATTGTGTCTGTAATATGAAAGACTTAGCAATGGAATATCTGATTGTTGTTAATGTGATATGTGACTGAATTTATGTTAATAATTGATGTGTTGTTAGGTTCTCAATTTAGGCCCTGCTGTGATGTTTATGTTCTGTTATGGTATGTAGTTTTTGACCTATTATGGTATGCAAGTTTGGACCTGTTATGTTAGAACCTATTATGGTATGCAAGTTTGGACCTGTCCGCTTCTCAAACTTTGGTTAAATCATAACAATAATACATTGATCATTACCACATTTTAACTTGAAAACATACATTCTTGTAAATAACATCACTTTCAAATTATGGTTGAAATTCAAAGATACATTGATCACTACTGCCAAGTTTTGGTGAACCAAAACAATTACCAAAAAGTGGACATTGTTTAGCCATTACATAAATACACCATAAAGGCCATTGTTCAACCATTAGCAAAAAAAAAAAAAAGCTTTTTCAGATAAACAAAAGGGCTTTAACATAAATGCAAAAAATGGCTCTTAGCATAGAGCACACAAAAAGGCCACTATCAGCTTGCTTATCTACCTAAACTATGCACAAAAGACTAGCTCTTAGCAAACCTCATTGCCTCCATGTACCTTGCTGCATTACTAGTTGCATTGAGAGTCTTAAAGGTGACTGCCATTCTCTTCTTCTATTTTTTTTTTTTGTCTTGGATTGGATATGTTAACAATTGAGGGTGGAGGTCTATCTATGAACACATCAGCATTGGAGGTTGGTGGTGCACGATGTTGAATTGGCTCATTGATAGGTGGTCCAACAGTTGGGTTGTTTTCATGACCCTTCTTGGTAGTCTATAAACAGCCAATTAAGTACTAATCAAAAACAAAAAACACAAGAATACAGTAAATAAGCCATATTTATAATTTACCATCTTAGCGGTCCTTTTGTCTTGGTTTGTATTCCTAGGTAGGGAGGAGTTCCCTCCAACCTCTCCCTTGCAACTTCTCCTATTGTGCCCTAGTTTGCCATAGGCCTTGCACTGCTTGGAAATGCCTATTCCCCTGCTTTTCCTGTGATTTCTTGGTTCATCAGGCTCTTGAGCTATCTTCTTCTTAGGCCTGCCGGGAGGTTTTCTTTTGATAAGAGGCTACATAGGTGGAAGACCATTGGGTCGCCACATATTCTGCCCATTGATTGGATCTATAAGTGGCTCATAGCAAGCCTGGTATGTAGTGACTTTTTAATAGTCATGAACATACTTTTCAGCATCTTCCCTATTGAAAAATATGCTGGAAATGGCATGGGCACATGGTATACCAGTTATGTCCCACTTCCTACAATTGCACTTGGATTCAGCCAAGTCCACAGTGAAACTTTCAAGGCCATTTTTCACTTCAAACTTGGTATGACCAGCCCAACATGCTAGCCACCTATTCCTTCCCAACTTCTCTTTATACAGTCTCTTTCTTATCTTAGGACACAACTCTGATTCTACCTTCAAAATCATATCCCTATTTGCTTGAAATCTGGTCATTAAATACAACCTAATGCACTCAAGCTGCAAGCACATAGAAATAGGGAAATTATCAATTATAAAGCACATATATTCAAGAAAATTATATCATTCAACTGTTTAGATGGCATACCATGCTGATTATAGGCTTACTCCTAAGTTTAATTATCCTCCTGTTGAAGCTTTCACACAAGTTGTTCAGCACTGTGTCCCTTTGACCATCCACATTGAACGTATGCCTAGCCCAGATAGTTGTTGAATGAGATTGCAACCAGTTGTATGCATCTTCATCAACTTCCTTCAATTCATTCATTGCTCTCTCATGCTTTTATTGATATGTTAGCTTTGGTTGCTTTCCAACAAAATTCTTTAATAAGCACACTAAGGTGATTTTTCCTCAAGTTATTGTATAGATGCTTGCAACAAATTCTGTGCTCATATTGTGGCCAATTGTCAACAAAGGTTTGCACCAATCCCTACAAGAAAAAAAATTTATTACATATATTCAACTGTTTTTTTTTTTTTTTTTTTTTTTTAATATAATTTATGAAAAAACAATAAATGCATGTAAAAGTCATATTTAGTACATACCTTCTGTTGATCAGATATGAATACCCATCTATTGCCATCACCTATGGCAGCAAGCAATAAATTCAAAAACCAAGTCTATGAGTCCTTGGTTTCAGCCTCAACCATTGCAAATGCAAAAGGGACGTACTCATCATTAAGGTCTCTAGCAACAGTACTAATCAATTGGACACCTATCTTGGTCTTCAAATGGCATGCTTCTAGTCCAATGATTGGCCTGCATCCAGCCAAGAAGCCCCTCTTGCAACCATCCAAACATATGCACAATCTTTCAAAATAGGGTAACCCAACTGCCAAGCCCATCTCAGCCTCCAAATCACCCTCTCAACTCTTCATAATACTCCTAGAGCTAGTTGTATTTTTTTGTGTCAACCCCATCAACAAAATCTTGAGCCTTCTCTCTAGCCCTGCTTGCTTTGCCTGAACTTATATCCACCACAAATTTCTCATGCACAGCAGCCTGAATATCTTTAAGCTTTATGTTTGGCTGTCTCCTAACCATCTTCACCAACTTCTTTCCACTGTATGTAGCAGTGCACCTTGGATTTTTATAACTCCTGGTGCATGTGTGGTCCATGTTTAGTGTTTTTAACCTATAGCTCATCTCCCTTGTTACCTTCGTAAGGTAGGCTACAAATTTGTACCCTACTTGAATAGGCTCTCACTCTTACCAGATCATTTTTTACAAATCTTATACCCCAACCTCCATGAATTGCATACTCAGTTATAGCCTTCTTAAATTGCTTAGGTGAGATAAATAGCATATCCTTCTTAATCCTAATACACTCAGCTTTAGCTACTCTCTTAAAGACTGTAAATTTGCTCCTCCTAAGAGAGTTGTCAACCTTAGCAGCAGGATTGTCATCATCACTTGAATCATCACCATGATCATTGTCAAATGATGATTCATCAAGACTAAGCAACTCTTCACTCCCATAATTAGAATTCAATACACCAATACCTATTTAGACTAGTTCAACCTCAACATCTTCAGTGTCCCAACTATCACAATATTCATTCTAGTTGGATGTTGTTCTGCTTCCTCTTCAATGTCACTTCCCCTAGTCTCACTACTTTCCTCTACTGGGTCGTCAACTGGTCCTATTGTTGGTACTCAGTCATTGGTTCTTTACTAGCCCTCCTAGAATAAACCTGTTTAGCATCTACCTCAATTGGATTATTATGGTCATCATTATCATGTCCACCATACTCTAAAAAATCATGTCTGTAGTCATCATTAACATGTACATACTCATCATCATTATCATGAAAATCATAATTGTAATGATCATCATATTCATACTCTGCATAATCATGATAATGATCACTCTCATTACCATCAGAATAAACCTCATCTTCATAACATCCAGCATAACCAACATGGTCATCAATTATAACTTTAAGGTCTAAAACGTCTAATGCTTGAGCATTATCAACTTTAGGCCCAACATGTTCGGCACTAGGTTCTCTAACATCTAAGGGCTCAATATCCCCAACTTTTGCCTCAACAGGCTCATCCACTGGATGATCCACAAACACATGAATCTTTTCATAACCATTCACTAAGTCTGTCATGAACATAGTAGCATCATTATCAACAATCTGGTGTAAATTTGCATGCTTTGAAATCACACCAGGCATCTTAATCCATAGCCTACTAACTGTAGTGTACCCAAACTCCCTACATATACTCTCAATCTCTACCTTTGACCACCTATCAGGGTAACAATTATCTACTTGATCTATTGTCCCTCCCTTATACACTTGAGGGTTCTAAGTGAAATACCCACCATGGTGAACATACGAAGTAAAAAATTAATCAATCTTGCATGCAATATACAACCAAAACATAAATTCACTTTTGAACTGAAAATTTATTTTTAAGCTAATAAACTAATAATATGCCATATGCTAATAGTAGCATAAGGAACACATGAACCATGAAAAGGAATCTGTAAGGTTGAATTTATTCAATCATGTATTGGCTTTATTCCATGCCAAATTTGCTTGTAATTTAGCAATTAGATACCTTATATTTAGGTGGGAATTATGTAAGGATAGTGTGTGAGAGAGTGTGAAGAAATCTCAAGAAGTGTGTAATTCAAGAGAGTCTTACAACTGGATCTCGTAACTGGCAAGTCGTCAGAATGGCACATGTGTGAAGCATGCAAGGGGAGTTGAAGAGTCACACTAGCTGGAGTACTATAGGAAAAAACTTCCAATCTGGCAAGGCAGTTAGCTCGCAACTCAAACTCACAACTCGTTCCAGTTGCGAGGTCGAGTCGCCAGAATGCCATGTTTGATGAAAACTGACCTTTCGCATTCCTCATACACCCTACTATAAATACCATTATACCCACGAAATATAGAGAGCTTCTAGAGAGAATTTTGAGAGAGAAACCTTAGAGAAAAACAAGATTGACTCATCCACAATCTTCATCATTTGATTCTCCAAATTCCTCTACTCTCACCGTCTCAATTGACATATCCTTGAAAGGTACATTTAGCCAAATTATGATCTCACCATACCCATATCAGTGAGGAGGTATTTTGATGCTTGGGAAGCTGAAAGTTCAAATAGAGTGTAAAACACCTATGAACGTTTAGACCCTTAAATACAAAACTACCAACACAAGCTTATAATTAAACAATATATGTGCGGAATATGAAATATAAGCTATAACCAAATTGATAACACACTCTAAACCATAATTATTCACAATCACAGCAATAATTAAAAGGTAAAGAGAAAGGGAAGAAAGATGCAAACACAAAGATAACACGGCGATGTGTTGTCGAAGAGGAAACCAAAGTTCTCGGCGAAAAACCTCTCTGCCGCCCTCCAAGCAGTCAATAATCCACTAGAGAATACAGTTAGGATACATGAATACTAGAAGACCCTACAAGCCTAATCTATCCATTGCACCTAAACCCTCCAAGCTTCTTACTTCAACAGGGTTACGCCAAACCTTGTCTTCTCTAACTTATCGGATCCCGCAATAGCCCATTGCATCAACCAAAATGAATTGGTCCCTTCTAAACATGTGTGTGAGTTAAAGTGATTTTCTCATATCTCAAATCGTCATAACATGTATACATTTATGCAATCTTGCGATGTTTTTCACACACAACACGCAATATTCTTTGCTACTCCTGATACATGTGCAGATACAATGTGATTTGACCATTACAAGGTTTACATGTGTTAATGTATGCTTACTAAATTGTCTTAACTTGTTTTTGAAATATAAAATTAGTTAGACTTCTTTAATGTGTGTGTGTGTGTTTTTGGGATCTATGTGCTTAAAATTGCTGTTGAGAAATGATTTTGAGAGTTTAAAATAATGATTGGATCCTTGGTTGAGTTGCATGCTTGATTGCATTCATATCTGTGTTTTTTCCCTCCTAAAAAACTGTTTTTAAGCAATCTTGACACCTCCTCGACACCTAGCAGTCTGTCGAGCTCTTAAGCTGTTTCTTATTGCAATCTCGACACCTTCTCAACAGCTATATGGATCCATCGAGAAAGTTCCTGGATCCTCGATAGCTTCTTAACAGCTGGTGGATCAATCGAGCTTCTTTAATCGTGTTTGATGAATTCTTCCTCGACACCTCTCGACAGCTGCATCTGTCAACGTTTTGTTTTCTCGACACCTGGCTCGACACTTATCTCAACACCTCTCGACACCTCTATCTGTCAAGATTTACTGAACCTCTATATATAGGTTTTGTGCGATCCGGTTTTCATTTCTCTCGATCTTTCTCTCAATAACTTTGTCTCCTTACCTCCCTAAACACTCTTTCTCACTCCAAACCTCAATTCCAAGAGTTCTTCAAGCTTTCTCAAGTTTTTTTTTTTCTTCACTTGGTATGTTTCTAATCTCTTATTTACATGCATTTCATGTTTTGAAACCTAGGTTTTTGGATTTTTGAAAAATTTTGGGAGTTTTCAAAATTGATGAGTTATTGTTGAAATTTTGGGATGGATTTTTACTTAAATGAGTTTACAATCTCATGCATTGCATCACATAAGCATTATAACAATATTTTCATGCATTCAGATGTGTGCAATTTGATTGTGTGTTGGTAGGATTGGATTGGGCTGAGCCTATGATGCAATTTCTTTTGCATGTCACACGTTCATACATTCCCCATGCATACGTACTCTATTTTCAATATACTTGCTATATTTGAAATGTGTTGGGACTTTTCTGATTGTCTCTCTTTCCCTCCCTCTCTTTTTTGTTTACGTTAGTCGTGTCTATGGCACCTAAACGTAAGTCAACTCCGTCCCAGAACCCTCTTCATTCTGGGGCATCATCTTCGTCTGATCCTACTCCCTCTTCTATCGGTTCCGTGATGAGGATTTCTGAAAGGACTTCTCGGAGAAATTTTTTCGACGAGGTGTTCATTCGGAACGCCGAGTCATTTTGGCAGACTTCGCCGACACTGACTTACCCAATGTCATTCATAGTCGAGGTTGGGAGTCACTGTGTAACGTCCCGGTCACATGTCCTTCCGTGCTGATCTAGGAGTTTTACTCTAACATGCATGGACTCGATTCTTCAGTACCTCTCTTTCATACTCGCGTTCGAGGTACGCACATTGTTGTCACACCGGAGTTGGTATCCGATGTGCTCCGTGTTTCGAGGGTAGAGCATCCTGACTACCCCGTATGTGAGCGTCTGAGGACTGTGTCCAAAGACAAGATGATTTCTGCTTTCTACGAGCACCCTTCTGATTAGGGTGATCGTCAGTTTACACCATGTAAGGCCTTTGCTAAAGGGCCTAGATTCATTAACATGGTGATGACTTTTGTTTTGCTCCCACTCTCTCAATATAACTCTATCACAGAGTCTCGTGCTCGATTTTGCTTTCTTTGATAGAGCACCTCACTATAGATTTTCCTTCACATTTTATTCTTTCTATTATAGATGTGTATAGGGATACGGCTACCCGTGATAAGCTCATTTTTCCTTCGGCTATCACGCAGATTTTATGCCTTTTTTTCTGTTCCTTTTCCCTTTTCCGATCACTTTTCTATCATGTGTGCCATAGACGTCGCTACCGTTAAAAGTAGCGAGGCGCAGTTTAGGTCACGGTAGTCGGATTCAGCAGCTCCTCCCTCCCATTCAACTCCATCTCAATCTGCTCCATTCACATCCACCCCCTCTTCTTCTATGAGCAATGTGTCACTCGGGGACATCATGGCGCAACTACAGCGCATGGATGCTCGCCTTGATACACTCTCTACAGAGCTGTATCAGGTGAATGTTCATGTCGGCTATATTGCATGGTGGCAGGCGATCATGGGTGGCTTCGCTCCTGAGGCTTCTCTTTCACCTCCTCTAGTGGCTTCTGATTCTGAGGATGAGAATGATGATGATGGTGATGACGATGATGCTTCCGATGATGATGATGATGGAGATGCTAGCTTTACTGATGAGATGTCTACTTGACACTCTTACCCTTTGTCACTCATGACAAAAAGGGGGAGTAGTTTTGGATATGAGAGTAGTCATTCTTAGGGGGAGAGTTAGTAAATGACATTTTTGTTAGGGGGAATGTTGATTTTTGAGGGATGTAGTGAGGATTACTTGTATCTTTTTCTTTTCTTTCTATTTGAGATACATTTATTCTTGTACCTTAGGTCTTGTGACCATTATTGACATACATTGTACTTATTTTCTTTATATGTTGATGTATGTTTCTTTCACCTACCCTTACATGTGTTGTTTGTTTTCTCTCTTTATGTACGTGCTTCTTATACTTGTATGCAATCTATTATTTTTGTTTCACACAAAGATGCCTTGATGAGTTTTGTTTAAAGTGTTTTAGAAATACAGGTTGTCAAAGTCCACTTGCCATAAACTCTCTTCTTGCAAAGTTTTTCAAAAGTTTGTGTTAGGATAGATTTTATTGTATTCTACAAGTGAATATGTGTTGAGTGATTTATAACTTCTCTCATATGTTCATTTGTTTGTTATGGTTTTGTCACAGATTGTCAAAGGGGGAGATTGTTAGAACATATATGATTCACTTGTTAGGAACATATGTCACTATTTTGTGTAATTGGCTAATCCTTTGACAAAATGCACTTTTCATGTATTTGGGTAGATCTAGGATGTGTTTAATAGTTCAAGAAACTTTGTTTCAAGATCAAGTGTTGAAACCATGCAAGTCTGTCCAAGATTCAAGATTCAAGCTGAAAAGTGCCTGTCATTAAAACTCGACAGCTAGCCATCTATCGAGCTTAAGAAGCTGTTCCAGCCCTGTGGCTCGACAGCTGCTTGACAGCAGCTCGACAGATATGCATTTGTCGAGGTTTATGAAAAACAGAATTTCAGTTTTGTTTTGACTCTAATCCGTAATTATGTGTTTGGGCTTTCTTTTTTCACAACCCTAGACATATAAAAAGATTATTTTATGGGCCGTCAAAGAAAACCCAAGTTGCACAAGTGTTGAGCAAAGTTTGTTCAAGCAATTTGTGATCGGAGACGTAGTTTTGCCCTAGTTCATCGTTCTTGTGAAGAAGTTGCTGTGTTTGTACACCGTAGAGTTTTGTGACCAAGCATCTTCTTGATCTTCATCGTCTGGATGAACTGAAGAACTTTGCAGCCAACAACCTTCTCTAGTTGGTGATTGAAGTCGCATACTGGGATCCGCGCAATTGGTTAGTCACGTACTGAGAGCCGTGCATTAAAAGGAGAAATTATCACTACAGAACAAGTCCAATTGGGTATTGGGGTAAGGGTTCAACTGTAGGTTGGTATAAGGTACTGGGATTCCTTTACTTGTAACCGCTTGTTGTGATAATAGTGAATTCTCGGGAGTGGTGACCTTAAAATCACCCGGTGGGGTTTTTGCCGTGTAGGTTTTCCCTATTTGTAAACAAATCACCGTGTCAATTTATTTTCCATTGCATACTTAGTTTAATTGGTGATTTGTTTGTGCTACCACACGTTTGCATGTTAATTTGATTAATTAATAAACTTGGCTAATTCATCCATAAATTCATCACAAGGGGTCAATTCGTTTTTGGCCTATCAGAATGAAATCGCACTACATACACATAGAAATAATTCTGGAGGATAGACAAGGCTGATCGGTACGTACTTTGTTTTTATCTATAGGCACTAGGTCATTCAAATTCGTGTTAAAGAGGTTGATAAGAACTTCTTTGTTAAGAACATTTTTTATTTCATCTTGATCATTAGGACAATAAGATGTGATTTTTCATAACCCATGATCCAATCGAAAAAATTTCAAGTTAACATTACTTCTTTTTGATAATGAATATTAGGTAGGAGATGAATGTTGTGGTATATGTGATTTCCTTATTAAAAATTTATCCATAGTACAACAAGATAATAAAGGATAAACTATAAGTTTATTGGGCATATTGTTTCCTAGTACAATGAAGATTAGTGTTGCTAAAATTCAATCTTGGAAATCATCTATTATCGCTTACAATAATAAAGTTATTAATTATTGTTGTTAAGTGAACTTATTTTTTTGAGAAGAAGTTGTTAAGTGAACTTTACTTATTATTGCTTAGAATATTTTAATTTATTATTTATTAGTTTTTTCTTTAATCCTTTTCAATTCTTTTATTTAACAATTCAACTCAATTTTCACAACTTATTGGTCTTTGTAATCCATTAAGAATAATTTTTGTTGTATCTTTTGCATTACTCTATTAAGAATTCAACACAATAACACAATCATTAAAAAAAAAAAAAAAAAAAAAATTGTCTTCACTCTTCACTATCCCACACCACACTCCCACTATCTCACACTTTATTGTCTTTAGTGTTTACAATTTAAACTTTGACTCTAAAAAAAAGAAAAAAAAATTCTTTTTATGAAATTTAAGATTAACAAATTACTACTTTTTATTGTTGGACTTGCTATTTTTTATATAAGATTTTAGATTAAATTGGTTTTGTTGTTGGTTTTATTTATTTATTTATTTATTTTTTTTAAAAAGCCAAGACAACGTTTGGTGTTGAATTGATTTTTTATTCAGCTTTTCTTAGGGGGATTCAAAATTTTATTTTAGGATGGTCAAAACAAAAACTTTAAAAATAATATATATAATAAATAAAAAAACCCCTAAGTGTTCATTTGAACCGTTGAACAAATTCTGGCTCCGCTGCTATCTAGAATTCCTTTTTGCTGTACCTAGAGACGTGTAATGTTTTTCTTCTCTCTTTCAATAAATACCTGACATGCATGTACCAAAAATTAATCTCACCAGATTAATAATCTCTCTTAGAGGTGACCAAATTGAGATAAGGTGGAATCACACCTAATACAATAACTTTGGATGAAGCAATTTTTAATCTCAACTATTGGATTATTAAAAAAAAAAAAAGTAAGAAAAAAAGTAAAAAAATTAAAGTTAAAAAAAAATGAGAGTTGTAAAAATTTGTGTGAGAGGAAAATAGTGTAATTGCAGCCGGAGCACCGGATCCAAACATACCCTGAACGCGATTAGGTTTTGTCTTTACCCAGCAGAAAAGGGACAAAACGTTTCCACGCTGTTAAATAACGTTTAAAACGTGAGACACGTTGCAATAATTGACGCCCCCTGTCTTGTCTTTCTCAAACCTAAATAAATAAATAGTACTTAATAAAATTGACGTCCTATTTAATTTTCAATGAGAATGACACCTTTGATAGTAGGTACAAAAACTGAAAACATGCTTTTGTTCTGATAAAGAAAAAAAAATGCCTTTATTAATTTCCGTATGAAAAATATCTGTATAAAACGTGACCACAATGAACGGATGTGCGAATCCATCATCAACGTTTACAGACCACAATCGACACATCAGATTCCATAAAATCTTTACAATTTGTTAATGTCTTGCACTGTGATTAGTGCAATGTTACTTTCACTAAATCATTATTGAACCCATCTCTTTACTAAGAGAGTGCTTAACACGGATGCAATAGCTAGAAATTTTAAACAGTTATGGTGGTCGAGGAATGGTTTAAGATTAAGGATATGGGAAATCATTCTGTCCTTTTTGTTTTCGATAATAAACTTGAAACCGATCGGGTTTTAACAAGCCAACTATTGAGTTTCTATAAGCATTTAGTTGCGATTCAACGTTATGAGAAATCAATGCATGTACGGGATTTATTTTTTGATTTGGTACCTTTATGGGTTCAAGTGCATGACATTCCCATTAGGTTTATGAATCAAGAAGTGGCAGTAGGAATATGCTCAGGTATTGGGAAGGTATGTTCATCGGTGAAATCATAGATGGAAGGGGGGATTTTCATGAGGGTCCGAGTTGTAATTGATGCGTCCAAACCTCTTAGTTGCAGCTGAAAAACTATGCTAGATGATGGGATTAATGGATGGGTATATTTTAAGTATGAAAGGTTGCCAAACATTTGTTGTTGGAGTGGTTGTCTTACTCACAGTGACAAGGATTGCGAGTATGGGTGTTCGTGGTACGGTGTGGTGCAGTTTTGGGCCATTTTTAGCACCGCACTTTGCAGTGCGGTTTAGCCAAAAACCATAACCACACCACACCTTATTTTTGTGATCACATGTATGGTGCAGTATGGTTTAGAATTTATCTAAAACCATACCTGCACCGAACCGCACCGCAACTCATTTCTGCGAGTTGTGGTTTGACAATGAGGGAACTTTGTTGATTGAGTCATGCCAATATGAAGCATGGATGTGAGCTCCACCCTTTAATCCTGCCAAAAAATCTATGGTGGTTGTCCCTGGATTTTACGAGAAGTGTAAGATTGAACTAAATCAACCTACAACTGGTGGCTTGGCTCCTTCCTCAGTGAAAGTTCAATTAGTGTAAAAACACCCTTGAACGTTTAGACCCCCAAATTACAAATTACCAATTCAAGCTTAATATCAAACAATTAATGTGCGAAACATGAACAAAAGCTTAATACAGAATTGGTAAACAATCTAAGCCAATTAAAATCACATCCACAGCAGAAAATAAAAAGGCAAAGATAAAGGGAAGAGAGATGCAAACACAAGGACAATACACGATGTGTTATCAAAGAGGAAACCGAAGCCCTCGGCGTAAAACCTCTCCGCCACCTTCCAAACGGTAAATAATCCACTAGAAAATGTAGTTGGGATACATGAACAGCAATAGACCCTCCAAGCCTAATCTACCCAGTGTACCTAAGCCCTCCAAGCTTCTTGCTCCAACGAGGTTAGGCTGAACCTTTTCTTTTCTAGCTTTCCGGATTCCGCTACTTGACCATAGCATCAACCAATGTAAATTGGTTCCTTCCTAACTGCTTCCCAGAACACCAAACAGCCCTCTCACAGTAATGGATATGGTGAGAAAAGGTTTTGGTAAAATGCCTCTCAAGGATTTAACAATGGAGAGGAAGAGAGTTGAGGAATTTGAAGAGTCTCTTATGTAAAGATTGTGGATGAATCAATCTTGTTTTACTCTAGGGTTTCTCTCTCAAAATTCTCTCTGGAAGCTCTCTTTCTTTCGTGGGTAAAATGGGTATTTATACTGGGGTGAGAATGGAATGTGAAACGTCAGGTTTTTCAAAACATGGCTGGCTCGCGGCTTGACTGAGTCGTGAGATCCAGCCGCGAGATAACAGAATGGCCAGTTGTCCTATTTTGTCCTGTAGTGCTCCAACTAGCATGATGCTTCAACTTCTGGCATGCTTGGCACGTGTGCTGCTTCTGGCGGCTTGCAGCCGCGAGTCACCTGCGAGATCCAGCCGCGAGACTCTGTTTTCTTGCACACTCTTGAGCATTCAACACTCTATCTCACTCACTACCCTTACAACAAACCCACCTAAATACATGGTTACTAATTGCTGAAATACAAGCAAATTTGGCACGGAATAAAGCCAACAAGATGGTTGATTAAATTCAACCTTACAATCTGCCCCTTTGGCTATTCCGTGACAAAACCCTAAAACAGACTCTAGACTTAACATGTGAGTTGGGAACAGTTGAGCAAAACTCACTCACACCTAAATCTAGAAACTGTGAGGCACTTGGATCATATGAACATGAAACTCCTGAAACACAACAATACACCATGATCATTGTATGCAGAAAACATGAAATGCATATGAAACAGGCATAAAGTGATCAAGCAAAGATGGAGTTAAGAAACAAATCATGGCTTGATCAAATAAGTAATCACTACAAGGTAGTGATCACAATGCTCATTCACACTTGGAATGAACACTTGAACATACAAGCTAACAAGAACAATGCAAGTTACTTGTATGCCAAACACTCAACCAATGCATAATACACTAAGTATATGCATCTAGGAACAATCCTACAAGGGCACAAGAGTGATAGTATTTAACAAGAAAATGCATGACATTTAGTTAGAAGTACTGATTTAACAAAACATAAAGGCTGCATAAAGCATGGTACAAACCATAAAGCCTACAAATAACCCTAAAAGCTTACAAAAGCAACATGGGTACAAATACACTATAAACTGAAAACATCAACAATATATAAAGTAAACCAAGTTTCAAAACCATCCCTGAGTTAGAAACAGATAATAATCATAACCACATTGTATCAAACTCATAGTAACAATAAATTATCCAAAACATAAACAAAATAAGCAAGATAATAATAATCATAACCACATTGTATCAAACTCATAGTAACAATAAATTATCCAAAACATAAACAAAATAAGCAAGATAGACAGTGTTTTTGACTGCTCCCCCTCAACATAGTGCTCCCCCTCAAGGGTTGCTTCTCAAAAAAATTCTCCATCTTTTTAACCGGAATGGCCAAAGGGTCACTGCCCATGATGTGTGGTGAAGCTGTCAAATTTTGCTGAGAGAATATCAAGCTGGTCCTGCATGGATGCCATCCTCTTAGACTGCTCTGTCTGGACCTCTCTGAGTCCATCAAGTCTTTCCAGGATGACCTAAAATGCATTTGGAGGTATAGCTGAAGAAGTTGATGCTCTAGTCCTCTTGCCACTCCTTCTGGGTGTTGAAGTTGATGCCTGGCTTGCTGCCTCTGCCTTAGTCTCCATTGGAACACCCTCTCCTTCATCACATTCATCTTCTTCACCTGGAAGATGAACACTTATCCTTTTGAAGGTTTGTTTGTTAATTGCTGAAGGTGTAGACATGGGATTGATGTCTCGAGGGATTGCAACACCCTTCTTTCTGAAAATCCTCATGAGCAGACTAGGGAAGATCAGCTTAGGCCTAGAAGTGGTTCTAGTCTCATCCACAATTGTATCAAATATGTGGGAACTGATATCAATGAAGGTCTTTTCCTTGAGCTCCATCAGAAAAATTGCTCTCGCATTGTTAATTGTAGTCAACTTCCTTATGGGATAGAGGTTAAACATCATGATAATAGTGAGACACCTAATGTCCACTGGAAAGGCTGTGGTATTCAGGCATTTCTCTTCTCTTTGTCCACCTATCCTCTATTGTACAGTTTCAATAGACAGCATCCTATCCTTATAGTTGACAAACTCATGATCTTCTAACCCCTTAAGACCTAGCACATCATCAATGTCATGTGCATCTAAGGTGAATTCTGTACCTCTAACCCAGCAGCTCAGCTCATCTTCCCTGATCACAGCATTGGAGTAAAACTCCCTAACCAGAGGTTCACATACAGCTGGGAAATCACTTAGCAGTCTTTCCCATCCTCTCCCCTCAAAACAACTAGGGATAAAGGTGTCTCTCAAATCCCCCAAATCCACAAACCTCTCTTGTATGATTCTTGCCTTTAAGAAGAAGTCCTTGTATCTCTCAAAATGGGAAACAGACCTAAACAGATTCGGGTCCATTTTCATTCTCTTATCTACTTTCTTGGCAGGAGTTTTTTTCTTTGGGGAAGAAAGAGCCATCTGTGAACAATCAGAAAGGGCCACAACAACAAAGTACAATACATGTGTAGAACAAATCAGTATTCTGTTAGTGATAAAGACAATAATAAAGGAAAGGCCTCATAATCTAAACCAGCAACACAAATGAATGTACCCAAAGGTAGATATTCAAGAACAACTAGCATTTTGCAGAAGAGTACTAATGCTGCAGAGACTAATAACACCCAAAAGACAAACATATGTCAACGAGACATATAGTTTAATGAGTATGAAATGACCCAGAAAACTCAAGACAGACGCACACACTAGATAAACAAACACAGAATCAAATCAATAAAACCCAACTAACAAAACATGAACATTTTGAAACAACACATCAAAATGAGATCAGACAAGATGGGTATAAGATAGATAACAAACTCTAAGCTAAGAGAGAGTCACATGATGAAGAACAAATCTAGCAACCTAAACAAGTTCATAAAAATCAAGAGCTTCTACTAGCTAAGCACGAACAGAGAACAATAGCCGAAACATAAACCCAACTCAAATCAGAAAAACAATGCAAATATTCAAGAGGGAAAAACTCAAAAACAAGAAATACTGAGTGTGAGAAAGAAAACCCATACCTTTTCTTGATGATTTTGAGAAGAAAATGAAGCAACAATGGAGTTCGAAAATGGAGACACGGAGTGTTTGGCAAGTTTCAGACGAAAGAGAAAATGAACAGTCACAAAAAGTTCGAGGGAAAAACTGAAAAAGATTTTAAAAACTGCCCTCACTGTGCAAAACACGCGTTTTTCTTGGCTTAGGTAAGTCGCCATATAGTCGCCAGATACACCCGCCAAAACACTTTAAGCCAAAAGTTTTGAAAAATTTTCTAAGTGTTTTTCGCGACTGAACTTTTACTCACGAGTGAGTCGCGAGCTGAGCCACGAAAATCTCTGTGTACCCTTCACGACTGGACCTTTTACTCACGAACAAGTCTCCAAAACTGACCCTCGAGCTCGCGACTGAGGCATGCGACTTGACTTACCCGCGATTGAGTCACCAAAACAGGGCAACACTGTTTTTTGAAATTTTTCAGTTTTTGAAGAACAAAATACTTTCCAAAAACAACTAAAACACTCAAAAATCTTTTTGTGTTTGAATTAACAAAGATTGAGCATGTGAAAACACATTTTATCAAGTACAATCACACAAATGAATATGGCATTCATTGAACATAAACTTGTGTGTTGTGTGTGGATATCAACAATGAGATAGTCCTTAGTCTAATGTGAAGCTTCAATGATCAATTCAATCAAGGCATACACAATTAACACTAGATCATGAGACCCATCTCAATTATATAAGTATGCATATATGACCTCCCACAAGACTTGATAACATAACTTGGAGCTTTACATTTGACTCCACTTTTAAGCATAACATTTGATCTTTTTGATCCTTTTGAAACAATCACCTTTCCTTGTGAGAGTGATATTTGATATTTCACCTTGATGATATAGCCTTTGGCTTTTGAATAATCATAAACTTTATTTTTTGTCGCTTTCCCTTTTTTCTAGTCAAATACTTGTATGTGTGACAGACTTTTGCAGCTCAATATCTCTTTTCATTTGGAGATTTACATTTGGTGAGCTCTCTTTAGCAAAAACAAAAATAAAGAGTGGGAAGATATATAGGCACATGTCTATGCATGTCTCAAGATCAACATAACCATTCACTAGTTATTCATGACAAGATTGAAGATCTATTTACAACAGTCACAGAGATTTCAAGATTTCTTCCACAGTGATAAGAGTGTAAAGGAACAAGCTATGCTCGTAAATGCACAAAGCCATTAGCACAGAGGTACAAGGCAAAACAAGTTTTGAGACAAAAACTCAACAATGTCGATCAAACTTTTTGATTTTCTATTTTTTATGTGGTTTTTGGATTTTTGACACATAAGAAGGAAAAGATTGATCAAAAACAAAAATGAACGAAAGTATGCACAAACAGACAAAACAAACAACAATCAACATAATCAATAAGCAAACAACCAAACACAGTCACAAAGTATAGGAAGTATTGATGCATGGACATGTTGTAATGCTTATGCATGAGTACCCTTTTTCACCCACACGTCACTTGCGTTTGGGGTGATTTCCTTATAGGATTGGGTACGAGAGTTAGGGCTTTCAAACCTTCGTGTGAAGCTTTCCAAGCAGTTGGTGAATGCACCAATCATCTTCATCACGTCCATCATTCCGGGATCACCATTTTGATCTCTTGATGGTTCACCAGCCCAATTTCTCCTATCATTTCTAGGTCCTCGTGACCTTTGAGGAGTTGCACTATTCATTGCTCTCAGCTTTTGACAATTTGGTCGAGTATGCCCTTGAAGTCCGCAGTGATGACACACATAATTTGATCTAGGACCTCTTTGTGGTCGTGGACGAGACTTGGCTTGGGATTCAGACTTGCCCACAGATTGATTACGGGGGTTGTTTACCATCCGTTGGTTCTCCACATTCCTCTTCTCCTCTATCTTGGGCTTCTCAGCAGTAGGGCCAACTTCAACTAGCTCTTTGGCCTTTATAAACTTCACTTCTTTTGTGACATTGCCAGATGAGCTACTCCCTCCGGTATATCCCAACCCAGATTTGTCTGAAAAATGCTTTTGAGATGAAATAACATCATCGAGCTTCTTGGTGGAGACCCTCTCTATCTTGGCATTTGCTTGCACAACCTTTTGCTCAAGAAATCTCACTTTTGTGTAGGCTTCTGACAGCTCACCATTCAGTGTTTTTATCTCACATTTGGCCTCCTTATAGCGAATTAGGAGACTTTTATAGTCCTCCTCTGCCTTCTTCATCTTTCTCATAGTTGCCTTGGCCACCTTTGTGTACTCACCCGACTTCTCCAGAAGTGAGTTATAATTTTCTTGAAGATTGGCTGTGTTTTCATCTTCTTCTGCATCTGATTCCTCAACAACTCCAAATGATTCTTCATCACTATGTACTCTAAGCTTTTGTACAAGTAAATTCAACTCGTCTGAGGACTCAACATGGGCAATAGTCATAAAGGCAGAATAATTTCCTTCTTCGTCACAGCTTTCCTCAGAATTTGAGTTGGATGAATCCGAGTCACTCAGTGTCGTGGCATACACCTTGCCTTTTGATTTCAAATAATTCGGACATTCTTTCTTGAAGTGTCCGTGCCCGTTGCATTCAAAACAAGTGACACCTTGTATAGATTGGGATTCTTTTCCATCTTTCCTTTTGAATTCCCTTTTCTCCCTTCCTGAACTTTGGAATTTCCCTTTATCACCAAATTTTCCATTATTCTTGAATTTCAAGAATTTGCGGAAATTTTTTACAAGGTATGCAACATCTTTATCAACCACATCTTCATCCGATGAGCCATGGACTTCTACCTTCTCATTAATGGTCTTAAGAACAAGAGATTTGCTCCTCCGTTGATTTGGCAGCGACATTTCATAAGTCTGAAGAGAACCAATCAGCTCTTGGACTTTGATGTCATCAAGGTCCTTACTCTCTTCAATTGCTGTTACTTTGGCATGAAAGCTTTCCGACAATGACCGAAGGATCTTCCTTACTATTTTAGAATCCTCCGTTTTCTCTCCCAAATTGAACTTGCTGACAACCACCTCATTCAACTTGCTATAGAAAGAGTCAGAGGACTCATCCTTACTCATTTTGAGCTCCTTAAACCGAGTGGTTAGCATTTGCAGCTTGGTGTCTTTTACTTTCTTCGTGCCTTCGTAAGTGGTCTCCAATATCTCCTATGCTTCTTTGGCAACGGTAATGTGAGAAATCCTGTGAAACTCATCTGGAGACACACCACAGAAAATTGCGTTAATTGCTTTACTGTTAGCATTAGATGTGACGAGTGCTGCCTTATCCCATATGGATTTGGCTGCCTCAGGCCTGGTCCAACCTATCTCAATCGCATCCCAAACAGATTCATCCATGGAACATAAAAATGCTCTCATGCAAAACTTCCAAAATGCATAATTACTACCATCAAAATATGGAGGTGCATTTAGAGATTGATACCGATCCATCTCAATAAGGGGTCAAGGATCACACTATGGTAATGAAAACCACAACAAGTGTACCCACTCTGATACCAATTGAAAGTTCAATTAGTGTAAAAACACCCTTGAATGTTTAGACCCCCAAATTACAAATTACCAATTTAAGCTTAATATCAAACAATTAATGTGTGGAACATGAACAAAAGCTTAATACATAATTGGTAAACAATCTAAGCCAATTAAAATCACATCCACAGCAGAAAATAAAAGGCAAAAGATAAAGGGAAGAGAGATGCAAACACAAGGACAACACACGATGTGTTATTGAAGAGGAAACCGAAGCCCTCGGCGTAAAACATCTCCGCTGCCCTCCAAGCGGTAAATAATCCACTAGAAAATGTAGTTGGGATACATGAACAGCAATAGACCCTCCAAGCCTAATCTACCTAGTGTACCTAAGCCCTCCAAGCTTCTTGCTCCAACGAGGTTACGTCGAACCTATTTCTTTTCTAGCTTCCCGGATTCCGCTACTTGACCATAGCATCAACCAATGTAAATTGGTTCCTTCCTAACTGCTTCCCAGAACACCAAACAGCCCTCTCACAGTAATGGATATGGTGATAAAAGGTTTTGGTAAAATGCCTCTCAAGGATTTAACAATGGAGAGGAAGAGAGTTGAGGAATTTGAAGAGTCTCTTATGTAAAGATTGTGGATGAATCAATCTTGTTTTACTCTTGGGTTTCTCTCTTAAAATTCTCTCTGGAAACTCTCTTTCTTTCGTGGGTAAAAGGGGTATTTATACTGGGGTGAGAATGGAATGTGAAACGTCAGGTTTTTCAAAACAAGGCTGGCTCGCGGCTTGGCCTCGTGGCTTGACTAAGTCGCAAGATCCAGCCGCGAGATAACAGAACGGCCAGTTGTCCTATTTTGTCCTGTAGTGCTCCAGCTAGCATGACGCTTCAACTTCTGGCATGCTTGGCACGTGTGCTACTTCTGACGGCTTGCAGCCTCGAGTCACTCGCGAGATCCAGCCGTGAGACTCTGTTTTCTTGCACACTCTTGAGCATTCAACACTCTATCTCACTCACTACCCTTACAACAAACCCACCTAAATACAGGGTTACTAATTGCTGAAATACAAGTAAATTTGGCACTGAATAAAGCCAACAAGATGGTTGATTAAATTTAACCTTACACTCAGGGCACTCAAATCCAGAAAATTCAAATCCTCTTGCAGTTTCGCCCGATAAGGTAATTCCTGAGTCTCTACAAGCCTTTAGTTTTATTCCTTTTGTGGGCGAAGATTCTCGGGATGTTGAGGAGAAATTATTGTTTAGTCCGGGACTACAAAGTCAACTTACTGACCTTGTAATCGCAGCCAATAAATACATGACACCTCACCAAAAAAATGCTTACATAGACTTTCATGCCACATCAACTCAATAACCCGTACCGATCTTTAACATCTGTTAACTCCGTTTAAGTGAGTTCAAAATTTAGATTGGGAATGAGCGGGGCTATGAAACTTTTCAGTATAGAATTCAAAACTTAAAATTTTTCATTTTTCTTTTTGCTGAAATATTCCTTCTACATCAAAGATTCAAAATACCTTTGTCCAAGACTACAAGAGCTTATTTGTGATTGCCTTCTTGGGAGTGAAATTCAATCCAAATTTTGGCTAATCCCTTCGCAATTATGGCTTCTACCGTTGCACCATCGAAGAAATCTTCAAGGACAACACCATTCGAAGCTCTGCCCTCAAGTCCCTACCGCTTTTTCTCTCCTCAAAATCCTAATTTTCATGTTTATTTTACCAGATTCGTCTTATATGTGTTTATATATGATTGTTACTTTTTTTGATCGATGGTTTTCTTGTTCTTTTTCCTTGTGAATAACCAAACAAAAAGAACGGCCAAGAAGTCATCTCTTTCAGAGTCTACATCGCTAAATCCTAAATGGGAAACAATCGGCAGTATTGTTGGTCAAGGTAGAGGACAAGCTGACATAGAGCGTGAAAAGGATAATATATAATTAGGTGCAAGTGAACAAACTGGTGGAGGATGAATTCCTTAAGGTGACAAGCCATTCATAACATAGATTGCTTGATGGAGGTGATGAAAGCTTCAAGGAAGAGTTGAGCAAGCAGAGCCATAGCTATCGAAGGTCCAGCCCTGAAGGAAGAAAGCACTCAAACGGAGATAACAGATGTTAAGATGGGTAGGGGTTATGGAGTTGACGTGGCATGAAAGTCTATGTAAGCATTTTTTTGGTGAGGTGTCATGTATTTGTTGGCTGGGATTACAAGGTCAGCAAGCTGACCTTGTAGTCCCAGACTACACAATAATTTCCCGATGTTGAGGATCTGCCTTCGAGTTTTGAGGGTCAGCGTATTAGAAGAGATTTTTTTGCTAAAAAATTAAATGAAATTGATAGTGAGTTGACAAAGTTTGATTATTTGGGGAAGGAAATTAACATGCAGGATCCTATTCTTTCCATGCCACCTATTATTTCTGAGAAGCACACAACTTCAGCTCCCTTATTTCCCTCAAATAATAATTCCTCACCGATTTTGGTGAGCTCTAGTACCTTGATACTTCCTTCAAGGAATATCACTAATATTCCTAAATTGAATGAAGCTTCTCCACGCGTTACAAAGTCTCCTCTAGTGACAAAGTGGACCCGTCTCCCACGTATTGAATCAGGAAAACAGGAAAAATTGAATATTTCTACAGGTTCTAAAAGGTCCTCTGAGTTGGGTTCGAATCATCTAGAGTTACCAAAGAAGTTGAAGTTGGTTTCGAAGGATGGGAAGGAAAATTCTGCGTTGTTGGCGGCGGTTGGTTCCCAGCCCTACCTTAACCAATAAGTGTGTTATGTTGGAACTGTTGGGGGTTTGGGAGCCGGCAGACAGTTCATGAGCTCGGTGCTTTAGTCTGGGCACAAGATCCTACAATGGTGTTTTTAGCCAAAACATGGCTGGATGAAGCTAGGCTAATTGGTATTCATGATTCTTTGTGGTTTGGTTATTATCATGGGGTTTCAAAAATTACTTGTGGTGGTGGATTGGCTTTATTTTGGAAGAAAGATTTCAATTTGCATATTGAGTCTTCCTCCATAAATCACATTGATGCTTTGATTAATAAAGGTCAAGAGAATGTTTGGCGTTTCATAGGATTTTATGGAGCTCCGAAAACTCATCTACGAATGGAGTCGTGGAATTTGCTGAGGGACCTTCGTGGATGTTTTGATTTACCATGGCTATGCGTAGGTAATTTTAATGAGCTCTTAAAGACTCATGAAAAATTAAGGGGTCGTTTACGGCCCTATGGACAAATGTAGAATTTTCGTAAAGCTTTAGATGAGTGTGGTTTGTTGGATTTGGGGTTTGTGGGTAATAATTTTACTTGGTATAAAAATTACCCAGATGGTATTATGTGTATACATCGCATTTTGTACCCTTTACGACTTGGGCTCCCGTTCTCAAATGATGCTGAATTCTAAGACCCAAGGTTGGTTTAGGGCTCAATCAAATGATAAATTGACTTAAGAAATGTTAAAATGAAAAATATAACTTTCAATGAGCAAATAAATCTATTTTTGGGAAAATAAAGCCAAGGAAACCCTCGCTATGCGCATGCAAGAATCGGCTTGTGCACGTACCTTTCTACATGCGCACGCAGGCCCGATCTTGTGCATGCATAGTGAATTCCAAAAACTATACAAGGCAAGTTTTTGCATTAATGTTGAGATTTGGAACGAATCCCATATCATCTAAGAGACGTTCCAAACCCTTATTTTCACACAATAAGTAGCCTTACATGGTATATTTTTAAAACACATAGAAATCCTGCAAGAAAACACTAAGATTCACTAGAAATAGTGAATCAAAGAGGGAGTTTTTCACAAAACATCCCCAAGTAAATTTTCTTTTCATTAGGGTCTTTTCTGGCCTTGGTCTTTGAGTTTAAGATTACTAATCACTATTTTATTAAATTGTGAATAGATTTGACTGAGGGGAACGGTAAAAAATAAAGATTGAAGGGCTTTTGTTTGAGGAATTAGTTTCAAACTTTTCTTTTTCTTTTTCTTTCTTTTCTGCTCTTTAATCTTTCTGTCTCTTTCGTTTTTGTTGTTTTAAGTTTTAATATGTTTCTCTAGCTTAGGCTTATGTAGTTGTATGTTTTAAAAGTATGCTAGGATGTTAGATTTATCGTTTTGAAGTTCTACTATTTTTCTAGGGTTTCTGGGTAGAAACCCACGTGCACATAATCTTGTCTATGTACGTAGGCTTGATTACACGCATGCAGGATTGTTTATGTTTGCGCATGAACTCACCTAGAAACCCTAATTTTGTTTTATTTGTTTTTGCTTTTGTTTTCACATGTAATACTTTTGTTTTAGATCCTTTTTCATATATTCATACTTTTGGGCTTTTGTTTCACATGTTTAATTGCTTGTTTTCTTTCACATGTTAGAATTAGGGTTTTATTGTTTTAATGTCATGAACATGCATTCACATGTTCATGCATAATGCCATAGGTGCTGAGTTGCTGCAAGGTAAGTAAAGGTAAGTCATGCATTCAAAATGTACATGCTTGGTTAGGTTTGATGATATAATTGTGATCTTGATGCCTTGAATGATGACATGTTTTGTTGCCTTTGTTTCTACCTTTGATCTTGATGCTCACATGTTTCTGCCTTACATGTGGTATGATTTGATGATAGAGTTTGTGATGAAGCATGATTAGATGAATGTTAGGCTTTGGTTGATTGCTTTGATACATGTAAGGTTAGAGATGATTAATGCCATGTTGATTGTTACATGTATGTTAGTGTGTGTGAGTTAGATACAAGTATTGTGTTAAGGACATATCTAATACTATATATAAAAGCAGAAGCCTTTAAGGAGGTGCTGCCACGTTCACAATTTTTCCTTTAAAATACCGTACGGTGCACCGTTTGAATAGGATAGTGTTCTTATCACCAAACGTCAAACATCTTAGAAACTTGCCATGTTTGGAAACATCTTAAGGCTGTGTTGCCACGTTTGGAAAAAAGCCCCTTTAAAAACTTGCCACGTTTACGATTAAAATTCCAAAAGTTACAATGTTTCACCAAAACACGTCTAAAAAGTAAAAACTGAAACCTAAAACACTACATTAGAATAAAAAGAAGAGATAGCATCCTTATTTTTCTCTCTCTCCTAAAAAAAAGGAAAAAAAAAAAAAATCTCTCCCTCATCATCGAAGAAGAGGAAGTTGAGGCAGAAGTAGAAGTGGTGCAAGTAGTGTACGGAGATGATTGCGTGGTTCTCCAATCCTATCCTCCCCACCTCCACCTCCTTCTCAAGCCTCGCACCACCGATGTCACCTTCGAACAAGTCTCTTTCTCTCTTTACTATTTTCTATATCTGTTTGATTGCCCAAAAAATGATGGAAAGTAAAACCAAAACCCAGAAAAGGTAAAAGAAAAACCTTTGAAACCAAATCAAAAGACCACACCTTTTGCTTTACCCAAAAAGTTGTGCTAATTTCTTCCCTTTGCAATCACTTATCACATTTCTCTTTAATTAATAGTTTATTGTGTTTTGAAGTCATACCCTATGACACAATCACATCGCTTAAAAAAAAAACCTACGTTCAAATTCCTTTCAATATCTTTCACTCTACTTTGTGATTAAGAAAAACAAAAACTTCGATTGATGTATATCCATAGTTTGCAATTAGACTTCACCATCTTGATTCTACCAAAAATTCAGAAGAAGGAAGATGAGTCTCCTCTGCCTATTAACAACGCCTCCGACTGGGTTCCTATTCATTCTCCGACTTTTCCCCCACAAATTAGATCTGTTATATGTTTCAAACTTTTACAATTATAGTTGGGTTTGGTTCCAGAAATAAGGGTTAAGGAATTTGAAATTCTGATATGAGTATTAATTTAGATATTTTCAGTATTGGGTTTGTTTAGATTCGTCTCTTTTGGATTTAAAACATTCAATTTCTTTCTCTGTAGATGAAGTGGAACTTTTCTTCAATCTGGAGTCTCTAATTTCATCAAAGGAAAGGTACCAATTTCTTTGCCTAATATTCTCCTAACTTTTCCTCTCTATTTGTTGAAATCAAGGAAAACCTCCGCAAAATGAAATCTTTCTAATCCTCTAAACTTAATCATTTCACTTTAATTTTCAAGTTTTGTTTTCTCTTTTATAGGTTTTGTTATTTGTAAGGGGGATTGAAATTGTGGGGTTTTGAAATCTGAAAATATTTTGTTATTTTGTTTATACATTGTAGATTTTAGATGATATTTTTTTAAAAGATGCTTTTAAGTCATGATTTTGTTATTTTTGATGTTGGGTTTTTCTGGGTTTTGCATGTTTTAAATTGTTAAATCTGAAAGTATAGTGTTCTTTGTACAAAATTGATTACTTTGTATGTTATGGTAGAGAATAATTTTCTCAGGGATTTACTTATAAAAATAAAAAATAAAAAATATTTTCTCAAAGATTCCTAGGTGTTGGTTTTGGTGTGTACAATATTTGGTTTTTTGGGTTCTTCATGTTGTATGCCATTCTTAAAAATTCATTGAGAATCTTTTTAGTAGTAAGAAACAAAAGTGAAACAAGAGTAAAAGGAACTATAACCAGTTTTGAAGGTTTTAAATTGTTTTGTTTAAATTACATTTGTTAGTTTACTTTAATAATCTGTGAATTGTGGTGATAAGTAGAGAATTGCAACCAGTTATGATATTTAAATACCATGAAATTCAGCAAGTTGAGATGATTAGTAAAGAATCTGTCATTTAGTCACATGAGAAAATTCAATAATTCAAGGTTTTATACAGTACTTAACTCAATTGAGATGATTTCTTTTCAATTTGTGAATGATGGAAGTATTTGTTTTGCCTAATTTATAGTGTAATGTACCAAGTTTCTTCGGTCAGTTTCTTAATCCTCTTATACTTTTAAGGTCTATTTTGGAAGAGAATTATGGGTGGAAAAAGCTTATAAATAAAGGAGCTCACACATTGAAGAAGCCACAATATTGGTTTATGTTTTTAGTAAACTATGGTATTTGGTCTTGCTACATTTTGAAAGTACTACAATTTGACAGTGGGCATGATATTCTGTTTTTGTTTCAGACTTTCAGATGTGTTATATTGATCCTGGAGTTTCTAGTGGGGAGGAGATGAAACCACTGAAGAGAATATATAGTGCACAATTATAAAGTATTGTGTTCTCTGTTAGTGCTTCTTTTAGGTACTATTTATCTATTTCATTATGTTATTTACCTCATTTGATCCCTTTTCTGTTGTACTGTATGAAAAAAATATATTTAAAGGTTATTACTTGAACACCAAATGAAAAAAAATTACAGCTATATGTTTGTTTTGTAATTTTGTTTAGCAAGTCAATATATTGAAGTTTTGTGATAGTTAATCTACAAGATTAGCAATCTCACAATCCGATTATGTAATTCTCAACTTAAATTACAAAAGGTATCCATCCATGACTAGAGTAACCAACTAAAGCACAATTGCAATATAATCCCGCTCACAAACTTGATTCGCATTGAGTATCTCATTTAGAACCTATAGTTTATCGTTATAGCATTACAAAAAATGTATGAGTATCTCATTTAGAACCTATAGTTTATCGTTATAGCATTACAAAAAATGTATAGACACACACTCTCTTAGAGAAAGAACATCATTATCAGAAACATCATAACATTTCTCCCTGCATTCTCTCAATTTTGTTTTGTTTGTTTGTTTGTTTTTTTTTTTTTTTTTTTTTTTTTTTTTTTTTTTTTTTCTAGGTCCAAGAAAATCCTCTCATCTCTAAAAACTTTTTGCAGATTAAACCCATTAGTCAAGAAAAGTAATTCTTATCTAAGTTCTGAAGAACAAATTCATTGAAATGGTTCATGGTCATCATGGGCGGATTTTTTTTGAAAATTTCATTCATAATTGAGAAGTTTCTAATGTATATTTTTACAATGCAATTGGTTAGGTAGATTAAGTAATGATAATCTTGAATTAACTAAAAATTGCCATAATGATTATTATTGCTTAAAAGCTAATCCATATTTAATATACATTTCAATTGATTTAAGGATCATCTAGATCTATTATTCCTTAAATTCTATGAAATTTTTGTGGTTTTAGATAGTGCAATTGGTATGGATGCTTGACTTTTATACTCAACTTTAATGGCTACATTATAGTGATTTTTAGTTATTTAAGTTGAATACCTCTATTTATCCTAGCCGGGGACAAATGATTTATTATTTGGATAGAGAATAAAAGGATGATTCAAAGAGCTACAAAGATAGGATAGCTATAGATTGGTAATTGAATTAAAAATTGGCATGCATAATTATATTAGAAATGCGTTAGATTTAATAGATGGCTTGGTCAATTAGGAATCACACCAAAGCTCTAGATGGAGTTAGATATGTGTGTGTGTGTTACATTTGTGTTTTAACATTTGATAGCAGTACAATGCTTACAGCAAAGCTGTTTTTGGGTTTGATTAACTCAAAGATATGTAACTATAAATATCTTTCCTAATAGTTCAATGATTGATGAACAAATCAATTGAAAACAATTATAAAGAATTAGGTAGATGGTAAAGAGTAAAGCATCCTGCAGTCTGCATTGCTCTATACCAAGAAAGGGATTTCAATTGGATTAATATGCATGTTATAGGAAGTGCAAGGATACAAAGAGGAAAGCTTTAAGATAAATAGCTTAAACTCAACAACAAAAGTAAGATGGAATATTGTATGCTATTATTATGTTGTACATTGAGGATATTTTTATTGAATTATGAAGTAACTATTCAATTTATTTTCTGCAAAACAAAAACAAAAAAAAAAAAAAAAAATTGTCTAACAGTATATGGAGTTATGGTATTTTTTGTGGTGTTAAAGTGATAGAATGACTTTGTATATAGAAAGTAGACATTTCTCTCTACATGGTCTAAAATTTTGCCAGTTGGTGCAATCCTTGCAATATTCTTTTGTTTTTAATTAATTTTTTAAAGTTTTTGTGAGACTACTTACTACTGTAGTCTGATGTAATTCATTACTACTATAGGATTTGAATTTCATGATATTTTAATTATTAATTATTGTTAGTTGAAAACACCGATTCTTGCTTCTAGCAAAAACAAATACACCTATTACATGCTTGAGTGCATGTGTGATGAAGAAAGATGATTTTTTTTTTTTTTTTGGGTCTATTTCAAATTTTGTTGAATGAACAAGAAATTTCAAGATTAGATTTCATAGTTTTCTTTCTTGCAAGTTTTTTTTAATACTTTTTTTTAATACTTTTTTTGGTATTATCTAATTATAAAATGTTTAAATTTTCACCTACAATTTGTCTTTTGTAATAAATAAAAGTGTCCCGCACATTGTGCGGGTTATAAGTTAGTTTTATGTAATTGGCTAATCCTTTGACAAAATGCACTTTACTTGTAATTGGGTAGATCTAGGATGGGTTTAGTACTTCAAGAAACAAGAGTTCAAGTGAAATGTTAAAGCCATGAAGATTGGACCAAGAAACAAGTGAAAAAAAGCTATTCATTAAAGCTCGACAGATACCTTGACAGAAACGGTATCTATCAAGATTTAAGAATGAAGCTCGACAAAATCTCAACAGAAGCTGAATCTGTCGAGATCTACGAAATCAGGATATCTATATCTGAATTTTGGCCCTAGCTGACATGTATGTGTAGGGTTTCTTTTCTCACAGCCCTGGACATATATAAGGCTTATTTTAAAGGCCGTTATACATGGAGAACACATGCAGAAAGTGACCTAGTGCCTTATTCTCTTTGCAAGAAGTTACTGCTTCTTTTGCACCTTAAGGTTTTGTAACCAAGTACTTCTTGATCTTCATTGTTGATGAAGTGAAGAATTTTGTAGCCAATAACATCTTTAAGTTGCTGGAGTTAGTCACATATTGGGATCCGTGCATCATTGGTGGCGTTCATATACTAGAGAGTTCAAAGGTTCTGATGCGATAGAAGGTTTTTGCTGTAAATTCATCTATTGGGATTGTAAAGTCTAGGGACAAAGGTTTTGTACTAGATCTGAAACTTCTCTTTATTATAGTGGATTGCTTTTTGGGAAGGTTTCCCCCCAGGTTTTTTACTGTGAAACTAGTTTGTTTCATTGGTTTTCCTGGGTCATCATATCTTTTCTTATTTACTTTTCTACTGTGCATGATATTGACATGATATTGATGTTTGTTTGTTTTGACAAGGTTTATTCATAATAAATATAATTAGCAACTTGGGTTTAAAACTTATTATTTCTATCAATCGAGGTCTAAATTTCCCAACATATTGAGTATGCCTTAATAGGGTTAAGACATAAGACACAATGATGGGAAGCCAACCTTAGGGTTAGGTGGTTTTGGGTGCCTAACACCTTCCCAAGACCATACCTTAACTCCGAACCCATATCTTTGATAGTAAGATTAAAAGGTCCTTCCTCGAGAGGACATTATATATATGGTTCCTAGGCCATTGCAAAAACTAGGAGGCAACTCCCCCATCGTGTCCATAGTCGCGACTCCACTGGGGATTGTGAGTTTAATTCCTATGTGTCCTATGTCTTAACCTTAATAAAGGCTTACTCAATATTTTTTTGTACACACATCACATGGTTCTTTTGTCCCTTTACCTCGGTTGGTGATGAGTGGGAAGATGGAAGGCTCCATTCGAGCCCAGGTCTTTTGAAGTTCGTCCCTCCAACTGACAATGTGTGCCATTGCCTACGATGGGTTTTGAGCACGTTAACAGTTTGCCACTAATCCACAAAGGTCCACTTAGGCCCTCAGTTGGAATCATGGCCCACCTAGTTGTGAGTGACCTACTTATCTATCCCTTTAGCCTTAGGAAGGCCTACCCACACTTAGAGAGATACTAGATCCTGCCAAAAGAGGGTACCCTTTATATCTCTTGTTTGTTTAACCATATATATTGTGATCACCTAATTTTAAAGGATAAATAAAAGAGGTAAAGAAAGGAAGGATGACCCTAAAGTTATGGCATACCCTAAGACAAATGGGACAAAAGAAAAGAAGTTCTCACATGTAAGAGGCTTATTCCTAAATCCAAAGGTATGTCTTAACTTGAAAGGTTCATAAGACCATAGCCTAATTACTATCGTAAGCCTAAATCAAAAAGCCTGTTTGAAAAAAAGGACTTTGGACCTAGGATAACGAGTATGCTATGGACTTAGAATCCAAAATCCTACAAAGTCAATATGAATTTCCCCAATCTTGGGCCTCTTTCTTGTATGCCAAGGCCCAAAATGATGAGAACTTCATGGAATTTGAGAGGAAGGTTACAATATTCCCTAGCTAATGGGCTACTTAAAAAAAAAATGATGACAACGAAATGAAAAGAGAAGAGCTCAAAGGTGATGAATATATTGTAAGCCCATGTTTGAGACAAAAGGTTGAAAATCTCTAAGTATATTATAATGAAAGCCCAAGAGAGTAAGATGAGAGAATTGTTGTAAATGGACTGAAGCCCAATGAAACAAGAGGCAAGGCTTATGAGAGGAAAGTGAGTGACTTTGTAATTAAGCCTTCTTTAAAATAAACTTAAAGATTTTCTAAGGACATCTAAAAATAAAAGGAACCTTTTAATTGGGACATGAACTTAATAAAAATGAGACTTCTTATCAGGCACCATTGCACCACCAAAGGCAAGAAAACATATCCCCACTCCAATTTGGATTCAAGAAACGAATGGAAGGCATTTGGTCAAAATTGAGGACGCATATCAAGAAGAAGAGTTCCAAGTTGGAGAACCATCTTAAGAAACAATGGCCGCTCCAATTAGTGATGAAATTGCACAAAAGATATTCAAGGCAAAGGAAGAAAAAGTGACGCTCTCAAAAAGATGGGAAGTCGCCTTACCAAGCTAGAAGAAGCCAAGCTGAAGAAACCCCTACATGTGGAGGTTCTCGATGATGAAGAAGGGGAAGATTGGAATGAAAGGGACAAAGCTGATTATGAAAGGAACAAGCAATTTGAAAAACTCACGGCGGAAACCATAGTTATGACAAAGAAATGGAGAAAATGCAACTAGCACTTCGCAAGGCCCAAGGGATGGATGATTGTCTCTATAAAATGGGGGGCATAAGCTCCAAGACTCCTATTACACTACCTTTAAAGTTCAAGATTTCTGATGCAAAAAATTTTGATGGGACTGGAGATTCAAGGCAACATGTTAGGAGGTACCTAAGCATCACTGAAATGAGGGGGTTGGATGAGAAGCAAACTTTGCATGAGTTTCCTCTCTTACTCACAGGGGGTGCATCAAAATGGTACTATAGTTTGGATCCAAGCAAGACTAAGGTGTGGAATGAGCTAGTGGAGTTATTTTTGGATCAATTTATCTTCAATACTATGATTGATGTGGCTTTAAGAGATTTGGAGACCACTACGCATGGAGTAGGGGAAACATTCTCTGAATACATGACAAGGTGGAAGAGAAAGACATCTAGGATGGTTAATAGGACAAATGAGACAGATCAAATCAACATGATTATCAAGAATTTGCTTCCATCATATAATAGTAGGCTCTTGTCATCGCCTATTAGTTCTTTTGGTGAGTTGTGTGATTGTGGAACTAGGATAGAGGATGCCATCAATAATGGACAACTGGAGAAGGGTGAGAGCAAACCTCCAATCAAGAAGGCATATGGAGGAGGAGCGACTACCTCTAAAACTCCCAATCCCATGAATGTAAGTGCCATCATACCTCAACAATCCTTAACCTACCCAAGCTTCACAAAGAAAGCTCACCAAGAATTTTCCGACCTAGGAATGACCCTTGCCCAAGCATATGAGAATTTATCATCCAAAGAATTCATCAAGCCTCTAGATCCCACACCTATGCCTAATCCTGTGCCTCCTACTTAGAACCTTAATGAGTATTGTCACTTCCTTCAGAAATCTAACCATAAAACCAGCAATTGCTTCCGCCTCAAACATGAGATACAAGACCTCATAGAAAATGAAACCCTCCCAAATCCCAATATCATCACCAACCCTAGCATTAGGAAGAACCCTTTGCCTAATTATCATAGAGCTCCTCCATATCAAAATTGGGGGTGCAAATCAATGAGATTGAATGGGATTGTTCAAAGTTGATAGAGATTGTGGAATTTAATGCCATAGAAGTCCAAGGATATGGAGTGAAGAAGATGAGGTTTTGAAGAATGCGGTGGTTGTGTGGGGGATACTTCCCAAAGGAATGATCGAGTTAAAGAAAAGAGTCTTAGAGGACAATGTGCCCAACATTACTAGGAGTGGGAAACACTACAAACCATCCTTTTTGGAGAAGGATCATTCTGGTAGAGACATAGGAGAAGGGTCTAAGCCCACGGAACCTAAAGGGAAAGAAGATAAAGAGGAAAAAGATAGGGTTTTAACTCAATTAAAGAAGACTCAAGCTTATGTATTGGTATGGGGTTTGCTTATGGCTTCTCACAAGCGTCGTAGTGCTTTTTTGGATGCTTTAAACAAGAAAAAGGTGCAGATAGAAACTACACTACAAGAAGTGTTATCTTTCATAAGAGTCGAGGCTCCATCTCACCCTTTACTTGCCTTTTCTGATGAGGAACTTCCCCTCGACGGAGCCACTCACACTAGACCTCTACAAATCACCATTGGGTGCATGGGCACCAAGGTTCTTATGGTGTTGATTGATAATGGATCCGCATTGAATGTATGCCCTTTTAGGATTGCCCTTACCATTGGCCTAGACGTGGAGACCATCATACCCTCTCCTTTAACCATTAGGGCATATGATAATACCTCAAGGAAAGTTGTGGGTACTTTCAAAGCTCCTTGCAAGATTGGCTCAATAGAGACAATTGTGGAATTCCATGTCATGAACATCACTCCTAACTACAACCTCCACTTAGGAAGGGCATGGTTTCATCTTATTAGGGATATTCCTTCTTCTCTACACCAAAAGATGAAGATCCCATGGAAGGGAGGAATTGCTGTAGTGCTCGGTGATGGTGAGATCATAGCACCGATTTGTGGATTTGAGAAATAAAGATGTGAGATCCACATGAGTGGCTTTGAATTTTTGAACATTGTTGATTATGGATTGAAGGATGAAAGGTATACTTCAGATTTGGTCCAATATTGTAGCCATGAGGTGATTGCAATAATGAAGAACATAGGGTATATGCCTAGTATGGGTCTTGGAAAAGAAGGAAAAGGGTGGTTGAATTCCCTAATTTCAAGACTCAACTAACCAGGGAAGGTTTGGGATTCTTTGAAGGCTACGATGGAATCAAGAAGAACCTTGGTACCTTTAATGGAAACTTTGTGAAGGGGGAGACTTCCCTTTTTATGGCTTTCCCGAACTTTGGGTAGGTAAGGATGAAAGGTGTATTTGGGTCAAGCGATATTCTTTAAAGAGATGCTCACCTTCAAGGAGAAGCCTACAATGGTGATCAAGGAAGTTCAAGAAGAAGTTGAATGGGTGAATTACATGGATGCTAAAGCAATAGAGGCTATGTTGAAGATGGAGGGGGACGTGTTAGCCATCACCAACGAGGAACCAAGTGATCCTTCTGCCTTCATCATGCCTATCCTGGGGCAACTTAATAATTGGACTTGGGTTGGGTTTTCTGAAAATGTGGGAAAGAAAGTGTGTAATGCAAGTCCCAATGTACTTTTCAACATTTTTAATAAGATGAATTCTAATTTGGTTTATTTTGATGTGTCTTATAATATTGAAATTCTGCACTTAAATGATTCAAAAGAATTTGAAAATGAAATTAATAAAAAATTGGAAAGGAAAATTGAATTTATGGAAACAACTTTTGAAACTCTTAATTTGGACAATGATGAGACTCCATGCTTAATTAAAATTGGTTCAACCCTAAATGAAAAAGAAAGAAAAGATCTCAAAGAGTTGCTCAACGAATTTCAAGAGGTGTTTGCATGGTCCTATGAAGATATGCTTGGGATTGATCCCGAGATAGCCCAACATCACATTGATACTCATGCTTACATGATGCCCGTCAAGCAAAAGTTATGGTGTATGAGAACCGAATGGCTTTTAAAGATCAAAGAAGAGGTCAGTAAGCAATTGAAGGTAAGGTTCACCAAACCCATACACCAAGGTAGCCAATGTTGTGCTCGTACCCAAGAAACATGCGAAGGTAAGAATGTGTGTGAATTTTATGGATTTGAACAAAGCTTACCCAAAGGATGACTTCTCTCTTCCTCACATAGATGTCTTAGTGGATAACACAACTAGTAGTGTTTTGATGTCTTTCATGGATGGTTTCTCGAGATATAACCAAATCAAGATGGCTCCTAGGGATATGACCAAAACTACTTTCACCACAAAATAGGGAGTTTATTGTAACACCGTGATGCCGTTCGGGCTCAAGAATGTGGGTTCGACCTATCAAAGAATGGCCACAGCCTTTTGACATGATATGATGCACAATGTGGTTGAAGTGTATGTTGATGATATGATAGTAAAATCCAAGGAGAGAGAGGGTCACATCGTTAAATTGAGGAAGTTCTTCAAAAGGCTCAAGGAGAATAGGTTGAGATTGAACCCATAGAAATGCACCTTTGGAGTAACCGCATGGAAGTTGTTAGGCTTTTTGGTTAGTGATAAAGGGATAGAAGTTGATCCATCAAAGATCAAAGCCATATTAGAAATGCCTCCATTCATAAGCGAGAAGGCAATAAGGGGATCCTATGATAGTATACATCTTCGTTGTCTAATGAAGGAAGAAGCCGAGAAAGTTATGGAAGAGATTCATCAAGGGATTTGTGGTCCTCACATGAATGGGAGAATGTTAGCCAAGAAGATCTTAAGGATAGGATACTATTAGAACATGATGGAGACCAGTTGCATTGACTTTGTGAAGAGTTGCCACGATTGCCAAACACATGCAAATTTGAATCACATGCCACCTAGTGAGCTATACAGCATGACCTCTCCATGGCCTTTCTCAGTCTAAGGCATAGATGTGATTGGAAGGATAGCCTCTAAGGCCTTGGATGGACACAAATACCTCTTAGTGGCAATTGACTACTTCACCAAGTGGGTGGAAGCGGCCTCCTATTTCGTGTTGAAAGCCAAACATGTAGCTCGATTCATAGAGAATAATATCATTTATAGGTATGGGGTACCCCAAAAGATTATCTTCGATAATGGTTCGCACTTTGAGGGAGAGGTTAGAACAATCATAGAATTGTACAACATTGAGCATCATAAGTCTTCACCATATCAACCACAAACCAATGGGGTTGTAGAAGTAGCTAATAAGAACGTCAAGAACATCCTAGCCAAGACAGTAGTGACATACAAAGATTGGGCTGAGAAGCTCCCATTTGCCCTATGGGGTTACAGAATTTCTATTCGTGCATCAACTGGGGCAACCCCCTACTCTTTGGTCTACGATAGTGAAGCGGTACTTCCCATTGAGGTAGAGATACAATCTTTGAGGGTGCTAGTAGAAACCAAAGTCCTAGAGGAAGATTGGGTAAAATAAAGATATGAGCAATTGGCTTTGATAGAGGAGAAGAAAGCTAGGACACAATACCATGCACAAGGATACCAAAAGAGGATTGCTAGAGCATTCAACAAAAAAGTGAGACCTAGAAACCTTAAAGAAGGGGGCTTGGTTCTAAAAGTGCTTGGAGATGAAACTTTTGATCCAAGAGGAAAGATGAAGCCAAGATGGTCGGGGCCTTTTATTATCAAGAGTATCATGTTAGGAAGTGCTACAAGAATTACAGAATTGAATGGGAAAGAGATGCTTTGCCCAATAAACATGGATAGACTCTGAAGATACCACATTTGATAATAATAATAATAATAAAAGCCTGCTAGGTTGAAAACCTGAAAGGGTGGCCTAGGCAAAAGTTAAGGCAAAAGGATCCTACCAAGTTGAAAACTTGAAAGGGCAATCTAGGCAAAAGACAGGGGCCAAGACCATGGGAATGGCGAAATATCCTCAAAGGACATCATGGGAAAAAAATTATATGGCATGGAAAAAAGAAAAGAAAAAGAAAAGAAAAAGAAAAATGATGACAATAAGCAAAGATAATAAAGGGTGGTTCTTTCATTGCTCAAATTAAAAGATGATAAATTGCTTCTGTAGGGGATGTGGAACATTCCAATCCTTTATTAAATTCATAATAAAAGACATGAGAATCATAAAGTGCAGAAAAGTAATATTTGGGGCATATCAAGGTGGTCGGTCAGTCTTTATTTCTTTTGATTGGACTTTTTGTAAGCTTTCTTAGCAACGTGAACCTATTGCGTGACAGCCCTAAGTCATTTCTTGTATCCAAATGTTGGATGAAGCAATTGGAGCCTCTCATACGGCCATATCTGGAAGAGGTAAAAGAGAAGGAGAGAAGGCATGAGTGAATGGAAAAGAAAGAGAGGGAAAAAAAGAAAAAGAAAGTTTGAAGACAATAGAAGGAGCCTCAATGGGTGGAAAAATGAAAGGCAATCCATGCAAAAGTCGAAGGAATCCCGCTTGGTCAAAGACCTAGGCAAAAATTAGGGATTGTGAGAAATGATTCATCCATTTTAACTTGATGGTATAGGAAGGTGCAAGGGAGAGACTAAAAGGACTACTGAAGGCACAATTCAAGCACAAAGTTTCCAAGAATAACATAAAGTTTCCATAAGTTTGTAATTTAAGTATGTTAGGTTCTAAGACCTTAGGAACTAAACGTATTAGAACTTCAATTTGTAATGTGTTGGCAAACCATGATCAAAACATTAGAGTCTAGATTTAGGTTGCTCAAAGTGAGTTCATTTGTAAAATAGGAATAGAGTGATTGCAGAATTTATTGGACTAAATCTGCAAGGCTCGATTGATCGAAAATTGGACTCGATCGATCAAATCTTGTGCATATTTGTTTTTCTGCAAAATTTCCAATTGAGCCCAAGCCCGTTTGACATGTAGAGTTTTATGTTTTACTCCAAGTATAAAAGGAAAAAATCATAGCTATGATTTGGAAGTCTTTGATGTGCTGTATGTTGAATCTTTTGTGAGATCTAGAGGTGTTTACCTTCATACACACTTAGGGTTATTAAGATCAAGATTCATGTCAAGAACTTGGTGATCATTTCAGTTGCTGCATAAAGAACTTAAAGAAGATCTGAAACCTTTGGTTGGAGTCTCAAAGTCACAAGTGGGAGTACTTGTGGTTGTAATGGATCAAGGAAAGAAGTAGTCCATGGACTCGAAGCTGTCACATGGTCGTGGTAGTAAGTTTTCTACATGAGGTAGCAATAGAATGTTAGTGGTCTAAGTCTTATTATAAAAACTTCAATTCTTTCATAATGGATCTGTTTTTACCTTGAGGATAGCTAGGTTAAATCCTCCCCAGGTTTTTTACCGATTAGGTTTTCCTAGGTCATCAAATATTTTGTGTTCTTTATTTTCCGCTACTTTGCATGATATGATTGTTTTGTTTTAACCTAGATCTGAATAATTTATCTAAGTAATCACTTGGATAAATAACTAGGTTAAACAAATCTGGTTTTCAGGGATCTAAAAATGTACAAGTGGTATCAGAGCAGGTTAACTCTTGTGTTTAGATCTTTTAATCTAAGAGTTGATCCTTGACCCCTATTGTCATGGAACACAGTCACTCTCTTGTGATCCCACCTCACTTTAATGGGAACAACTATGCCTATTGGAAAGTAAGGATGAGAGAGTTTGGAACTTTGTTGAATATAGATGGGAGAAACCAATTACTCCTGTAAGCAAGTGGTCAACTTCTCAGAAAGAAGCAGACGCTTTTAATAGCAAGGCCATGAATGCTATTTTTAATGCTGTTTCTATGGAGGAATTCAAGAGAATCTCAAATGTTGAGGTTGCTCATACTGCATGGAATATTCTCCAAACTGTGCATGAAGGCACAAAGGCAGTTAAGATTAACAAACTGTAGCAATTAACTACTAGATTTGAAAGTATTAGAATGTCTGATGATGAATGTTTTGATGAATTCTATGCTAAACTAAATAATATTGTTAACTCTGCTTATAATTTGGGTGAAATTTATGATCAACCTAAGATTGTTAGGAAGATACTTAGATCCTTGAATGAGGATTTTAGACCCAAAGTGACTGTCATTACTGAAAGCAAGGATGAGGACTCCATCCCTGTTGATGAGCTTGTAGGATCACTCCAGTCCTATGAGCTAGACTTACCTAAGACAAACAAATCCAAATCAATGGCTCTTAAGTCAGTTGATGATGTTGATGGGAATGGATTTGATGATGATCTCTCTTCCATAGAGATTGCATATCTTGCCAAGAACTTTAGAAACTTTCTTAGGAACAACAACAGAAGGGCAAGAGGTAAAAACAATGCTGAACCTAGGAATTTTAAGAGGAATGAACCCACTAAAGTGAACAATACTGATAAATCTAAAGAGAAAGTAGGTCAAACCTCTAATAATTCTTTGGGTCAACAATGTTTTGGTTTTCAAGGGTATAGTCATGTGAAATCAGAATTTCCTACATTCTTGAGATCAATGGGTAAAGCTATGGCTGTAACCCTTAGTGATGATGAAGTTTCTAATCATGAGTCTAGTAGTGATGAGAATGAAAACTTCATTGCTTTCACAGCTACTACTGTAGTTGATGAAAGTGTTTTGGTTGAAGAGAATCATTCTGATGGGGAACTCTCTGAGAGTGCTGATTTGTAAGAACCTTATAATAAGCTTTGCAAGGTTGCTGCAAAGGATGCAATGAATGTTAACTTAGGTTTAAAGAAAATTGCTTCCCTTGAGCTTGATAAGAAAATTTTATTGTTGAAATTGTTTAATGCTAATGAATTGATTGATAAGGTGAAGATTGAAAACATGTTGTTGTTTGATAATATAAAGAACTTAGAACTAGAACTATATGTTGCTAGAGAACAAACTAATAGGTCTGCTAGTTCTAAACTTGATCACATGTTGAGTGTTCAGAAGTCTCCCTTAAACAAAACTAGTCTAGGTTTTGCAGATAGCATCTCTGTGTCTGAAACTCATTCCACAAACTTTGTTTCTTCTTTTGAGCCCCCCAAGAGTGAGATTGTTAAACCAGTAGAAATTACACCACCTCCTAAGAAGATTAGGGTTGATCTTAAAGAGTCTAAGCCTAAGAATCCTACCCTCCCTAAGGATAAGTTGCATGATAGACCTTTATGGGTTTGTCATTTTTGTGGAAAGACTGGGCATATTCACCCAAACTGTTTTAAGTTACAAGCTGCAACACGTGCAAATAAGCCAAAAGTATTTGTGCCTCAAGCACAAGATCCTATAGTACTTATTGGTGAGTTGGTAAAGGCTTTAAATCTTTATACCAATCCTGGAGTTGCTCATCATTCTCGTATGAATAATAACTCCAATGCTAGAGTTGCATCTAAAAAGTTTTGGATGCAAAAGGCTCAATCTAATTGAGTTTTTCTAACATGGTCCTTGTGCTTCTTCTCTATACTTTTTGTGACTATTCTTCTTTTGCTATTTTGGTTTCATTTTGCTTTTTTGGTTTCTTTTTGCTTTTAGGATTTGCATTACATTACATTCATGCATTTCATAATAGGTTGTTTTTGCTATTTTTTTTAAAAAAAAAAAGGAGGAAGGAAAAATGTGTTTTGTATTATATATCTTAGATTTATAATCAAGGTTGGCCATATTGTTTTTACATAACATGCTTGTGTACCTTGTTTAGCTTGGATGAGCTTATTTTACTGCACTTTGCTAGTTTTAGCTATCTAGTGCATGTTGTGTGGGAGTTGTTTATAGTTTTTGATCACATGATCTTGATTTTGAAGTCACATGCTTTTGATTGTTAGGACTAGAACTTAATGAGAAAGGCATAAATAACCATCTCACCACTGTTTACTAGCCAATCATGAACACCTTAGTGCATATCATAAGATTTTGTGCTCGAGAAAGTGTAGCACATGCACAAAAAGAACATAAGGTGTAGCCTCGGATTAAAACTAAAATTGGTATGTACATTATCTGGCTTATCTAATAATTACACAATGAAATAAAATTGGTGTGTACATTATGTAGCAAAACAAGAAACTTACACGATTGCAAGCTTGTTTTCTAGGAGATGTGAAAGTTATATGATGTAACTCTTTAGGTGATAGTCTCTTTCAAACTTATGTGATGAATTTTGTAGAAATTGTGATTAATTACTATCTACATATCACCTCACATGTATCTCAAGCTATTGCTAGTTGCACATACTACACAAGTTATTCTTTGCTAAACTTAGTACATAATATTGTGTGTGATTTTGTTGTGACCATCCAAGATTATATGTTCCTTGATTTTAATGCAAAATATGTTTAATGTTTGAGTTTTGGGGACAAATTTGTCAAAAAACTTGTTTTTGGAAGATCTAGGTTGAATTTAAGTGTTTTTGAAAAAAATTTAATCTCATACTCATGCATTTCATTCATGAAATATTGTGTTTTGAGGAGTTTCTGCATAAACATTCTCTGTTTTTAAAAAAAAAAATCATTTTTCCAGATTTTTGATCGATCGATTATTTTTCTTGATAGATCGAAAATGCGATAAAAATTTTGGTTTGAATCTGCCTGGCTCGATTGGTGCTCGAATTTCGATCGATCGAAGCTAATGTTCAACCGATCGAAAATCAATCAGTGAGTGTTTTAAAAAGAGTTTCTCATGTTTTCTTCTTTATTTTCAAAACTTTTCAAACCCAATGATTGGTGAAAATGACATTTTCCTTAACCTAGGATCGGTAGTAAAATCAAATAGAGTCAGGTGACCAATCATACCTTAGGAAAAACCCAATGATTGGTGAAAACTTCACTTACCCTTGGTAATTTCCATAAAATCGACTTAGATTCTAGTCACACACCCGTGGTACACACACACCTCCAACAGCACGCGTTCGTGATAGCGCATGAGCGTTGCCGCGATAAGACACATTTTCAAGCCGCAAGGCATCAACAGACTGGTGACTCCATTGGGGGTACTTAGAGAGTTTAGCCTTTAGAGCTATTGATAAAATCCTAACCTTTGAACATTGGCTTTCAAAAACATTGAAATTGGCTTTAGCCTCCAGGGCTTTCTTTTTGAAAATTGCTTTTACTATATCCTAGCAAACTATTTTCAAAACTCAAAAATATATTTCGAAACTGATTTTCCAAATGGTTTTCCAAAAACCAACTTTGGGGTATTTTCATATGTGTGAAGCTTTATTGCTTTCCTAAAGTGTTAGGGACATATTTTATCTAATTGGCTAATCCTTTGACAAAATGCACTTGTAATTGTGTAGATTTAGGATGGGTTTAGTACTTCAAGAAACATATTGTTCAAGCCAAGTATTAAAGCCATGAAGATTGGGCCAAGAAACAAGTGAAGAAAAGTTGTTCATTAAAGCTTGACAGATACCTCGACGGAAACAGTATCTATCGAGACTTAATGAAGAAAGCTCGATAGAAGCTTAACAGAAGTTGAATCTGTTGAGATCTACGAAATCAGAATTTCCATATTTGATTTTTGGCTCATGTTGACATGTATGTGTAGGGCTTCTTTTCTCACAATCCTAGACATATATAATGCTTATTTTAAAGGCTGTCATACATGGAGAACACATGCAGAAAGTGAACTAGTGCCTTATTCTCTCTGCAAGAAGTTACTGCATCTTTTGTGCCGTAGGGTTTTGTAACTAAGTACTTCTTGATCTTCATTGTTAATATAGTGAAGAACTTGGCAGCCAACAACATCTTCAAGTTGCTAGAGTTAGTCACATACTGGGATCCATGCATCATTGGTTAGTCACGTATTGGGATTCGTACAAAAGGGTGGCGTTCATATATTGAAGAGTTCAGAGGTTCTAAAGCAGTAGAAGGTTTCTGCTGTAAGTTCATCTATAGGGATTGTAGAGTCTAGGGACAAAAGTTTTGTACTAGATCTGAAACTTCTCTTTACTATAGTAAATTGCTTTTCGGGAATGTTTCCCCCCAGGTTTTTTTATTGTGAAACTAGTTTGTTTCATTGGTTTTCCTGGGTCATCATATCTTGTCTTGTTTACTATTCCGCTATGCATGATATTGATGTTTGTTTGTTTTAACAAGGTTTATTCATAATAAATCTAATTAATAACTTGGGTTCAAAACTTTTTAATTCTATCAACCGGGGTTTAAATTTCCTAACAAGGTGCACCCTGATTGGATTAATTTCCTGAGTGTGATCCTTTACCCCCATTGTCATGGATCGTGGACAATCTCTTTTGATTCTTGCTTTATTTGATGGCACTAATTATCCGTACTATAAAGTTCATTTGAAATTTTTTTTGCAGGCTCTAGGTGAAAAAGTATGGCAAGTTGTTGAAATTGGCTGGATTAAGCCAAAGAAAGCGCCGGTGGATTGGGATGAAGCAACAATCAAAGAGGAAAATTTCAACAGTAGGGCCTTGAATGCTTTGTTTAGTGGGGTGACCAATGAAGAATTCAAGAAAATATCATCCACGAAAATTCCTAAGGAAGCATGGACTATTCTTGAGAACCTATGAAGGTACCAAGGCAGTGAAGAAATAAGGATGGAGGAGGATGAGACCTTTGATGAGTTCTATGCTAAACACAAGGATATTGTGAATTATGCCTTCAAACTTGGGGACTCTATAGCAGAATCCAAAATTTTTAGGAAAATCCTTAGGTCCTTACCTAAAAGATTCCATGCCAAGATAACTACTATAGAAGAAGTGAAGGACATTGATCAAATTCCTTTGACTGAGCTTGTAGGGAACCTTCAAACCTATGAGATGGGATTACGTTTAATGGGAAAAGGTGGAAAGAGTAGAAACTTGGCTCTTAAAGGTATAGAGGAAGAGATTGATGACTCTGAAGATAAAGATGAAAGCGAAGATAAAGATGAAGATGAAGATGATGATGAGGATGGGGATCTAACCTTTATAGCTAATGAGATTCTCAAGCTTCTTCAATATAGAAAAAAGGATAAGGACAAACCTCCTAGGAAATTTGAATCCTCTAGGAAGGGCAAGAATGAGAAACCCCTCATCCAGTGCCATGAGTGCAAAGGTTTTGGTCATATGAGGATAAAATGCCCAAATTAGCTTATGAAGGAAAAGACCAAGAATTCAAAAGGTAAAGGGTTGGTTGCTACCTGGAGTAATACTAAGAATGACTCTTCTGATGAGTATGTGGATGAATGTGGTCACTTTATGGCTTTTGCTGCCACAACCGATAAGGTGATTGTGGAGAGTGCTAATGATAGTGAGGATTCTTCTAATGATAAAGTGCCCACGAAGTTGACCCATCAGGAAGCCTATGATAAGCTATGCGCAAAATTTATAAAATCTGAAAATACTTCTCATTTTTGTAGAAAAGAGCTTAATGACATAAAAACTGAAAAAGTTGAACTATTAGTCAAACTAGATAAGACTACAAGGTTAGTTGAGACTCTTGTTGTGGAGAACACCTCATTAGAAGAGAAGGTCAAGAATCTCGAGGTTAAGCTTAGTCAAGCTAGAACTCAAATAGAAAGGATGTCAAGTGCAAAGCTTGATGAGGTCTTGAGTGCTCAAAAGCCTAGTTCTGATAAGGCTAGCTTAGGATATGTTGACTCCTTCAATCCCTCATCTTCCATGGCTTCTGGATCTAAGATTGTCTTTGTGCCCAATTTGAGAAATGTGATAAAGGTATGAAATCCATAACTGATTTATCTAATTCTAAATCCTTTGTTAGACCTCACTCTAGGAAGTCTAGTTGTTCTAAAATCGCTCATGTTTGTCACCATTGTGGTGTTTCTAGACACATTCGTCCTAATTGTTTTAAGTTGTATCCTCAAAAGCAAGTGTCCAAACGGTCACAGGTTTCCTTTCAAGGAACTTCACCTTTGTTTAGAGAGTTATTAAAAGCTTTGAGCTCTTTAACTCAATTTCAGGAGAATTCTAATTCTTCTATGTCCTTTAGTAGACATACTAGGACACATGCCTTTTCATCTTCATGGCCAATGACTTATGCTGTGTGGGTGAGAAAGGAGCCTAAGACTTAATTGTCTTTTTTGTTGTCCTCTGCTCTAATTCTTTCTATCTAAAGTATGACTTTCTTTCTTGATTTCTTATTTGCTTTTGGATTCAAACTTTCATACATCTGCATCTTTCTTTCATGCTTTCATGTTGTTTGTTTTTCAAAAAAAAAAAAAAAAAAAAAAAAGAGAAAAGAAAAAGAAAAGAAAAAAAAATAGTGTGTGTTTATGTATATTGGTACTTGTGTACCTTGGATGGCCATTGAAACAAAGTCTTCTAAACTTTGTATCTCTTGTAGCTTAAATGAGCATCTCAATGCACAACTAAGCAAGTGAGCTTTGTGGCTTGTGTTTGTGATGTGTATGATTAAGTAATCTCTTATACTTAAAACTCATATCACTCTTTTTGATGGAAAGAACTAGAAAATCCTAAGAGAAAGGCATAAATAACCATCTCATCACTAAAGCTCGCCAATCATGAATAACATTTGTGTGCTTTGGCATAGCAAAATTGTGATGTTTAAGCTTACATATCTAATACTATATATAATAGCAGAAGCTTTAAGAAGGTGCTACCATGTTAGGGAAAAAGGCACTTTTAAAAATTGACACGTGTAAAGTTAATTTTTTAAAATTTCGTTCGGTGTGTCTGGAAAACTCACTTTCAGACACCCATCTGCTTATCCAAAAAAAGAAAAAAAAAGAAAAAAAAAGAAAAAAAAAGAAAAAAAAAAACAAAACAAAACAAAACAAAACAAAACAAAACAAAAAATGCAAACCCTAAAACCCAAACCATATTTCCGGTTCAAAATTCGGACTCACTCAAACTTATGATTCTTCGCTGCAACTCCATATACACACAGATCGGACTAGCGTGTTCCAACCCATCAAACAAACAAACAAACAAAATCCAAAAAAAAAAAAAAAAAAAAAACTGAAAACTGAAAACCTTTATTCGTTCTCTGCAACAGTGAAAACTGAAAATCTTTGTTCGTTCTCTGCAACAACAGGCGATTTAGAAGCTATCCCATCCCTTCTCTTCAAAAACAGACAATTCAGAAGGTAGGTATTTTTCTCCCTTTTTTTGATTTCTATTCAATTATCGTTTCTAGGGTTTTCAAAAATATAGGGGTTTAGTAGAAGGTAGGCAGGTTTATTTTCCCCTTTTTTTGTTTTCTATTCAATTACCATTTCTAGGGTTTTGAAAAGACTACCTTTTCCCTTAATTTCCGATTTATTTTTACGATTTCTTGAGTTCTGTTTGTTCGATTGTTGTATTTTGTTTGGCATTTTTTTGTTATGTTTCTGCTTTTTGAATCCTACTTAAATTTTAATGGTTGGTTATCTTTTTTTAAAAAAAAAAAAAAAAACTAGCGATACTACGATGCAGAGAAAGGGAAGGAGAAAATAAAAAGAGTTTGCAATCCAGTGGAGTTTCGTACAACCGGCCATCGCATCTAATCTGCTGCTTTTCCCCATCTCTTCTTTGCAACAAAATTTTTCTAAAGGTCAGTGTACTCTTTTCTTCTTCAAATACTATTTTGGTTTTTTGAAACTTTTCTCCATTGCTTTTCCTTTTCGAATTAGCATATTAAATCTCCAATATGTATACGTTTTTATTTAAAACTAGATGTTTATACTACAAGAATTACCATCTTCCTTTTCAATATATCTGTATTTCAAAATTTTCTCCATACCGAATTGTCTAGGGTTCTTCGTTGACTCCTTTTGAAATATAGATGGGTTTATTTCTCTTTCTATGGAAAAATTATAATTTCCGATTTTAAGTACTGGTAACATAAGGGATTTTGCCCTTGATTTTAATAGCAAAATTTCAACTTGGATGGTTATAAGTCTGAAAGTTTAGAGTGTGTAATGATGGGTTTATTCTCTCTCTCTCTATGGATGATTTGGTCTGAAATTATTATTTTTGGTTTTAAGTTTTGGTAACATTAGGGATTTCGCCCTTGATTTTAATACTTGGATGGTTAAAAATCTGAAAGTTAAAGTGTATAGTAATTTATATATTTTTTTTTCTAGTGAAATTATGGTTTTTTGGATTAATTACTGCATTTTTGAAAAGTAAATTAATAACCAACTAATTACCATACACCTTCCAATAGATTGTTAGACACTATGTTATTGAAATTATAAAAAACCTTCTTACTCTGTTAAATTTGAGAGAAATTTCATTTAGAGTATGTTTAAATTATGACTTTTCTTTGGTTATTTTAGTTGTATTAGTTTTGATTTACATGTTTGAGTTAGATTTGTTTGGTCTCAATTTTATACATCTGCTTTTGTTATATTTTTATAGATGATAGAAATTACAAAAACAGATTGATTTTAGTCTTGGTTTTACATTGTAAAGAAACAGACTCTAAATGAAATTTCTCTCAAATTTAACAAATAGATTGTTTCACTCTAATATATATCGTTTGCTTTAATGGGAGAACAACTCTTGCACTCTAATTTTGTTTGGTTTGGGAATTAAGTAAGAAAGTTGATTGAAATCACTAATAGATACATAACTTGCATAATCTGAATTAAGTTTGGTTGATTTGTAGTTGGATTAGTATTGATTAACGTGCTTGGTTAATTTTGCAGATACATATGTAGATTTTGGTTGTATGAATGTTTTGTATACTTTAGTCAATGTTTTTTTCTTCTAAAAAAAAATGGTTGTTCATAGTTTTAAGTTTAATAAATGATGTGTATAATTCTCCCTTTGGTACTTACATTACCTGACCACCTAAAGAGTTCACTATCTACATTGGCCATGGTCAATAATATTTCAAATCATTGCCTTCTTTCTCCTCTGGGTTTGTATCAGTTTGTTTTATATTTTCCTTTTGTTTTTATGTAATTAGTAATGTTCTTCATATATTATAATTGTTTTCTTAATTTTATAATCACTATGAAATTAGAGGGGGTGGACTAACTCTGACTATGATATAGGTCAAAGATTAATGAAAACGTTGGGCAATGATGGCGTTATCCTTAGAAAAAGCATGTAATTCAGTAACTTATCACTATGTTTAGCTATTTGATTACATGAAATTTCAGGTCAATTGAGCTGCAAGTGAAAGGAAAAGATTTACTCCGACTTTGATATTACTTTAAGTCCTTTCTCTTTCGGGTTTGTTTTCTACTAAATTATCTCTATCTTTATCTTTATCTTTTTTATAATTCTTTTGTTAGCATTGTATAGATTTTCATTATTAACATAATAAAGCATTGTATTAAAGTTACCTAATATATGTGTTAGATGAAGATGATGTTGCCAGTTTTATTTTTGTGCAACAATTGGTTATATGATTTTATTCCTAGGTCACAAATTTCATGTCTTTCATAGAAATTGCAAAAATCATCCTGAGTTTGAATCACATTTATAAGTCCTGGAAGTATTTTATGTGTCTTGATATTACTCAAGCAAATGATATTTTAAGGATTATAAGGAATTTTATCATTAGCAGAACCTATATTATATTTTAGTTACTCACTAAAAAAGAAATACATATTTAGTGGCTTTCTTGGTAGATTTCTATTGATAATTATTTGTTCTAAATTTACTTTATGTTTTTATCAGATTGTATCTGAAACACCAATGACTTAAATCATAGTGCTAATATCTTATAAACCATTACATCTTTGTTGGGCTAATATTACATCTTTGTGGCATTCTAACTAATATTATGGTTTTGTATTTTCAGCCAAATCAACTTATAGATAAATATTGACAAATGGCAGGTGGTAGTTACATAGTTGTCACAAATCACATAAAATGTTGGTTGGGGTTAAAAATGTGTCTTTGTTTCAACCTATATGTATTAATCCAAAGGATAACACACTCTATCAAGTCTATGAAATTCTATATGTATTATTTTTCTGATCTTTTAAATTTATGTAATTCTATGTCTGGTATTTTCTGTTTTTGTTAGTACCATGGGTTTAAAATGTGACAAAATGAATGTGTAGAACCTTTGAACATTTGGATTTCTATATTGAAACCATGCAGGCTTAATAAGCATTTGGAATTTACAAGAGATGTGAAATGAGTCATCTTATTTCTTTTTTTTCCATTGTAGATAGTATAATACATTTGATTAATCAAATTTTTTATTATTATTTGTAAGGCTAAAGGTAAAAATTAATCGTATTTTTTATTGTGCAATTATTCTGCTTATGACAAGATATGTTGAGTCTCTCTCTACTTCTAATAGAATGCAAAAAAAAAAAAAAAAAAAAAAAAAAAAAAAGGGACATGGTATGATATGGAGATTTAGTATTGGATTTTGTAATTTTTCAAAGTACAAGATTTTATGCTACATGGCTACACCTATGCAAAAAAATTGCAGTGGTGTTGGTGGTAAATATGAGTTTAGCATGGCATAAAAAATTAAAAATGTGATGCATTTATTTAAGTATTTATTTTACTTTCTAATTTTCTTAAGAGTGGTAGATTTGGTTGGTAGTCTCAACACACATTTATTTGACTCTTTTGGAGCTTTTACATGTCAACCTGCAGAGAGAGATTAGTGGAAAATATTTGTTGCATCATAGAGTCTAGGATTAGAGAAACCGTTGCATATGTTTAGACCAACTTGCTTGATTGCTAATCTTTAGTCAACAGCAAGGACAGTAAATTAATTGTTTTGCTGCTGCAATTAATTGTAGATGGCACATTGCAGACAGGTTTTGATTTTGATTATTTTCCCTTTTCTCAATAGTAACGGGTTGCTACTTCTAAAGGGACCATTTAGGAATGTAGTGATTATTTTTAGCAGACATAGAGACATCTCTGTGCTTCAAGTTCTCAATTTCTTTGTTACAAAAATTTTTTGCTCAGAAATTGGTAAAGTGCCTTGAATTTACAGGACAAGCAGAGAAGTTCATAGATCACTGTGCTCATCAAATACAATTAAAGCCTAGAATTGGTTTAAATTTTATTTTCTGACCATGTTGAAGCTTGAGCTCTAAGCTCCAAGATCTACCTATGAATCTATTGTAGTGTTCAAAAAGGTAACTACGTAAATAAGGAAAAAAGTCTAGGAGTCATAGGTGAGGCTGGCACTTGCTTAGACACTCAAGTGAGAATGCATTAAGAGGCTCCTTTAAGACCCTTGAGGTGAGACAACTCTAATAAGGTACTCACTTTTTGTGACTAATTGAGCATTTTGGTTGAGGGGACAGGATTTAGAACGGTGCTTCACTGAAATAGTGACATTTTTACTGAATTAAAACTCAACTCAGGAAATTTTTACCATTTTTCATATTTTCTACTAATAATTCTGGCTTTCTAAAACAAAGAAAATTCATCAAGGCCAATATATTTTAAGAGTAAAACAAAGAAAATAATTAAGGCGAATATATTCTTAAGAGTAACAAGGCCTCATGAACAACATGTGCATCTTAAATATTGGTGCCTACTTTACTGGGGCCAAGTGCTTATTTTGGCACTAGGGCCTTAAATGATTGCGATTATATTGCATTAAAGGTTAATTTGTTTGGCCCCAAGTAATTGTGAAAAGGCATGTTTGTTTAATTTCAATGTAATTTGTCAGGCTCCTTTGTAAATACCACCAAAGTTTGCGTTGTGATGACTGAGAGTGAAGCTATTGGAAAATATTGGACCAGTTCTAGGAATAATGAACGCTAGCTAACTTAAGAATTTTTAATCCTATGTGATAGAGATACCAAGGGAAGAGATTAAGTTTCAAATAAATGTTGTTAGGACAACTTTTAATACAAGATGAAAAGGAAAATCTTTATTGATCATGCAAATCTTTGTGTTCAATAACTATATTCTCTCGAACCCACAACCTTCAAAAAAATCTTGAACCAATTAGTTATAACTTATGAGATTTCAATTAACATTTTTTCTAAATCATGTGTCGATGCCAGGTTATGTCTATTTTTTAGAAGAATACCTGCACATTAGCATCATTATCTGAACAACTAACCATCCACCCCCTTCCATATTTTACCATCACATTAAGTATAATATATTAAGTTGATTTTTTTCTAACTCATAAAATGATCCCGTGCATTGCGTGGGTTAAACGCTAGCTATATATAATGGCAAAAGCCTTTAAGGAGGTGCTACCACGTTAGGAAAAATGACCCCTTTAAATTCTAACACATATAAGTTAAAAAACAATAAATTACATTGGTTGGGAATCTACACACCGTTTTAAATCATCTCATTATAAATAACAAAAAAAAAAAAGGTTAAAATTAAAGAGTAGACATAAATAGAAATAGAGAGAGGCGATGAAATCAAGAGAGAGGCTATGAAGACACGGAGAAAGAAATAGAAAAACAGAGAGGCGATGAAGACATGGTGAAAGAAACAGAAAAAGAGAGAGGCGATCCTGGGACTTCTTACTGCCGAAGAGAGAAATATCTAAGGTTGGCCATCACCATTAGTTTCCCCACCACCGTCTGTTCCCTTTCCCTATTTAGACCACTAGATCGCCGGAACCGACATTGACAACGGTACAGTTTTTTCTCAATTTTGTAGGTTTGGGTATAAAGTTTAGATTTGATTCGTTTTTGTTATGGGTTTTTGGATTCTCTATCAAAGTGTTTGTTTTCTCAATTTTAGATATTTGCTTTTGTTTTGTTTTTTTAGATTACAGAAATCACTAAAAAAGTTGATTTTAGTTTGGGTACTTCTATTTCTAATCTTAACGAAATCTTTGGGATTAAATGAGTATAGAATTGAATGTTGCATTGATATTTATTTTAGGTTTTTTTGTCGTATACCCATAACCAGTAAAGTTTTTTTTTTTTTTTTTTTTTTTTTTTTTTCAAATCTGGGGATTGTATATGATTTAGGTTTGAATTTTTTGGTTGGATTGCTTTACCCTCGCTAGACTTAGACCACCGGAACCACAATCACAAAGAGAAACAGTTCTTAAGGTGCAAATCGGAATGAGAGAGACTAAAAGTTTCAAGGAAAAAAAATTAGCTCTAATTCTTATTTTTCAAATTTGTATATTCCTTTTTTTTGTTAATGCTACTATTCGCTTCTTTCTTTCTTCTTATTCTTTGAATTCTATTTGGTTTTTCTTTTTCTTTTTCTTTTTTTCTTTTTTTTTGTCTGCAACCGTTCTATATGGCAGTTTTTGTTGAAAGGTAGAACCTCAGTTACTGTAAAAAACTGTTTCAGTATCAAACAAGAAAAAATTGGGGATTTTAGAATAATGACGTAGAGATTTGAGATTTTAAAGTAGAGAAAGAAAAATCAAAGTCTTCACACACAGTCAGATTGCTGAAATCGTTACCTGTAAAGTTCTATTTTTAATTCTTAAAATCTTTGAAATACTTTGGTTTGATAGGGGCACATTTGCATTAGATGAAATTTTTGAAGAACGAAGTGGATTTTAATCAGAAAGTGTTGAAGCCCAACTGAAGATTTTTGGCAAAAACAAGTTTGAAGAGAAGCCAGTAAGCACCACAGTTTTGAAATTTTCTAATTTGCCTTTTCTTTTCTTTTTTAATAGAATAATTTGCATAAGTTCATGACTTGTTTTTAGCATGGCTCTTCATTAAAATTTATCTTTATACTGTTGAAAGCAACAATGTGTACTAATTAAAAAGTAGATTTGGGTGTTTTGTCATTTGATGAGTTGCCTTGAATGTGTTTGATAATAGTTGTCAATCAGACTCATATTAGAGTTGTGACTGAGATTTATACTACTTTGATTCAAAAGAACAAAAAACAAGCCCTCTCTCAAAACTCTTTTTAAAAAACAAAGAATGCCGAGAAGAAACCTGCACTTGACCATAAATTAGGATTTGATTTATGATTATTTCAATGAATGAATTATGTAGACTACTTAAACTATCTTTTGGAAGTGTCTTCCCAGTTTTAGGCTTCTTTTTTTCTTCTTCCTTGGGTAAAAATATTGAACTTCTTCTTTTCTTCGTTTGCAGCTTCATCCTGATGCAAACTTAGGAGTTACCCTCAAAATCAAAGGGATGTAATGTATGTACAGCCGTTCTTGGTAATGCAGTAGCTGAAAAGCACTTAGCATCAAAAAAGGATTAGTGGGAACATCCTAACAAACCGGCAAGATAGCCTGAAGGGGATATTCTGTGTAGTTGACAGGGAATTAGTAGCTGGAAAGTGGATGGATTTACAGCATTTTGTATGTTGATAACAATTATCCATTTTGACTTGCAGGAACATTCTCACAAATTTGGAGACTAATAGCTCCCTCTTCGCTCATCAGATATGTACTGAGTACCTAATTTACAATGAGCATAAAGCATAATATTAAATCTGTATCAATGAAAATGGTGTCCTTACACACTATATATAAAAGAAACTAAGGAAACATTAAATTTTTATAGTTATATTTTTCCAGTTTCTTTCATTCATGTTGTAACAAAGAGACAGGGCTAAGTTAAACATGCAAAGGGTTAAACTTTATTTGAATTTTCATGTTTTATTAATAATTTTGTTGTGTCTATTGCTATGAAACAAATTGGAAAGCTTGGAAGGGGTACTTTTTACATCTCTAATTCCTATGTTTTTAGTTATTTTTATTTTTCGACTGAGTCAGTATAGCGTATTTAATTGTATTGCAACTGTCTAGATCAGTTATATATTTGCTTGAATGCATCAAAATTTTCCTTATAATGTCTATTGAATTTTGCATAAGATTTTGTATTATGACTATAATGTTGTGATGTTAAATTTGGTTCACCATTTTTTCATATTTTCAAGGTAAATTGTTAAAGCAGTAAAGCACAATCTTGATACAAAAGTTTGATAATTTTATACAAGTTATTTCGGTATTGCATGTAATATTACATAGGCTATTGTTTCTTCTCATCATCTTTTGAGTAGTAGAGTGCAAGTGATTTCTCATAGGGACAGACCAGATTATAATCGTTATTGTTAAATAATAATCAATAGGGTAATGATAAGTGTGAGTGATTTCTCATCATAGTGTTCATCAAAATTTGGTTCATATTATGTTCAGATATATAGATCTAGCAATCCAACTTTTTCTTTTCATTTCTTCTCTTCTCTTCCCTTTTTTTTTTAAAGAAACATAATGATATCAAAATCTTATAACTTTATTGCTTCTAATGAAACCATTTTTACAATTATGTACAATCATATATACTCTCATCATTCCACGTATTTCTACAATTATGCATAGGTTATCATTTTCACAACTCTTTGAAAAAATTCATATCCAAAAACAAAAAAAAGGAGGAAAATTATAAGTGAAACTCATGATCAGATATGAAAATTTCAGTTAACAAGCTTTTACAATAGATTGATTATAGTTTTTGTTTTGTTTTTGCTTTGGAATGCTCTTCAACATATATACTTGTTCATGTGTGACTTTAAATGAAGCTAAGCATTGTTGGCAATAGAAATTTAATAGCAGAACAATTGAAAACCCAAAGCAAAAGCTATTTATCTATCTTAATTTGGGAGTGAGAACTTGGTTTTGTTGCATTACTCAATCAAGGTTTAAGGTTTGGCTACCTTTTCCCTAATTTTTTTTTTTCAATTTCTTGAGTTCTGTTTTGTTTTGTTTTCTTGAACTGATTATGTTTTTTCGATGACTGCATGCTAAGTACTTGGCTACCCAATATCAGAACATAAGTTGGCCTAAAAATTTTGAAGAATATGTTTTTATGTTGTCACTGCTTTCACTGCCATCTTTTTGACTTCTGTTTGTGCTGATGTTGGTAGCATGTACAATTGTGCTATTTTTTCTTTTATTAAAGAAAATCTTATTATTTCATTGTTGTCTCGTAAAATTGTTGGAAATTTGGAATTGCTTTAGTTTTTTACCATTTTTGCGGTAGCCTAATAGAAGGTTGGAATTCTCCACAAAGTTTTTTTCACTACAATTCAAACTAGCTCAGTGATGACATTGTGTTGGTTTTTGAGAGATTTTGGTTTGTAATAGTGAGGGTTCTATAGTTGCTAATTTCAATTTTAAGCCAGTTTTGTATATTTAATTTGTGAATTTTGTTTATTCATTTGTTTTTATTGTGTATGTCTTAGTGTTTTGGATTGAGTACTTATAGATGCTTTAATTTAATTTATTTATTTTATGAATAGAAGATTACATAATAAAAAGCTTCATGAATTCCATAACTTGGGTGTGTGTATAATCTAATCTATCTCTTTGTGTAATTTTGAAGCAAAGCCTAAAATATTTGAGGAACTTTAGTGTAATTAATCTTGATTCTTGCTATCTTATTGAGTGCTTATGTTTAGGTGCTTTTCAATAAAGGTATTTCAGTTAGTATTGATTTCTGCTTAGTGTAGTTGTTTTGATTTGGTTTGGTTTTGGATATATGGTTAATATGGTTTTGGGCAATTTTTCAATCAGCATAAGAGTTTTTTCCTGTGCATATGCATCATGCTTCTTAAGTGACCATTTGAACCTAAGAGTTTACAAACTTTTCACTCAACTTTCATCAAGAACAATTTTAGGTTTACTTATCTCTCTTCATTTATTATTGATTTTTTTCCCCTGGGTTTGTAGGTGGAAAGGTGTTTCCTTAATGCAATCCAAGTCTTAGAAGATAAGGTGTGACCAATATATAGTTTTTACTTTATTGAAATCTCTTTGATTTTGTGCTTTCATAGATTGTGGTGAAAAGGTTCAAATCAGTTGAATCAGGGGGTTTTGAATCTTTTGATACAATGACTTGCTTTGGTCTTTAATTTTGCATATTTATGTAAAAATAATTGAATTGTCCATTCAAATTGAGGTTAGGGAGAGGAATTACCATATTCATCTTACTTAATTTGTTTCTTAATATTTTGCGTTACATTGTTTACTAAAATGGGTTTGTTAGTGGGGATTGAAAATGTTTCCAATCCTTAGATAGTTAAAAGTAGAAACCATAGACATGTTTGATGCCTGTAACCCATTGTTATTAATCTGAGTGACATCTTTGAGAAGAGGATCCCATGAAAATTGCATTATCAAAATTTAAACCATAACTGAAATATAAAAGTTGCGTTTTATAATTTAAAGATATAACATTAAACCTAAAGCATAAGAGTTGGACATAAAGAAATTACATCTCCATAGACTTATAGGGATAAACTTGGTAATAGATGTGTTGTCTCATATAAATTGTGTATTCATTTATTTACGTTTTAAATACAGGTGAATATTATGATGAGGAGGTTTCTGGTAGAGCGCATGATCTTGCTACCTTAAATAGACAATCTATATTAGTAGTTAAATGAATAACATATTCAGTTTTATACAAGGATGAGATTTCTCAATTATATACAAAAAATTGTAATATTCAGTTTGATTTTTATACATGGTTGAGATTTCCCACAATTAAACTGGCTTTCATTTGGGTTCTATTCAATATTTTTTTGCTTTAATACAATTGGTTGGCTTCACCCATGATTTCTTACATTTTCATATTTTTACATTATAAACATTGTCTGCATTTTCCTTTGGTGTAGTAGGTCATAAAAAAAAATTTAAATTGATAATTTGATATAAATTAGTGGCACTACATTTTTGGAATCACTCCTATAGTGAAAATGTGATTTTTTTTTTTTTTTTTTTTTTTTTTTTTTAAAGGCTAAGTGAATTCTGTGAGACTATTTACTACTGTAGTTGATGTAATTCATAGGTTATTACTATAGGATTTGAATTTCATGATATTTTAATTATTAATTATTGTTAATTGAAGACATTGGTACTTGCTTCTGGCAAAAACAAAGACAACTATTATCTCTCTTGGACCATCTTGAATTTATTTTGTTTATCTTTTTGGAACTTTGGATCATGCTTTAAATAGTTAACTCTTCTTTTTAAGAAACAAAATAATTAACTCTTGGAGTCGAAAGAAAGAAAAAAAAATCACTTTCTTTCATTTTCTTAGTGCATGTTTGATGAAGGAAAACATTTTTTTTTGGGTCTATTTCAAATTTTGTTGAATGAGCAAGAAATTTCAAGATTACATTTAATTGTCTCTATGTAAAACTTCTTGAATTTAGGTTTCTTGCAATTTTTTTAATTTTTAATTTTTTTTTTGGTATTATCTAATTATGAAAATTTTAAATTCCTAGGGTTTGTCTTTTGTAATAGATAAAAGTATCCTGCACATTGTGCGGGTTATAAGCTAGTTTTATGTAATTGGCTAATCTTTTGACAAAATGCACTTTACTTGTAATTGGGTAGATTTAGGATGGGTTTAGTACTTTAAGAAACATGTTGTTCAAGCCAAGTATTAAAGCCATTAAGATTGGACCAAGAAACAAGTGAAGAAAAGTTGTTCATTAAAGCTTAACAGATACCTTAACAGAAATAGTATCTATCGAAACTTAAGTAAGAAAGCTCGACAAAAGCTGAATCTATCGAGATTTATGAAATTAGAATTTCCAAATTTAATTTTTGGCTCATGCTGACATGTATGTGTATGGTTTCTTTTCTCACAACCCTAGACATATATAAGGCTTATTTTAAAGGCCGTCATACATGGAGAACACGTGTAGAAAGTGACCTAGTTCCTTATTCTCTCTGCAAGAAGTTACTTCGTCTTTTATGCCTTAGGGTTTGTAACTAAGTACTTCTTGATCTTCATTGTTGATGAAGTGAAGAACTTTGCAACCAACAACATCTTTAAGTTGCTAAAGTTAGTCACGTACTAGGATCCGTGCATCATTGGTTAGTCACGTATTGGGATTCATGCAAAATTATGACGTTCATATATTGAAGAGTTCAAAGGTTCTGAAGCGGTAGAAGGTTTCTGCTGTAATTTCATCTATGGGGATTGTAAAGTCTAGGGATAAAGATTTTGTACTAGATCTGAAACTTCTCTTTACTCTAGTGAATTGCTTTTTGGGATGGTTTCCCCCCAGGTTTTTTACTGCGAAACTAGTTTGTTTCATTCATTTTCCTGGGTCATCATATCTTGTCTTATTTACTATTCCATTGTGCATGATATTAATGTTTGTTTGTTGTAACAATGTTTATTCATAATAAATCTAATTAAAAACTTGGGTTTAAAACTTGTTAATTCTATCAATCGGGGTCTAAATTTCCTAACATTAAGCTTGCTTTATAGCTTTCCTGGACATGTGCGAACCTAGGGTAGTAAGACTTAATTTTTGCTATACCTTTATTTGTGCTTATATCTGTTGTGCTTGGAAAGTCTTTCCCCTTTCATTTCAAAATGCATGACATCACCCCTCATATTGAGTCAAACCTAGGCTTAGCATTGAAGGCCTTTACTGGATGCATATACCTTGGATAGTTACTAGATGCCGAATTGCAGCCTTTTTCTAGGTCCATGGTTGGACAGGATTATGCTAAAAAGGCCCCCTTGATCTACTCTATCCCACAACTTCTATGAAAGGAAGGGTTAGATGATCAAGGTCGCCCCTAAGAATAGGACCATCTTACCAATTAAGCCATGTCTCATATAGTTGGCCTAGACTATGTCAAACCCATGAGCACTAGGTAGAGCCAAATCCGAGTGAACATGCCAACCTAGGGTAAGGTATCCTTCATAGGATTGTTTTTAAAATGAGTTGAGGGGAAAATGTCTTGTTTTCGTTTGCAGTTTTGCCCTTTTTGCTTGCATCAAAGAGTCATGCTCTACTCCAGGTTTTATTTATCCTGTTTACACATTAGATCGTACCCGGTCCCTAAGCGTTTCCAACCCTACAAGGGCATGCATGCATATACTAATGGCTCCGTCATATAAATGTGTACATATAAAATTTGTGGCTAGTAGCTGGAACTCCATGCCAAGAAGGACATTGCCCAGGGTTAAAGATCTTCCCCAAGAAGGAAAAGCTATCGAGAATGAAGCTTTTCATTGTAAATTTGAATTTCTATGCATTGTAAAAGGCCCATTGTTGGGGCCACTGCCTATAGCCCATGATCTTGGGGCATTGTAAAAAGTCAAACTTTGTAAAAGCATTACTTTTCCATGTAATCAAAAGAGAAGGGGTTGTCCCACAATTTCAAGCATGATATGAAAGTTCTAGTTACTTGCCAAGCTTGTTCATTAATTCTACATCACTATAGAAACTCACCATGATAAATACCCGATCAAGGGTCCAAGCCATTATTTTGAAATGATTGATGCATTTTAAATGAGCAAGAACCTAAACTAACTTCATGTTTGTTTTGCGTTTCCACATTGTTAAATTTTCAAATGTACCTTATTTCTCTCCAATCCCATTCTTTTCCTTTCCAGGATTCTAGAGAGAAAAGATTGCTAAAAGAAAATGGTTCAAGTTACCATCACATTGTAATCCTATCACCACTAGGTCTCATGCTAAAGAGATGTCTATTAGTGGTCCTTCCCCTATCGAGGAAAACACTTATGAAATCGCTCTTCTGAAAGAGTAGATGGTAGAAATGATGTGCATGATGCAATAGCTGGTTGTAGGAGGGAACCGAGGATCATCTGGTCCCACTCTAGAGGGCTCTGCACCCCATTTTGAAAAATGAGAACCGGCCACCGCCAGAGCTGAATTAGGACCAAACTACACCACCATTCACCCCACAAGGGAATAACCAAGAACTGGATCCTCCTAAGGAAAAGACCTCAAAGTCTAGTTATGGGCAGGTCAAAAGTCAAGTGGAGACACTAATTAAGAAAATCAGAATCATAGAGGGCTCCGACGCTTAAGAAAGTGTCAATATAGATAGTCTGACCAATTTCCCTCAGGTCATTATGTCTCCCAAGTTTAAGGCACCCGAGTTTGTCAAGTATGATGACACTGGAGGTCCTTGCACCCATCTGCGCATGTTCTATAGGAAGATGGCACCCTATGGAGACAATCACCCGTTGCTCTGCCAGAGTTTTCCTGATAGTTTGATTAGCCTTGCAGCAACCTAGTATGTGAGATTGGAAAAGACTTCTAGCTGGAGAGAGATTGCCAATGCATTCTTGGAGTATTACCAGTTCAATACTAAGACAGTGCCCAATCACACTGTTTTTCAGATGACAAAAAAGAAGAATAGGGAATCTTTCCATGAGTATGACCAAAGGTAGTGCGAGCTAGCCCCCCAAGTGCTTCCCGCTATGATGGAAGATGAGATGATTAAGTGGTTCATTGATAACCTTAAGCCTCCTTAATACGAGAAGATGATCAGTGCCCAAGTCATTTAATTTGCAAGACTAATTCCTATTGGGGTGTGCATTGATGAGGGTATTAAAAGCAAAAAGACAGTCGATCTTGAAGTTTTGAATTCTATGATAGAACAACAAGTAAAGAAGGCAACCGAACACAAAGGGAAGGAAGCCGATGTTCATGTGATTGACAAAGTACCTGAAGGGCCCAGGGGTTCTATTTCTACTTACGCGGCCCCAAATGCCTGGCCTTATTCGCAATAGGTTCAGTCAGCCCAAGCACCTTACTAAGCATTCAATCAAAGGGGAAGGCCCAATCCACCCTGAGATCCCAAGGTAGAACCACAGAAATTCACTCCGTTACCCATGCCCATGGCAAAGCTTTATGCTTATCTGTTGGAGAAGAAGCTGGTGACTTTAATTTTCGTGAGACCTAGAGACGATCCTCTTTTACCCGGTTTTGATCCATCTAAGAAATGTGAACACCATTTTGGAGCCGAGGGACAGTCCCTAGAAGAGTGTGCACATTTGAAACACCGAATCCAGGATCTCATCTACAACAAGTTAGTACAATTTGACAACCCGGCCAGGCCAAATGTCAACACTATCCCCTTGCCTCCTTACCAGGAAGGGAATGTGAATGCTATCTCTATAATGGAGGAGAGGATCTCTGATTTCTCATCCCTTTCATTCCCTTGAAAAGCCATGCTACAGGCCCTAGCCCAAGAAAGTCACATGGTTCTCAAGAACATAAAAGCTCCAGGTTTTGACTGAGGAGTCTACTCATTCTATGATAGTGGGGACCAACATGCCCTATTCGATTATAGAGTACTCCGAGAACAAGTTTAGAGTCTAGCCGACTGTGGTATCATCTGGATCAAAAGAGAATCTGTGCAAAGTAATGATTGCATGGTAGCCAGCCTATGCCCTCCAAACACCCATGCGTTAACTAGCCACAGTGCTATTTCAATAGGATCAAGGAAAGATTGGGATGAATACTTACGAGAGCACTTATGCAAGATTCTGCCAGCTCCTCTGACTTTAGTCGTTATTGAAAATATTACAGAATCACTTGTGGATTCAGGGGTGCTAGCTTCGAAGAATGGATAAACCATGCTAGTTGTTGAAGGCTTTGCTCCTCTAGTCTTGGCACTTCCTACATTCGCAGAGCCATCTCCAGGATATATCTAGAAAGGAACCCATGTCATCCCTGCCATTCGAGGTTTAGATCCTTTAATTCTGCCAAGGTATATCCAAGGAATTTTTAGGGCTCTTAGCCCAAAAGCTTTAGAAGCTGCTTTGCCTAGCCCAGTCTTCATCGGTCCAAAGATGTTCTCCTTGGGGCCAAATTTGTAGATTCAAGAAGCTGTGGTCATCCATATGTCGAAGCCCTTCCCTTACCAAGATAGCCATCGTGGCCCATGGAAGTATGATGTGACTTTGATTTCCATCCGAATTGGAAAGGAAGAGGTTTGCTCTAATATCTCTTTAGGCCTAGGCGAACTCACCAGGGGCGGTCAATGTTATACTCCTGAGGAACTACAAAAAAGGAGGAAAGAGATTGGCAAGAGCACAACCGAGCCAGTCAGGAATAGGGTTATCACTGAAGAAACCAAGGAATTCTTGAAAACCACCCGAAAGGCCAATTACAGTGTGATTTAGTAGTTGAACAAATCTCCAACACAAATTTCTATTTTAGCCCTATTGCTATCTTTCGAGGTCCATCGTGAAGTTATATTGAAGGTGTTGAAGGAAACACATGTTCCTACCGGTATTACGAACTCCTCCTTCGAGGGTATGGTATCATTGGTGTTGGCCACCAACCAAGTCTCATTTTCAGATGATGAGTTGCCTCCAGAAGGTAGAGATCACACCATGGTCATGCATATCGTAGTCAAGTGTGAAGACTGTTGGATAAACACATGTTTGTATTGCATACAAAACATACACAGCGAAAAATTAACGAATCTACTTCATTCGCAATTGATAACATATACTATGTAAATTTCAGAATTTAAGAACAAGAGAGCATATCTTGGTGCGGTGAAATTCAAAACCAAAGATTAGAAGTACTTGGGAACACTTTGAATCTTCACTCTAATTCCACTTGTGCCCAAGAAGTGTGATCTCTCAATCAGATTATATGCATGTGTTCAAGGGAGAATAAGAGAGTGGCTCACACTCACATATACACCATTTCATTCTCTTATCAAATTATGTATGTTTCTTTCCTTGTAACTGATTATCTAATTGGGCTAGCCTTTTGTGCCATTCCAATTGGGCTTTAGTATATGGTTTGGAGTAGGACCAAAAGGGAACAAATAAGACACTAGCTCCAATGGGTTTTAGGCTTTTTTGTCAATTCTTGAAAAGCCCAAAATTACCATTAATTATATTTAAGACCACTATATAAATATGATTGCACTCTACGCCTTACTAATAAATTACATCCCAAGACTTTATTATACATACAACGCCTTCATAAAATATTTGTAGTAATACAAAGTCATGAATGTTGACTGCCACTTTGAAGATTACTACATCTTAATCCTTGAGTATCCGGTTTAATCCTTTAAGTTATTCATCATATATTTATGAAATTTAATTTCATAAATATATACTTTAGTAACTTCTTACTAAAGTAGTTAGGCCTAACATTCTGAATAACCAAATCCATTAAACTTATCTCAAGGGAATACTTTATATCTTCGTTAAGAGATTATGAATTCCATCTTGAGAATATATATTCCTTCAACACCAAATGTGGCTACCCAACATAATCACAACATAATGTCATATATAGCATCATACAATAGGATTTAAAGGGCACATATCCTAACAATCTTCCACTTGCCCTAAAGACTATTGTGCACTAATCTAACTCCCATACCCTCCAAATGTGACTCAAAAGTCCTTTGGGACAAGGCTTTGCTAAAGAGATCTGCTAGATTATTTGCACTATCAATCTTTGCTACAACTACATCTCCTCGAGCAATAATCTCTCGAATGATGTGGTACTTTCTTTCAATATGCTTTCCTTTCTTGTGATTCCTTGGATCCTTGGATTGTGTAACCACTTCACTATTGTCGCAAAACAATGTGATAGGAACTTGCTCTATTCTCATAGCACCAAGATCAGAAAGGAATTTCTTGAGCTAAACAGATTCCTTTGCCGCTTCACAAGCAACAACATATTCAGCCTCCATGTTGGAGTCAGCAATATAAGATTGCTTAACACTTCTCCAACTTATGGCTCCACCTCCTAAGGTCAACACACAACCTGAAGTGGACTTTCTGAAATCAAGATCTGATTGAAAATCTGAATCCGTATAACCAATGGGAATCAAATCCTCATTATGGTAAACAAGCATATAATCTCTTGTTCTACATAGATACTTAAGAATATGCTTTATAGCTTGCCAATGTTTTGGTCTTGGATTTGATTGATATCAACTAACCATGCAAACTAAATAACAGATATCTAGCTTAGTACAAACCATGGCATACATGAGACTTCCCACTGTAGAAGTATAAGGAACTTGTCTCATAGACAAAGGAACTTCATTCAAAGGTTTCAGATCTCCTTTAAATTCTTTATGCAGCAACTGAAGCAATCACCAAGTTCTTGACATGAATCTTGATAACCCTAAGTGTGTATGAAGGTAAACACCTCTAGATCTCACAAGAGATTCAACACACAGCATATCAACAACCTATAAAATGTAGCTAGGGTTTTTCCTTTTATACTTGGAGTAAAATATAAAACCCTACACATCAAACCGAGCTTGGACTGAGTTGGAAAAAAATCTGCAGAAAATTAATCTGCACAAGGTTTGATCAATCGAGCCTTGCAAATTTAGCCAATAAATCCTGCAATTCACTCAATTCCACCTTTACAAATAAACACACTTTGAGCAGCCTAAATCTAGACTATAATTTTTTTATCATGGTTTGCCAACACATTACACATTGAAGTTCTAATACATTTAGTTCCTATAGTCTTAGAACCTAACAATCAACATAAAGCACTAGGAACATTACTACTTTATCTTGATGTCTTTTGTACACATATGGTTCATCAAGATTTTGTTCAAAACCAAATTACCTGATTGCTTGATCAAATATGATGTTCCATGACCTAGATGCTTGCTTATGTCCATAAATGGATCTTTTCAACTTGCAAACCATATGCTGTTGGTTTTCTGCTATGAAACCTTCTGGTTGCGTCATATAGATTTCTTCTTCAAGATTGCCATTTAGAAATGCTGTCTCGACATCCATTTGCCAAATCTCATAATCATAATGAGCAGCAATGGATAAGAGAATTCTGATAGATTTAAGCATTGCTACTAGCGAAAAGGTTTCTTCATAATCAATACCTTCTTTTTGTGTATGCCTTTTCGCCACTAGCCTTGCTTTAAAGGTTTCCACCTTTCCATCTATGTCTCTCTTCCTCTTGTAAACCCATTTGCAACCAACAGGGTTAATGCCGTTAGGCGCCTTTACAAGATCCCAAACTTGATTGGAATACATTGAATCCAATTCAGATTTCATAACTTTGACCCAATGATGTGCATCTATATCATTCATTGCCTCTTTATAATTGTAAGGATCAGATTCAGCCTCTTCTGAGATAGTTTCATAAGTTTCTCCTAGACCTATAAATCTTATAGGTGGCCTTATAATCCTCCCACTACGACGAGGCACTTGTGTACTAGTCATCTCATGAGTAGAATATTGTGGTGTATCTAATGCAACCACATCATCCCTAGTTTCATCCATTGGTTGTTCAATTGCAGGTTCATCTAATTCAGCCAAGACAACTTTACTTCTAGAATTAAAATTATTCATATAATCATCATCCAAAAATTTGGCATTGGTGCTAACAAACACTTTGTTATCTTTATGATTATAGAATAAATAATCCTTAGTTTCCTTTGAATACCCTAAAAACATGCATACTTCTGTTTTTGCTTCCAACTTATCAGACTTCCCTTTCAACACATGTGCTGGACATCCCTCAATGTGGAGATATTTCATACTAGGCTTGCGCCCACTCCACAATTCCTTAGGTGTGTTGGGAACTAATTTTGATAAAACTAAATTTCAAAAAGGCATTGCAGTTTTTATTTCATATCCCCAAAAGGAAATTGGTAAAATTGAATAACTCATCATGGACCTAACCATTTCGAAAAGAGTCCTGTTCCTTCTCTCTGCTACACCATTTTGTTGGGGAGTTCCAGGTGCAATCAATTGGGATACAATCCCATTTTGAGTTAAGTAATCCTTGAAATCCCCAAGAAGGTATTCACCACCTTGATCAGATCGATTGGCCCTTATGTGTTTACTCAATTGATTCTCAACTTCAAACCTAAACTCTTTGAACTTTTCAAAGGTTTCGGACTTCCATCTCATTAGGTACACATAACTATATCTTGAGTAATCATCCGTAAAAGTGATGAAATACTCATAACCCCTTTTTCTTGGGTTGACATAGGACCACATACATCTGTATGAACTAGTTCAAGCAACTCTTGGGCTCTTCTACCTTTTGTACTAAAAGGTCATTTGGTCATTTTGCTTCCAAACAAGATTCACAAACTAGAAATCCATCAAAGTCTAATGGCTCTAAGAGTCCATCTTTGATCAGTCTTTGAATTCTGTTTGAATTAATATGACCCAAACGTAAGTGCCAAAGATATGCATCATTAGTAGAAGGAAACTTTCTCTTTAATGATTTTACATGAGAGTTATTATCTAATTCAGAATTGTATAATTCATGCTTATCAGAAGTTAAAATATAAAGACCATCAACACTATTGCTAGAACAGATAAACACTTTATCCTTCTTTATTACAACATTGTCTTTTAGGATAACACATTATCCATGTTTACCTAAATAAGTTGCAGAAATTAAATTCCTATGAACATTAGGAACATACAGATAGTCTTTCAATATTAAAACTTTAGAATTAAAACACAAATTAAACACTCCAACAGCTACAACTGGAATTCTACTCCCATAAGCCAAAGTAAGAAACAATTCCCCTTCATTCAGCTTTCTGGTCTCCTGGAACCCCTGCCAAGTATTGTAGATATGGTTAGTACTACCTGAATTCACACACCAGGAATCCGTGGGACTTTGTACTAAACATATTTCAGGAAGGAATGAACTTTTCATACCCTTATTATTGGCAGCTCTGAATTTTGTACAATTCCTCTTCCACTGACCTTTCTCGCTACAATGAAAACACTTTCCTTTAGCGTAGTCCTTTTTCTTTCCCTTGTTGGAAACTCCTAAGGCAATTTGTTTACCATCTTGCTTCGTGAAGTCCTTTTTCTTCTTCTTCTTTCCCTTGCCTTTTGACTTTGGTTGAGAAGTAGAAGCTTCAGCTATATTGGCATCAACCCTGGATGTACCAAGAATGCCTTCCATCACCACCAATTCATTCATTAATTCAGACAATGTATAAATCTTTTTGTTCATATTATAATTAAGTCTGAATTCCTTGAATGATTCTAGTAGTGACTGGAGTGTCATATCCGCTTGAGATTCTTCATCAATATTGGCACCTAAAACCTCCAGTGTATTCAGGTAAGAGATCATCCTAAGAAAATGCTCCCTTACTAAAGTACCTTTAGCCATTTTGGTATTATAAATTTGCCTCATAGTTTCTTGCCTTGCAGAACAGCCTTGCTCACCAAACATCTCCTTCAAACTTAGCATTATGTCTGAAGCTAATTCTACATCCTGCATTTGATGCGGTAGAACATTTGAGATAGATGCTAGGATATAGCACTTGGCTGTCTCATTAGATTTCTGCCAACGATCATATCGCTGTTTTTCCTCAGGAAGAGCATCTAATGATGGAAAGTTAGGACAAGGTTGACTAAACACATACTTGTGCTCTTCAGCAGTTAGAACAATATCCAAGTTTCTTTTCCAGTCAACATAGTTGGACCCAATCAGTTTGTTTTGATTAAGAATAGCAACAAGTGGGCTAAATGATGCCATGATTAATCTGAAAACAATAAACATGAATATAATAAGTAAACTAGACATTATCAATTTAGCATATAAGCATATAGTATGGAACCTTAATAAAACCATAATATAATATATGCAACGACAACCCAATCCATGTTATAATTCCTTGGTAGCAAGTATATTATAAACATCATGATTGATTGAGAACTATTCTCATTATTAGTGCTATCATGATAACTCTTATCAAACACTAATAATATGCCCTATTAACTTTAGCCTCTAAGTAATAATGACATAGCTCTTTTGGGAGGTTAACATTACACTTAGTCTAGTGTACACCATTATCTAGAATCATGTGTAGCCACATTTCATCTCCCTTAGAGTGTTCAAACTTGTAGTACCATGAAACAAAACACCCTACTTTGGGATCGCGAGGCATATACACCAAGACAAGGTGCTTGTTCACACTACTTTAAATGGGTAAGTTCAATCTTGTAGTACTATGAAGTAAACACCCTCCTTTGGGATCGCGAGGCATATACGCCAAGACTAGGTGCTTACCCACACTACTATGAACCGATAATGGAGGCCGTAAGATCTAATCCTTGTATCTCTCTCTCACTAGATATTTAAAAATAAAAAATAAAAAAATTTAATTAGAAAACATGCATAATCTCATTACACATAGCCTTGCACTTTTAAATATGAAAACACTTAGTGAAAATTCAAAATTCACAACTTTCGATCGATTGAATGTATCCTCGATCGATCAAAATTATGAAGAAAATTTTAATAAACTTTCTGGATGACTCAATTGATTCTCGATTCCTATTTGATCGAAAAAAAAATAAAATTCAATTGATCGAAAGGAATTCTCGATCGGTTGAAAATTAAATAAATTCATCTCAAAGTCTCAAGTTGACTCAATCGATTCTTGATTCCTATTCAATCAATCAAAAAGGAACATTCGATCGATCGAAGGGAATTCTCGATCGGTCGAAACTCGTGAAACTAAATTTTCTAGAATTTTCACTAAGCAGTTTTCAATAATTTTTCATGAACAAACTACCATCATATGAACATAATAGACTGAGTTTGAGATCAAAACTGAATTCCATTGATGCTATAGCCTTAAAGTTCAATTTAACATAATTAATATCAAACTTAAAAAACATCATAACATCAATATCAATTTTTATCAAACAGTAATTTCAACAACCATGCAAAAAATTGATTGTAGAATCTTCTAACATCATGAAATTACTATTTTTAATTCCAAAACTCACAAAACATATTATACAAATTCGAAATTGAAGACTGCTTTTATACCAACTGTTGGAAAAACACATGTTTGTATCGCATACAAAATACACGCAGTGGAAAATTAATGGATTTACTTCATTCACAATTGATGACATGTACTATGTAAATTTCAGAATTTAAGAACAAGAGAGCATATCTTGGTGTAGTGAAATTCAAAACCAAAGATTAGAAGTACTTGGGAACACTTTTAATCTTCACTCTAATTCCACTTGTGCCCAAGAAGTGTGGTCTCTCAATTAGTTTATATGTATGTGTTCAAGGGAGAATAAGAGAGTGGCTTATGCTCACATACACACCATTTCATTCTCTTATCAAATTTTGTATGTTTCTCTCCTTATAATTGATTATCTAATTGGGTTAGCCTTTTGGGCCATTCCAATTGGGCTTTAGTATGTGGCTTGGAGTGAAACCAAAAGGGAACAAATAAGACACTAGCTCCAATGGATTTTGGGCTTTTCTGTCAACTCTTGACAAGCCCAAAATTACCATTAATTATATTTAATACCACTATATAAATATAATTGCACTCTAGGCCTTATTAATAAATTATATTCCAAGACTTTATTATACATACAAACCCTTCATAAAATATTCATAGTAATACAAAGTCATGAATGTTGACTACCACTTTGAAGATTACTACATCTTAATCATTTAGTACCCAATTTAATCCTTTAAGTTATTCATCATATATTCATAAATATATACTTTAGTAACTTTTTACTAAAGTAGTTAGGCCTAACATTCTGAATAACCAAACCCATTAAACTTATCTCAAGGGAATATTTTATATCTCCGTTAAGAGATTATGAATTCCATCTTAAGAATATATGTTCCTTCAACACTAAATAGGGTCGCCTAACATACTAAGGTTTTGATCGTGACTTTAGATCTCACTCCTGATATATCAAAGCAACCTACACTTCATGATCATGTTCATTTTTGTCTTAGGATTAAGAGTTGATGTAAATAGAAGTTGTGAGATTTATTATTCATTTGACAGTGGTTAGTAGAATAATAAATCTCACAGCGGTCCAGTTCAATATGTCTTAACACTTAAAATACATCAACATATCAACTAGAAGTCTCCACTTCCATGATCAAGACAAATCATCTTAGTTGATATGTTATAGTCTTCACAGATGAAATGCCCAATTTCATCATCGACTACGAACTATAATTCTGAGTTTACAAAGAACTTGTGATTTATATCTTCTGTAACTAAATCACACAAATCACAAACTATGAATCTCATAGACTATATGATAATGTCCAAACATTCATGTTACCATTATTTTAGGTTGTTCTATGTTCGTTACATGCGTGGCTTGCTGTGGTTTTATTTGAAGATATTATGGCCCATGCCAATGGAAGATGTACCCCAAAGGGAAAGAAAAAGATTCGTCTAGAACAGGATGTATCCTTTGGAACCTGAGATATTGATATGCATAGACTTTCATTTACCATTTTATTTGTATGATCTTGCATTTTCAAAGCATTTGCGAACATCTTCATTAAACATGCCTGTTTTGTGCCTTTCTAATCCTTTCATGCATTCATCATTATGCATCCAAAACACAAATCTCATAGATATAAATATCTACTAATAATCAATATACACAAAAACATCTTTGTTTCCACATGTTTTCTATTTTTAAGCATGCCTTGCAAACTAGACTATGCTTTAAAAACCCAAAAGTGGAAGGCCGTACGCAATTGCCTGGCAATTTACGACAGATCTTTCCATACACAATGGAATACTAACTACGTAGCTCATGTGCAAAAATGAAAAGAAACAGAAAGACTCCAGTAAGTCAGACATGGCCCACATGGTCTACCACAGTCTTGCATAGCACCCTGAAGCCTGTGTGAAGAATTAGATCATCTAAAGAAAGGGTACGAAGCAACCATGCTACATCACAGCCCAAATCTTTGGCAATCTCTCTAAATTGGCCATATGAATGTCAAAGTCGAACCAGCTCCCTCTCTATATTGGGACTCAAGGTGCAACTCAGCCTCTCTATAACAAGCAAATCCTACAAGGTGCCAACCTCTGCAATAGCAACACTCAATGACACCTACTTCTCAGCTACCTCTGCCTGAAGGCGATGAAAAGCCAATTGTAGCTCATTAGGCTTATCAACTAGCCCATACTCTAAGCTCAAAGTGGAATGAATGAAAGATCTAGCCTCTAATAGCCTCAGTGCTAAATCATCAGCCTTACTAATCGCCTCAACGCGACTGGCCTCCACTATGGCCCTCTCCTCATCACTCGTCTGGCCTAAAATGGTGAATCTCTGAGTAAGATCTGCCAGCTCACTCTCCAAACTAGTAACTCGGGATCTCAACTGAATGCACTCTACCTCTGTGGCTAAAGAAGCCAAACACCTTTACTTAAGCTTTGCTCTAAGGGTGGCAAGTTCAACCTCATAGGCTCTCCCTATCTCATCATAATCCTCTATTGCAGCATCAAGAAGTTCCTTCCAGCAATCCCTGTTCCTGATAGCCTCTGTCAGGCACTCTCTTAAGTCTCTAAGAGTGCTCTCAACTCTGACCTCAAACTCTAGTGCATAATCCCTCAATATGTTAGCCCTAAAGTGAAAATTCCCTCAATTTTTGCACTAACAATGGTGCACGACAAGTTTAGTAGAAAACTTGCCTTTCAAAAGATTTTTTTTGCACAACCAAGACTCTACAAAGCCTACACTTGGGCAATTTATCTTTGCACGCCTTGTTCTGCGTCCCGAAATATCTTGAACCTCATTTTCAAAGCCTGATTCACCTGGTCCAGGGGTCAGTTCAGCCCCGGTTATCAATACATGTAATGGGACAATGCCAAGACCATTCCCAACCACTAATAGTAGTCCATCCAACATGGTATGAAGATCAAAACGATCAATTCCTTAAGGGAACTCTCCTCAAAGCATCGACCAGTTCAATCAAAAACCAAGACAATCAGTGCATTCCGCCGTACGGTGAGCCAAAATCCCGTTAGGGAGATTCATGATCATTATTAAGGTTGTCAAGAAACCCATATCATCCAGTACAATTCGAATCCCACTTCAAGTTGGTTGATTATTTTAGAACTATGCAAAACCCTACACTGGGGCAGTTTATTTTGCATGGTTCAGCCCACTTTCGACTAGTCAATTGAGAAGATGGATGAACAAGATGACATCCACACAGCCTATGCAAAATTATACAAGGTCTCGGAAAAACATGAGAAGTTGTATAGGTTGGCTACCAAGAAGCTCAATGAAGTGAAGCTTGAACAAGAGGAAATCTCCACGAAGTTTGATGAAGCCAATCAGACCATTAGAGCATTGAGATTTGAGAATAATTTCTTGGCTGAGAAGACCAAGAAGCTTGGTTAGTCATGTACTGGGAGCCGTGCAATTGAAAGGAGAGATTTTCACTATAGAACAAGTCCAATTAGGTATTGGGGTAAGGGTTCAACTATAAGTTGGTATAAGATATTGGGATTCCTTTACTTGTAACCGCTTGTTGTGATAATAGTGAATTCTCGGGAGTGGTGACCTTAAAATTACCTGGTGGGGTTTTTACCATGTAGGTTTTCCCCATTCGTAAACAAATTACTATGTCAATTTATTTTCCACTGCATTTTAACTTAGTTGGTAATTTGTTTGTGCGATCATGCTTATTGCATGCAAATTGGATTAATTAATTAACTTGGCTAATTAATTGGTTAATTCATCACAAAGGGTCAATGCATTCTTAGCCTATCAAGTGGTATCAGAGCAGGCACACTCTGATTAAGTTTTAATCTTTGTTGTGTGATCCATTAACCCCTATTTGTCATGGATAAAGGATAATCTCTTATTGTACCTCCTTTATTTGATGGCACTAACTATGCATACTAGAAAGTACACATGAGAGCTTTCTTGCAGTCATTAGATGAAAAGGGGTGGCAAGCTGTGGAGGTGGGCTGGACCAAGCCAAGGGAAGTGTCGGCCGATTGGGATGATGCTAAGATCAAGGCGGCTAACTTCAACAGCAAGGCATTGAATGCTTTATTCAGTGTGGTCACGAATGAGGAGTTCAAGAAGATATCCTCTATTGAAACTACGAAGGAAGCATGGACCATCTTCCAGACAACCTATGAAGGACCCAAGGCTATCAAGGATTCAAAGCTTCAGAGGCTTACCACGAGCTTTGAAGAGATTAAGATGGAGGAGGATGAGTCATTCAATGAGTTCTATGCCAAGCTCAAGAACATAGTGAACTCAACTTTTAATCCTGTGGAAACCATTCCCAAACCCAAGATTGTTAGAAAGGTGTTTAGATCTCTACCCGAGAGATTTCATGCCAAGATCACCGTAATTAAGGAATCAAAGGATATTGATAAAATTCCTTTGACAGAATTGGTTGGCAATCTGCAGACCTATGAGTTGGGTTTCACAAGGATAGGGAAATCTAGTAAGGGAAAGAGCATGGCATTGAAGGCCACGAGTAGTGACACTGATGAGTCTTCAGATGATAAAGATTCTAAAATGAAATCCTATATCACTTGGCAATTCAAAAAGTTTATGAAGAATGCCAATGGTAAAAGATTTAATAAAGACCGCGAGTAGTCCAGCTCGTCTTAGTTCAAGAACCAAGACAAAGGAAAGAAAGATGCTAGGGATGGCGGTTGGTACACTGTTTCCTCAGGACCAAAATGCTTTGGGTGTCAAGACTTTGGTCACATAAAAAAAGAGTGTCCTACATATCTCAATACCATTGGGAAGAGCAAGGTAGTTGCTGCTACGTTGAGCGACACCAAGCCTGAAGATGATTCTGACAATGAGGATGATGGAATCCTAAATGCCTTCACTGCCACAATAAATCCTACTGAAGGGATTGATGAAGATGTGGATGAAGAAGATGACTTGGTGGAGTCTAAATTTGAGAAGATGGATGAACAAGATGACATCCACACAACCCATGCAAAATTATACAAGGTCTCGAAAAACATGAGAAGTTGTATAGGTTGGCTACCAAGAAGCTCAGTGAAGTGGAGCTTAAACGAGAAGAAATCTCCATGAAGTTTTATGAAGCCAATCAGACCATTGGAGCACTGGGATTTAAGAATAATTTATTGGTTGAGAAGACCAAGAAGCTTGGTTAGTCATGTTTCGAGAGTCGTGCAATTGAAAGGAGAGATTGTCACTACAGAACAAGTCTAATTAGGTATTGGGGTAAGGGTTCAACTGTAGGTTGGTATAAGGTATTAGGATTCCTTTACTTATAACCACTTGTTGTGATAATAGTGAATTCTCGAGAGTGGTGACCTTAAAATCACCCGATGGGGTTTTTGCTGTGTAGGTTTTCTCCATTCGTAAACAAATCACCGTGTCAATTTATTTTCTGCTACATTTTAACTTAGTTGGTGATTTGTTTATGCTACCACGCTTATTGCATGCAAATTGAATTAATTAATTAACTTGGCTAATTAGTTTGTTAATTCATCACAAGGGGTCAATACATTCTTGGCCTATCAAAAGTAATGGGCTGGCACAACAAGAATGCTGGCCAACAAAGCCCCAAAGAGGTAAAGATGTGAAAAGTGGGCCTAGGTAGTCCTGAGCAAAAAATTGATGAAGAAGTGGCTGGCACGGTAGGAGCATTTGTCCGCAAGCCCATAGGGTAACAAGCAATGAAAGGAAAGGTAAAGTTACAGCAGGTACGACAAAGCGATATGGCAAGATCAATAAATAAATAAAAAGCCCATGGACATAGAAAAGGAAGATATGAGCTTAGCATGAAGATAAGGGATTTTGCCCAAGCAACGCCCAGTCTAAGAAGGGGTAAAAGGCAAGGAATATGAGCCCAAAAGCCCACACATCCTTCATGCCACAAAAGATAAACACCAACCAACGCACGCAATAGAATCAAACAAACATGGAGACAACAAAAATGGTGTGAAGGCCAAAAAGAAACAAAGTTCAGACGAAGTGGAGCATACACAAGGGGTCAGGGCACTACCAACTTATACCCAGCCAATACATGGGAGCTGGGCCACAGGTCAAGGGTATCAGAGGGTGTGGTTAGCTTTAGGCACCAAATTGGTGAGTTTTGAAATATCATGGACTTGCCATGGCAATAGTCCAAACTTCAAAGTAAGTTAATAAAATTTACCCATATATATAGAGGAGGTCAGAAAGGGCAATTGCCTCTATTGCCTCCACCTCTAGGTGTAATGGCCTAATGGTAAATAACAATCATTATAAGACAAGCACCATAAGTTTCATTTATTGGTATTTATTGAAAAGAAAAGCATAATAATTGCCATGAATGGTGTTGATAACTATCTCATGATTTATTTTCCATAATCTTTCTACTCATTTTTAAAAGGTAATGTTAACGGATACCTTAAAGGCATTGATTTAGGAACTATATATTTTTAGAAACATTATATGAGAAAATGATTAAACGGTTAATTTATTTTATAACTTTTTTATTTTCCATGAAAGTAATATCAAAACTTTCCTAATATGATTTATTAACAATTACCCTAAAAGTACTCGTTAACATGACTTATTTTTAAAACATTCAAACCAAGGAAATAGGTATCTACTCTCTATTCAATGGCGGAGCCACATTGGGGCCAAGGATGCCATGGCCCCCCTAACTTTTTGAAAATTCCAATTACAACCCTAATAAAATGATAAATTATATATAAAAAAAAAATTATGTAAATTTAGTTTTTGTCTCCCCTTAGAATTTAAGGGGGAAAAATGGAAAATGTTTCTTTCCAAACTAATTTAGAGAGAAACCTTTCAAACTCCCCATATATATTTTTATTGAATATGAAATTTGAAAATCTAAATTATTGGGTTGCATGTTTTTAATATATCCTCCATGCTTGCAAAATATCAAGAAGATCACAAATCATTAGCTATATTACCAATCAAATGTTTAAATTTCAAGTTTTTGTACTCTAAAATTATGCATAAAAAATAAGTTTATTAATTGAATAGAAAATAACATGCGGTTGAATTAAATTTTACATATGTTTTAAGAACATAAAGAACATGCAATAATAAAAAGATATAAGGGGAGTGTGAAGTGTTTCTCTCTAAACTAGTTTGAAGAATATGTAATCCAACGGTTTAGATTTTCAAAATTCACATTCAATAAAAAGATATAACGGGAGTTTAAAAGAATTTTTTCTCTAAATTAGTTTGAAAAAAAAAACATTTTCCAGAAAAAATGATACAAAGGAAATAAAAAACCTAGCTCATTCCTTTGCTTGATCAATATATAGATCCTCCATTTTTATTTATTTATTCATTTATTTTTGGGAAAAACAGCCCCTCAAATCCATACACCAAAAATATCTATAACAAATTCTCGATAGTAGAAATTTATTAGTTGTTTATTTGAAAGAATAAAACTTGAATAAAATGAAAAAAAAAAAAAAATCCCTTCTCCACGCTTCAACGACTCAACAATTTGCTTTGGTTCAATGTTGGCGTCCACTCCGCTCCAACCTCCAGAACATCACTCTCCCCTTTTCTCAGTGTTTTTGCTTTGTTTTCTACTGAGATATCCCCTACTATTTGGTAAAGTCTCTCTCCTATTTTTTTGAAACAATGTTTATTATACTTTACATAATAGTTTTTTAAAGCTTGTAAATAGGGGTGGCAAAATAAGCCCAAACCCATTTGCCCACCCAAATTCACCCACTCTAATTAAACCCAAACCCACCCAATTATTAGTTGGGTTAAATGGGCATCAACCCAATTAGACCCAATAATTTTTGGGTTTTAACTAAAAGCCCATTTAACCCCATTTAGCCCAAAAACAATATACCCAAAATCAACCCAGCCCTTCCCACAAAAATTTGAAAAAAAAAAAAAAAAAAAAAAAAAAAACCCAGCCTTGGACGTTTCAAGGTTTCAAACACGTTGGTAAGTTTCTATAACTTTCCTTGTTCATCTCTAGAACTTTCCCTCATTTTCTCGACCTCCAATCACATTTTAATTGGAAACCCAACAGCTTTAGCGTTGAAATTTTCTCAAAACTCAAACCCCCAAAATTGAAATTTGCTACTTCAACATGGAAAGTTCAGTCCCGCTAATTCAAACCTCAATTTCTTCGCCCCTTAGCTTTTCGTAAACCCTAACTCTCTCTCTCTCTCAAATTCTTGTCCTCGATGATCAATTCGCCACTCTGAACTACAATTTCCAGTACCAACCTTGTTTTCTAATTATTAGGTTTTTCAAGTTTTGAAATTTTCCCTTGTTTTCTTGGCTCCCAAACAGACTCACAACACTTTTATTGTCTCTTTAGCGTGTTACTTTGGCTAAGCACATTGTTTATATTGCAAGCAAATTTGTATTAAATCTCTAAAAGACTTTGCATTGTTTTATTATCATATGCCAGCTTTGCTCTCTCTCTCTCTCCTTGCAATCAACTCGGCAATTGATCTTGATTTTCTCGAGGTCTGGTGAGTATTTTTTTTTTTTTTTTGAAAGTTTCAATTTTGATGTCATATCTGGATTACCCAGAAGAATTTTATGCTCAGAATTATGTTGTTCTTTGTAATTATGGAAATGGGTCACCTCAGAATTTTATGGGTTTGGCTTCTTTGATCAAATTTGATTACTTCTGCTCAATTTTTATATCATTTCTGGATTAGCCAGAAGAACTATGCTTAGAATTGTGTTGTTCTTTGTAATTGTAGAACTGGGTCACCTCAGAACTTAATGGGTTTTGCTTCTTTGATCAATTAATTACTTCTGCTCATTTGATTGCTAGTTCTTACATGGTTGGATCATGGAATTCTAAAACAATTTTTTTCTTTCTTTTTGTTTATTGTCATTGTTATTATTAAAACTTTTACAAATCTGATATGCCTCTGAAATTGCATTTTACCTTGGATGATTTGTCTGGGTGCTGGATAATTTGGCTTTGTTCAATGTTGATGACTTGGGGGAGTTGCTATATTTGTACTTAAATTTTTTGTGGTATTAGATTTCTCCTCCTCCTTTTATGTTACAATGCTCAAGAAACAACCGAGGTTACCTTGTCTCATGGTGCTCTTACTTTATCAAGTTGTCATACATTTTTAATAATTGGCATAAATTTCAGAAACTTTGTTATAAATCCTATATTTAGTAATTCTATGAATGAAGATGCACAAACAGGATCTCTAAGACATCCTAGAAGAGTGTTTATTTGAGTGGTCAGGTTTTAGAATGGTTCAAAATACTGAGTTTTTTTTTTTTTGGTTTTGTTTTCCTTTACATTTTAGATATAGATTCAATGAATGAAGAAAATGATGAGTATGGTGATACTGTTTCAAGTGCTCCAAAAAGAATGAGATGTAGGACTTCTTCTGTATGGTCGAATTTTGAAATATTACCTAAAGGTTCTGATGGGAAAGAGAGAGCAAAGTGTAAAAAATGTCAAAATTCTTTTGTTGCCGGTTCTAGTGGCACTACTTCTTTGTTGCGTCACAAAGAAAAATGCCATGAGGTTGACAATCAAAGTTTGTCTCATCAGCCTTTAGATCAAGCTACATATAGGGAAATGGTTGCATTGGCAATCATTAGGCACAACTATCCATTCCCATTTGCAGAACATGAGAACAATAGGTTGCTTAGTTGTTATTTGAATCCTGATGCTAAGACTATATGTAGGAACACTGCAAAATCGGATGTGATGAAAATATATAGGAGAGAAAAGGAAAATCTGAAGCATGATTTAAAGTCAATTATTGGGAGGTTTTGCTTAACATCAAATTTATGGTCTTCACCTAACACTGATGAGTACATGGTTCTTACAGCACATTATGTTGATGAACACTAGGTGTTGCAGAAGAAAGTTTTGAGTTTTTGTCATGTGCCACCTCCACATGGTGTTATATTGGTAGAGAGGTTGTTAGGTTTGCTTAAAGAGTGGGGCATTGAGAAGAGGGTATTCACCATTACTTTAGATAATGTTTCATATAATGATACTTTGGTGAGTCATTTAAAGAGACACCCTTCTTTTAGACCTTATTTACCTTATGGTGGTGAGTTCTTTCACGTGCGTTGTGGTGCACACATATTAAACCTTATCTTACAAGATGGATTAAAAGTCATAAATGAGGTTGTGTATAATTTACATGAAAGTGTTAAATATGTCAAAGGTTCGGATCATAGGAAGTTGAGGTTTGCTCAATGTCTTTCAGAGCTTCCTTTTTTGACAAGTAAGAAAGTACGCCAAGATGTCCCAACAAGATGGAACTCAACATACTTGATGATTGAGACTTGTCTTAAGTATCGAGATGCATTTTCTCACTTGAGTAGGATTGATAAATACTTTCTCAATTGCCCTTCAGAGGAGGAATGGGAAAGGGTGGAGAAGATAGCAAGGGTTTTGGAAACATTTTATGATATCACCAAGCTTTTCTCTGGGACAAACTACCCCACAGCCAACTTGTATTTCCATTGTGTTTGGAAGATTCAGTTGTGTATTATGGACAGTTGGAAGATGATGATGTGATAATTAGAGAAATGGCAAAAGAAATGAAAGAAAAGTTTGATAATTACTGGGAGTATTACAGTCCTGTGCTATCATTTGCTGTCATTTTGGATCCTAGATACAAGTTGCAATGTGTAGAATTTTATTATAGCAAGTTGTATAAGCAGGAAGCAATATCTATGGCAGCGAATCTTTGTGATACATTGTATGGCATCTTTAAGGAATATAAGAATTCTACTAGTGATATCTGCAATATGGTTGAAATAGCATCCAGTAGTGGTGGAGTGCATGGTCATTATGTTAGGCATGATGATTTCTCTAGTTTTGAGACATATAAGAGTCAACTTATTGGTTCATATTCAAGCAAGTCACAATTGGATTTATACTTGGAAGAGGCTCGATTTTGACCATAAGTTGCATGAGGATTTGAATGTTATAGGGTATTGGAAGTCTCATAGTAATCGTTTCCTAGAACTTTCCTTGATGGCACGTGATATTTTGAGCATTCCCATTACTACTGTTGCCTAGGAGTCTGCATTCAGTATTGGTGGCCACATTCTTGATAAGTTTCGCAGTTCTCTTTTGCCACAAACTACAGAAGCTTTGTTATGTGCTCGTGATTGGCTATATGGAGTACCAGGTATATCATATTTTTTATCACTTATGTGCTCACAATATTCATTAATCTGTATTTGATGTACTAATAAATTCTTTGCTTTCCTTTTTCAGCTGTACATGATTTTGAGGAAGAAAGCCTTGTGGAGGATTTTGGCAACTTGTGCCTATCTCAATCTAGTTCATATGTTGATGAGGATTAGGTGAAAGGAAGCTTTAAAGTTAGGTTTTTGTTGCTTATTAAGTGCTACATTGTTGGATAGGTTATTTTTCGTCTTCTTTTTTAATGTACTAGGTTTTAAGATTTTACTTTTGGTTGTTGGTGGTGTTAAATTTTAATTGGATCAGCAGCTGGTGTCTCCAATACTGCAAGAGGATACTGGTTGAAAAAGAAGAAGATGATTAACCTTAGGAGGCAGACTTTATTTTTACCTTTTTGAATAAACAAGATCCATGTTTTATTTTAATGGGTGACCTTTTTAATAGCAAATAGATGTTGGTTTCTGATTAGATGTGTTGAGTCCAAATCTTCATGGCTCCCACTTAGCTGCCCTATTGAGGAAATGCCACATTAAATTTTTTTGATTAGAAGGAAATATTATACTTATAGATTATTCATCATAAAAATTACAAAATGGATTCCTACACAGTGGATTATGGGTTCCACATTGTTGGAGACGAGCTTGAAAGCTCTTTACAAAGTATATAAAGTGAGGTATGTGTTTATAATTATAGATCGCCTCCAAATATTTCTAAGCAGGCCTTAAATTATTGTGCACGAAAGAAAACCCTGTATTGTATCAATCAGGTGGTCCTAATTGTCTTTGACTCAACGGCATATATATCATTAATCATATTAAAGCAACCATCCAAGAGAAATTGGAAGGAAAAAAATGTACGAACTAAATTACAATTGTCACCATATATGTTGTTATATTTTTAATCACGATGGTCCATTGAAGCAGTAACACATATGTATAATAACTTTATTTTCCTTCAAACATGTAAGGAAAAGAATTTCGAAACATTAATTTCAATAGAAATCTTAAGCATATCATAAATAAATAAATAAATTAGAGTGTCATAGAATTTCTTAACAAAATCAATGCACCTGCTAAAAAAAAAAGATGAAAAGACAGTGTGCTTGTACTTGGTCTTTTTTTTTTTTTTTTTTTGGGTTTTGGGGGTCTTTTGGTCATTTTTTGGGTTTCGAGAGTATTTTGGTCATATTATGGGTTTCGGGGAGTATTTTGGTCATTTTATGGGTACAAGGTGTATTTTGGTCATTTTATGGGTTTCGGGGGTATTTTGGTCATTTTTTGGGTTTCAGAGGTATTTTGGTCATTTTTTGAGTTTCGGGGGTTTCTTTTGGTCATTTTTGGGTTTGGGGGTATTTCGGGAGTATTTTGGTCATTTTATAGGTTTTAGAGGTATTTTGGTCATTTTTGAAGATTTTAGAGTACTTTGGTCATTTTCACTTTAGTGGCATTTTGGTAATTTTGATAATTGGGTGGGTTGGGGTTTACCCATAATAATTGGGTTGGGTTGGATTTGAGTTAGAAGCAATTAGTTAAATGGGTTTTAAATGAATAAATGAGTTTTATATGCCCAACTCAATTATGCCCACCCCAAACCAACCCATTTGCCACCCTACTTGTAAATGACGCCACTTCGTCTACAGTGTTTAATTGTGACTTATGGCTGGCACCATTTTCGAATATTTTATGTTATATTTTTTTGATTGAATATTTTATGTTATATTTAATTTAATAACAATGGTTACTATTTGTCTCTTTTTTTTTCTTTTTTTTTGAGAAACAAACACACACACAAGGGAGAGGGAAAGTGGTTCTAATACAAAGGCACACCACAACTTCACTCAAAAGCTATGGTAACTTTTAAGGGAGGGTGGGACAAGTTATACTACACACAACACACTCTCTTAAGCAATATGGGACAATTACCCATTCTTTTTTTTTTGGGAAACAAACACACACACACATAAGGGAGAGGAAAAGAGGTTCTAACACAAAGGCACGCCACGATTTGTCTGTTTATTTGACAGTAGTTTAAATAATTAAATTGTTATTGTTATATGTTTGTTTATTACATATTTATGTTTGATCCTCTCAAAAATATTTTATATTTGATAAAATAATATGTGTAATTATTATTATTATTTTATATAAGATAAAAATTTTACTCTAATCTAATCTGTGTATATGTGTATGAAGTTCCGTTTTAGAGACTTAAATCTTGACTTAAACCCTGGCTTTTGCCCCCCACACCCCACAAATACTTATACTTGTAGAATGACTATCGCGCCAAGGATGCGCGATGGTATGTGTAATTATTTCTATTGAGGCGTTAATATAAAAACAAATATACTCATAAGTTGTTTGCTTTTATTGATTGTACATAAACAATATTTTACACTTTTTAAAGTGAAAAAATGGCTTTATAATTAGTATATAAAATTTAATTTTTTTTTTTAATGTATGAGTATTTTAATGGGAGAAGCCATTTGCAATTAATGCATATTTTAAAAGAAAAAGTGTTCAAGTTTGGAGGCTATTGCTCAATCCTCTATACGTAATATTGAAACTTTAGATGCTGAACCCTGATTCAAATATGTGAACTAAATAAATGTTTATTTCCTCAAACATGATCCTAAATTAGGAAAACCAATAAGGTAATGAGTTTTTGAGTGATTGTTTAACTTTGTATAAAACAAACAGGCTACTATAAAATTTAGCTCAAGATCAATTATAAATAGTTTTAGTTCCATGAAAAAACCTAGAACACAACTTTATTGAATTAATTAAAGCTAACTTATATAATAATATTTTATTTAACTTAAGAATTTTGTAAATTATTATATTTAGCTTGGTCCTCCATAGAAAAAATTCTTTGCTTTGCCATTGTCCCTATTCTAGTCCCCTCCTCTCTTCTGCCTTCTATTATTATGGTCTTCTCTTCTATTCTCCTCTCATCTCCCTCAAAACTTCCATACATTAAAACATAGTAGTGTAACTTTATCAACAAAATATATATATATATAGAGAGAGAGAGTTGTGTAAGTAATTAATAGTTGTATATGTTAGGATAATATAGTGCAACTTTCTCTATTTTTTATTTTGAAAAATCTTATTTGAAAACATTATTATTGGATGGTGTGTCATGTGTGTATATCAGGATTATTGTAAAAATAAAAATAGAGAGCTTCATACGTACTAAATACTTCATGCAAGTATATATACATTTTGGGACATTCTGAAGAGAGAGAGAGAGAGATAAACAAATATGATTTAGCTAGGCTATCTCAAGTATTTATGCTAAAATAGAACCGCGCTCTGCCGTTCTGTAGACGTATAATAATTAGCATTGGAGGGAAATAAAGAAGAAGAAGAAGAAGAAGAAGAAAAAAGAAAGAAAGAAAGAAAGACAGGTGGGCGTAATGAAGTTACTGCAATATAAATAACTAGTTTGGAACAGCAATACAACTGCCCAAAACAGTAACAAGCAAGGGGATTACATTATTTTACAAATTATCAATTGATATTTGCTCTCTAAAACTAGCTACTGCGCGCGTACATATATATAACTCGGAGGTTACTAGTACAGTTGTGAACTGATCATCTGAAAATACTTCAGGAATTGGATTAGAACATATCTATAAAATGCTAGAAGAATTAGGTTGTCTGTATTTGGTTACTAGAATTAGGAATTAATAATTATGAACTCAAACTAGCATTAAATTACAATATGCATTAATTTAGCATAACTGGCTTTAGCAATGATTTATCGTAGCCACCATGTCTCTCGGTGATGTTCATTGGAACTGAAAGAACAAAAATTGAAATGAAGCACTTCTACTCCAAGCTCAGTGACAATTTTACGTGGAACTAGAGAGCCACGACAAAGGGGACAGGTTGCACGCTTGCATCCAACCCATCTATCTAAGCAATCTCTATGAAAAAGGTGCTCACATCTCAGCTCCCTAATCTCTTCTCCTTCCTCAATCTTGCACAAACAAACTGCACATTCTATTTCTTCGGTATCCCCCGGCTTGCACTTGAACCGGGCTATGCTTGCTTCTTCACTGATCTCTGGGATGTCATGCTGATAATGCATGGGGAATGATTGGCAAAGGAGGTAATTGCAAGTCCATTTCAAATGGAAAGCAATCAAAATTACGCTATTATACATGAGTGATGGACGAATGAGTTTAGAAAATTGGTTACGTACAATAGAGAAGGTGAAAATTAGAGGGAAAATAGTATAGGAATAGAGAAAGCTGGCAACATGCACATGTTTGCTAATTTTCTAAGAAAAACTAAATAACTTCTGCTCTGGTTTGGTAATTCCAGAAGCAAAATGGGAGGAATATATTTATAGACCTCGTATTCGAGAAGTTAGCTGGAAGTGAAGCTTAAAGTAATAACCTTTTGCTATATTGTGAAAAGCTAGTCATAAGCCATGTATGAATTGTGTTTAGGAAAGAAGCTGGAAGTGAAGCTTAAAGTAAGTAAGGCGCCTTTTGCTATATTTGTGGCTAGTGAGAATCAGGCATACTCTACTTTACACTGCTTTTTTGGACTTGGACTTCTCAAGGGACTTTGAGCAAGTCTAAAGAAGCTTATCTCCTTTGGTGAGAGACTGTCCCACGCGCTGTTATAAGAGCGTGTCTTTGGTATTGTGAGAGGAAATACAAAGAAGGAGACGTGTAGGGAGGAGGAAGACGCATGTACTACGTTGTCGTTAGACCATGGCTAAATTATAAATTACAGGTTCGGCGTGTTCAAGGCGAACCTGCGCAGAGCCAAGATTCACCAGAAGCTGGACCCCAGCGCGGAACACAGTGTCACGAAGTTCTCGGATCTCACTCCGGCTGAGTTCCGGCGAAACTTTCTCGGGTTGAAGCGGCTTCGGCTGCCTGCCGATGCTCAGAAGGCTCCTATTCTTCCAACCAACGATCTCCCCACCGACTTTGACTGGCGTGATCACGGCGCCGTCACCGGCGTCAAAGACCAGGTTTTCAAACTATTCAATAATAATAATAATTTTGATTTCTACAATTTTGAATTGAGTTAAAAGAAAGTGGAATCATTTAATATTTTGTTGGCTAAATTATAAATTACATCTTCTGACTTTAATCGGTTTTCAATTCAGGTTTTTTTTTTTTTAAAGAAGATAAGTTTTCAATCATTTAGGGGCTGATTGGTTTTTTTGTCATCATTCATCACTCATCCCCAATTTTCCAAACCACCCGTTTGGCACCTTAACTCATCACCCATTTTTCAACTTCAAAAGTTGCGGCTGGGTTTCACCCAAAAAATAAAAATAAAAAATCAATCCGTTTGTCAAACATTGCGGCTGGGTATGTGGATTTAATTATTGAAAACTCAAAACTGAGTTTTGGAAACTGAAAATGGATAATTGAGTTATGGAAATAAAAACTAAAAATAAATCTAAAATAAGTTTTTTTTTTCGTGGGATCCACATATTTTGAGTTATGAGTGATAGAAACAGAATTATGAGTTATGAAAACAGCAAATCCAAACATCTCCTTAGTCTTTTAAAATTCATTCTTATCATTTGAGTAATTTCTGTTTAATTTATTTTCAATTTAGTTCTTTCGATTAGTTCTGTCCAATCTCCAATTTGTTGAACTTAATTGTGGGGATTGGATGGAAGGACTAGTTTAGAAATGAATAGAAGTTAAATGATTGAATTGAAAAATAAATAAATAAATGAAAAAGAGTGAAACTTAAAAGGATTGAATTGAAAATCGATCAAAGTTCGTGTACTGTTTGTTTTGCAATGAGGTCTAGTTAGTTCAACTGGAAAAGTCTTTTGGCATCATTGGCATGAATACTTCTCTTTCTCTTGGTAAAGTCAAGTCAGTTGTCACTATTATGTACCAATCCTCATATAGTCATACATAAATACCCCATTAAGATTAATATAAAGAGTTCGATTCAAATTCAAAGTTTATGCGTGCAACGTGTTTAACGTTACCTCTAGTCGTTAGCACTAATCACTGTGTCCATGTGAACATGTTTTTGTTTTACCGCCTCACTTCTATACGAAGGCTCAATGTTCTCATTTGCAACTTGTCGATTGCTGGTCTTCTCTTGTCGAGACTACGGAAGCTACCAAAAGATTTTAACTTGGGGGCCCAGTGTGTGTATATATATATTTTAAATGCAAACCAATATTTATTTAATATTCAAAAAATATAAATGAGAAAAATGCTAAAAATATTACTTATTTTAATTAAAACTAATAAATTGATGGGATAATGAACATAATCAATAACGCATCAATAACAAAATCAATAAATGAATAATATCAAAATTATTACTAACAAAATAAATAAATAAAAAATATCAAAGTTAATGTTAAAAATTTGTTAAAAAATATTATTAGTGCCACATTAACAATATAATAAATAAATTTCTTAATTTTTATTTGTTGTGTTTTGAAAATTGATACATCATGTGTATAAGGGTGGCTCTACATGTATCTCAAGATGGTCACAGGACCACCTTGACTTGCCAAAAAATGTATACACACATACTAGACTAACCTATTTTGACCACTCTAATTTGAGAATTACAAGAATTTTGATTCAATAAAAATAAGAGCTACATTCACAATATTTTTACAATAATTTCATAAAAAAATCTTATGTAATAAGGGGAAATCGGTTACTAATTCTAATTTAGGTCCAATATTGACATCACTTTTTAAACCACTAATATCAAATTTTTGTATAAGATTTGTTTTTAAAATGTTGTAGATGTAGCATTACTCTAAAAATAATTCTGACCCATCAAAAAAAAAATTATAGCCACGAGTTCTCCTTGATAGTGCCGGCAATTATGCTCTTTTTGACTTTATAGTGGCAATAATTTTGCTTTCCTTAGCAATTCAGCTCACAATTATAGCAAACATTATCCATTTTTCTTTCTATTTTCTATTATCATTTCAATCCTCTTACTTTATTACTCTTATCTCGGTATTCTCAATTCTCACTTTATCTCTTATCAATCCTCTTTCTTTTTTTTTCTCTCTCTTTGTTAGTATAAAAAAAAATGGTAACACTTCATGTATTTTTGCTTTTTTGTTGTTTTGATATTGATATATTCAAGTTATTTCTTTATTAAATTTTGTATAATTTAAGTTTCTTAGTGACCACCCTAAAAATAATTCCTAGAACCGCCATTGATCACGTAAACCATACGTAGTTATAAAATGTATAATATTTTTGATATAATTCTAAATAAATTCCTTTGACCAATCATTAAAAAAAAAAAAAAAAAAAAAAAAAGAGAGGACGCAAAAAACCGTTTTTTGAATTTTGTTAAAAAAAAAAATCAAATATACCAAGTGATGTTTCTCATAATTTATCAATTAAATAAAAAAAATTATATTTATCATATAATTATATGTCAAATATTTTTGAACTAAAAAGTTAATTAGTGCTAATGTGTTATATTAAGAAAGAAAAATACACCTTTACTTTTGGTCCCAAATAGTGATCAAAAAGTATTGAGAAAGAGAGAGAGAGATGTCTTATATGGTTTAAATATTTAACAAAACTAAAGAGGGTTTAATTGGTAAAATCTTTGATGCTGAACAAGAGATCTAAGATTCAATTCTCGCCTAAAGCGGCCGCCATAAATTGAAACTCCCTTAAAACAACAACACTAGAAGATTGAAATAAAACTAATTAGTTGCAAGAAAAGGCCGATGCATAATCACACTTATGTAATCAATAATACGTCCATATAAAAAGTGATTGAATAAAGTAGATTTAAATAATCTTATCTGAAAAATCGAATGGGATACAACTTCATGAAAAGGAAGTTATGCAATGCAGACATGCATTTTATTAAACTAACAACTAGTTTATAGTGGATTTCAGTTAATTCAATTGATAAAGTTTTTTTATTTTCCTAAACAAGAGTTCAATCACACCCTACTCCAAAAATTAATTAGTATGTTTTAATTTTAAAATACTATCATATATAAATAATAATAATAATAATAATAATAATAACTAGCTTGTAATAACTTATGCATATGTATGGATTCATTTAAAAATTAACATAATTAAAAACATATTACAGCTTTCATATTGTCAGAATTGTGTGGTTAAATGACTAAATTTATCATATCCTAATAATTTAAACTTTTGGGACAATCTGTAATTTAAACATAGTATCCCAAGAAACTTATAGCAAACCCACCACCACCACCACTACAATAAAACCACAACCACTCTCACAACAAATCCACCACCACTAAAAACTCAAATCCAAAAAACCCCACAAAAAACCAGAACTCACCACTGGTGACTCATAACCACCCACAACCACAGCAAATGATGACCCACAACCAACCCAAACCACCAGCAATTGTAGATCTAAGAGGGCACCCACCAAATTTACATGCTGCTCTAATGGAATTTACACTATTATTTTTGAACCTTTGGTTTATTTCTTTTTTCTTTTGTAAATATAACCCTCGTAAAATAAAAACTCAATACTTAAAATAGTTTTAAACAAGTTGGAAATATTACACATTCAAAATTTCACATAAAAGTCTAATAAATTTTTAATTAAGTCTGTCAATATTTTTTGATTTTAGATTCATGAATCTACATTTTTTTTTTTTTTTTTTATACAAGATAGAAATTCTACTCTAATTTAACATAGTATCCCAAAAAACTTACAGCAAACCCACCACCACCACCATTACAATAAAACCACAACCACTCTGACAACAAATCCAACACCACTAAAAAGTAAAAACCCAAATCCAAAACAACAGACAAAAAACTAGAACTCACCACTGGTGACTCACAACCAACCACAATCACAGCAAATGATGACCCACAACCAACCCAAACAACCAGCAATTGTAGATCTAAGAGGGCACCCACCAAATTTAAACCCATGCTCCATTAATGGAAGTTACACTATTATTTTTGAACCTTTGGTTTATTTCTTTCTTCTTTTTTCTTTTCTAAATATAACCCCAGTCAATTAAAAATTTAGTACTTAAAATAGTTTTAAATAAGTTGGAAATACTACACATTCAAAATTTCACATAAAAGTATAATAAATTTTTAATTAAGTCTTTCTATATTTGTTGAGCTTAGATTCATGAATATTCATTTTTTTTTTTTATACAAGATAGAAATTCTACTCTAATATAACAAAGTATCCCAAAAAACTTACAGCAAACCCACCACCACCACCACTACAATAAAACCACAACCACTCTCACAACAAATCCACCACCACTAAAAACCCAAATCCAAAAAAGCCCACAAAAAACCAGAACTCACCACTGGTGACTCAACCACCCATTTCCACAGCAAATGATGACCCAGAACCAACCCAAACCACCAGCAATTGTAGATCTAAGAGGGCACCCACCAAATTTAAACTCATGCTCCTCTAATGGAATTTACACTATTATTTTTTATCCTTCAGTTTTTTTGTTTTTTTCTTTTTTCTTTTCTAAATATAACCCTAGTCAATTAAAAAATCAGTACTTAAAATAATTTTAAATAAGTTGGAAATATTACACATTCAAAATTTCACATAAAAATATAATAAATTTTTAATTAAGTCTTTCTATATTTTTTGAGTTTAGATTCACGAATCTACATTTTTTTTTATATATAGAAAATAGAAATTCTATTCTAGAATAATCTAAGGGTATGTTTGGTAGACTGTAATAAACACTGTAATGTAATATTTATTCCTATGGTTTAGCTATTCTTTAGTTTGGTTATGTTTTTATTACAAGGTGATGGTGAACTGAAAATTGAACCAACTCCAATTCGCCCATGAGAGTCGTCCAGGTTAGGAAAGCAAGAATGGCTCTACCTAGTATGAAAGTCGTCCATAGGCGCACGGGTCGTCCATAAGGAAAACACATGGACGACCCCAGAGACTTGGGAAAATTCCAAAAAAATTTGTCTACAAGAGTTAGTGAATTGAACCACGTGTTACTATTCCAAGGCATGAGTAAGATCCAAGTTCATTGCTACAATTTCTTACTAAGTACTTAACCTCCAATGACGGTTATGGAAGATAAAATTGAATATTCTAACTCCTATAGCAGTTGTGGAAGTTAACCCTAAACCTTTTGACTTCCTCAAAAATAGGGGAAGTTACGAGACAAGTAACCGCTTCAAGTGCACACTACATAAACACATTCATATCAACTGAAGGTAAGTTTTTAGACAACTCCCAAAAAGTTGGAACTCTAGAATTTAAGAGAGAAACTAACTTAAGCATCGGAGGGTTCTTGGCCGTTCTGCCCCGGTCACCTTTGATCGTGTGTTTTCTTTTTCAGGCCTTCCAAGCAATTACTTGATCATTGAAGCCTGGAGCATTCAGCCTACTGATTTTCTGTGTATCATCAGTTGGCACCGCCTATGCGAAGGATTAGTTTTCTATTTTGCAGTTTATCTTTCTCCGACAAAAGGCTATATGGTTCGGACAAGATTAAGGGCCACTAGCCCAGGCCACTAGGAGAGTAGGGATACTTCTAGTAATCTCCACCATGATCGACAATCAACACCTGTTATGCAACCGCCTTCCATTCAATATGTACAGTCCATGGCAGCCGCCATGTCAGAATCAAGAATTGACTAGGGAGATTAGTCTAAGGAGGCAACGCCATGAAAGATACGCAGAAAGACAAGCCTAGAGTCAAGAAGATAGAGGAGGAAATGTTAAGCCAGAAAACCAGGGGGTACCGCTTCACGAAAGGTACCACATTTGGAGAGGGAGATGGATCAAATGAGGAAGGCCATAGACGAGATGTAGGAGAACATGAGAAGGGCGAATCCCATAGATGATTTAGTTCATCGAACAGACTCCTCTTTCACAACTTCCATCAACAGTCACCCCTTGCCTCCTAAGTTCAAGATGCCTTCCTTGGACTCATATGGTGGAACGCGTGACCCTTTTCATCATATCTCTACTTTCAAGACTATGATGCACCTTCAAGGGGTTCCATACGAGATTATGTGCAAGGCCTTCCCTACCACTCTCAAAGGGTCAGCACGAGTGTGGTTCGGAGGACAAAAACATAAACATTCCTCGTCCAGCCTGTTAACCATAGAGCAAGGGAGAAATGAAAGCTTGCGGTCCTTCATTACTCGTTTCAACAGGGAAGCCTTGACGGTGGACGAGATGGACGACAGTTGTTATTGGCAGCCTTCCATAATGGAGTTAACTCTGATTTATTCATCCATAAGCTTTATGAGTAAGAGCCTTAAACCATGGCTGAACTCGTCCATTCGGCCCAAAACTTCATGAATGCAGAACACGCAATTATAGCTAAGAAGAGAAAGAGAGCCGAGCGAATGGAAGCAAATCTCCCATGCCACCCTAAGTAGGTGTCAGCAATACACACCTTTAAACATGCCTCTTGAACAAGTGCTTATGCAAATCAAGGATGATCCTTCCTTGAAGTGGCCAGAAAAGATGAAAGGAGATCCCAACAAGCGCAATAGGAACAAGTATTGCCACTTCCACAGAGATCATGGACATGACACAGACAAGTGTTTTGATTTGAAGCAGCAGATAGAGAATCTCATCAGGCAAGGAAAATTGAGAAATTTCCTTGGACAAGATCACAAGGACAAGAAGTTGAAGGGAAATCTAGAAGAGTCGTCATGACCCTCGCTTGGAGAAATAAGAGTTATCATAGGAGGGACCTCAACAGGACAATCTTCCAAGTCAAGGAAAACGTGCCTGAAGGTAGTGTAAAACGTCCAACTTTTAGGACAATCCCCAAGGACAAGGGTAACGGGACGAGCAAGCCATTACGTTCACGAACGAGAATGCTGAAAGGGTTCACCACCCACATGACGATGCGATCGTCATCACTTTGCTTATTGCTGATTATACGACCAGAAGGGTGTTAGTGGACAATGGAAGTTCGGCGAACATCTTATATTACCCTACTTTCCAGCAAATAAGGCTTGGACGAGATCAACTTCATCCAATAAATTCACCCCTGGTAGGATTTGAAGGGATGAAAGTGCAGCCCGTAGGTACCATTACATTACTTGTGGTGGTAGGAGTGTATCCACAACAGATAACCAAAGAAGTAAACTTTCTTGTCGTGGACTGTTCGTCGTCATACAACACTATCATTGGAAGACCAACTTTAAACAGTTGGAAGGCAGTAACATCTACTTACCATTTGTCTGTTAAGTTCCCAACAAATTACGGAGTGGGTTAAGTGCAAGGAGACCAATTAGCCGCCAAAGAATGCTATCTAGCCATGTTGACCATGGACGAGTATGTGCAGACAATGAGCATAAACAAGAGAAGGGTTACCACGGAGCCCATGGAAGTGTTGGAAGATGTTCCTTTGGACAAAAGCAACCCCAACAAGTTCACAAGGATTGGAACAAGCATGGAAATGAAGACGAAGCAAGACCTTGTCCATTTTTTAAAGAAGAGCGTGGATGTGTTCATATGGAGTCACGAGGATATGCCGGGTATTGACCCAAGTGTAATCACTCACCATCTGAACGTATATCCTTCCTCTAAGCCCTTGTGTCAAAAGAAGAAGGTTTTTGCTCCCGAACGAGATAATGCTATTAAAGAGGAAGTCCAGAAGTTGACCATGGTGAAATTTATCCGAGAAGTTTATTACCCGGACTGGTTGGTCAATGTGGTGATGGTCAAGAAAGCTAATGGCAAGTGGAGGATGTGCGTGGACTTCATTAATTTAAACAAAGCTTGCCCAAAGGATAGCTATCCATTGTCACATATTGACCAGCTAGTGGACTCAACTGCGGGTCCTAAATTACTAAGTTTTATGGACGCCTCAGGCTATAATCAAATAAGGATGGACGAGGTAGACCAAGAGAAGACATCTTTCATTACTAGCCAAGGTTTATTTTGCTACAAGGTGATGCCCTTCTGTTTGAAGAACGCGGGAGCAACTTATCAAAAGCTGGTTAACCATATGTTTCGTCCACAAATTGGACGAAATGTGGAAGTTTATGTAGATGATATGCTGGTGAAGAGTTTGGATGAGGAAAAGCATCTGGACGACCTTCAAGAGACCTTTGATATGCTTAGAGGATATAACATGAAATTGAATTTGAGCAAGTGTGCTTTTGGAGTCTCGTCTGGTAAGTCTCTTAGGTTCATGGTTTCACATAGGGGAATTGAGGCAAATCCCAATAAAATCCATGCAATACTGAATATGAAGCCATCAAGGAACATCAAAGAAGTCCAATCTCTCACCGGACAAGTTGCTGCCCTTAACAAGTTCGTCTCTAAAGCTACTAACAAGTGCTTACCATTTTTTAAGGTTCTTAAGAAGGCATTTGAATGGATGGATGAGTGTTAAAAAGCCTTTCAAGACCTCAAGGCCTACCTCACAGCAGCTCCTCTGTTAAGCCCGTCTATACTAGGTGAAGAATTATATTTGTATTTAGCAGTGTCCACGCATGCAATGAGCTCAACGTTGATTAGAGAAGAAGGGAAGATACAGAAGCTGGCTTATTATACAAGCTGAGCGCTAAGAGGGGCAAAAGGACAGTACCCAATGATGGAAAAGCTAGCCTTTGCTTTGGTCATGGCTTCTAGGAATTTAAGGCATTACTTTCAGGCTCGTGTCATAAATGTCTTGACAGATCATCCACTAAAGAAGGCGATGAACAAATTGGAAGCCGCAAGACGACAAATCCAATGGGCCATAGAACTCAGTGAGTTTGATGTCAGGTACCAACCAAGAAATGTGAAAAAAGCACAAGTATTGGCGGATTTCATTGCAAAATTCACTCCCAACCAAGGTGAGCAAGACGGGGTGGACGAAGCTCAGAGGTGGATCGTCAATGTGGATGGCTTGTCCACGTTATATGCGGGAGGAATTGGAATTATACTCAAGTCCCCGAAAGGAGATAAGCTGAAATATGCAGCCCGTCTACAATACCAAACCACCAATAATGAAGCTGAATATGAAGCTCTCCTTAAAGGATTGGAATTGGCTAAGTCCTTAAGGGCGGAGTCAGTAGTCATCCAAGGGGATTCACAGTTGATTATCAATCAAGTGAATGGAACGTGTGAAGCTAAGGAAGATCAAATAAAGAAGTATCTAAGCAGGGTAAAGCAGCTTGTTAAAAAATTTAAAGAATCCAGTTTTGTTTAGCTCCCAAGGGAGAAAAACATGGAAGCAAACGTTTTGGCAAAAGCAACTTCTGTAGAGGGAGCTATGGATGAGTATGACAAAGTCCAATACATGTCGAGCATAAATCTTCCAGAGATACAGCAGTTGAAGGCGAAGAAAATTAGATGACTCCAATAGTAATTTATCTCAAAGATGGAAGACTTCCAGAGGACAAGGATGAGGCTAGAAGATTAAGGATCAAAGCTGCCAAGTATGTCCTCATAGACGAAGTATTATATAAAATGCGCTTCTCTCAACCTTACTTAAAGTGCTTAGCTCCGGATGAATCATACTATGTATTGAGGGAAGTTCATGAAGGAGCATGTAGAAACCACTCAGGATTAAGAGCACTAGTCCATAAAGTCATCCATGCAGGTTACTACTAGCCAACTATTCAAGTAGATGCTAAGGCCTACGTCAAAGTGTGTGACCAATGTCCACGCTTCAGCAACGTCCCTAGACAACCATCGGAGTATCTCACCCCGATGATGGCCCCATGGCCCTTTGCGCAATGGGGTTTGGATATCTTAGGCCCATTTTAACTTAGAACCAGGCAGATGAAGTTTTTAGTAGTAGGGATCGATTATTTCACTAAGTGGGTGGAAGTAGAGCCCCTAGCAAAGATCACACAGCAGAATGTCAAAAACTTCATTTTGAAGAGCATTGTATGCAGGTTTGGGGTATCTAGGGTACCAATGTCAGACAATGGACGACAGTTTGACAACACACTTTTTAGGAACTTCTGTGAGCAATTTGGAATCAAGATTCATTATTCCTCACCCTCCCACCCACAAGCAAATGGACAAGCAGAAGTAGCAAACCGATCCTTGTTGAAAATCATCAAGACTCGGCTTGAGGGGGCAAAGGGAGTATGACCAGACGAGCTACTAGGAGTTTTATGGGCTTACAGGACGACTGTGAAGACCCCCACAGGGGAAACTCCTTTCAAACTAGGCAATGATACCTGCAGAAGTGCATATGGCAAACCATAGGGTGATGAAGTATTAGGACGAGGATAATGAAGAGCAACTTCGCCTCAACCTCAATCTGATAGACAAGGTAAGGATGAACACAGAGCAAAGGATAGCAAGGTATGAAAACCTCATGGCTAGACAATATGATGCAATGGTCAAACCCAGGCACTTCAACATTGGAGACCTTGTCCTAAAAAGGGTTTTTTTAACAACCAGAAATCCAGCCCATGGGAAACTGGGACCTAATTGAGAAGGACCCTACAAGGTTATTGCAAAAGGCAAGGATAATATTACTTGGAAGCCCTGAACAGGAGAAAGCTAAAGCACCCTTAGAATGTCGAGCATTTAAAAAGATATTATCAGTAAGGGGTCAGTCTAGATGAGCATCATGGACGAAATCATCCTAGACGTTGTCACTCTAGACGAAATAAAATTTGTTGCTTTCTGTTACATATGTTTCCTTTCTGTTACATGTGTTCTTTATTAGCACTATGTGTTGTATTTTAATTCCCTAAAGTGTATTAGTTTTTAAACTATGTGCTGTGGATAAGGTCATAGACGATCCATATGTATTTTTAATTCCCTAAAAGGCACTAGCTTCTAAAGCATGTGCCATGCTTGTGGACGATGTTTATGTTACATATATACAGTTTGGATTTCCAATATATGTGGTGTATGAATTTCTAATTTTCATGATTTCATCCACAAGAAGGTTAACGGCCTAAGACGAGTAAAATCCTTAGACGCAGGGAGGTAATGTCTATCAAGCTTTCCTTAAAATAGGGATAAAGCAAAGAAAAATAAACTTAAGGCACACTCGTCTAAACAAAGGACGAGGTAAAGCCTGAAGCATATTCGTCCAACTAATGGACGTGAAAATGCACGCATGCAGGAATATTCAAAGTCCATGGATAAGTATAACCAGCTAAAATAATCCAATCTTTGGACGAGTAAAAAGCTGGAAACGTCTTGCCTAAGAGATGAGTCCTATGGGCGAACAATAGAACTAGTTATCAAGTCTTAGGACGATTAAAGCTAGTAAAACCAATGCCATTCGTAAGACGAGTTATACTTTCAAAATTTAAAGAATGGTAAAGATGTTAAACATAAGGAAATTCTTGTCATGGACAAGCCAAATGCCTTCATGAGTGGACAGACCACACTTGAAACCAATATAATGGATGATGTAAATAAAGAAAAGTTCGTCCATACAATAACATGTTCAATAGTAAATGAAAAAGTGATGGAAATAAACATTCATTCATAAAAGTTTAGAAAAGTGTAGACGACCACCGTCCAAAATATTATGGACGGGTAAAATGTAATTGAATAACTCAAACGGTCCAAAACAACGGACCTTATAAAAAAAAGAAGAAAGAAAGAGAAACTAAGACGATAAAATTTAACTTTCACTGAGGGGGTTATCTCCAGCGTTAGGGTCGTCTTGGACAAGCTGAGTGGTGGCATCATCTTCAATATTCACATCTTCAAAGCTAGTCTGGAGGAGAGAGCTTGCAACACCAAGGTTGAGCTTGATGGAGCTAAAGTCAACTTCAGGGAAGTTTTCCATAGCGTCCATACAAAAGTCTTGAAAGCTAGCCACATAGTTGGTGTCCAGCAAATCAGTGAATTATTTAAAGGCTCTGAACTCCACTACCACGTCTTCTTTTGCCTTATTAAGAAGGGTACTCAGCTCGTCATTCCTCTTTTGAAGGTGGTCAAGACGAGTATCCTTCTCTACAATATCAACTCTAAGCTCTTCAACCAGGTTCTGTAGCTCCTTGGCCTCGTCTTTAGCCTTGGCTGCCACCTCAGCCCACCCCTTGTAGTCATTCTTGACCTCCTGGATCCTCGTCTCAAGCAAGATCCTCATCTTCTCCATCTCCGTGGCCTGCCTAGACACAGTGATGAACTTTGACATTGCCTACACAAGTGATTAAAAATTTTGTTAGAAAATGTATATATATACATATATTACTACGACAGGACGAGGTAAAAGTAATTACATACCTTGAAAAGATCATGAACAGCAGAGAGCTCAAATTATTTCAAGGACATGTCATAGCACACAGCCACATCCTCGCAAGTCACAGCCTTCTCAGACCTTTCCCAAGCTAAATCCTCGTTTTTAAGAAGATTCATAGGAACTCTCTGGGAAGGCTGAGATGAGGCAGGCATAGCAGTTTTGGACGAAGGAACTCTAGCAGGTTTAGATGAATCTATATTTTGAATTCGAATAGACGGTTACTGAGAGGTAGGAAGAGTAGGAAGGTGAAGCTTGGACGACCTATGCTTCGCCCTCTTCTCCTTGCGACGGCTTGGAAGATTTTCCAAGTCAGTTGCCTTTGATAAATTTTTTCTTTTATCCCCAATGGCAGGACGAGGTTAAGATTGGACCTCCTGCCTAGTTGCCTCGTCCACCACCTTCTTGCCTTTATTTTCTTTCATGGTTGCCATCCCTGAAAAGCAAAACATTAGTCACTCAAGAAATGATATTAAAATAAACTCTTAAAAAGAGAGAGAGGGAGAGGAAAAAGAAGAAGACTCACGTCTACAGATAGTAAGCTCATGAGCTAAAGCTTCTGTAGACAGCTCAGGACTAAGTCCCTAGATGGCAAGACGTTGAAGGGTAACTAAAGAGTGAAAAGCCCTATCAATGTATAGACGAGCCTTCTGGACGCGTTCAGGATAGAACCTGCTCAAAGATGGTCGTTTAACACCTACACAAAAAAAAAAAAAAAAAAAAAAAAAAAAAAAAGAGGAGAACAAAGAATTGTTAGACAATTATAAACAAAAATAAAATATATAATAACAATAATAAAATGATAATAATAAACATACCTTCAAGACCCCTAACTTTCCAGTATAGAGGGGCAAATGGATCCCTGCCAACCTCAACAGGGTGTCCAGCCTAAAAACCAGAGACGAAAAAAAACTCCGTCTTCCAACTCCTATCTAATGTGACAAGGGATTTTATTAGTCTACAATCTTTCCCTCTAGCTATGAATTGGTAAAAGCCAAGTGATTGGTTAATTTCTGAGGGCTTGTAGCAGTAGAGGAACTCGTCCACAGTATGAGGACGATCCCCTTTAAATACCTCCCTCCACAAAACTTGCATAGAGACGACTAGCCTCCATGCGTTAGGATTAAACTGACATATTCCTAAGCCTAACCTAGTGAGTAACTCCCTAGCAAAGGCATTAAGGGGCAACCTAAGACCCCCTAAAAGGTAAGCCTCGTAAACACCTACACCAAAATGGGGTTAACAACACCACTCCCCATGAGCAGCTAACCTAGGGTTTAGGTCATCTGGAATTTGGTATCAAATATTAAGGGATGTTAACCTCTTTTCATCCGTCTTAGAATGGACCCCTACAGCACAACTATATACCGTCTCAACCTCGTCTTGAAGAGTGGATGAAGGAGCACTTGAGGTACCAACCCTAGACCCAGATGCTGCCCTCGTCCTAAGCTGCTCCTGAAAAACCTCTAAGGGAATCCCAGGAATACCAGACGTGTATTCCTCTTCTATAGTGTTCCCCCCACTACTACTGTTACTACCACTACTGCTATCACTACTGGAGCCACTAAAACTAGTTGTATCATGGTACTCATCTATAGCCTTGTCAACGCTATTACTAGACGAAAAAAGGACAATCTTAGACATCTTGAAATTTGAAGGAAAACCTAAGGAGGAGGATGAAAAGAGTACTTGGCTCTAGACGAAAAAGGACTAAGGATGCAAGAATACTTCTAAACGAGGCACTAGACGACAAATGTCAAGGGAGAAAATTTAGGAAATGCGAAGGGTAGGAGAGGAATTCCACTATTTATAGGCAGTTTGGAACAGCAATACAACTGCCCAAAACAGTAACAAGCAAGGGGATTACATTATTTTACAAATTATCAATTGATATTTGCTCTCTTAAACTAGCTACTGCGCGCGTACATATATATAACTCGGAGGTTACCAGTACAGTTGTGAACTGATCATCTGAAAATACTTCAGGAATTGGATTAGAACATATCTATAAAATGCTAGAAGAATTAGGTTGTCTGTATTTGGTTACTAGAATTAGGAATTAATAATTATGAACTCAAACTAGCATTAAATTACAATATGCATTAATTTAGCATAACTGGCTTTAGCAATGATTTATCGTAGCCACCATGACTCTCGGTGATGTTCATTGGAACTGAAAGAACAAAAATTGAAATGAAGCACTTCTACTCCAAGCTCAGTGACAATTTTACGTGGAACTAGAGAGCCACGACAAAGGGGACAGGTTGCACGCTTGCATCCAACCCATCTATCTAAGCAATCTCTATGAAAAAGGTGCTCACATCTCAGCTCCCTAATCTCTTCTCCTTCCTCAATCTTGCACAAACAAACTGCACATTCTATTTCTTCGGTATCCCCCGGCTTGCACTTGAACCGGGCTATGCTTGCTTCTTCACTGATCTCTGGGATGTCATGCTGATAATGCATGGGGAATGATTGGTAAAGGAGGTAATTGCAAGTCCATTTCAAATGGAAAGCAATCAAAATTACGCTATTATACATGATTGATGGACGAATGAGTTTAGAAAATTGGTTACGTACAATAGAGAAGGTGAAAATTAGGAGGGAAAATAGTATAGGAATAGAGAAAGCTGGCAACATGCTCATGTTTGCTAATTTTCTAAGAAAAACTAAGTAACTTCTGCTCTGGTTTGGTAATTCCAGAAGCAAAATGGGACGAATATATTTATAGACCTCGTATTCGAGAAGTTAGCTGGAAGTGAAGCTTAAAGTAATAACCTTTTGCTATATTGTGAAAAGCTAGTCATAAATTTATAGACCATGTGTGAATTGTGTTTTAGGAAAGAAGCTGGAAGTAAAGCTTAAAGTAAGTAAGGCGCCTTTTGCTATATTTGTGAATATTGAGAATCAGGCATACTCTACTTTACACTGCTTTTTTGAACTCGGACTTCTCAAGGGACTTTGAGCAAGTCTAAAGAAGCTTATCTCCTTTGGTGAGAGACTGTCCCACGCGCCCTTGACATAGGCGACCCAATGCGCCAAAATCCAGTGGCATGTATTTTTCAGTTGCTAAAAGTGAGGCAAAAATTATAATTTATTTTGGATTGCCTATGTTGTTAATGGTGGATAGAGTGCTATGGCTACATTTTACAATAAAAAGCTTAATCGGAAAGTTTTTATTAATTTTTATAATCTGAACCCACATAACTACTAATATCATTTTTCACTTTTTTTATCTATCATTATTTGTACAGTTTATCATCTAAAATTTATGATAAAATTATTGTAAAAATAACATAAAATTTATTTTGAAATATGTTATATATGGGTAGACACGCGTTGTTATAAGAGCGTGTCTTTGGTATTGTGAGAGGAAATACAAAGAAGGAGATGTGTAGGGAGGAGGAAGACGCATGTACTACGTTGTCGTTAGACCATGGCATCATTGGCATGAATACTTCTCTTTCTCTTGGTAAAGTCAAGTCAGTTGTCACTATTATGTACCAATCCTCATATAGTCATACATAAATACTCCATTAAGATTAATATAAAGAGTTCAATTCAAATTCAGTTGTCAAATATTTTTTAACTAAAAAGTTAATTAGTGTTAATGTGTTATTAAGAAAGAAAGAAAACAACTTTACTTTTGGTCCCAAATAGTGATCAAAAAGTATTGAGAGAGAGAGAGATGTCTTATATGGTTTAAATATTTAACAAAACTAACTAGAGCGGTCGCCATAAATTAAAACTCTCTTAAAACAACAAAACTAGAAGATTGAAACAAAACTAATTAGTTGCAAGAAAAGGCCGATGCATAATCACACTTATGCAATCAATAATACGTCCATATAAAAAGTGATTGAATAAAGTAGATTTAAATAATTTTATCTAAAAAATCAAATGGGATGCAACTTCATGAAAAGGAAGTTATGCAATGCAGACATGCATTTTATTAAACTAACAACTAGTTTATAGTGGATTTCAATTAATTCAATTGATAAAGTTTTTTTATTTTCCTAAACAAGAGTTCAGTCACACCCTACGCCAAAAATTAATTAGTATGTTTTAGTTTGATGATACAGCACAAATTATTATGGAACAAAAATTATAGTTTTAATTTTAAAATACTATCGTATATAAAATAATAATAATAATAATAACTAGCTTGTAATAACTAATGCATATGTATGGATTCATTTAAAAATTAACATAATTAAATACATATTATAGTTTTCATATTGTCAGAATTGTGTGGTTAAATGACTAAATTTATCATATCTCAATAGTTTAAACTTTTGGGACAATCTGTAATTTAAACATAGTATCCCAAGAAAATATAGCAAACCCACCACCACCACCACTACAGTAAAACCACAACCACTCTCACAACAAATCCACCACCACTGAAAACCCAAATCCAAAAAAACCCACAAAAAACCAGAACTCACCACTGGTGACTCACAACCACCCCACAACCACAACAAATGATGACCCATAACCAACCCAAACCACCAGCAATTGTAGATCTAAGAGGGCACCCACCAAATTTACATGCTCCTCTAATGGAATTTACACTATTATTTTTGAACCTTTGGTTTATTTCTTTTTGCTTTTGTAAATATAACCCTAGTAAAATAAAAACTCAATACTTAAAATAGTTTTAAACAAGTTGGAAATATTACACATTCAAAATTTCACATAAAAGTCTAACAAATTTTTAATTAAGTCTTTCAATATCTTTTGATTTTAGATTTGTGAATCTACATTTTTTTTTTTTTTATACAAGATAGAAATTCTACTCTAATTTAACATAGTATCCCAAAAAACTTACAGCAAACCCACCACCATCACCATTACAGTAAAACCACGACCACTCTGACAACAAATCCAACACCACTAAATAGTAAAAACCCAAATCCAAAAAAAACTGACAAAAAACTAGAACTCACCACTGACTCACAACCAACCACAACCACAGCAAATGATGAGCCACAACCAACCCAAAAAACCAGAAATTGTAGATCTAAGAGGGCACCCACCAAATTTAAACCCATGCTCCATTAATGGAATTTACACTATTATTTTTGAACCTTTGGTTTATTTCTTTCTTCTTTTTTCTTTTCTAAATATAACCCCAGTCAATTAAAAATTCAGTACTTAAAATAGTTTTAAATAAGTTGGAAATATTACACATTCAAATTTCACATAAAAGTATAATAAATTTTTAATTAAGTCTTTCTATATTTGTTGAGTTTAGATTCATGAATATACATTCTTTTTTTTATATACAAGATAGAAATTCTATTCTAATTTAACAAAGTATCCCAAAAAACTTACAGCAAACCCACCACCACTAAAAACCCAAATCCAAAAAAGCCCACAAAAAACCAGAACTCTGTTGGTAAATCTGGTTTTGTATCTCATACAAAACACACAGCGGAAACAACAAACATGGATCTATTTCATTCATGATTGATAACATGCATTATGTAAATTTCAGAATTTAAGAATAAGATAGCGTACCTTGGTGCGATGAAATTCAAAACAAAAGATTAAAAATACTTGGGAACACTTTTAACCTTCACTCCAATTTCTCTTTACGCCCAAGAAGTGTGGTCTCTCAATCAGTTTCCAAGAGAGAATAATCGAGTGGCTTCACTCACACATACACACCATTTCACAATGATGTCTCTCTTAAAATAAATTCTATTGAGCCTTTCCAATTGGGCTTTAGTGTGTGGCTAGGAGTGGGACCAAAATGGACCAATAAGACACTAGCTCCAATAGGCCTTGGACTTTTCTATCAACTCTTGACAAATCCAAAGTTACCATTAATTATATTTAATATCACTATATAAATATAATTGCACTCTAGGCCTTATTAATAAATTATATCCCAAGACTCTAATGATATCATATGACCCCTCCATGAAATATCCATAGTGAACAAAGTCATAAAGATCTGTCACTTTGTAAACAACTATTTTATCCTTGAGCACCCGGTTTAATCTTTTAGTTATTCACATTTATTGAAATCCAATTTCAATAAATATAAGCTTTAATAACTCCTTACTAAAGTAGGCACCCTAAATAACCAGTTCCCATTAAACTTATCTCAAGGGGATATTTTGTGTCTCTATAAAAAGATATTATGGATTCCATCTTGAGAATATGTGTTCCCTCAACACTACGTGTGGTTACTCAACATACTGAGGTTTTGACCGTGAATATTATATCTCACTCCTGATATATCAAAGTAACCTACATTTCATGATCGGGTTCACTATCCTCTCAGGATTGAGAGTCTATGAAATTAGAAGTCGTGAGATTAATTATTCAGGTGACAATTGTTGATTGAATAATGAATCTTACAGCGGTCCAGTTCAATATGTCTTAGCTCTTAAGACACATCAACACATCAACTAGAAGTCTCCACTTCCATAATCAAGACAAATCATCTTAGTTGATGTGTTATAGTCTTCGCAAATGAAACGCCCAATTTCATCACCGACTACAAACTACATTTTGAGTTTACAAAGAATTTGTGATTTATATCTTCTGTGACTTTTCACATAAATCACATACTATGCATCTCATGGACTATGATAATGTCCCATTAGTTCATTTATAAATAATCTCATATAATTAAACAATTTAATTATTTATGACATGCCAATATCTTTTGATTTTAGATTTGTGAATCTACATTTTTTTTTTTTTTATACAAGATAGAAATTCTACTCTAATTTAACATAGTATCCCAAAAAACTTACAGCAAACCCACCACCATCACCATTACAGTAAAACCACGACCACTCTGACAACAAATCCAACACCACTAAATAGTAAAAACCCAAATCCAAAAAAAACTGACAAAAAACTAGAACTCACCACTGACTCACAACCAACCACAACCACAGCAAATGATGAGCCACAACCAACCCAAAAAACCAGAAATTGTAGATCTAAGAGGGCACCCACCAAATTTAAACCCATGCTCCATTAATGGAATTTACACTATTATTTTTGAACCTTTGGTTTATTTCTTTCTTCTTTTTTCTTTTCTAAATATAACCCCAGTCAATTAAAAATTCAGTACTTAAAATAGTTTTAAATAAGTTGGAAATATTACACATTCAAATTTCACATAAAAGTATAATAAATTTTTAATTAAGTCTTTCTATATTTTTTGAGTTTAGATTCATGAATCTACATTTTTTTTTTTTTTATAGAAAATAGAAATTCTATTCTAGAATAATCTAAGGGCATGTTTGGTAGACTGTAATAAACACTGTAATGTAATATTTATTCCCACGGTTTAGCTATTCTTTAGTTTGGTTATGTTTTTATTACAAGGTGATGGCGAACTGAAAATTGAACCAACTCCAATTCATCCATGAGAGTCGTCCAGGTCAAGAAAGCAAGAATGGCTCTACCTAGTATGACAGTCGTCCATAGGCACATGGGTCGTCCATAAGGAAAACACATGGACGACCCCATATACTTGGGAAAATTCCAGAAAAGTTTGTCTACAAGAGTTAGTGAATTGAATGACATGTTACTATTCCAAGGCATGAGTACGATCCAAGTTCATTGCTACAACTTCTTACTAAGTACTTAACTTCCAATGACGGTTATGGAAGATAAGATTGAATATTCTAACTTCTATAGCAGCTGTGGAAGTTAACCCTAAACCTTCTGACTTCCTCAAAAATAGGGAAAGTTAACACTCATTCATATCAAATGAAAGTAAGTTTTTAGACAACTCCCAAAAAGTTGGAACTCCAGAATTTAAGAGAGAAACTAACTTAAGCATCGGAAGGTTCTTGGCTGATCCGCCCCTGTCACCTTTGATCGTGTGTTTTCTTTTTCAGTCCTTCCAAGCAATTACTTGATCAATGAACTTGGAGCATTCAGCCTATTGATTTTCTATGTATCATTAGTTGGCACCGTCTGTGGGAAGGATTAATTTTGTGTTTTGCAGTTTATCTTTCTTCGAAAAAAGGCTGTACGGTTCGGACAAGATCAAGGGTCACTAGCTCAGGCCACTAAGAGAGTAGGGATGCTTCTAGTAATCCCCACCATGATTGACAGTCAGCACCTATCATGCAACCGCCTTCCATCCAACATGTACAGTCCATGGCAGCCGCCATGTCAGAATCAAGAGTTAACTAAGAAGATTAGTCTAAGGAGGCAACGCCATGAAAGATACGCAGAAAGACAAGCCTAGAGACAAGAAGATAGAGGAGGAAATGTTAAGCCCAAAAACCAGGGGGTACCACTTCACGAAGGGTGCCACACTTGGAGAGGGAGATGGATTAGATGAGGAAGGCCATGGACGAGATGTAGGAGAACATGAGAAAGGCGAATCCCATAGATGATTTAGTTCATCGAATAGAATCCTCTTTCACAGCTTCCATCAACAGTCACCCCATGCCTCCTAAGTTCAAGATGCCTTCCTTGAACTCATATGATGGAACGCGTGACCCTTTTCATCATATCGCTACTTTCAAGACTATGATGCACCTTCAAGGGGTTCCAGATGAGATTATGTGCAGGGCCTTCCCTACCCTCCTCAAAGGGCCAGCACGAGTGTGGTTCAGCAAGATACCTCCGAATACTGTGAGTTCTTTCGAAGAATTGAATAAGCTGTTTGTCAACAATTTTATCGGAGGACAAAGGCATAAACGTTCCTCGTCTAGCCTGTTAACCATAGAGCAAGGGGAAAATGAAAGCTTGCGGTCCTTCATTACTTGTTTCAACAGGGAAGCCCTGACGGTGGACGAGATGGACGACAAGTGGTTATTGGTAGCCTTCCATAATGGAGTTAACTCTGATTTATTCATCCATAAGCTTTATGAGTAAGAGCCTCAAACCATGGCTGAACTCATCCATTTAGCCCAAAACTTCATGAATGCAGAAGATGCAATTATAGCTAAGAAGAGGAAGAGAGCCGAGCGAATGGAAGCAGATCTCCCGCCCCACCCTGAGCAGGGTCCTCATCTAAAGAAGGCACGGATGGGAGAGAAGAAAGATCGAGACAACAAGAAGGCAAGTTCTTCAGTGCAGAGTCAGCAATACATGCCCTTGAACAAGCCGCTTGAACAAGTGCTTATGCAAATCAAGGATGATCCTTCCTTGAAGCGGCCGGAAAAGATGAAGGGAGATCCCAACAAGTGCAATAGGAACAAGTATTGCCGCTTCCACAGAGATCATGGACATGACACGAATGAGTGTTTTGATTTGAAGTAGCAAATAGAGAATCTCATCAAGTAAGGAAAATTGAGAAATTTCCTTGGACGAGATCACAAGGACAAGAAGTTGAAGGGAAAGCTAGAAGAGTCGTCATGACCCCCGCTTGGAGAAATAAGAGTTATCATAGGAGGGACCTCAACAGGATAATCTTCCAAGTCAAGGAAGACATACCTAAAGGTAGTGCAAAACGTCCAACTTTTAGGACGATCCCCGAGGACAAGGGTAACAGGACGAGCAAGCCATTACGTTCATGGACGAAGATGCTGAAAGGGTTCACCACCCACATGATGACGCAATCGTCATCACTTTGCTTATTGCTGATTATATGACCAGAAAGGTGTTAGTGGACAATGGAAGTTCAACAAACATCTTATATTACCCTACTTTCCAGCAAATGAGGCTTGGACGAGATCAACTTCGTCCAGTAAATTCACCCTTGGTAGGATTTGGAGGGATGAAAGTGTAGCCCGTGGGTACCATTACGTTACCTGTGGTGGTAGGAGCATATCCACAACAGAGAACCAAAGAAGTAAACTTACTTGTCGTGGACTGTTCGTCGTCATACAACGCTATCATTAGAAGACCAACTTTAAACAGTTGGAAGGTAGTAACATCTACTTACCATTTGTCTGTTAAGTTCCCAACAAATTACAGAGCGGGTTAAGTACAAGGAGACCAATTAGCCACCAGAGAATGCTATCTAGCCATGTTGGCCATGGACGAGCATGTGCAGACGATGAGCATAGATGAGAGAAGGGTTACCACGGAGCCCACGGAAGCGTTGGAAGATGTTCCTTTGGACAAAAGCAACCCTGACAAGTTCACAAGGATTGGAACAAGCATGGAAATGAAGACGAAGCAAGACCTTGTCCATTTTTTAAAGAAGAGCATGGATGTGTTCACATAGAGTCACAAGGATATGCCAGGTATTGACCCAAGTGTAATCACTCTTCCTTCCTCCAAGCCCTTGCATCAAAAGAAAAGGGTTTTTGCTCCCAAACGAGATAATGCTATTAAAGAGGAAGTCCAGAAGTCGACCATGGTGAAATTTATCCGGGAAGTTTATTACCCGAACTGGTTGGCCAATGTGATGATGGTCAAGAAAGCTAATGGCAAGTGGAAGATGTGCGTGAACTTCACCGACTTAAACAAAGCTTGCCCAAAGGATAGCTATCCATTGCCACATATTGACTAGCTAGTGGACTTAACTGCGGGTCATAAATTGCTAAGTTTTATGGACGCCTCAGGCTATAATCAAATAAGGATGGACGAGGTAGACCAAGAGAAGACATCTTTCATTACCAGCCAAGGTTTATTTTGCTACAAGGTGATGCATTTCGGTTTGAAGAATGCGGGAGCAACTTATCAAAGGCTGGTTAACCATATGTTTCGTCCACAAATTGGACGGAATGTGGAAGTTTATGTAGATGATATGCTAGTGAAGGGTTTGGACGAGGAAAAGCATCTGGACAACCTTCAAGAGACCTTTGATACGCTTAGACGATATAACATGAAATTGAATCCGAGCAAGTGTACTTTTGGAGTCTCGTCTGGTAAGTTTCTTAGGTTCATGGTTTCATATAGGGGAATTGAGGCGAATCCCGATAAAATCCATGCAATACTGAATATGAAGCCACCAAGGAACATCAAAGAAGTCTAATCTCTCGCCAGACGAGTTGCTGCCCTTAACAGGTTTGTCTCTAAAGCTACTGACAAGTGCTTATCATTTTTTAAGGTTCTTAAGAAGGCATTTGAATGGATGGACGAGTGTCAAAAAGATTTTCAAGACCTCAAGGCCTACTTCACAGCAGCTTCTCTGCTAAGCCCTTCTATACCAGGTGAAGAATTATATTTGTATTTAGTGGTGTCCCCACATGCAGTGAGCTCGACGTTGATTAGAGAAGAAGGGAAGATACAAAAGCTAGTTTATTATACAAGCCAAGTGCTAAGAGGGGCAGAAGGACGGTACCCAATGATGGAAAAGCTAGCCTTTGCTTTGGTCACGGCTTCTAGGAAGTTAAGGCATTACTTTCGGCTCATGTCATAAATGTCTTGATAGATCATCCACTAAAGAAGGCGATGAACAAATTGGAAGCGCAGGACTACTAATCCAATGGGCCATAGAATTCAACGAGTTTGATGTCAGGTACCAACCAAGAAACGCGATAAAAGCACAGGTATTGGCAGATTTCATTGTAGAATTCACTCCCAACCAAGGTGAGTAAGATGGGGTGGACGAAGCTCAAAGGTGGGTCGTAAATGTGGATGGCTCGTCCACGTTATATGTGGGAGGAATTGGAATTATACTTAAGTCCCTAGAAGGAGATAAGCTGAAATATGCAGCCCGTCTACAATACCAAACCACCAATAATTAAGCTAAATATGAAGCTCTCCTTAAAGGATTGAAATTGGCTAAGTCCTTAAGGGCGGAGTCAGTAGTCGTCCAAGGGGATTCACAGTTGATTATCAATCAAGTGAATGCAACGTGTGAAGCTAAGGAAGATCGGATGAAGAAGTATCTAAGAAGGGTAAAGCAGCTTGTCAAAAAATTTAAAGAAGCCAGTTTTGTTTAGCTCCCGAGGGAGGAAAACATAGAAGCAAAAGTTTTGGCAAAAGCAGCTTCTGTAGAGGGAGCTATGGATGAGTATGACAAAGTCCAATACATGTCGAGCATAGATCTTCCAAAGATACAGCAGGTTGAAGGTGAAGAAAATTGGATGACTCCAATAGTAATTTATCTCAAAGATGGAAGACTTCCGGAGGATAAGGATGAGGCTAAAAGATTAAGGATCAAAGCTACCAAGTATGTCCTCATAGATGAAGTACTATATAAAAGGGGCTTCTCTCAGCCTTACTTAACGTGCTTAGCTTCGAACGAATCAAACTATGTGTTGAGGGAAATTCATGAAGGAGCATGTGGAAACCACTCAGGAGCAAGAGCACTAATTCATAAAGTCGTCTGTGTAGGTTACTACTGGCCAACTATTCAAGTAGATGCTAAGGCCTACATCAAAGTGTGTGACCAATGTAAACGCTTCAGCAACGTCCTTAGACAACTGATGAGAATGCAAATTGCCATATTTTTCTCCCTTAATGTTTAGTCTTTTATATTTATTTGGTGCCTAAATGTACTCATTATTCTTATATTTTGATTTAGGATGCAAATGGAGGCATTAAGTGCAAAACGTAGCTAATTGGGCGATTCTGGACAGCTTTGACATTGCTTTGTAATCTGCGTATAACTCTCTCATCCAAGCTCCGATTGAGATGATTCAAGATGATATAGAACGCCAAGACAAAGCTATACAACTTTCATGTTTTGATTTTTGAGAGATACGGGATGCATCAAGGTCGAAATTGGGCTTGAAGTTGCTGCACCTGCATTACTGACGTTCTAGAATGTTCCTTTGCCTGCAATTCTAATACGCAAATCTGATGGGGTTTATTTTCAGAAGCTTCCAGATCTGGTGCACGAAATTTCCAGCTGAAAAACACCACTTTCCTAGTTATATTAGGACTTTGTTTTATTTTTAATATTTTTCCTTAATTAGTTAGTTTTGGATATTAATATTGAGAATATTTTTAGGAGATTTTGTAGGCTTAGGAAAGGGGGAATTAACATGTAAAAGGGGGAGGAGAAATCAGAATTGGACACACACGCCTTTCTCTCCCCTCTTCTCTAATTTTTCCTTTGAGTTTTCATCATGGCCCTACTTGGCTAAACTTTTATACTTGGTCGAAGGAAACTGAAGTCTAGGAATCAATAAAACTGTGAGATCTAATTTGTTTTTATTGTTCAATTTATGCTTTGAATATCGGATGTTCTTCTGTGCTTATTTTCATGATTGTCTCGCTTAATTACTAGGAGGCCTACTAGTTTATTGTTCGTTGCAATCTACTGCTAGGTTAGATATCAAATCCGTATTTGTTTGATCTCTCTAACTTGTGAAGCAACCAAGATTTAATGATTTGCTGTGTCAGAAATTATTAGATCTTAGGAAGAATGCTCGACTAAATTAAATGCAATCGCTTGTGTTTGTGTTGTTTAGTTTCATCGATCTCTCTAATTCTTAAGGCTGCTACTAGATTAAACCTTTAGCACTTGTCTTGGGTTGTTTAGTAGTTAGGGTTTATTAGATCGCTTGTTTTCTAATTAACTACGACTAAGGAGAGA